>JAWWEW010000165.1:3409043-3491851 GCA_035583185.1 Anabacerthia variegaticeps | reverse complement strand
GGCGTGGTTAGGGCAGGAGTCAGGGAAGGGGATTGGTTGGCACACGGGCCGACCAATGGGATAAAGGAAAACGGCAACCAATAGGAGAACAGTAACTGGGGAATAGCTGTCCAATAGGAACAATTGAACAATTAAAATGTAATTATTTCTGCTCCAATACATAAAAACTATCTACTCTAATAAAACTGTTCAACAAGGCATAACTCATCATAACATGAGGAAACTCCATTGTTTCTGTGGTGTATTTCCTTCGTTGAGATCTATTTCTTGTCCTTGTCCTTATTCTCTTTTCTCCTTTGTTGTTCCCATTGCTGGTACTCGCTGTGTTGTATCCCCACAAGGTTAACATCTGCTTATTCCTTGAACTTCTTCCAACAAATCCAAATCTGCCCAGATCTGGAGGAAATGCTCTAAGTGATGTGTTGCAATGCAGGGCAGAGCAAAAAGATTTATTATGATTTGTACTTCTTTCACAATGAAGCTTGCCTACTTTAGCAATATGATACTGACTCACTGACCCTCAGATGTAACAGGGCCACGCTAGAAGCTCTTTTATTTTTTGTTTTCTTTTTTTAACTATCCTGTTAAATTATGATGGAGACTGCAGGACTGAGATCAGGTATTAGAAAAGATCTTCTCATGATAAAAGCCCCAAAGCACTGGAATAGATTTCCAAGTGGAAGTTGTAATTTCCAGCTCTAGGGGGTTTTTAAACCAGTGTTAGACAAATTTATGTCAGGAATCATTTTGTAAAGCTAATCAATTGCTGAGCAAGCAAACTGTACTATATGATCTCCCAGATCAGCCTTCTGTCTTTCAGCACTGGTTTTTACTGTAAAAGTGTTATGTAGAGATACAAAAATACAGGAAGGAAATGGCAAGTGAGCCCCGTTAACGTTATTGCTCATTGTCACAGCTACATGGCTGTGCCAGTGCATCTGAGCATTCTAACCCTAAACAGGGAAAAAATCATACTCACAACCAGCTCTTGAAACCTTGTACAGCTCATGAAAGTTTAACCTGAACATACTAAAGGAAAAGCAAAAGTGGAATTAGTAGCACTGACCTGAAAAAACAGTGCATTTATATAACATTAAATACTCTCAGTCTTTTTTTCCCTTCCATGCAAAATTCTCTCTTGAAATTCCCCTTCCAGAAGATACACAAAAGGCCATTTGAGGTAATAATTGCAAGAAATCATGAGGAACTGTATTCATTTCCTCAGGACCTGACTTAAGAGATCTTTGATGTGCAAGTGGAACATCTACTGGCATTTTCACAAAGCTCAGACGTCATTATGGAGGTGAGGCCACACAAGTGGCAGAGTATGTGCTAGCTTGTGAGAACACGTATAAAACCTTAGGTACTGGTGATGGTTCTTCTTCCATGGTGTTGTAATGGGTAAAGCATGGTACAGACAAGAACTCTGTGCTGTGAAATTTTCCCCAACGCTATTTCACATGATCCACAAGAAAACTGGAAGGACTTCTAAAAGACCTTGGATCTCTGTAGGTGGTAACAAATAGAACTTCTAAACCCAGCTCCTAAAACTTGCCAGTAAGAAATGTGCATCCTGTTCTCAAAGGGAATAAAAGAACTCAAACAGCCAAGCTTATAAACTCTCTGAGCCAAACAATTTCCAATTTTACTTCTGGAATCTTTTCCAGGTTAGGATATCAAGTCACTCAGTTTTTAATGAAGACAGTAAATGAAGCATAAGCCATAAACCAGCTGAAGATTAGAGAAGTCTGATGACGTTTTCTTACTAACACAACCCCACATTCCAGTGTCTTCTATTTCAACAGGATGTTTCTAGTTTCTGTTGTTTGCTGGTTCTAATACAACCAACCAGAACACTCATCTACCCATCATCATATTATCAATGCAGGTAATTAAAGCATTGCCTTTTCAGACAAGAAATGCCAGGGCAACCAGAGATACAAATTTTTGGTTTTCTCTTACTGGTTTTAACTTTTTTTTTTTTCCCCTCGGTGGAGCTTTTTTTATGAGCAATTAAGTCCAAATATTGAGGACACTAGCCCAGTATTGCATTTCCTTAATTTTTGCACAAAGGAAGGACCTGCACTTACGCACTTATTTCCTATTACCATCTCCTTCACTAATGTCACAAACGACAACAAGTTACAAGGTTTTGAAGGATATTACTACAACCATCAGAAGTTGAGCTAGCAAACACATAAGTAACCTTTCAACTGGTCACCACCCACTTGTCTAAATTATTCATCACTCAAATATAAAGTGGAGGTCTCCCACCTGTCCTTAAAATTGATCCAAATGTTATACAAAATTCTACAAGAGATCATGCTGTAATGTTGAGATGTCAAGATCTTACACTGTGAACCCAATTTAACTTTAATTTAATTTTACTGAAAGTGTTTACACCTTAGGGTATTAAGAAGGACAACTCATCTCATATGCACACAATCTTTCCAAAGATTAAAGTTTAGTCCAATCACATGGAGGTAGACATAAAAGCTTGGGTCCAAACAGCTATTTTAGAGGTCACATCTTCCCTGTGACTATTACTAGCTCCCTGAAATGTACAGATACTTGGCTCCTAGACCAAAATCTGAGGTAGATGGCAAGGGTCCCTCTATAAGAGCAGGGCAATCCACAGCATGGGGTTCAATCTGAGCAAAAATCTGACCATGTTAGCTGTTAAAAAAAAATAAAAAAATGAAATAGCAACAGTTTAGCTCAAATCCCACCTCTCCTCCAGGCTTAGAGGTCTCCCTCCATTTGACAGGGAGACACCTCCACCTCACATTTTCCCGTGAACATAGGCACAAAGGGCCAAAGCATGGAGGCTCCTAATTCCTACTTAAGCCCCTAGAACACCCACTAAAGTCATGAGAATCTAAGGATTTAAATTCAAGATTAAGAGCTGAAGTACCTTTAGGGATTGATCCTCTCTCTTGCTCTCTCAAAAGGCAACAACCTTCTTTTTATCTTTTTTATTTTTTTAATTTCTTCTTTTTTTGTTCCAGTAGATAGCAGAGAAAGAAACAGCTTCTTCCCTTTATGCAACAGCCCAACCATTAAATGTGTTCTGACACACTGAGCATCCAGATCACTCCTCCACTTTAAAGGATTCACACTGCCATTTCCCCGGTCACCATCCCAACAATCAGAGCAAACTCATCTGCAGGTGAAATATGGAGCATCTTATGTTTGCTCATAAAAAGATTCATCAGGAGACAGTGAAATTTCCCTTGGAAGGCCAATGGTCAAAAGGAACTTGCCAAGGCAACAGAAAAGACCTGACTGCTGGTCTCTAACACAAGAACTGTGTATTTTGTTTATGCTGTGCTCATTTTCATACCTTGCTATAACTGGTGCACTTTTGTACACATGAAAAAACTCCACCATTTTCTCCTCCTCCCATAAGATATTCTTACTTAACTATACTGCATGTTACAGCATACAAAAAATTGGGTTCTATCCCCTTGAGAAACCAAAACAGAGAGGCTGCGTAGCTGAAGATCCTAAAAACACTTTTGTAGAAGTATTTTTTTTTTTAAATCCAGACCCACATGTTTCAAAACACTAGAATAACACACTGATGATGAGAGAAAGGAACATAAAATACAACTGAAAATTACTTAGTTCCAACTGCCCCATCAGGAAATTGTCATTAGACAAGTCCTGTTATGATTTTTGCAATAGTTTCTTTTTATATCTTGCATTCCCACTAAAAACCTCATTTGCTGACCTTAAAAGCAGTCTCTCATGTGACTTTTAAGCTCAAACCAACATTCAACGACTCAGGCTGTCACCTGAGATGTGCAGATTACTGTCACTGAAAGTGTCATACTAAATCTCAGGTAACTTGATTCAAGTCTGCCTTACTGACTCAAAAGAGCTATGCTGGGGTCTTTTAATGAAGCCAAATAGCTCATGGGGTGTTTGCCTTATTTTTTTCAGGGGAAAAAAAGATGTCTGCAGTGGCCAATTATACTCTTAAGTACAGTTTTCTTTTGTGAGAATGTATCATTTATTTCATGTGCTTTGCAAACAGCAGAGAGAGCTTTTATCTGTCGGTTGTGAGCGTTGTTGCTGTCCCTATGGCAATGGGCAAGTCTCTGGATCGTTATGGCTTTGTCAAGTTGACTCCTGGTACCCTGGGAGATGCATTCTTGGGATCCAGCGTGTAGGGAACTGCGGCAACACAACAATGCTGAGCCCCAGCAACCCGCTGCTGCTTTTGTGGGACCACACTGAGCTCTGCTTCCACTGCAAGTGGAATTTAAGGAGCCCGTGGGGAAAACAGGAAGCCTTCTCAGTTGTTTCGAAAAATAAGACATTAGAAAAATAATGCCAATGCACAGATAGTGGGAAAAAAATTATAAAAAGCTTGGAAATGTATCTGTATTGTGTTTAAACCACTTGTGAATAGCTCTTCATGTCTCCCACCACACCACACCCACGTAGAGGCAGCAAGGCAAGCACAACTGAAATCAGAATATTTAACTATTCACTCCGGTTCTAGGGCCAGTAACTAAAACTGCTGGTCTAAGCTTCAGAGAAAACATATGTTGATCACAGGATACAGCAAAGTTCTCAGAAATCTCAGCAAAAATCAAGAAGCCTATTGAGAAAGTAAAAGTGCTGGAGAGCCTCCAGGGCTAACTTATCCAAACAGTAACAAGAGTCAGCCCCACAGTGAGAGCCTGGAGTTTGCACCAAGCTTGATGAGACATTCAGAAAAAAAACATGACAGGCACTTTTTGAAAGGAAAGATCCCATTTGCAGTAAATGACAATTTAGTAAGCAGCGCATGAGTAACGAGGCTTTGCTCAAATAATGCAGCCTTTCCGTGAAACAAAACACTGGAAAGAAATAAACAAACCCAAACGTGTCCTGTATCAGTCCACTCCATGCAGTCCAAGTGTACTGAGTGCCTCCTCAACACACAGTTTGGCTAGTGCACTTTTGATAGCACTCCCACTGCACGCTTTAAATGCAAAAAAATTAATTACTTCTATCTGTCAGGCATCATCAGCTCTATTACACTAAAATGAGGTTTTGTTTGTTTGTTCCTCTGATGTTTTAATTATTGCAACATGATTACAACAGACAAAACAACATCCTAAAGGTACAGATGTAGCTAACACCCAAACTACACTGGTGAATAAATATGTATGAGTCTGCACGCAGCTATGGACAATGCTCCTTTTCACAAACAAGCAACTCACATAATCAAAGCTTAGAACAATTTTTCTGGTACCTTCACATTATTAACATCCTTCAAAATTGCTTCTCATCACAGCAAAGTGACTTCGAGGTAATGAATAAACATCACTCAGTCTTTTATGGGGGTAAAAAGGTGATGGAGAGAAATGCATGAAACTTGGTGAGAGATACTTGTAGTTATTAAATGGAAATGCACAACACAAACTGTGAAGAACATAATGATTGATCATACTCTAACATTTCTGCTCACCCTTACATCTAACTATTCATATGTCATTGAAGTCAAACTCAATGGTTAAATATTACTCATAGAATAATTTATGTAGCAAAAGACCTCTAAGATCATCAAGTCCAACTGCTATCTTAGACAACTAGCATACTGTGAAATATTCACCTTTGGGTCACAAGCTCTTGCCTACTGTCTGTGCACATGTGGATTTAGAAAGCTTGAAAAAAATGGTATTTAAAGCTATTGAAAGGACTCTAAACCTCCCCCACCTTTCCCACTTGGTACCCAAAGAAAGAATCTTCGTATCCAAAATTGAATAGACCCACTATCAGAACGGCTAAGATTAAAAAAATTGCAATTTAAAGATGGACAGTATCAAAAAGAAGTGATGCCTCAGCTTATTCTGTATGGAACAGGTTTGATTTCCAAGAGTTATGACCACTGAAAAATCCCATCCAGAAATAAAGTACTCAACTATGCAGCTCAGTAATGAAGACATCCAGCTACTGCAGAAGAGTTAGATTAGACCCAAAGTTATTTTACTACTTCTATTATCATTGCTATTAATGTTGGGGTGTCATGTGGTATCACACAAGATTGTCAAGCTAAAATCTATGGACCAGGCCCTTTGGGATGTGAGCAGGAAGAATTGTCCTTTACATAACAGAGTGGTGGGATGGTTAAATAGTTCAATAATAAAGTAAGCTAATGAAGTAAAATACAGTAAAGAAAAATAAATAATATCCTGTAAAACAAATTTTTAAAAAGTAAACAAAAAATTTAGAAAGCAAAACACACAAAAAAAAATAAAAAGCAAACCCAAATTTTTGGTTTACCAAGAAGTAAAGCAAAATTTTCTAAGTGCACAGCTCCCAAGCTCTAGATTGCTCCTCAGGGCCCAAGGGGGAAGAACCACCACAAGGAAAGGCATTTAGCAGCCCTGCTCTCAGCATTTCTTTCAGTTCTGTCATGTGAAGCTGCACAAGTCAATGTGAGTTCAAGATCACATCATTTAGATTCAATAAAAGATTTAATCACACCTTCTCTAGACTTTCCTTGACTGATTTGCCATTGTCTATCATGCTTGTCTTCTGTTTCAAGGGCTAGCAGGTACTCTTCACATTTTACTTATCATCACTCACTTAGTGCCAAAAGGTTGACTCTCAACTAGAATCAAATCACCTCAGTGACCTTTGACAGTTCATTACTTTTAAAAAAGAAAATAAAACCAAACAAGCACAGTCACTTATCCTCTCACACTGCACTGGAGATTAGCTCTGCATTAACAGTTTCATCCCAAGAATGTCATTCCCTTCAAACCTGCTTGGAATTCCATTTCCACAATGCCAAAAGCCCTGATAAATGGTTCCGCTAAAGGTGCACTCCAAGCAGTTCCACATTTTTGCATTTGTCCAGCTCTGAGTGGTTCCCTGTTGTTATCTCTGACAGGTCCCACCCTGCAGCTCTCCCCTGGATGGCAACGAGCCACTTCTGTCTCCAAGTGATGGTGGGAGCAGGGCAGGGAGGAAATCCTGGCTGAGATCTCCTCTTCAACTGGGCATCATGGACTTCTTCACCTGGGGGCAAGGTGTGTTGTAGAGGCACCTCTCAGGGAAGTAAGAACTGACTGCAAACGTTCAGCTTTGCAGAGAGAGATGTCTCTCCTTTACTTGCATCTCCACAACGAATGCATGTCAACAGAATTAATCTAGGTTTACAAAAACAAATTTTAAAATAGAAACTATTCACTAGGGGAAAAAAGCAGGATTCTCCTTAAGCAAAAAGGAAACTGTTCTTGGATTTCAGCTTCAAACCACATTCTTACATGTTTTGCTCCCACCTGAAACATGGCCTCTTGTCTTAGGCTTAGGTTATAAAGTCTCCTGAAAAACTAATCCTACATTTATCATGTATCTGAGTAACACCTGTGATAGTCTGTGTCCAAAAATACCTGACCTAGACACACTGCAGAGGTAAAAGCAGTTTATAAGCATATATGCAGACACTTACTGATAGATGAGAGAGAAAAAACCCCAAACAACAATGGCATCCTGCAGCCACCCTCAAACTGCCACGGCATCTTTAAAGGAGAGCTAACTAGAGAAACAGCAAAAAACAAAACTTCAGGTGTGCACCACAAGCACATTGATTCAGGTTAATTAGATATATAAACTATATACACATACGTGTATGTGTATGTATATATATATACAATTAACAGGTTATTTCCTGTCTATATGCCTACCAAACCATCATATTATTCCTGCAATTCAGCTAAGCATTACACAGCAGTTCAGTCCTGCTGAGGCTTAAACAGCTGCAACAAAAACATATTCTGAACTTTTTTTCAAGAAGCACAGCTTTTTTTTTCCCCTCATATAATCAAGTAACATTCTCACATGCTCCACTAAATAAAACCAATCTATGATAAGACATCCAACTGACAGCTGCAAACAAAATTCCTCCCCCCACCTCGACCAGGAATATCAACGAATAGCATCTGATGCTGCTGCACTTAAGAAGCTTTAACTCAGTTTATCCCCTCTAGCTCCAGTTTAACTGATGGTAGTCTTTCAATCTACAGGTCAAAATACCTCCTCTTGTTACACATGTATTTTTCAAGGAATAACAGTGCCAGCTTTTATGCTAGTCATAGGATACTTATTTTTATGTCACAGCAAAATAATTTCACTATCATCTCTTCAACTTCAGTAATACTCTTTCCCGAGACTGAAGTCAAAGGAATTGTACCAGTCAACCAGGTTAGAGATTAAAAGAAATTTTTCTCAACTAATTCAGTTTAAAAGGGAACAGATAGCTCATAAACCCTCTATCTTTAAATCAGAATGAAGGTATAATGTCCCTGTACCAGCTTGTACCAGCTCCCCAGTTTCAGAAGGACCATCTCAGTCTCCCTACAAGTTGAAATAAATAAAATAATTTACTACAAAATCAGTTGGTTTTCCCTCAAGATTTCTGATTTTCTTGCCGTTTCTATCTTAGACACTTTTTGGCTGTCTCAAGTTTTCTCAGCTTCACCAGTTCTCAAGAAGTGCCTACTGATTTCACAGGGGTCAGATTTAGGTTGTGAGGAAAACAAGGAGAATTATTCTGGTTTAGTAATAATACTGAAGGAAGAGTTCTCAAGTCAGTCAGTTCAGAATTAATTAAAATACAGGAGAAACTTCTGCAGAATGATTTATATTCAAAGGGGATTATGGCTAACACTAAAATGTTTGCAAAAATCAATGGGAACCTAAGCACAAAACAGATATAGCTCAGGGGAATTCACATTGATTAGATTCCCTGTCCGAGATCTGTGCTCTTTTCAATGTTCGTCATTAATTCATTTCAAGATTTATGTGAATTGCGAAACAGACGTAACTGAGCTCCAGGTATTTATGTTGTGTTGAATAAGAAAAAAAGAATTCTACCCACCTGAAACCGAAATTCATTTGTTTCCAAATGTCTAATGAGAGAGGATGGTTCGGTTCATCTCCACATTCATCATCTGTTGCACATTATTGAATATCCAATAATGCCAATACTAACCAAGAAACAACTGACACAATTTTTAGCTCTCAGACTGAGCTGACAATTTCCTGGTGTACTCAAAAGACAAGCCCAAGCACTCCTAACAACCAAAACAGTGCATGGGAAAAACTGTACATCTTTATAATATGCAATTTTTTGTAGCCTTTTATATAGCATTAGCAAGGTGCTAATTACTACAATGGATGTTGGAGCACTGCAGCTCCTGTGATGTCAAGCATCAGCTGCCCTACCAGCCACAAAGACAGGTCATGTGCTAGACAAATTTGATATTACAGTTTGTACAGAAAAGTCACTGGATGAAAACCACACACAGTGGCAGTGCCAGGCTCTGAAATAATTCTCATAGAAAAGAACGACTGGAAATTGTGCCTTACACAAAGTGAATGCACTTCAGATTACCACTGACCTTTTCACAATAGCACTGATTCAGCTAACTAGACTGAAAGCTGAAAAGCAAATAAAGTCACTGAAGGGGTAATGGGTTAAAACAAGCTCCAGAACAGAGCAGAAGGCCTGACCTT
This sequence comes from Anabacerthia variegaticeps, assembly GCA_035583185.1. Classification (NCBI taxonomy): domain Eukaryota; kingdom Metazoa; phylum Chordata; class Aves; order Passeriformes; family Furnariidae; genus Anabacerthia; species Anabacerthia variegaticeps. The sequence goes on along the minus strand of JAWWEW010000165.1, from coordinate 3,482,332 downwards.
CAAAGGTTAATGTCACTTGTGCCCAGGTAAATGGAGGAAATGTTTCAGGACCAACACAGAGGTTCTTAAACAGATATTATATAATTCCAAGGCAACAGAGTGCTTAACAGAAAAATAACTCACATGCATGAACCTGCCATCTCCAAGACGAGGGTCCTCAGAGTCTGAGCCAGCCTAATTGGGTGTTACACAGATTCAAATAGCTAGCAATGATCTTCACCTTCGCCCACGCTTGCCCCATTTTCCATTTGGTCAGCAAAGTGACAACACAAGCCTGTGGAAGTACTGCAAAATTCCTCTTGCCTAAGAAACAGTGGAAAACAATGCCCGCATTCCAGCGATAAGGAAGAGCTTTGTGGAGAGAAAATAATCAGGATCATTCCTACTCCTGGAAATGGGAATGCATCAGCAACAAACTCAGGCTGCCGTGGCACCCCCACATGAGCCAACTAACTACAGTCACGACGAATCAACTCTGCACAGAACCATGTTTTAACGCCTTGGGGATGGGGGACTTGGAAGTTAGGAAACAAAAACCTGAGTGATCCACTGCTGAGGAGACGGAAAAAGCAGGAGTGGCAACAGCTACTTCTTGAACACGCACACGTGTCACTTTATAATGTCTCCCCTAAGCGCACCACCACGGGCTGTGTCTCAGGCTCCGGCACACGGAGAGCAGAGTAAGCACGAGGCCAACCTGCCACGCTGGAGTTCTGGGGCCCCAGGAAACTGCCTGCTTTGCTGTGCCTGGAGACAGCCCCCAGGCAACCAGGAATTATCCAGTGCAAAGTCCTTGCAAATCAGATGTTCTCTTTTTGCAAAACACAGCGTGTCTCTGAGCTCAGGCGAGCTCACGTTCATGTCTGAAGATGCTGCTGTGTGTTCATGTAATTATCTCAGCAGTAACAGCTACCAACACGTACACACACCTTCTCCAGTGAAAGCTTGAAGGGAAAATATGAGTCACAGGATTAGGGAAACAAAATAATACAATGAAGTTGAGAGGTGAACGACCCTAAGGAAAACAAGAGCCAAAACGGAGTTTGCACTGCCAATTTCATCCTAATTATTTTCAAGCAAATTCCTAATTATTTCTTAAGCCTGTAAGTGGAAAGAAAATAAATTTCTACTATTAAACACAGTCATCCCTACAGGGACAATGTTATATGAGTGATCCCTACAGGGACATGTTACGTGCCTCATGTTTATGAAACATGTACACCTTCAGTGAGCAAGTTCAGGACAAGACATAAACACAACAAACACCTTCACAGAACCAGTAAGAAAAATTAGGTTAATAAAATGCAATTAATCAGAAACTACCCATAGCAGGAAGGAAAACTAAGATGTCCAGTTTAGAAATGAAAAGCAAAAATAAAGTGATAAGGACAAACAGAGAAAAGTTTTCTAGAACGCCCAAGGGGAATTTTAATATTTACCCTTTAGACATAAAGAACAGATGCAGTAAGTGGAAAAAATAGGAATGTATCTTTCGGGAAAAAAAATGAATACTAAAAATATTGCAAGAGTCAGCAAATCAATAGGAAACTATCATCAATATAAGCATTACCTTTGTAGTTGCTGTACATATCTTTGCACTCATTTCCATTGCTTAAATCAAAGTCTCACTCTAACTTTTTTTATAATTCTTTTCCCCAACCTCCAAAAAGACTCAGGTACAAAAAAGCAAAGGTAGATGTAATTAGAAAAATGCGCTTTTTGAGAGCTTTTTTTTTTACAGGCAGCTACCTACCTAAAAGAAATTGATTTGTCTGTCAAAAATCTTCCACAGTAAGAGCAATTCTCTTTCTAAAAATTAAATATGTACATTAATATTTTATAGAATGTCTTTCCTAAGCTGTCAATAACATTTAGTAAATATAACTGGGAAAAACATCAAACTTATTTCTTGCTATGTAAGCAGCTTGCCTACTTTTCCACACTTCCTTCAGCTTATTTTGTGGTATTGTTGTGCTGTTCCTTATCAAGTCCTTTAATCCAGTAAACCTCACAATACCCCAGCCATACCACAAAGGATGTTGTTAACACTATTTTCCCAGTTTCCAGACAGCAAACCAAAACAGAGAAACCTGCAGAGATACACACCAGTAAATGGACATCCATGAAGGCGCGGGTTGGAGCTTCCTCTTCTTAACAGGACAATGAGATTGGAAAAAGCAGTCATATTTTTAGTTTCGCTTAAAATATAGCTCCTCATGCAGCACAATATTGTTAGTCCTCTGCTTAAATAAATCTATAAACGTGTTTCCATAAATGAACTGCACTGAAAAAAACACAAGGAGCTGAATTTTAAAATAAAACAATACAAATATATAAAAAATATGTCTATATGGATTAAATTTACTGTCTAAATTTGTCTAAACACATTAAAATTGTTACATGCCAGTGTAACCCTACTATATCTGGATAATGTCAAAAGCTCAATGCCTTTTAATAAATTCAGAATAGACTGCACTTATTGCAGACATAGCCTGTACCATCAGTATCTGACTCGATTCCAAATTAATCTGAACAGGAGCCATAAGGAGAAATGTTGGGAAAGGATGCAAAATATGCTTGCTGAAATTGTAAAAGAAAAGTAGAGAGCAAACCACACAGCAGAGCCTGAGGTTAGCAATAATGTCTTTTCCAATAACTTCTTAACTTCTCTGCTTTGTTTTTCACATGCACATTAACTTTGAATACCCAGAACCGTATCAGTGAGTCGTTTACTAAATCTTGCAGGGAAAAATGTGTTGGTATAAACTGACATTTGTCATGGCTTTAGAGATTCTTGTACTTTTAGAACCAATTCTATTTCTCCGTCTACTGGAAACAACATATATTCACATAAGGAAAAAGACAATAGATAATACTGAAGCAGCCTCCAGCTATGCTATTACCAAGGGCAAAACACATTTTCCATTAAAAATAATTTCTAAAAACATTTTTATGACAAGCCAAATTATATTTTCCATTTAGTTTTGGTGTTTCCTCTGTTGTTTGGGTCTGTTTTTCTTTTTGAACTGAAGTATAAAAACTTACTTTCCTTCAGTAGTTGAAAAAAAAATTAACAGTTGTGGAGAAAAAGCAGAGATTGTTTGATGTGTTGCCTCTTCTTTTGTTTGTTTGTTTTCTTTTGCAACTCATTTTAAGTGGAGCAAATCTTTTAAGATTAATCCTACAACAATCCTTCATATGGCTTGCCCTGATGGCAAATCAAGTTTTCTCCTGTGTTTTCAAAACTGAGGGAGGTGGGAGCATTCCTTTCAGTCCGTAACAGACTTTGCTGCAGGACAAATGCACACACTTCCCTCCTCTGACCTACCCATGTCAACCATGACACTGAGACAGCTTCAAAATTGGATCCACCACTGCCAGCACAGACCTTGAAGCAGCCAGATGACATCATTTACAATGTGCATTTTTACACAGCCAAAATCAAGCCCAATTCAACACGTTATCTACAAACTGGCCATGAGAACTTCCCTTTGGAGAAGGGACTACATGCCCCCAAACTGTTCCTTAAGAGCAACAGAGAGACAGACTGAGCATCAAAGCTGCACATCAAGTTTCTTCCAAGTAGCTGAAAAAATGTTTCCAAGTGCCAGCATTTAAATAACATTACCTTTATGCCATTTCAAGACTTTCAACTATGCAAAATAATTTCCCTCTCTGCATAAGGCAACCACAGAGAGTCAAACAGCATTAATGTCCCTCCAGTGCTCTTGCCTCCATACACAGTATAGGATAAAAGATGATAGAATCACAGAAAAAAACTGGGTTGGAAGTGAAATGGAGGTTTTCTACACCAGCCCCCTTTAGCCCCCTACAGGCCCCTGAGAAAGTTGCTACTCTTTCAGATCCTGGGTAAATAAAGGCTATTGTGCTGCAATGGGAAAATAGGTTTATGCATGTATGTATAAACACACACATACATTACACATACATACACATATGTCATATGTCAACTATTCCAGTTATGCTCCAGGTTGTTAAAAAGGCAAAATTTCAGCACCTCAACCTCTAAGATTTTAGAGATAAGCACACAATTTTTAGTGGCTTCCATCCAAGTCTGAGCAAAAAACTCCTCTTTAAATACAAACATTTCTCAGTATTTTTCAGTCCAGCTCAAACACAGGTCAACTTCTGATCAGCACCAGAGGAACAATTCTGATTTTGTTCTTTCCTTTGCTGCCAAATGCTTCATGCAAACACTGATCTGGCTTAGTTCCACTAAAAACTCTTTCAAATTTTTCCTTTTCATTGATGCCAGCAGAAACATGACACGAGCTGTACTGTGTCATAATTGGAAGAAAAAATTTTAGAAATATCAGGATCAATACAGGGGCTTAATGAGCAAAGACCAGCAAGAGCTCTTTCTGCTGCCAAGGTGTAGTACATATACATCACCATTCATTGCATGAATATCTCCCTCTTTCAGGGGCTGCACCTGGACTCCTCTCTGCAAAAGAGCTTAGAAAGCAGGGGGTCCTTTCCACACCTCATGACTCAACAGGAGGGCTTCTCTAATCAACTCTGCCTGAGGCTCCCACTCTGCACACAACAAAGGGTCATTGCAGTGTAAAGATCATTTTGCTGGCCCAGAAAGATCATGCAATAGCTTTTCCTTTTCTCCTACTAGTCAGCTTTTAATTCAGATTCTACTACTATTAGGAGGCAACAACATGGCACTGGGCTTTTCATTAACCCATCTATCAAATGATATCCCACACAATTCAGAAGAATACAACCCTAACACTTAAGAGCATTTGTTGATCTGGGGACACAGCATCCTCCATCTCTCCATGGGAACAAAAATCTCAACAGCTTCAGAGAAGGATTTTCGTTACCATTCTGAAGGGGTGAAGATGCTTTTTTTCCTTTAATAGCAATGATTGTAATTTGTTCAAATGCAAGTTACTAACACAAGAACTGACAGTTGTAAGGCTGAATTCCTTGGGAGCCACAATTATTTATGACACCTTATTACAACAACTCCAAAACATATGGTTACCTTATTAGAAATTAGAATTTATTTTCATATAAATCTCAGCATGACATTACACCAAAAGAACTAAAGTTACTCCAGGGGATGGCAGATAATTCCACTTTCCAGGGTTCTGTAGTTGGAATATGAAGTTAAACTAATTAACTTGTAAATATAAAAACAGTTTTGATAACAGAAATAATATATCTAGAGCCATATAAGGTATAAACATAATCTTCCAGCAAACCCTTGAATCTTCTTAGTATAAAAATTCTAATATTTTCCTTGAAATCTTTCTGTCCACTGGCAAGACTATCATCTCTGCCTTTGAACTGACACATTCAGTTGGCAGGAGAAGGGTCTATTTTTATTTTTTTTAATTCCATTTTCTCCAGGAGCAGCTCATAGCACAAAAGTTTATTAAAGTCCATTTATTAAAGTCCATATATCCACAAAGGCAGGACACTGACTCACAAGTGCCTACCTTTTGATCACGTTATAAAAAATTAGAGTTCATAAAATGGTTAAGAATGCAACGTTAAATAAAAAGTCTTTCTCTATGAGAACAGTAGGCTGGACAAATGTATTATTTGTATTATGTCACCAAGAGAAGGGACTTTCACTGATAAATAGGATTACATAGCAGGTTTAAATTTGACACTGTCAGGTAACTGAAGTCTTAAAAAGTAGGTTAACAAGTGTCTTTCAAAGAAAGTGTGAACTTTCCAAAAAGCAACCTGGCATCAAGTCATACGTTCATAAAAGGTGGGAGTGGAGGGGTTGTTCAGGGGTTTTTGCATGAAGAGGTAGTTTGGGGTTTTGTTTCATAAATCTCCACGTGAGGACTTTGTTCCAGCTCAAACAATACTATCATTGTAGTCTTTGAGGCAGAGATGATGGTCCTCACTGTAACACTTTTATATTCCTCTGCTGCCCTCCTCTTTTCTACGGTTTCAGCACAGAGTAGAAGTCAGTGCATTTACCATCACTATTTGTCCCATCTCCTTAACTTCATGACATCACCTGAAGTATCCAGTATGTAGAGCTTTGTATAAATGTACACCTATATAGCACAGAACACACAGAGAAAAACATCTGCAGGAAAGAGGCATCCTGGGATGTGGGTTTGTTGAGAGTACCACAAACAGAAGGATTATCATTAAAAGCTGACCCAGAAGTCAAGTCAGCAGACACCATCCAAAACCACAGTCGTACATCACTGCCACACTGAAGGTTTATAAGGTACCACATAATGGTAATGTCACCTCCCAAGCCACAAGGCGGTGAAATTAGAACAGCTGCAATGAAATCACTGCAGAGGAGGAGAGGAAAACTCAACACAATTCACCTCATTTTATAGAGCAAGAGAAATGCCAGCTGTGAAAACTCAGTGCACTGCCAGCAGACTTCTACTCTGAGGGCCATATGCAGGACTGTGTTTATTCTTCTTCAGTTCAAAAGCTCGTGGAAAGTTCTGCCACTGAGCAGCTCTTTATGTACAGGATGTGATGAGTCAAAGGATTAGGAGCTAAGCTTTATGGAGCTCTCTCATCTTCAGAACTGTACCAGAAGCCACCCTGTAGGACAGAACATTTCTTGTTCCTTTATGTTTTGCAACAGAAGTAAACTTCTGGTTTGGGAGGGTTTGTGGGGTTTTCGGTTGGCTGGGGAGTGGGGGGATTTTGCTGTTCTTGGGATTTTTTTAGCTAAAGCATGCTGACAGTCATGTCTTTGCATTTGGAACTAAATCACCAATCTAAAAATTTTCCCAATTTCTGCAACAACGGAAACCCCCCAACTTTCTTCTTCTGTGTGTTGCAATTACTTTTTTCTATTTGACTTTCAGAAAACAAACATTTTCTGACCAAACCCACACTAATGTATGTTCAGAACAGATTTTTCAATACATTTATGTATCTATCTTTCTGTAAAGACTCTCCTGACTACATCTCACATCAAGTTCAAAGGAAAAGAAATTGAAAGTATTAAAGTGTGTATCTGGAACACACAAATCACAAGGAAAGTAAACTTCATTTTTAAAATAGCTGTAAAATTGTGAGATTCCAAGCTTGCTCTGTCAGATTGAGAGCTTGACAGTCTTATGCATGTGAATTAACCAACACTCCTGTGCTGGGAAATCTTACTGTTCTACAAACCTGGGCTGGTATCTCTTGCTTTACAAGAATACTGAGACAACTGCCTCTCAGAGCTCTAAATCAAAATACATAAAACAGACCAAATAATACAAAAAAAAAAAAAAACCAAAGATGAAGAAAAGTAGTAACCTTGTGTTGTTGTTGTTGGGACAGACAATAAAACATTACCCCTGTTACCACAGGACCATGCTGGTGCCACTGGTTAAGCACAGGCTGCATAACTTGACAAGACATCTTGTGGTGAGCTGGGGTACCATTTTCACTAGAAGCTTCCTGGGGCATAACTAGGTGTGTGTGAAGGCTAATGCTGATTTTCTTGTTCCATGCACCCCTGCTGGTGAGAAGAGGCATGCATGCACTTGTCCTGACCATGGTATTCACCCCTCTTCAGGTTTTAACATTTCTCACAATGGATCAGAGCTCAACAGCAACTAGATAAAAATCACTTTTGTACCAACATGAGTTTGCAGGTGGAAAAGGGGCTGCTGATGTTTCAAGCTAAGAAGGTAACAAAGAATGAAGAGCTGAAATGTGGCAGAGAAAGTCATTCTTTCATTTTTTACTGTGAAATAAAGAGTAGAAAATCACTGAATTCTTTTCCAAAGAGATGGTTCTTTGCTTGTTAGCATCTAAAATGTGAGGATCAGCATGCTAGCTAGCAACAAGCCTGGCTTTCAGCTGATTAGATTTTCCTTACTTCATCATCTCTGAGCTTCAGACCCTCCATTTGCTGACACTTTCCTGTCTCTTACTTTGCAAAACGCAGACTGGACTATTAGTATTTGCAAAGCAGTCACAAACTGCAGAGCTTTTCAGCTTTGAAGAAGTCCTGGATATAAGTATTTGCAGGTCTGCTGTACACATCACATCACACTTCTGGAAGAACCAGCATAAGACAGACTCAAATGAATTGCCCATTTTGGTCCTGCTTTTGCCACAAACTGCTGCCCCAGTAACTAACACACCCCCAAGCAACTTCCAGTGCTCAGCAAAGGTGCCCACATGGCATGTTCTAAGAAGTCAGAGCTGCAAGTGTGCACTTACAGCTGCAACTTCAATGTCTGAGTCCCGCAGACCTGGGACCTGCATGGTCCCCAGAATTTATCCATGCCTGTGTGACAGAGATAGATGGACACTGGTTCAACACTTGTGCCTAAGTATCCATAGCTGTAGAAAAACCTCAGACAACAGATTAATAAAAATAGCTCTATACATCTTTCTACAAAAGATGAATGCTCTAATTCTATCTCATACATGCAGGACAGGCAAATGCCAAGAAAACCTCAACTTTTCTGTTACGTAAAATACACTGCTTTTACAGAACACAGAGAACCTCACTTATCTCCTTCATTCACTACAAGCTTCATTTACTTGTTTGCTTTCAGAAACTGTCTTTCCTGAACACATCTCTGTTATTCCAAAAGTAGAATGCATACAGTGAGTGGTTATCCTATATGTACATCTTGACGTTAGAGGCTGCTAACTACTTGAGAAAGTCAAATACTGGTCAAAAAGCAAAGCAGACTCAAACACAATACTTCAGAGATCTTACAAAATGAAAGTTATGCCGTAAGTTCCAGCAGGATGAAATTGTGTTAATAAGAGTGAGCAGAAATAACAGTAAACCCATAGGTAACTATACATCAGAATTCATATACACAAGTACTTCAAATATACTGGAAGAGATGAGAAATCTGTAAAGCTCCAAGTTAATGATCAGGAGCATTCTAAACTAAGGTGCCACTTACCAGCACATATCATGAGCATGAAATAGTTTAACCTTGCCATCTCCAAGGAAACAGCAATTTTACATGTCTTAAGTTTAAAGGCTTAGGAATGACAAAGACAAATCCAGAACTACAGCCAATAACGAAATCTTCCCTTCATCTACAGGTGCTTTAGTTCTTGTTGTTCAGATGTTTGGAGTATTTGATTCTTACACAGTACACACCAAAATCCAAAACAGTAAAGGAAAAAATGCACCCCTATACTACATCAAAATCCTGCCAAACTGTACCTTCACATACATGCCTTTGTCCTCATCTATTTAAATTACAGCTTCACCATGCATTTCAGATGATTGTACAGCCAACTATGAAATGATTCTATTTAGCAGATTAAACACGTAGGTGAGAGGAATGAGGTTAGAGAGGCATAGAGAGACATTCTGCAGAAAGCTCTTCTGAGGAGTGAAAGGAAGGTCTTCACATGGCTAAAAGGAGTCACCTCTTGGCTAATCAGTTTGCTCCAGGGCTTATCTCCCCTGCATTGTCTCCTAAGAACAGCACTCCATCCAGAAAAGTTATACTTTCACAAAATGCAGAGAGCAACACTCATCTATCCCATGGTCTCAGGCAGCAAAAGCAGCTGTGCTTGTTCTGTTGCCTCATGTTTCACCCACATGCACAGAAGTTAGGGATCTGATTTGCCCTTCCAAAATCTAATGCAACACAGACCAGGTATGTTGTAATCCCTCATGATTTCTTTTCAAAGCTCCTCCTTTCACCATCACTACCCACTAACATAGTGCCAATATCTCCAAAATTGTCTGGGTCGAGATGCCGAACTTTTTTCCACAGAAGAAAAAGGGACAGTGTGCTACTAGGTAAATAAAGACACTAAGTATTGATGCTATTTAATGAAAACAGAAAAAAATCCAAACAAAACACTAATACTGGATTATGTATCATAGCTGATAAAGAGCCTTGTTACTGTCTCCTGATTCCAAGAATGCCTTGCAGTATGTATAAAGCAGATGTTCTCACAGTTTTTTGTACCAAAAAAGTTTCTCTCTATGCACAATGTATCTGCTGCCTGCCTTTAAAAACACATGTGGGAACTGTTTTCCCAGTCACTGAAAGTGCATATATAAAACCATTCAAATTTTGATTTGTAGAGAACTGACTAAGAATCACAAGATTTATAGCTGCAGTTTCCCGCTATTTAAAACCACCCTGTTCACTTGTATACACCGAAAAGTCTTTATGAATTCAGGATCATTTAAGCACACTCCACGCATGCCTTTTTTTATTCTTTCATCCTGTCTTCCGATTCTTACAATGTGTTTTAACAGCTTGTCAAAAATGCCATCTCCCTTCTATCAACCACTACTATTGGAAAAACAATCTAGGAAATTTTTTTTTTACAAAGTAGTTTGAAAACTACCTATGACGGTCAAAAGATTAAATATTGCAGCCTGACATACAAGTGTATTTAAAAAAAAAACCAACCCACAATCCAAAGGCAGGAAGGAATGTAGCATATATTGAATCATCAATTTATTTTTTAATAAGTGCATCACAGCTATGAATAACAAGCTCTGGAAAACACTGAGAAACAAAAAGGAGAATAATACTCCACTGCATTCATGCCTGTGATGGAATAACACACGAAAAGAACTGCCTCAGCCACAGTCTTGTCAGAAATAGGTCTCTTATGTATCATAGGAAAACCATTTCAGTAAAGTGCCTGTCCCACAGAAGTACTTCAGGCAGGACTGCAGGTCATCATTTTTATATTCGAGCCCCAGTAGTCCTTCACACTTACCTTTCTCACAAATGGCTGCAGAATTCCCACTTCCTACATTAAAGAATCTTATAAAGATGCTGTTCTCTAAAAAACATTTTAGAAGGTAGGTGCTATTCTCTGAAAAACAGTATTTTTAAAATTGCCATGAGAGCACGACCAGGGTGTGCCAAGGCACAACTGCAACACTGAACTATGCCCAAAGACAGAAATAATCCAGATGGTCCAGCTCCACTTGGAATCCCCATTTATGAACGCAGACAAGGTCCTTGTGATATTGACCATGAGGAAACTGAACTTTGCAATGGAATTCATTCATTTGCCATTTCTTTCATAGCACATTTCTGAACAGGTAAATCTTTAAATATTTTGTTTACCTTCACAATATGCAGAGTCTCCTTGCACAGAGAGATAACCATTCCTGCATTCACAAGTAGCTTTTGTGTTCCAGTTTTTGCACTCTGAATTTTCACCACATCTGTGCCCCTCTGCACAGAAGTTATGGCCTGAAATACAAGGAACATGCAACATGGTATTAAAATATGTTTATTTCAGATATTCAGACACTTGCATTGACTGTATCACTCAAAAACTTTAGCATGCTACATTCCAGAAATTCTCTCTATAAACACAGCTGGTGCACACAGGCTGTTTGGATTTCTCCATCATTCACTCTCAGTAAAACCATTTTGTTCAAAAAGGTATTTGTATGACTAGTTTAAGTGAGGAGAAAAGGCAACTCCAAAGCAGGAAACAATGACAATTCATTAGTGTTCTACTGAATCCATGTAGCATAAGTCTGCAATTGTCAAGAAGTGCAATACTAATTTACACCAAAAGGATAATAAAGTGTAATATCAAACAAAAGAAACAATCCTTCAAAACTCTCTTATTATGCACAAGAACACATGTTTTAAGTAGAGCAAAATGAGACATTACACAAAACTCTACCAGTAGTCAAAGCAATCTCACACACTGCCTTGTAACTCTGTCGTCGAAAACCACCTCAGTTGTTTCTACAGTTTATAATTATTCCACACACCACGTTTTGTAGAGGAGATTTTTACTAATCTCTCTTTTCTCCTTCACACAAATTCTCAGTAGCTGCTTTGTGGACAGCTTCTTTTATTCCATACAAAGCCATTTCTAAAAATAGGATGAACTTTCCCACTTCCTTCTCTAAAGGCACAAGTGAATGAAGTTCTTTCTGGTTTTCAATATTTCTCAAAGACATGTCAACATCTTTCTCTGCTGAAGTCTAAAGTGAAAGTAATTGCAACTTTATCTCTTTAAAGGCACTCCACTGCAAGTCACGTTAAGAGATAACTTACAAAATTTGACAACAGATTTTTTTTCCCCTCCATTGGTGTGTTTTATGGGCTTTCTCTATTAATATTCAAGACTCAGTTTCTATTTGACTGAGATATATAAGCAGTCGTTTTGGCAATGCCTATTTTGTCTGGATTTTCTCTCCTGGAAGGACAGAAAGCAGAATCCCAGACATACCATCATCTACTTATATGAATACAAGAACAGTTTCTGCCAGTTCTGCCTGGTCATAAAGGAGCAAACCAAAAGTTCTAGTTCACTGATCATAAACTTTCCTAACACCCCCTAAAGACAGCGAAGAAAAACACAACCCAGACTTCTAAGATCTAAACACCAGATTGAGGTCTTTGCTCATATCCTTTCCTTTGATATTCTACTTTTGTTTGTTTTTAAACATGCCCTTCAGTCATCTTCTAATCTAACATGCAGGTTGCGTCACTTTAGTGCACTCCAGCTTTGTGAGTCTGATCATCTAATGTTGAGTTTTTGAGGCAATTTTTTAAAAAGGTTAACCCTTGTTAACAAGGAGGGCACTTTCTCAGTGTCAACATCCAATTCCACATTTAAACTCCAAGCTAATTTTCTTAACAACCAAGGAACCTCCCTCGTGCTCACCTACCTTGTTCTTTCATTGTAATCCAACTTGCAAAAAAGAAACAACTCCCTTAATGAAAACTTCAGATTTCCCTTCTAGTCTTCACTCATTTCACAGTCTGGTAAAACCCACTCAAGTATTCCAGAGGCAGCCTTGTCAAGCCTGGGTACTTTTTATTCTGGTAAAATAGGGTGCCAATACACTGCCTTTAGCCATTTATGCAATCACAGGGTTTGACTTCTCATTTTTGCCTTTATAACTATAATTGAAACTGAACACTGGAACCCATCTCCTCAAACTTATCCTTTCAGCATCTAATTTATGCTCCCCAAGCAGGATTACTATTCTGTTGGCATTCTAGATAACATCCAACAGACAACAAGTTTTATAACATTTTCTTTGTTGCTCTTTCCCTTAAGACTATGACATCCTAGTCTATTTTCTGCTTCTTTAGAATAATAATTCTTCTTTGAACTCACACAGAGTCTTAGTTTTATATTTGATTATTATTGGGTCGAAACCTCTGTAATATATCAGTGTGTTAAGCTAGGCACTAAAAAAATATCACATTTTAATTCAGTGTGGATTGTTTTTCTGTCTGAGGGTATTTTGTTTTATATTTATTTCTATTTCCCTCTCATCCCAACCTGTAAAAAATATTTCTTCTATCTCAGCATATTTTAGTTACAGAAGTGCTGATACAACTTTCTGCACCAAAAATCTTTATTTCTAGGCTCTTTTGATCCCAATGAGTCAACATTTTTACTTTATGATCAGTTCATGGCAAATTTTAAGACTTACAATTAGCCAAAGCAATGGCTTCTAAGAGTTAACTTCCATCCCAAGTCCCAGAACAACCACTTTTCTCTAACAGCACACTCTCACAGGCACAAGCCTGTGATTAATTTTCAATAATCCATCACAGCCCTGTGAAATCTTCAGTGTTTATTTGCCACCTCTCAAATTTATCAGTAGATGACTACCCCAGCTGTCCATTTAGTACCACTAGAGCTGTCCCCTATTTTTCAAAAATTCTCTGGTAAAACCTGCATTGCTTTTGTTCCCTTGTTATCAACTCAAACATGAACTGTCTTTCTTCAGAATCAGACTCAGGTTTTCAAGCCTCAAGGCTGTTAAAAGGGCATAGAAGGAAAAAAGTAAAACAACAGTTCTGTAACTTGAATAATTAAAGGCTCTAGAGGACATTTAACTTTTCTCCTGTCATTAGGAAATACACAGTGATAGAACATCTAATACACCTCTAGATGGTCTTGGCATTTATTATTATAAAAAACTCTGAAAAACTGCTTCCTGTCTTTTAAAAATGCTGTCCAGAAGGGTCTCCACTTTAATTTCCCACAAACTTGTTCAGTATCTCTGTAAGTGGACAGTGGAAGCCATTCCTGTTAGGAACATTCGTGGTGCTACAACACTATATGTTAGCAAGCTTTTACAAACAACTGTAATTTAAGGTTAACCAGCAGAGAAAAAAAGGCACTTGATAGAAGAGTAAGGGCTCATCGTGCCTCCGGCAGAGTAAGCACAGCATTGCTTGGATCAGAGGGTTCCTTTCTGCAGCGAAAGTGCCCACTTAGCACTTCAAAAGAGCCAAGAGGTGCATACCAAGAAGTGTGGTACTTGGATTTCTTAGACATTGGGCTCCATTCTCCCCAGCTGGAGTTGTGGAGGCAAGTATCTGATTTTTATTAATTTTCTGGTGTCAAATAGATTACAGGATTCCTCAAAGATACCTGCACAGATGCCAAACCCACCCGTTGATACTGCAGTGGGATCTCTAAATTTCACCCTTGGGTGGCATCTGACAGAGGATATTCCAACTGCCCAAGTGAAAATAACAATGGATTCAGAAAATTCAGCAAAGTCTTACCTAAGAGAGTCAGCTCCTCTCAAAATATAAGAAATGGCTTAAAGTGGAATCATCACATCTGAGCAAGCAGGCAACTGGAGAGGATTTGACAGAACCACAGATAACTTTAAAACAGTTCGCATACCTTGACTAATTTCAAGCCAACCCAGATGACAAGGGAAGTATGAATTACAATTACAGATAACCACATTCAGAACAGATGCCAGAAATCCCTTTCCCCACACATAGTCATGAATGTGCACAACAGCTCTTCAAAGTCACTCCAGATATTCAAGATACAATTAGATACCACCAGAGGAATTAAATATTGAAGAGTGTGTTTAGAGTTTTGACAGGCCTGATGACCTCTGTTCCTTCCCCAAATATTTCTGGTAACACGACTCTCATCGAGGCTGCTGAAATGCTTCTCCATCTTTTTTCTTAAGAGCATGGAAGAATCTTTCTACTTCTTCATTCTGACTGTAGAGCGACCACTAACAGATGTACTAAGAGAATTAGGAAAAGATCCAGATCCATGCTGGCAGTCATAACACCAGCACTTCTGCAGCATCAGGAACTGCACAACTGGCTAGGCCTTAGTGGTGCCGAGTCACGTTATCTAAAATTAAACATTTATTCCAATTTGGGACACTCTTTTGTCAAGCAGTTCCCAGTTGCAGTTCCCAGAACCTGCTTTTGCAGAGCAGCATGCTAAGCTGTTCTGTGCTGTCATCCACATTTTAACATAGCTAACATATTTGGTCATTTGGCTTCATTATTAATTGTAGCATGCAAGAACTCAGTCAAGCCTACAGCTGGACTCAATGTGCCTCTCATGATTTCTGAGGGTTTCCTTCTAACACCTGCAATGTTTTCTATACTTCTTAAAATGTCCTTAGCTGTTCACATCAAAAACTGTAAAACCCCTGTTCTCTTGCTGTTCAAGAAGCTATCCTTCACATTTCACATTTCATTTAGAGGCTAAAAAAACCAAACAAACACCAATCCACACACCAACCAACCAAAGAAACCCCACATGGAAAATGCCTCTGTTAAAAAAATAAAAGCACAAGCAATGTTCAAAAAGTCCAAGGTAATTTCAACCTAAAAATTTTTTATTATAGTTATGATTTAACCCCACAGTTAGGACATAAATACTGAAGGTAAATCTGGGGGAGAAGTCATAGGAAGAGTCATAAAATTTACATTACCAATTATGCCTCTCCATGATCTGAATCAGTTTTTAATGAGTCCTGAGCAATGAAGCACTTTGAACAGCAGCTTTTACACCCTCAGAGACTGTGGTCCCAGAACTCAGTGGTCTGACATAAAACAGTAACTTCATAAATTCTTTCAAGCTGCTATGAATGCAGAACTTACTACACAGTGCTTATTTGTGTGCAACAGAATAATGGTAACTACAGAGCCTAACAAGCTTAGCAAGATTTCTTTTTTTTTTCAGATATAAAGCTCTTCTAAATTCTCAGTAATGCTACAACTATGTTTAGAAATAAACTAATTCATATTTATCAACCTCCATTAAATCTTAATAAATCTAAACCCTTGAAATAACTCCCACCTCACAGCAATGAATGAGAAAAATTCAATTCCTGAAGAATCAAAACTCAGTTTCACAGCTAGGAAGGGAGAGATGAGAAATGTGCTAACTGAAGAGCCTTCTCACTCTCTAACTGAAAGAACAAAAACCTCCCCAAAACAAAACAAAGCAGCATAAATAAGGGTGGCAAAAGCCCTATTATTAGATTTAAATGCTGCTCCCTGCCATAAAATGCACACTTCACCTCATCAACAAGATTTTTCATTTCCTGCTAACCAGCATCAGCAATCTAAATCCATCAGTCCAATCTTATCACAGGACAGCAAATAAAAATTATTTTCTCTAGAAACACAACCCCTCTCATGACTTCATTATATCATCACAGTCTTTCCTCTAAGAAGAGCAGATCTGCAGCTGCAAGGGCTGTTAAGGCTATTCTTGTGTATTTAAAATTGTGAGCATAACAACATAAAAATTCTCTCATGAAATTTTATTTGAATCACTCATTCAAAAGAGGGGGGGAAAATCCACTCTTTCAAAATGATACACTGTCTTTCACAAGGAGAAAAACAGCTAAAGGGAACAATAAAACACTTTTATGGCACTATTTTTTGTATTAGATTTGTCCCTGGGCTATAAAAAATGTAGCAAGCATGCTGTAAGAAAAATGAGTGATTCTCAGAAAAGTAGTAAAAAATATATTTGATGACACAATGATTCTTTGTAAAACTTGAAAATTAACTAAAATTTCTGTAAGCCTAAAAGACAGGTTAATAACATGACATTGTCCTGCTGAAAACTATAAAGTAGCCACACAGCTTAAGCAGATATATTAAAGCACAGAGATAAAGGGAAAAACTAGGTATATTCTCCATAATATTCAAGGATTGATCCTACCTACAGACCTGGTGAGGCCCATTTTTGTATTCAGTACATCACCAAAATGAACAGTCCTTTCAAAGCAGAGTTGAGTTCTCCCACACCACACTCACCCTGCTGTACACCTTACACAACCTTTTTACTGAAATCTAGAAAGTGGCTTTAAGCAATATATGGTCACCTTTTGCTATACCATAAACTCCTGTAGCAAATGCAAACAAGGATAGGCATTATTTGCTGTCTGCTTTTCTGACCATTTGCAAACAATAATGACTACCCAGAAAGCCCACCAGCTACATACATCATGGCTTTTTCAACTCTGTTCTTTGCTCCCTCACAATTTCTGTCTCCATAAACCCCACAGATCTGTTCTTTACCTTGCATACCCTATTTCATTTTAGGTACTTCTCTATTTTTGTGGTAGGTACTCCAGAGATCCCTGAAGAGGGCAGAGTCTCATACCACAGCACCAGGAAGTTTTTGTGTTTCTCTGGTTTTATTCCCTTTTATTGATCCACTCATACTCATCCTTTCATTAAGCAGAAATTCCTTTGAAAACCACAAGCTGCAAACCTCTTATCCTTGCCCAATTCAGCAAATTTATTCTGTCATTCTAAAGAACACGAAATTGAGTAGGGAACTTCTTTTTCCACAACTACATATACTAAAGACAACACAAACTGACACACAGCCTAGAACCCCCCAGTCACTAATATCCACTGATAAACTTCACACAGAAATACTGTTCTCATTCAACATTGCTAGTAAATGTTTACTAAATATTCTGCTGAATAACTCAAGTCTTAGCTAAGAGCTAATGGAACAAAATTATACATATAACCTGAAATTGGCACACGATGTGCAAATGATCCACGTGGCCTTCCAACAAACAGTCTGATTACTCAGGACTACAAATATTACAATACTTCTTCCTCACTACGTTGGCCTAGACGATAAAAGCAGAATGTAGTCTCTGGAAGAGGTCATTTTGGCAAACAAGAGAAGCACTTTATCCTTTCCCTGTAAAGGATGTGTTGGCACAGGGCAGAACTAGAAACTATGGCCTGCTTCCCATATTAGAGGGCACCTGTTTGCCTGACAAAACCCATAACAAATATGGAATTTTTAACAAATAGCCATTTTTAAGAACAGCACTCTACATATGCTAAAATTATATACTACCACTTTGGGTTGCATGCAAGTGAAGCAAAAGTGTCAAGCAGCATATATTGTACTTCAAGATACAAAAAGCAAATTAAGAGTGCTAAATTCAATTTATGCCTTTGTAAAGTTGACAAAATCATATCTTCAGGCATCATTTTCAAAAGAATTTTAACGAGCAAAGATGAAATACAAAAGGAGGTGGTGCTGTTTTAGCAATCAGCTAAAGCAGAACTGAAGTGGAAGCTCAATGTAGCAAATCGAAAGCACCACGTACCAGAATTCATAGGAGGGGAAAGTACAATTCCTTTCTCTGCTTCTAGAGATCATCATCTACATATATATATTGATGCTATTTTATAAATAAAAAGGCCAGTTTGGGGATGAATATCTAAAAAGAGTTCCTATCATTAACAATAATATGGAACTGAATAATTACAGACCTTATCTTTGATCAAATTTCAAGCTTTCAGATGCTTTTTTAAAGTAATGAATATATTTTTTTCAGTACTGCACTACATCAAACTGGGCCATCTGTTAAGAAGTATCATTAAGACATCAAGCCCTCTGAGGGACAGAGAAGCAACATTTACTGCTTGCTTAAACAGTTACAGATGTTTCTAGAAACTGCTGAAAAAAAATTGATGAGTATATTAGACCATGATCAAGCAAGCAGTCTCAAACGAGCTGGTCCCCAAAACCACGTGCATGTGTTTCTAACTTCAAGGTCTCAGTAAATATTTAACTGTGCACATTTACTAATTAATATTTACTGGCAAAGGGACAGATTCAGAGCCCCTTCATCAGCATTTGTAATGGCACTGGAGGAATTTATATGCAGGCAAAACAAGTATTCCAGCAGTCCTCAGTAACCATCTAAGCCTGGAAATGCCTAATGCTTATATGGAACAACCATGGCTTTAAATTTGAGGTGCATCACTAAAGCCTGATGTGTGAGTCCTGCTCTGCAAGACCAGGCTCCCCTTAAGCTCAGCTGAGACTGAACACCAAGGGGGAGATGAGGAGCAGAGGTACAGTACAGGGAATGATTATTCACCCAACAGCTCACTGATCAGAACATGCATTCGGAAGAAAGCCTGCCCAAGTTCCCCAGCCTTGCGATACTGGCATTTTCCTCATTAGGGGGGTTTCCTCACCCATGTCTGGTCCAGCATACAACAGGACTCCCAGGGCTGAGAGGGAACAAGCAAGAGGAACCTGCATCTCAACACCCCACTGGAAGCAGGAAGAACGGGGTTCTGAGCATCCTTTTAATTTTTATTTTGTATTTATATTATTTCATTGTCCAGCTTAATTCATAAGTTAGTCCTGAGAGCCCTCTTAATATCCATCAAACTGGAAGCTTAAGACTACTTTTGTGATTTTAAAACAGAGAGTTTAAAAACCCCGCACTTCCAAAACCCTGTACATTCAGTGCAGTTGTAAGTTGAAGCAACAAAACATATTCCTTTTTCAAATGTAACATCCCTCTAATGGGAATTCTTAAAGAGATACTGATCCCTTTCTCCCCTAACTCTTCCTTTTCTCCTTCCTCTCCAATTCAGAGCAATCACAGCTTTGTATCTGGTAAGTCTTCTAACCAAAGGAGTATCGCAGACTGGTTTTAGAATGAGGCTTATAGATTACTGAATATCTCATTAAAAAGGAATTGTTCTCTCTGTTGAATCAGCAACTTCCAAGCATGCATAGTGTCTGGCTTACCTCTACAAACACTGCAACACTGGTTCTCTGGAAGGACGTGATCAGCTTCTGAGCAGTTCAAGGGTGGACAAGTCTCTGTTACTTTTACTAAAACTCCATTCTGAAAATAAACAATATTTTTTTTTTAAAATTACATTGGTGAAAGCATATGCAGTGACAAGGATCACGTAATTTTCCATCTCTAACACCAGTAATCTCTAGTAACAACACTGGTAAACTAGTAAGAAGCAAATTAAATTAATTTGTTCCACCATAACATCAAATCTAAAGGGATCTACTTGTACATTCCACTTCCCAGGGTCAAAAGGAAAATAAAAAAAGAAGGCACTTCAACTCAAAATTCTATACTAATTTCACCAAATACATAGTCTCAAAGCATAGTTGTCATCTTGGTGAGTATTTGAAGGAATTAAAGACTTTCACTCCAGGTTTTTGTTAGAGACAGTCTTCCTTCTTCATCAAAGTCTGAGTTTTACTCCTCTTATTTCACAGCCTACATACTTCACTGAGAAGTTATTCAACTCAAACATTCACAGCAAGACCACTATTTCCAAGTGTAATGGGTTGTTCTCCCATGACAATGATCTGTTCTTTAGAATTACTGATCACCTCATTTCCAAAATGAGGTCCTCCAAAGAAAGCTCATCTTGAGGTATCCCGTAGAAATTGCCATATAAAAACAAGCTCAAGAAATTTCTATGATTTTGATTTCTGCCAGATTTAGAATAAGACTGTGATAGGAGGTCTAGTTACTGGTAGAAGTTTTCTAAAATCATAGCCATAAAGTCACTCTGGGAAGATCTTACAGCAAATTTTACGCCATCTTCTTCCCATCCAGCATATCAGCTTCACTACATCTCCAGACCAAACAGCTCTCTGGCTCTTTAGTTAGCTGTTTTTTAAAATCATGCCCCAAAATAGCTTCCTTTTTCACTTTATCCCCCCCTCCAGCCTTTCTCATACCATAATTTGTTTCTTCAGCACCCCTTCTGAAGCTATGCCATCACTGAGAACTGGCAAGTGGAGCAGAGATTAACAACTAGGACTTTTGCTCAGTAGGAACTACAAGAACTACCCCACAGGACGGTCCACATCTGAGTAATCCCATTTTCCAAGCTGTGAAACTCCACTAAGAAAGCAGGCAGCCTGCTACGTTGCCAATACACCTTTTTAACATTAATCTAGTCCTAACTCCTTCCAAAATATTTTTCATGAGGTCTCAGGTGGTGGAACAAAAAGAATTTCTGCTTGCTTCAAGCAAAGAAATTACATTTTCTAGTTATCATGATTGCAAAGAAAAGTTTAAAAATAAGATCCAAACACATTTAGGACTAAGGAAGCAGAGGAAAACCAATACCAAAACAAGAGACAAAATTTTATTATGGTTATTATGGCCACCATTCTTATAATTTGAGGACTTTGAACAGAGGATATTGAAAATATCTGAGTCTTCCCATTATGAAGAAGCCCCCCAATGCAGCAGCTTGCACAAGACACCGTGCCACATCGATGCCAAGAGACTGGCTCAGGTGCCAGCACCAGTGCAGGTAAAACATTTGCTGGTAATTAGCCATGCCACTCTGAGTCTGCTACACTCCTTCAGGCTCCAGAGGCAGCTCTCACAGCACCAAGCTGCCCTGCACGGCTAGGAAATGCCTGCTGAGCCTCCAAGGCACAAATGATGCCCCAGGTGCCCAGCAGATATCAGGACTGTGAGCTGAGAAGGGCAGCAGACCGAGGGAGTGCAAACCTGCCCATTCTGCAATCCCTGCCAGTCACTGCCCTTGAGGTTACGATCTTCAGGCTAAGCAGGGCCAAGTCATTTTTCTCATTTCCAACAGTCTTTAC
The DNA here is from genome assembly GCA_035583185.1 of Anabacerthia variegaticeps. Taxonomy (NCBI): domain Eukaryota; kingdom Metazoa; phylum Chordata; class Aves; order Passeriformes; family Furnariidae; genus Anabacerthia; species Anabacerthia variegaticeps. Next base: position 3,460,702 of record JAWWEW010000165.1, on the reverse strand, counting down.
TGGCAAGATGCATCAGTTGCTGTCATGAAAAATAACGCTGAAACCCCCACAAGGCACGAGGTTTTGTGATTTTTTTTGTACAAGAAAAGCAGCTCCCTCCAGTATCACACACAGCAACGCATCAGGGAAGCAAGTGCCCACACAAGGACGGGGAAGTTAATGGAGGTATTAGGTCTCCTTCTGATCTCACTTCCAAAAGTGAATGGGAGGAATCCCCCATGGCTGCCTGTGCAATTGCAGCAGCAAAGATGATAAAAGAACCAGACACTCTGAGCCATCATTTACTATCATGTTACCAAGCTACCAGCTAGAGAAGCCTTGGCTTTATATATATATAACTCATTGCCTATTTAAGCTCAGACAGGACAATTATAGTAGAAAGAGTAAACAGTATGTCAACATACGGACAAAAAGAGTTGACTGACAATAAATCTGGTCAAAAATATGGCAAGAAATGGCATGAAAGTCAAATTAACGATCAGGATGAATCAAAAAGCTAAAGACAAATTTAATCCAAGTTCACAGCTTCTTCAGTGACTCATAAGGAGATAAAAGAACATAAATTGAGAATTCCGTTATTTAATGACAGTAAGATTTCATTTCCTTAAGTTCCTTATTTTCTGCAGAATTTGCATCTTGGGAAAACAAATCAACCTTATTTGTAATTAATTTTTAAAACAAAACATTTCCATGTTGAGTATTCTTTGGGTTAATATCAATTTGTTATAAACTAGTACAGATCCAATTATAAGAATTATCATCATTAGATTTCAGACTTTATTCACTGAGATAAGTAAGAACCGTTCACACTTCAGAATTACTGCTTCAGGCAGCCTTAGAAAAATTACTCCTTTTTATACTCAATTCACATATGTGGTCATAGAATATGTACAGAAATAGATGTCAAAAAGACATTTCTTTCTGCAATAAATACATCAAGCTTCAACTGTGACATACAATTCACAAAGAATGAGATCTGGAGTCAAACATTTACAATAAGATAATTAAACTTCTTGTAATTACAAAGGTAAGTACATAAAATAAGGATTGGCTGTAAGCCTAATCAGTGACATGCAGTGAAAATCTGAACAACAAACAGCTCATCTCTGCTGACAGGCTTAGAAAAATAACAGCAAGATCTAGATAAGGCTGTTTTGTTGGGGGTTTTTTTCCTGTCTTGATTTAGCTGTGTCATGGTTGTGGCCAGGACAGGTTAATTTTAGCAGCAGTGAGGAGGGGACATGGCTGGGACCTCCTGTGAGCCTCTTCCTCTCCAGGCTACACAGTCCCAGCTCTCTCAGCCTTTGCTCCTGTGAGAGATGCTCCAGCCCCTCATTTATCCTCCTGGCCCATGTCTGCTCTCTCTCCAGCTGTTCCATCTCTCTCTTTGATGGGGAGGCCAGGAAATACAAATGTGTGTGCTTTAGAAAACAGCACCTGTCTGCATTCAGTAAGTGTTTGATTTGGTTTTTGTTGTGGTTTGTGGGTTTCCCCAGCAGAGTGATGTGGTTTATTGCAAGTCAACAGAAAGATTTCCATAGCCTTTTTTGGACTGGGAATGTACAGCTGATCAACTGCCTCTGAATGACATGATGCCCGTTCATAACCATTGGACAGCAAAAGGAACAAAACCAAATTCCTCTCCATTAATGCTGGCTGTGGGCAGGCACAGTGTGCCCACAGGTGCTAGAAAGATGGACAGAGGTCCACTGACCTTCGGGAAGCTTGACTAAAGAGGTTTTTTTTAAAGATAAGGAACAATGTTGTTCTTAGAGTGACAGCTAAGGCTGCTATTGGGAACTTTCTCCTGGAAGACTGATCAGTAACAGCCTGTCATGGTTTAGGAATGCTATTCTCCAATTTAGTGCTCCCACTGAAATCATGCTCTGCCTGCTCACTTCCTCCTCCCCCTCTCCCTCCCCTGCGCTGGGATGGAGAGGAGAACTGGAGGCAAAAAAGGTAAAGATCACGGGTCGAGATAACAACCACTTACTGGAAACAGCAGCAATAAATTATTAGAGCGATAATTTGGTAATTACAGATGCACAGAAATACCCAAAAGGGGGGGTGCAAAGAGGATGGAGGCTCTTCTACGAGATGCCCAGTGATACAACCAGAGGCCACGGGCACAAACTAGAACACAGGAGGGTCCACCTGAACATCAGGAAACACTTTCTCAGTGTGAGGCTGAGCAATCACCAGCACAGGCTGCCCAGGGACGCTGTGGAGTCCCCATCCCTGGAGATACCCAAAAGCCCTCTGGACACAGTCCCGGGCACCTGGCTCTGCCTAGCCCTGCTCAAGCAGGGGACTTGGACAAGGTGACTTCCAGAGGTCTCTTCCAATTCTGGGATTCTTAGAAATACCTGTGCATTCGTTTTGTCATTGTAGATTCATCTAGAGAGTGTTTATGGGCAGGATTCCAGCTGGGAATGGCTGTTCATCAGCAACATCTGTGCTTACAGTTAAGAGGATATGCATCATAAATATTTTTAGTCTGGATTAGTTTCCAGAAATTAAAAAACCATCCCACAGACTGATAAAGAAAATCTTTGATCCAGCTGGATCCATTAGTAGCATTATTACTTTTCATTAGATAGAAAAATCTAAAAGTTAAAAGCCTCTTAAGCTTGGATCAGTACCTATGCAAGGAATAAAATATCTATCTTCAAATAAAAACTGAAATGTGAAATTTCAACTTAATCTTTTTGACATTACCTCATCTACAAAGATATCCTCCTTTACAGGCATGGAGATTTTTAAGTCACCTTTACCAACACTATTAAATTCATAGTTGATGTGCACCCTCCACTGTGTTCCTTCATGGATCATCAGCTTTTGAAACCTGATGTCTGTTTTTCAAGTTTGAAAAATTAAACCATATTAAATTTGTTATAGTCCTCCCCTATCACAAAGCCCTTCCTTTATTCATACAACAACTTGTCCACACAGGACAGAAAAGAATGGCACAGCCACAGTTTGACTCATCACCACTCATCCTTCACCCAGTGAGCACCTCTAATTGAGGCAGTAAATAAGTAGGTGTTTTGCTTAGAGATTCATGAGGTCAATATGCTGCAGGCATATTGAATGAACTTCCTGGATGGAGACACACCAAATCCCAAGAAGCACATGTAAGCACCCACATAAAAACCCTCTCCAGACCAGAGAGGTGTAATACCTTCTTGAAGCACAGTTGTAGAAATACCTTCTGTTTGTTGGGGTGTGTTTTAAAGGCATGGATTTTTATGGTGTCATTCACAGATGTCATTTCAAACACCTATCAATACTCTCCATTAAGACGTAAATGCCAACTGCATCATTACTGTAATTAGCACTGGCATATCATTTTCCTTTAACAATAAGCAAAATTCAAAAGCTCCTTTCATTATTTTACTCATTTCTAATGACAGATATTTGATGGCCAGTATTTGCTTTTATTCTTCATGAATATATTATCACACACATAATGATTAATACAATACTCTTGCTTATAGCACAGAGAAGTTCCACAGACATAATTCAGATCGCTCTGGTTTCACTGGAATGTGAAAATCCTCCTGTTCTCATTTTCCCCTCTCAAATAAACATTCTGTGTCATATTATAAATAACAGGCATCTCAATGTGGCTTCCAAGGCAATGACCTTGCCCACGTATTTGAATATGCAGTGCTGAGCACCCCTATACAGACAAACAGTAACAACAGCAAAGTAAGTCTGCATAACAAGCTGTTTTCAAACATTTGCAACCAGTTATTGTCCATTTCAGAACATAAAATTGCTACTGTGTACATTCAACTACAAGCACAACAATAACCAGATCACTAATCTTTTCCAATACTCGCACCAATACTCCCAGAATGGTTCTAACAGAGCCTGTTTACCTGTATTCTTAAATACTGCCTGTAGTTGTCTAAGTGGTATGAATTTGCCAAGAAAGTCCCTGGTCCAGGCCCATCCTCAGTAACGTACCTTGATAATTAGAAGAGCTGTATGTAGTTTAACACCAGGAGAAATACAGAGTAACTCAACATACACCAGGTTGCTTGAATTGCTTTTAGCAATTTGACTGAAATTAGTAACTGGCTTAAGATGCTGCTACTTTTTACTAGAGCTCATGAAAGCAGAGATAAAAGAAAACCTGCTCCCGAGTGACTTTGCCCCTATTTTTTTAGTCCTGCAAGGGTCCTATTCCTGCCTTGTTTTCGTATTTGTGGCTTTCACTGACTTCAAGGTCACCTTTTCAAGACAACAGATGCCACATTTGCATGAAGGAAGCCTAAAGAAATGCACTAACTTTTCACTGTCACTTCTGAACACCACAGATACATTTAGAATCAGGAGAAGTTTATACAACTGAAACTTACTCGACATTCCCTGCAGCTCTTGGTTAACACTCGCTGACCTTCTGCTAGCACTTTGCCTCCATAGATACACTTTGCTGTAAATGGAGAGAGGAAGGAGAGAGATTAAAAATAAATTAAATCAGTGTTTAAGCAGTAAACAAATGCGAGGCATACCACACAAGTAAAGTCAGTATTCACCTACACTGGAAAAATATGAATACATTAAAAATGATACATTTTCCTTTCATCAGAAGTTAGTGTTATATATAATTACAAAGTAGCAAACAATAAATTAATTTTTAAGAGAAAACAGCATTTTTACCCAAACTAAAGATAGGAAATAAGAGAACAGACAGCATGTCCTGGACTAAATTCCTTAGCAATCAACAGAAAATATTTTCACTACTGACATTCTGTAGACTAGCTACAGGATTTGGATTACTAGAGGTCTTTGTGAGTCACTTCAAGAACTAGAGACATTTTGTAGTGTACAGTTCATCGAGAGAATAATACAAGCACAGATTTCAATTAAGCCTTCCCATTTTTTTGTGGGCACAAAGATGAACTCTTCAACTTGCCAGAGCACTGCAAAAATGGATTAGATGCAGTGAATGACTGTACTGAATCAACAAACTGCGAAAATCTATTTCAGAAAAATATTCTTCAAGCACACACGAAATAAGCAGATTTCCCTGGAAACTGAAAGCTCCTACTGAAAAATTCTTGTCTGAAGTTTTGATCCTTCTGCCAAAGATAAGCAGCTCCACAAATGAATCAACAGGCTAGAACATGTGAGCATTCCTCATTCATTTCAAGGCAAAGTGGGAATACTGCACCACAGAGAAGGCAACCTTCAGCAGGGCCACAGCAGCACAGGGCTTGGTCAGGTATTACCATAACTATCACAGCCCTTTTGCAGCTACATGCCTAAATTTCAATCCCAGAGATGGACAGTAAAGCCATTAATTAAAGAGAACAGCTGGACTGTTCCAATCTGACACAAGTATCCATTATAAAAGCACCCTACATTACTGACCAGATCAATGCTAAACACTGATAAAATAATTTGTTCTTGTGGCATTTCAGCTCTTCCTCCACTCGACCAGTACCAGTCTGACCTACAGCACTGAAAGGAAAGCTGAAAGGTATGAATCCTATGTTGTAATTCAGGAGAGCTTCAGAAGTTTCCTGAGTCAAGCCACATGCACAGTGCAAGTGTTGAGTACTCTGTTCTCCAAAGACACACACTACCTAGGGCTGTTTTACCTCAATTTCTCTCCTGAACAGCAAGTGAAGCACAAGTGCATGTGTGCCCTCCTGATACCAACAGGGGAATTCCACAGCAGCAACTGTCAGAGCCAGTTTGCTTCACCAATTTTGAGCAGAAAAGACTGCTTGATCATCTTCTTCTAAGGAATTTTTGTGGAAACTATCATTTCTTTAAAAGAAAAAAAGAACAATTTTCAGGAGAACTCAGTTTTCATCACCAGAAGAGCATTCAAAAAACAGGCATCTTCCTTTTGGTATCCTACTGTTCTTTGGTTTACGAAAGCTGCCCTAGTTTTTATGCCCAACTTGTGATCTCACTTCATAAGAACACTTCAGATCAAGAAGCTTCGTTTAAATTAGGAATCCCAGTAACTATTTTTGGGAGGATATGAATAGAGAAATTTTCTTTTTCTTTCTGTCTCCTCCTGACACGAGTGCTTTTAGCAAAAGAAGGGACACACCAGAAAGCAAGTTAATATACAACTCAGAAAAATGATGTTTTAAACAAAATTATAGTCTTTTGTCAAATATTATTTGAAAGGCTAACAGAAGATGGCAGGGATCAAAATTGAACCACCTAAACCTCTTAACATATCAGACATTAGAGCTACTTTGTTAACCCTTAGCTAAGGCAGGAAAGTGTTCAATAACCCAGCCATTCAATAACCCCTAGAGACAGTAAATTACAACTGATGATTCTATCAGAGCTAAATAGAAAAAGCATGGAGAAAATAACACCTGCAGTGCAGCCCTCTGGAAACCTCTGCAATTACCACTATCTCCCCAAAAGTGACTAACTGAGGTCCTGGCACATCATTTTGTCAAGGAGCTGGCATTTACAATCAATTTCAATCAACTTCCATGCGTCTCTCCCCATTGACTGACATGCTGAGTTCTTGTCAGAATAACGAGTCAAGTTTGTGCCAATCACTGACAAAAGCCAAGTCTGATTGTTCCTCTTCCCATTACAAACAACAGGAACACAGTTTACTCATGGGGATATACACGGAATTTACGATTTTGTACCTTACAATTCCTTTGTGTCAGATTCTGACCGTGTGCACACCCTCGCCAAGAGAAGTGTCCAGTTACATGAAAGAACCTTCTAGACTCTCAGTGTTACAAACAAAAATATTTTGAGGCAAAAAACACCCAGGCCAGCATGGCCACTTTACCACCCAAGCACTCTGTTCATGAACATCTTTTAGCATGCAGAATATTCACGCTGACACATAGCTGAGAGAAATGAGATTACATAAGTAAACAAGAACAAGTGCAGGATCACAGCTAAAGGATATTTGTGCGTGGAACTAATGAATTCCACATCTGAAGGGTGACAGAATGCCAAAAAAGTCTTATTATTTTCCTAATAAATCTTAAAATAATTCAACATCCCTGCATTAATAAATTATTGAAAAATTCATGCATGAAGCTTACCAGTCTTCCAGAACAGATCAGGGGAAAGGTAATTTGTGCTTCTTAAGGTATGAGTGGCATCAGTATACAGACAAAATTTTCATATAGAAATTGTCTTTGTTCCTTGTGCTACTACTAAGACAACAAATTTTGAATATTCTGTGAACATGACTTTACAGGTTTCATTACCAGAAGATGGAACTGAAAGCTGACAGTAACACTGATGTCAAAATTTTACTTTTCTTTCCTCTCATTAATTTATTTTGGTATTATTTACAGCAAGCTATCACTCCGCTCTGCACAGCGATACTAACCCAGGGTCTGGTACTCTGTCATGTTTATTTTAAAGAACAACCTTTCAACCTGAAATAAAATATAACCAAAAAGGTAACAGCTCAGTTGATTACTCATCACAACAGAAGGTCCAGCTTGATGCTCCTCAGCATCAACAGGAAATACAAGCTGAAGCCAACTAAGCCTTCCCAGCCCCAAAGAAAATGAATAATTTTACACTGACAACAGGTAAAAGGAGTATCGCAGAAACTCTGCTTAAACAGAAAGGGAAACTAGGAAGTCTGTGTGATGTACTTACCCTTGCACACTTTGCAGCACTGGCTTTCCACATGCACTGGGAGAGCATCAGGAGGACACTCAAGAGGGGGACACGACATCCTTCGGCATTCCACCACTCCACTCTAAGCAAAGGGTTTTAAGACAAAATTCTACTACTACTGCTGCAGTTAGTGAGTATTTTATGAAAAAACACAAATAAAAACTACTTAAGTAAATGAAAATAGCATTCTAGATTACAAACCCATCCTTGACTAGCAAATATAATCCCATCCAACTACAAAATGAACCAAAGTGCATCTGAAGGTGAACTGTCCCATTTTGATACATATTACTGGTTTTACCCCCCACGCCCCAAGCAAAATGCATTAAGTGAAAAGCATAAATCTATGTTTACAAGAACATAAGCACTACTTTCTGTAGGCTGTTCCAATCATCTTTGAGATTTTTAACAATCAGGTTTCTCTTTTCCTGAGCAAAGGCTCTCTTCTGATATTTATCAAATAATTTCAAAGGTACACGTTTTACATACTAATTCCCTTGCTGTTGCTTGTATTTTTCAGGCTGATGAATGCTGAAAACAGGATCTGCAAGTTGTTACCATGCAAGATGCGACTAAGCATCTATGAATACTATTAAGATAAAGCTTCCTTTTTTGAAAAAGCTACTGCAGTGAAAACAATTCCAAACCAAACACAGACAGTGCCACCCATTCACCCCAAAACTGTAAAGTCCTCACAGCTATAATTAAAACAAATAAGAAAGCATTGTCAAGGGAAAGCAGATTTTATTTATGAATCTTGCAAATAAGCAATGTCAAAATTTTATTCCTTTATTTTACCATTTCCCTCTCTACTGTCCATGCTGCCATCAGATCCATACTAAAAACATAATAATTCTCAGAATTAAAGGCCATTTCCACACTTTCATTAGGTCCTATTCTTGAAACTCTTCAGAAATTCTTACTTTGCATGTGCAGTTCCTGCAGTGATCATCTTCAACCCATGAGTCTTTGTCTCTATAGATCAATCCATTTACTTGACAAGTCTTCTCACAATGACAGTCTTCCAACTGACTCAGTCTTGTTTCTGCATAATTTAACTATAAATTAAAGTAACTTGATGAGATTACTGCAATTCAAACACATTATTTTAAAAAAGTAGAAACACTACAGGTGTTTTTAGCCAAACCAAGTTTGACTACTACCTTGGAAACACAGAACCAGGACAGAGCAGGTACAACTAAAACCTGCTCCTCGGACTCTGATGGAGCTATCCATGCCAATTGACAACAGTTTATGATTCATGCAACAGTATCTTGTACTACAACAAATCCCTACGATCTCCTCAGGAATGCCTGGACACCACTACAAGTACAAAAACTAATTATTTTTTTTTTTTTTTTAAATTCTTAATCACTCATCAACCTGATTACAAGTCAAAAAGCAGGATGACTGGCACAGACTGACTTCCCCATCTCATTGTTAAGGTTCAGCCAGACTAATACTCTTTAACCTCATAATAGCAAGTGATACTTGGAGGGGAAAGAAAAAACCATTTTAATTCAGTGTAGTACACAATTAAAGGAGAAACCATAACACAGACCTCCCCCTCACACAAACTACCATCTAAACATCCTCCAGAGAGGAACCACGCCCATTTACGTACACCTCGTACTCAGTACTGTGATCTCTAACCCGGAGGACAATTCAGAATTGCTTTTCCATTTTCTAATACTAAAAAAAAAGTAAACAAATGTAGAAAGAGTCTTAATATTCACAAGTAAATATGTGCATTCTCTCCTGGCTCCTCCTCTGCTCATATAAATAACTAAAAGATTACAGGCTTCTGTTAAAAAAGCATTGTTTCTGGCAAAAGAAATAACAAAAATATCAAAAACCACCCCAAAGCATCAAAATTTATATGGAAAATTTCATGATTCATAAAAGTGTTCCTGGCATAAAAACTCACGATGTAAACAAACCAGATTAATTAGTCCATCACTAAACTCAAGTGCTTGATTTTTCTTGATTTTAATCAAACTCAAGCTTCAACCTTTCCGACCTCAACCAAGGAAAGACACAGTAGAAAGTTTTGTGCTGGAAATTTTTGTGTAACAAGCACATCTGAATACAAAGCACACACTAGTGTGAGCCCATAATTTACCAAAAGAAATTATATTCCACTCAAAGAAATGCAGGAGATGCCCAGACTGATTTCAGCAGATTGTTAAAGCTGCATGAATTATTTTAACCATTATATTTAAAGAGCAACTAACGGTATTCTAGCACAGCAGTTAAGAAAGCTGCAATATAGCAAAATCCTTTTCTCCTGCAGCAAACCAATATTTTAGCCAGATTCTAATACTCTGACATATGGTCTGACTCTATTTAAGGACACAAGATTAAATCAACTGGACATATATACTGGAAAGATTCAGAATTAATTCAAATCATGACAAAAATAAAACAGGTTTTAAAAGCTGGCATTTAGTCATATTTAAGAGCTATGTCTTTACAAAACATAGGTAGGAAGAGGACATAAGGATGGTTAGACTGTTATAGATCAGGATGAAATGCTGCTGGTACACGGCACTCCATGACAACCTGCTATAGACAATGCTCTGCTGGGCCCCTTGCACAGCTCCTCTGTCCCACCCTGAGCCAGCACTGGACTCAAGAGACCCTGAGGTAAAGCCCAGGCAGGAGGGTACTCCTCCTTCCTGCCCTCACACTGCATGATTTGCACAGCTACTAAAATTATCAGAGCCTGAAACCACTACTCAGGTGTTTTATTCACAGGCAAGACCAGCTCTTGGGTTTTAATTTATATAAACGTCACATACACATTCATTGCAAACAACACTCCTTGGTCTATTCAGTGCTGTGATACAGCTGAAACCAACACAGATTGAAGGAGACACTGAAATCTCAGATGTAGTGGAGCCCAAAAGCAACAAGCAGACATCAAACTACTTTTTCAAAACGTCTTCTTCATGCTCTGTATCTCTTTCTGCAGGACCAGGAGCTAGGGATCCTTGCCCATGTCCATTAGCAAGCTGTTCTCTGATCACCCGCCCTGCTAAACAGGATCTCTGCAGGCAGCTCACAGCCCTTCAAAGCCTTGCTCTTTGCCTTGACATACATCATCCCACACAATACACTCGGATCTACATTAGTCCCACTTGTGGCTATTGTGGCTACGACTTAAAAGGCCTAATGCACAAACCTTAATGCTTCCCTCCAGACCTTCCATTTTGAGCCAGCATTTGTCTACCAAATTAAGCTCCTTTCCTGCTGCATGCATTTTTCCTGGACAACAGTATTTCTGTAACAACTGCAACGAAACAGTCAGTGGACTGCTGTAACAGAAAAGGAACTTGCAATGAAGGATTATCCCGGCACCACTTTATGAAACTACAGAGTCTTTGCAGTACAAATACTGTTATTTGCTTCCCCTCATAAAGTACTAGCAAGCAAAAATATAATTAACATCAGAGGAAGCAAGTTACTCAGTGCAGTGCATAATTGGAACTTGCTCATACCACCAGCAGGGCTCAAAATAATTGCCTCTCTTTCACAGCACAAGCAGAAAACTGAACTAAAAGCTTCACATTTTGCATTGGGAGCCAGCCTGTCCAAAGCATGTCAGCCAAGTAAGAGCAATGTCAGGAGAACGCACACACTCTCTAAAAACAGCTTCTCCTTTCCTATTGGGAAGGAAAAGAACACTTAAAGGCAGCACAGTAAAAAGTATAATGTTTTCACACGAGCAGCACTACTATGCAAATCCTGTTTTTGAAATTCCTGTTCAATAACTACATTGAGATTAAAGGCCTCTACAGGTTGGTTGAATTTGTAGTTAAATCGGTAAGTAATTAAAATGGAAGTGCTGTTACAGAAGAGATAATTAATTGCCCTTTACCACAAACCAGATGGTTCACCAACATTAACCTCATAAAGTGTTCAGACTGTCCTTTAACACGTATTAGGGGTTCAGTCACCTCTAAAACACAGTTTCCTACCCCATAATTTTACCAGATCCTTAGCTGAAGGGCCTTGGCTAACACAAAGATTGCCTGTGTATTGCAGGAGGAGAGCACAAAGATCTCCAGAATTCCAAACAAGCAAACAAAAAAACCCTCCCAACACTATAGAGTCCCATTTATCCTATTGATGACCCAAACCAGGGGAGGGGGAAAGAAAAATAGGGGAAGGAGGGAGAAGACCCAAGCACACTCCTGGAACTGGACTAATTTTCATACTGATAAAATCATTGATCAAAGGTGATGTCAGGATCAGCACAGCCAGCAAGTTCAGAGGCATTTTCATTTTGGGAGCTCATTTCAGCTCCCAAAAAGGAGACTATGCCAGTCCTAAAGATTTCACAGGACTTCCCACAAGCAAACACACCTCCCTCTGACAGCATCATGTGGTGAAAAAATTGTTGAGGGATTTCACTCTTTTGTTTCTGAATTTATCCCTCAGCAGGAAAAGGGAAATCAGGCTAAGGCTTCTTACAGGAAATCAGACCCTGGGCATTTTGTCATTACCTGACAAATAATAAAGCAGACAACAGCAACTGCATTAAGCTTAAGGGACATCCATGGAGATATATCCATAAATCTACTGCAGACAGGGAGGAAAAAAATGGCTGTACCATGAAAATGTGGAATAATTGCATAAGGAATAAATACTTTCATCTTCGCACAGGAGGAAACAGGCAAGTAACAAAAAAAGCTTAGGTACCTACTTTTGCAGTCATTTTTGCCAGGAGTTCTTGCAAATCCATGATTCCTTGCACCAGACTTAGGAAATCACTGCAGGTTGGGCATGCTCAATAGAGGAAGAGTAAAAAGAAACAGCAAGGAAGAGAAGGAAAGACACAAAAACCCATAAATAACCAACAGTCTATCATACTTGATTTATCTGAACATAAAATGCAATCTGTTTACACAGAAGTTTTACCTTCTGGAAGTCAGCACATGCAAAAAAACCCCGACAACCCTGAGTATATTATTTTTAAAACAAGGAAACAATCTATATGAAAAATCTAAAGTACAAAAAATAAAGAAATTGCTACTTACTGCGATTCAGATTAGGACACTGCGTTATATATCCATTAGGTATGAAGATGACTTTCACATCTTGAATAACACCCTTTGTAAAACAAGAGAAAACTGGTAATACAGACTCCAAACACTCATGTAAATCTATACAAGCTCTTTCACAAGTCACTTCTTCAGTGGATACAAAAAAATTACCAGCTCTCTCTTCTTGTGAGGAAACTAACTGAAGATGAACAAAATATAACAACTCCTCCTATCTGCGTGTTTGGATTTTAATTTTCACGGAACACAGAAATAATACTGCTTTGTCTTTTGTAATCACCAATATAAGCTGCTTAAATGTCTTAAAACGGGGTGAGACTGGTGAAAAAAGCAGTGAAATAATACCCATTGCTCAAGCCGATGACACACTTTTCCAAAAGACAAAAAAAACTCCACAGTAAAACTCCTCAGTGATTCAGCCAAATAAGACTGCGAAATCAAACACTGTGAAAAGACAAGTACATAGTGCCAGATGTAAGTAATAGTTTACACTTCCATTGTTTGGTTTCATTTAGCCTGATAGTTTTGTATCTCAACAGGCAGTTCATGTAATCACGCCATCAGTCAGAATTAAATCCTCTCTCCAGCCCAGACGGATAGAAAGATGCCCTGTGCAGGACTGGCAGAAGGTCAATGCCAGTCAATGGAGGTTGTATGAGCCTCCTAAACCAAACCAGGCAGGACAGGAGAGAGGAAGGAGCAAAAGGGGCAGTGCCATCTGCACCCTCTGTTGTGCTGACCTGCAAGGACAGCCCCGATGGGAGCGCAATGGCCCGGTACCCCTGCACACCTGGGCCCTGAAGAACCCCACGTACTCCAACCAGAAAAAGCTGAAGCTTGTGTTTGCTCTTTTAAGCTCAGGACAGAGCTTCTGCTACATCTCTGACTGTACAATGTGCTTACTTCCCTAGCTTTAACTATGTCATGGGCACTAATGGAGAGGAGCAAGGGAAGACAAGGGACCTCAAGTGCTGATATTTGCACTTCCCCTGACTGTTAACCAGATGTTGTGACACAGCATTCTGTCTCCTCCCAGACAGAAGAATTTCTTTAACCTGAAAAGAAATTTATCGTGGTAGCAGTTATTATCTAATTAAATTACTGATTTGCAAGACTATGTTTTAATTTTCAGTTAAACTGCAGAAGAGTGAGTTTTGCAGACCAAGGACATAGTCACTTGTTCATAGGCACTTCAACTCCACCCACAAATAAAATAAAGGCCTCAGACAGCCCTTGAAGCCTGGCAACTACAGCAGGTAACATTTAGCATTCACATGTTCATCTGCTAAAAGAGCAGAAGGTAATCAGCAAGCACTGTTTCCTGCTTACTGTTTCATGATCAAATATTAACTGAAAATATTAATAGAGATAATCAGATCATACTGTCTTTCTTGCATAAGTATATACATTTATTAACCTTTTCATCTATGAGAATAATGAAATCATAAGTAATGAGAAGTAATAATGTCACTGGAAATGGAACATCCTGAAAGCCATTTTACATACTTTCTGTCAGCAGTCATCAATGAGAAATTAGAAGGTGAGGCATAAAAATATATTTCAACACTTAAGCCTCTCCAGTGAAAAGCTCAGCCAAGAGTAAATGAGATTACAAAGGTGCACCAGACCATATCACCCAGCTAACAAGACACCATCCAGAGAGAAGCGATATTTTCTTCAGCCTTTTTTTACTAAAGTGCATCTTCAGCTTCAAATATGTTTGTTGCATCAGAGCCACACTGCTCAATTGTCTTTCAGATAGATTTGCATTTAAATACAGTCAAACACATCTACTTTGTGTGTCTTAATTTCTGGCCACATGAAAGCATATTACCATAGAAAAACAAGGGAATATGAACTTCAGTTCACTAACATAGATGCCTTCTAAGTCTATAAACCTTATGAAACAGAATTAATATCATCAAGTACAGAAGTGAACTTTCAAATGGCAAAAATTTTGCTGATGTATTTTTTTAATAGAAAGACTTCAATATAGGCAAACACTTATTACAGCAATAATTATTGTAACAAACACGAACAAATTCAGACTATTCCTCCTTCAGCATTAAGTCTAGATTGTTGAGAGCTTGGATTTGGCCTTGACAGGCAGATGTCAGCAGCCAAAGTCTTTGCAGTTTTCCCTTCCCAAGCAGACATCACCTTTAAAAACATTTGGCTAATGACAATCAAAGCTTCATTTCAGCATCAGGACTCACTAGCTTGAAGAACCTTCATCTGTGCAGGCAGATTACCAGGATGAAATGCAGGTCTGCAGCACTAAATATCAAGCCCATCCTATGAGAATGTAATACAAAAGCCCAGTTTACTGCACTTCTCGTGTCTCTGCTAAACAGAACACTTCACCCACATTCTGTGAAAAGGCTCATATATTCCATGAGCTCTCCACTTGTGCGTTTTCATTTCCTCCATTGCCTTTCACCCCCTTTAAAACCTACTTCTCCCACAGAGATAATGTGAGCCACACAGCTGTGCAAGTTGCATCGGCCAGGGCTGGGGAAAGGCTCTGCACAGAAGCACCAGCAGAAATGCCTGAAACTCGTGTGCCTAAGTGAAGCCATGCCAACACCACTAGACTTCCACTCCGCCTCCACTGTGCTGCTCTGCACTGGGCAGACATGCCCCTTGCCAGGCACCTGAACAGCTGCCCTTGGCACTGTAGTTTTCACCTTAGTTCATACAACTCCAAGTCCGAAATTATTACAGAATCATATGAGATTATATGTACATGTATATGTGATATACATATGATGCTGTGCAATAAAAATACCAATATGCTTCTCAAGCACCTACTTTACAATGCCCAGACACAACAAGCAGGATCAATAGAGCCTGCTCTAGCAGTTATGAAAATTACTGTCTTTCTACATGAATCACCTTGTCAGCAATGCATTAATAAGCTCATTTCTGCAGTAGCTCTTTGGAGGCATCCCTAGGGGGAAGGGTTCTCCCCAGCAATAAAATGAAACTGCAGATAATTCTGATCCTGACAGCAAGCAGATCCATCCCAGAGAGAGAGTTCCCTGGATGTGTGGGATCACTCTTTTTTTTCCTTTCAGTTACATTTACTTGGGTTTCCTAATCTGATTATAATAGTATTCTCTAGCCCTACAACAAATCTTGGTTTTGGGACACTGGCCTGGTTCCAGCCAGGACAGGGTTAATTTCTGCAGTATTCAGGAGGGGGTGTGGCTCAGACATGGAGTTACTGATGAATGACACTGCCACTGTGTGCCATAACTACCATGGACAGTGAGGATGGACCGCTCCAGACACACCAGTGGTGAGCTCCTGCTGCAGGTGGCAACCAGCCCTTCTGCTCTGGGAGACATCCAGGACAGAGAAAACCCACAGTCATCAGCTAAATGAACTCAACAGGTGTCTTAGAGGGACAGCCATTGATTATGGAAATGATACTTGTGCTTGTGTATATTTATATATACATATATAGATATATTCATCTGTATATAGTTGGAAGGTGTAGGATCTGGGTATGGTAGATGGTATAGAAAAAAGGGTGGATAAATTAAGGCTGTTGTGAATGGTACTCCCCAATTCAGTGCCCCCACCAAGATGGGGGCATACTGCAGATGGCTCTCTCTCAATCCCCCTTTCCCTCCCCATTCCTGCTGCAGCAGGATGGAGTTGAGAATTGGAGGCACAAAAGGTGAAGATCACAGGTTGAGATTAGAACAACTTACTGGAAACAGTAATGAGATAAGAACACGAACAGTAACAGCAAGAATGTTAATAACAAAGGGTGTAAGAAATTATTCACATGGACAAACAATCCTTATAATAGACAATACTGAACAACTCCCTCCACCATGTTTTCTTGACCAAAGGCACCGCGTCTCCACGAAACGAGACAGTCCCTTTCTCCCTGCCCCTGGCAATGATGTGAAGTGGTATAAAACAACCTCCATATCCTGGCCATGTTCCCTCCCTCCAGGCTACTGCAGAAATTAACCTTGTCCTGGTTGGAACCAGGACAGACACATAAACAAACCTGAAGGGTCAGCATGTAGTTTTCAAAGGAAGTAATTCATGAGACTGCCTTCAAAGCAAGCAGAGAAAGCTATTTGAGTCTGCTCCACATTTGCTCCCACGACTGCTGTGCTACAACCACACTGTCTTGTTTGAACAAGTGCTTGGTAGTAGCAGGTAAGTTACAACCAGTAAGAGATACCAGTAGCAAGGGGTGAGACTTCAATTCCCTTGATTACACCATAGAGCACTTCAGTCCCCAGCAAGGTCACAGACACAGCAGGGCTACTTGTGAAATAATCACTGTAAATAAAATGTGGAACAAAAGCATAAATATAAAAAATTGAAGCAGCTGGTCACAGTGACTTGGGAATAGCATATCCATCCCACCTCTTCTGATACACTGGAGAATTATAATCTAATAGAGGCATGAGAATATGACTAAAATGTGTTTTAGTGCTAAATTAATTAACTATCATTAAAGGAAGAAAACTTTTGGAATGTCAAGGGTGATAGTGAGAGCAGTATACAGTGCTTTTTCTTACACACAGTTTCATGGCTCCAACACACATACAAAAATGCTAATTCTTTTTTAATGCTCTTATTTCCCTGCAGATCTCTGTTTACACATTAAGGAAAATATATCTATTTTTTTATATGCTAAAACAGTGAAACAAATTGCTCTGAAAAAGAAAAGGAGGTCCTGCTGAGCATGTAAATATATGGAAAGAGATATGTATTCTTTACAAACTGGCAAAATCCCAAGTTCTTACAATGAGTAAAGTAAAAAAAAGTAAGACTTCTGAAACTTGCAAGGAGGATTAAAAAAAACACAACCAATTATATTTCTGCCCTGAAGAAAGTTAGTAAAATATTCAAGTATGCATAAAGCAAAGTAAGGCACTTGTCGGCTTTCATTATGATCAATAAAAATTGTCAGTTCATTAGCATATCATTAGCTATCCTGCTGTTTCCAAAGTGCGTAGAAATATTAATTTACAAACATACAATATCCCAGAGTTCTGCCTGCACAAAATAAGAATTTAGGATGGGCAACTCCAATATAACTTCTTCCTTTTCCCATGTAGCTATAAACATATGTTTGCCATCTGTGGAATAGTGGGAAGCAGCTGAGGTAAAAAACCAACAGCTGTAGAATAAAATAATACTATCAATTTCACTTCCCAGTGACAGCTCAGCTGCTGGAGGATGAAATGAACTCTAGGCTCAGAGCAACTCTCAGACCATCATTTAAGTTCAAAGTCAGCTTTTACCTCTGTTTCACAATTAAAATTGTTAGCTGTTATGACGAAATAATTTTAGCATACATTAATTGTCCTAACGTGTTAAAATCGGGGGACTTCTAAGGAGAGGTCCTCAGAAAAGAGGCAACTTGTAAAATTGTCTTAGGAACTGACAGCTTCCAAGGGAAACCAACTGGGTGGTAAATCACCTTGGCAACAAATCCATGCCCAGATCGAGGATAGGCAGTTTGGCTATTGCTGCACTACAGACTCCTTGCACAGATAAACACTGTGCCTTCTAATCCAAAACTAGAATAAATATCAGAAACTTTTACTTTGTAAACAAGCTGTTTACCAACTGTCCACAGTTCCTACCAAAATTCATAGAGTATTTCATGAGAGTAACACAACTAATTGTAAGTATCTTATTATTACATTCGTATCTGCTTACCTTAAAGAAACCATGTTTCCTGTTTCTCTGTCCAAGCCATAAACTGATTTCAGGTGTCAAATTCGTTTCTGGGGGATCAACAACACGTTCATAAATCCTGTAGAGGAAATATGTTGCCATTACTCCTATTTTCTTTTTCCTCTGAAAACTTTCAGTATCAGTTAACAACAAAAGATTAAAAATAGGACCAAAAAACCCCATAAAAAAATGTCATTAAACACAATATTCACCTTTGAAATAGTACACCTTTGAAATCAATAAATAAATAAATACAGGAAAAAATATATTAAAATCCAACATATGAACACTCCATAAAATTGAAACTCTCCATATGCAGCTGTGCAGCACTAGACTAAAGAAACACAATGCCAGAAGCCACCGTAGCAGGGAAAATAATAAAATAGGACCATCCTAGTCTAGGGATGTCCTTGAAACTCAGCTATCCACCCAGGGGAGAAAGTATAATCACCTAGAAGATCCAACCACCTTTTGGGACTTTCAGGCTGGTTAGAATTCTCAATAGACTCTGCAAAGGAAATTTATTCCACTCTACTCCTATGGCTTTTTTTTTTCCCCCCTGTACATTTGTGTTTTTCATCCTTGCACGTGGACCTTTCTCCCCTTGTTACTGAATTCACTCAGCCTGGGTGCTCACGTGTGGTGACACTACTGCACATCCAGCTTGTGCCTGCCACTAGCCCAGGATTGGCACAGAATGGGACCTCTTTGGTATCCGACAACGACAACAAGTAATATGAGCTCCATAAGCGACCTTTATGTACTGCATAAACTTGCACATGACTGCAGCAATCTGCATACCAAATTTCTAAAATTAATTTGTGAAAAAATTGTTGTAACACACCATTTTTAAATTAACAAAGTATATGGAGTTTTAAAAAGGTTTTGCTTGGGGGTTTGTTTCTTTATTTTTAGAAAAGCTGTAATGAAGTTTCCATAACAACTCTTCCAGGAACACAGAACACTACAATGATATCATCATTTCAGAACATGAAAAATTCAAGGCCAAAGTTACTGACCTTGGATTCTCATGTTGCCATGTCACATCGGAGGAAGGCATGAACTTACTGCTCCATAACACAACCAGCATGCTTAATCAGGATTATTGAGAAGATGATGAAATCTATTGCCATTACTACCCAGCTCTCAGGGAGCATCTACTGTTGTGTAATCGCACCAGTGTGACAGCCAATAGAAACGACTCTGAACATGTCAAGACCTTTAGCCCAAAGAGGTGAAATTACCTGCAGGGAAATCCTTTTTCTTCTTTCTTTAAAACCATAGTTTTAAAATAAACATGAAAAATGAACAACAAAGAAAAACACAATCAACCCAACTCATTTCACAGTTACCTTCCTAATTCCACTCCAAGTGTTTCTAGCACAAACTCACCAATCATCAGCATAATCAATTCATTTTTCGTGTTTTAAGTGGCCACCGGTATTGGGTTTGCATCACAAGGGTTTGGTAGCAGTGGTGGCTTCTGTGAGGAGCTGCCAGAAGTGTTCCCCATGTCTAACAGAGCCAAAGCCAGCTGGCTCCAGGATGTAAGAGTCGCTGGCCAAGGCTGAGCCCATGAGCAATGGTGGTAGTGCCTCTGGGATAACCCATTTGAGGAGGAGGAAAACTTAGTGCACAAGAGCAGTGAGAACATATGAGAGAAGCACCTCTGCAGACACTCAGGACAATGCAGCAGGAGGGGGAGGAGGGACTGCAGCCCATAGTAAAGACCCCGGTGAGGCAGCTGAGCCCTTGCAGGGCCATTCCCCATCCCTCTGTGTTGTCTGAGGGGAGGAGGTAGAGAAAAATCAGGAGTGAGGACAAGGACAAAAAGAGGGGAGGGTGGTGGAAGGCATTTGGTTTTATTTCTGACTACCCTACTCTGATTGAATTGGTAACAAATTAAACTAATTTCCACAAGTCAAGTCTGTTCTGCCCATGACTGTAACTGGTGAGTGACCTCCCCCTGCCCTTATCTCGATCCACGAGCTTTTCATAATTTTCTCTCCTCCCCTGTCTAGCTGAGAAGAGTGATAGAGCAGCTTCAGTGGGCACCTGGTGTCCAGCCAGGGTCAAACCCACCATATCACTTCATTGGGAAATTCATATATTTGCAGAGGCCTAGAATAACATCCCAGTATTAAAGAGCTGCTAGAAAAATCAATAAAGGTCTTTATGTCAAAGTACAAAGAGTCATGTATTCCATCCACTTTTGCTTTTCAAAACAAGGAGTAAACCACTTGTCAAAACCAAATGGAAGCAATCTATAAAACTAAAGGCAAACATTTATTTTTTTTTTTTTAGAGAAACAAGAAGGAAAATCTTAACCCTAAGAACAAAACAGTTACATGAAAATTACAGCTTAAGATGTAAGCACAGGAGTCAGAAGACTTCTTCTAATACTCACAATTTTATTGCTCAAGTTTATTATAGGAATTTTGCATGTACCATCCCTATCAATATTTTAAAATGTAAGTAGAGGCCTCATGCAAAATTGAAGGTCTACTCAAATGCAAAACTGCTGCAAAATCCTGAACGAGGAACAAAGAATTGACATGCTCCTTGAGAGCATGTGCACTGAACTGCACTACCATATTAGGAATTTATCTTTCTACATATAATACATCTTTATTCATGATTTTGGTTAATAATGAAATGGAAAATTTCTCATCTCCTAAAGGCTAGTCAATATTCATTAAAGAACTCCATTTCTGCTAACAGATAAAATCCCAGTGCTGACCAGGTTCAACAAGACTACTTACCGAAGAATACTTGATTTTTATTCACCTGGCCTAGTTAAAGTTCATAAAGAAACTCGACAATATCTGTGTGCAATTGCATATCAAACAAAATCAAAACCTAACTGACATTGTTATATGACAGTTCAACAATAGCAAGTAAGAAAGACAAATCAGAGACGGGCTGAAGTGGCTTATCTTATCTTTTCCAATGATTTAGCAGTCTTTCAATCTGTGTGGAAAGGGCTGCAGCAATCTCCTTTCCAGAGTCTCTTCAGAAAGTGCCATTCACAGGACACAGAAGCTCAGGATTCCCCACATTCCTCTACTGTTCTACTCTAGCTCCAATTAAATTTCTGAAGCAGGTATTCACCTTAAATTAAAGGATTAATTAAAGCTTAGTTTGTGCCTTATTCCACACATATCTAAGCAACTGGTTTGTTTTCTTCTCATAACATCTGCCCAAGGAGTAACAGGCTTAGGATTCAAGAGAAGGCATGAGATGAAGACCAGTCCTTGATTATCTTCCTTTGTCAAAAGATGGTTTAGTTGATACTATTTGGTTTGCAAACAACATGAACTTTACTACTGTATACTGTTACATATCAGCAACAACAACAAAAAACAACCAAAAAAAGAGCCCCAGCAAGCATACATACAGCTTATTGCTACTCCTATAAGCCACTCTATTCTTGGGAAATGAAAAGGTCAAAAAGCACATCAGTCAAAAAAGAACCAAAACCAAACAAAAAAATAAGCAAAAACTCACAAAGAACATGGTGCACCATATACTGTTTCTTTAATGAAAAAGAATTAGAATTCCAGTAAGACTAAACAGCTGTAAAACAGCTAAACAAAACACATCTAGAACTATATGGATGAAACCTTTTTAAACCTCAGCAAACAGGGCTTCACCAGCTATACACATTAGCAGCTGATATCCAGCTGTGCTGACTGATGCACAGCTGGAGTAGAGACAGGAACTGGACACGTCTCCTGCCTGCCAAGCTCATGGTTTAAATCACAAGAACATCCTAAGTGGTGATTTATTCCTAGAACAGGTTTTTGAGGAGGAGGGAGACTTCATGGGTATTGAAGACACCCTGTCAATACAGAATAAATACCATGGTACATGCAGAAGTAATTTGGAATAGTGTTTCACCCCTAAGTTAGGGTTACTCATGCATCTACATCACTTACAAATCTATCAAATATTACTGATCACTCAAGTGATTTTTCAGGGGGGTTCTACACTTAGACAAACCCATAAAGCATGAACATTCTGTAACATGTTTCAAAGTGCAATGAGAACAGTTACTCCTTCAAGGTGAAACTCACCTATGACTATTGCTTGTGAAGTGGGAAAAACCCTCTGCTTCCCTTCCTGTACTGGTTTTCTTTTGGAGAAAAATCGTTTTTCAGGCTGAAAAAATACTGTTGCTGAATAGAAATAAAAGAATGTTCTTTTTTACAGCTACATTAAGCTTTGACATCACTCACTTTCCCTTGCTTGGCTTTCTGGGCTGAGGTGTGTCACCTTCTGTGGCTTTATACCCCCTTGACCAATACTTTGTATTTGGCATATGAATGGCTGAATTATACACTTTCAGCTTATAAAGTGCTGGTCTAGAGCTCCTTGGAGACCAGTTTTCAATACATTTGGCTCTGATACTGACACAGAGAAATGCACAATACACTTCCCAAGAAAAGGGATGCTCAGAAAGAGGACTCCAGGGAACTGTGGTCACTAAAACTACTGCAGACTGAACAGCCCCTCCAGCATGAGGAGACCCAGGTCTCCAGGTTAATGGAAGCTCTACTACATACTTGAGACTTTCAGATTTATGATTACTGCATTCACTTCCCAAGAGAAAGCTTAATTTCCCCTACTTTACGCCAACATATTTCAAAGAAGCTAAACCATAAAACTGGACTAACACAACAATGAACCAATCCTACTGTCTTGAAATGTTCATGCTCAGAATACATTCACTAACCACTGGTCCTTTTAGCAAAATGTAGTAGGAAAAACATCTGTTAGTAGACATATATCCGCGATATTCATGTGTTTTCTATCTATACCTCTACCCTATCTGCACACTTTATTAAGTATTCTTATGCAATCCTCAGGAACACCTTTCTCAAGGACTTGTTCCAAACAGGCATCTCTAACGTAATGAGGAAAATACGCACAAAATAGGAAATCTATAAAATAATCAGTGGGTTCCTGCAAGGACGCATATCTAAAATATTTGCATGCTAATACACATACACACATCCTTCTCTGCATAGAAGAACTTCTGTAGAAATCAAGCTCTGTTGGAAAAGGTGACAGTTCTCTTCCACATATTTAATAAAAATTATTTTGAGCATCTTTAAAATGTGTAAATATACAATGGTTTAATGGTATACATATAAAATACACAGTGGTAAAATTGGGAAATATCCTCATTTTACACATGTACAAACTGAAACACGGAAGGCCTGAATAACCAAGATTACAGAGACAGAGTCTTTGTCCAAGATCTGAGACATTAGACTGGGCATGATTGAGGCTCAGCTACCTCAAACACTGGCTCACACTCCCTCTGGAAAAAGCATGGCATGGAACTGTCTCTGCAGGGAAGATGACTTCTTACACAACTTTTTTTAAAAAAAGTTAACACCTAGAGAGCATTTCGACTTTTGTGGAGATGCAGTTGTACTTCATACATATAGTATTTGCCATGCCAGAAGCATTTTTGAAATTGCTGAAATATTTAGCAGAACATGAAAATAAACTTTATGTCTCCTTGCATTAGAATACATCAGCTGACACAGACTGATCAGGAGATGTAACTGTCTAAGATTCTGAACATTAAAATAGACTGTAATTCAACAGTGACTACAGAGTAGCACACCTAATCATGACATTTTCAAAATCTTTCAGGTCTAAAATATGAGTAGATTACTAAAATAGGAACATGCCTCCTCAAATTTGCAAGCTAGATATGAAAACCCTAAGATGAGCTCAGGTGATTAGAGCATGGTGCTAATGACACCAAGGTTGTCGGTTTGATCCCTGCATGGGCCATTCATTTAAGAGTTGGATTTGATGATCCTTGTGGGTCCCTTCCAACTCAGAATGTTCTGCGAAATATGTGAACACACACAGCCCTAAACTGCATTAATCAGACTTGAACCAGAGAGATTTAGACTTGTGAAGGCATAAAATCCCTGTCCTGTGTGCAGGGAGTCAGGCAGCTCACTGGAGCTGCCCACTATGAAGGGGTCACCGTCCCAGCTCAGATGGTGCAGGTGTGACTGCCAGAAAATACTCCTGGATAGTCTGACAGGGAAGTTTCCTTAACATTATTTTACTGGTAGTACAATTAAGAAACAAAGACCTGCAGTCTAAACACCCCTGTGGCTGGGGCATGGCAAGAACTTCCCTTCTCAGCCCCTGGTCTCTATTAATGCAAGAACAGGCTGCGTTGTTCCTGGTATTGCTGCCATAGGTACTTTTGCCGAAGCTATAAATTTCCATGTCGAGAACAGGTGCTGAATTTATCACATCCAGTTTTAAATGTCTCCAAAGTTCATACCTACAGTGAAGCTAGTCCTCTAGACTCACTCATTTAATGAAGAGACATGAGTGTTTCTAGGGTGTGATTCATCTTACAGTAAATGAATCACTCTCTGAAGGCCCCTCCGACAGCTGCACAGGAGCCCTTCCTGACACCAGGGTGAATCATCAAAACAGATTTTTGCAATTCAAAGCCTGATCCTCAAAACTGACGCTCTCTTGCAATCGTTCATTACCCTGTGTACATCCATCTGGATCTTCAGATGCTTTAAATATGCTGACAGGGATGGAGAAGTTCCTCCATGGCAGTCTTTGAAATGGCACTCTCCACTGCTGTTACACAGTCAGAGGAGAAAAGGAAGTTCCCCCATGTCTTGCATCAACCTTTCTCCTAAATCTAATTTGCAGAGGTGTTGACCACCTTTGACCATCGTTAACCTTCAACTGAACCTTCAAAAACTTGGTGCATCTAAAATGGCAAATGCAAGCCCTCCTAACACAGCCCAGTGTGTAAAAACAACCAGCTGCTTCAAAGAGTTTGTCCAACGTGTTTTCTGAATCCCAGCTGCATAAAGAAACTGATTCTATCAGTCCCAAGCGTTAGGATACAATAATGGCATTTGCCTTTATACCTATTCTTCCAGAAGGATTAAGAACTGATTTTAAAAATAAATATTAGGATATCTTTACATATTTCTCTTTCAACCCATTTTCTATATGCTTCCCTATGAAAATCTGTCAATACCAATGTGATTGGATTTTCTTGATAGTGTTGACTGATAGAATGCATTGTTTGACATGCATTCAGTTCTGGAGCAACTTTAACTGAATTATTCATTCAGTTTCCAGCGTTTTGTTTCAGAAAAATAAACTTCCTGAGGGAAATTTTGATTTATTTTTTTTGTGCTATCTTCTCTGTCATAGTATAAGAGGTCACAATCACTTAACAGAGGAAAGCAATTTAGATTAAAATCTTGGGGTTTGAGGGAAGCCTTTTCTTATTAAATTTTGAATATACAAAGTAACTGCCAAGTATTTAATCAAAAGTGATTGTTCAGCTCTGGGAGAAAAAAATAGGTGTCCAGTAATAGTATATGTTAGGCAAAAGACTCAAGAGTGCATGCTCAGTTCTCTTCAAGCTCTGTCACCCAAATTATTTCATTGATTTTCCTGGATTATCACAGAGGAAAAGTTAAGGTGCCCTTCACTTTAAATTTAGATTTGTAGTTGGAATAATTAAAAAATAAAGTTTTATCTAACTAAAACTCAATTAAAAAAAACCTCTTGTTTTTCATTCAAGAGAAATTCAAACTAACTTTAAAGCCTTTATAATACACAAGAGGAAATTAAGCAAATGCAAGTAAAGCTAGTTAAAAGAGCACATTTCACCGTCAGGTGTGGGGTTTATTCACAGGTAAATTCACAGAGCTATTATCTGCACATGTGGCGCTTTCCTTACAAAACACAGTAAGTTTTCTGGCTTCCTACAAGGTTATCAACGAATTTTAGCAGTTCTTGAGCACTAAACTATAACAAATCATTGTTATCAATTCAAAGTAGAGGACAGGACCCACTAAATGATACAACTGTGGCCACACAAGGGCAGAAATCCTCCTTTCTCAGTATACTACATCTGTACAATATCTTTCACCTGGAGATCCCAAGATAGTTTCCAACACCTTCACAAACAAGGTCAATATTACAAGATCTACTTTGCAAACGACAAAACAGACAAAAATGATTCCTGACAATAACAATCTTAAGATAGTGTCTAAGCCCTAGGCTAAGAGCTGCAGTGTTCACCCATCTTCATAAAACAAAAACAGCACTTGCCAAAGTGCAAAAAAACCCAGAAAATAGGTTGAGTCAGACTCTAAGCAGAAACAGAAATTTGGCCATTTGCTTTTTCAAAAGTTATAGGGAAAAAAAATGCTGACAAACTGAGGTCAACTGGATCCAGATCAGTACTTCCAGTCTCAAGACACAGTTTGATACCCAAATGGCTATTGCACTGTTCAGCTTTGGTAACTGCACTGCTTTTGGCTAGGACAGAGTTAATTTTCATCAGAGCAGCTGGGATGGTGTTATATTTTGGATTTGTGACCAAAACAATGCAGATAACGCACACATGTTTTAGCTAATGCTGAGCAGGGCACAGTGCAAAGGCTTTTCTGCTTCTGACACGGCCCCATGTGGGCTGGGGGTACACAAGGAGCTGGGAAGTGGAGACAGCCAGGACAGCAGACCCCAACTGATCCAAGGAATCTCCCATTTCATATGACACGACTCAGCAATACAGGCTGGGGGAAAGGAGAACGAGGATGGGGAACATTTGGAGTTACAGCATTAGTCTCCTAGGAAACAGCTAAACACCAGCCAGCTGACAGGAAATGCAAATTCCTTGTTTTGCTTTGCTTTACCTGTTAAACTGTCTATCTCAACTCACTTTCCCCCCCCTTCTCACTTTCATCCTTCCAATTCTCTCCCCTACCCCACTGCAGGGGCAGCAGCTGTGTGGTGCTCAGCTGCCTAACAGCACTAAACCACAACAGAAACCTTCTGCTTTTAGTAGTGCTTCTGAAAATACATTTTGAGCTGGTAAATGTGAGCTAAATAGCACGTGGTTCCTCATGCTGGCATTGCCTATAAAACTTGTACGTAATCTACAGGTAGCAGAAGCACAAGAGGAACGTACTTGTTGCTGGGTTTGAGTCAGATGATAACTTTTACCATATTCAGCAGAGCTTAAGGTGGTGTCTAGGTCAAATGAATCCTCCCTCTGAAGTGTTGAGGTAAATGTCATACACATACACAGACTTTTCTTATAAAAATACATGTGCAAACTCCTATGGATTAATGGGAATTTAGGTACTTATCTTTAAACATCTCAATATACAGTCGAGAGCTACATGGATCAAATACCACTTTTCAAACAAATTTCTGACTCTCCAAAGTTTTTTTGGCATCTTTTTACCATTTGTGAATAGCCATCAATGTCTAACTCACAGAGCATAAACCACATAGCAGTAGGTTTTCTATGATGCACACGAGTATCCACTACAGTCAAGGAGACAGACACACTTATAAATGAGGACAATACTAAAACTCACAGGGTCAATAAAAGACACCCTTTAACCTCAGCAAGCTTTGAAGCTCAGGTTCTAAACCAGATCACTGAATTAAGCAAACTGTTAACAAGAAAGCTAAAAGCACAGCACGCTCATTTGTTACCATACCAAACATCATACCAAAAGCCCATCTCAGAAGAACCAAATGTTCAGAGTACATATGCCAGATGCCAAATATCATCAAACCAAGTCTGAGGAATTAAAAACAGATTCTAGAAATATGAGAGAGAAATTAATTCAATTGATTCTTTAAAGATATAAAAGGAAAAGCTCCTCTCCCACAAATTAAACAAGAAGCCCTTAGAGAAAGATACATATGAGATCAAAAACTGTATTACAATATCTGTGAAGCAAGTAGTAAAACAATAAGCCTATCTTACTTCAGAAAGCAAAAGGGTAGAAATGTGCATCAGAATAATGGCACACAGAAGCACTGGTACTTAAGGTCTTGCAGCAAAACTAACCCCAAAATAAAATTTTACCAGAACAAAGAGATAAACCCAAAATCTCCATTTTGTCATGAAAAAAATAAATAATCATTTAAAAAAAAACTAAGATTGCTTTGGGGGTTTGTCACAAGGCATTTGTTGAGTGAGAACCGGCAGTGCTGAAATTTTGCTTTTATTACCTCTGCCTTCTGTATAAAGGGATGTGCCAAGACCTGTATGTAGCACAAGGGTCTTCACAGCTGGCAGGTACAGCAGAACCTGAGGCACAGTGAGCTCACAGCTTCCAAACAGCCCTTCTTCACTAAATATACACAGCCTCTGTCTTCCCTGTCTCATGCTCCTCTCAACCCCAAAGGTGATTTACCTACTACATTAAGACAGGTGAAGATGAATCAGGCTCTTGATTCCAACTCCTTTCTGCACTGCTTCAAAACAAAATTTTAAAATCAAGCCATCCACAAGCAACCTTTCTATGAAACAGGTTCTTTCGCCCTTCCAAAAACACATCCGCTGAGAAGTTAATTGCTTTACGGGGTATCTTCTTGTAGGATCATCTCATCAAGGGCTTCATGTCATCACTAAATGATTTGTATGCAATCATAAAATAACCTCATCCATATTCCAGAGCCAATTCCCTGCAGTGACTGAAGGCAACCGCAGGCTGAGGATTGCAGGCTTTGCCTTTGCTGCCACATTCATGCCAGAGCCCTGCCATTACTGCTGTCACAGCCTGTGCAATGGTACTCTGCCCTCCCTAGAGCTGCCACTCCTCCCCAAAAGCCACGGGCTCTGTAACACCACAGGGGACCGACTCATTCCTTGTTCCCCAGCTCTTCCTGCAGGTTCACAGGATAACCCACATCTCCATTCTCCCATGGTATTTTCAAACTGCCTGGTTTAGTCTCAGGAGTTTGAAAAGTAACAGTGCACTCTCTCCATAATAACTAATTGGCCATGACTGAGGAGGTGTATGAAACAGAGTAAACATAGAACAAGCCATTATATTGGCTTTAAAATTAAGGTAGGATGGAAACTGCCAGCAGACAGGCAGAAAAGCACTCCACAGGGAGAGCACATTTCTCACACCTGACACACTCAGGGGGTGAAAGCAGGATTCTTCTGAAGTCAATGAGAATTCTCACTGTAGGCTTCACTGGGGCCAGGGTTGTCCCCAGGGATACTGTTTGGCACATCTTTCAGCACACTTTAGGGTAAGTAGCTGGTTTGACACTCAAAAATTCAGCTTGGGCTGAAGAAGTCCTTCTAGTTGCATTAGCTGGCACAGTGCTTATTTGCTTTCACTATGGACATGCTGAAGAGAATGCCACTGAAACTGCAGCTCAATTAAGCAATCAGCTTCTGCTGATTCTTTCATTTACTGGCTGGTCTCAGATATGACAGCAATTTATAGGACTGGAAGTTGCATGTTAACTTACTCCTATGCAGAGGATCAAACTATCGTCTTTCTCTTTACTGCTCCTTTGATGTATCATTACATTGCTAATACAGATCACAACAATTTTTCGTATCATTAAAATATTTAAAATGGAAGCGGAGGCAAATATCTGTTTGGGGGGTTTTTGCACCATAAGAAACCCCCACACCACCAAAACCAAAAAAATACACGTACCAGCTCACCAAACACTTATCTGTAAAAAAAAAAAACGGAGTGTTCCTCAACTCCCAGAAATAGCTCACCTTCTGAAGCACAAGACTGGACTGCCTTTGCCATTCCCTCAGCTGGCACATTTGCAAGACAGCTCATGCCCACAGCACAGTACCAGACACTCTGTTGTCCCCACATTCAGGACTGAGCCTACTCGACCCCCTACATACTGCAGGGACCATCCAAACATCATGGAGGCCTGGCTATTCCTCTCCCACACACAGCTACATCTTCAAATACACCAAGTGGCTTTGCATGCCACGTGAAGTGACAGGGTACCACACCACTGCTGCAGTGAGACCCGTGCCACTGCTTGACACCCCTGAGACACGACAGTCACACTCACAGTATTTCTGAGCCCTGACACCTTCCACCTCTGAGCACCCCACATGCCTCCAGTTCCCCACGCCCAAGGAACCAGCATGACTGCTCCTGCACCACTCTTCCTGGGAGTGGCTGTCAGTTTTCTCTGTCACCAAATCATGCAGTGATGAGAACTGCCAGGTTTTGCGGTAGTAATAAATGCAGTCAAGCAGTCTCCACCTCCCTGCAGCCAACATGAGGATTTTGACAAGATTGGATTTCTAAAAAGAATTCTTTTGGGAGTTATTGCTGTTCTGAATTGCCAAAGAAAGACACCTCAAGTACTAAACCACTTCATAAAACTCCAGGCTGGTTTCACAAACTTCAGCAGTCTCAGTCCTGTTTGCTCAATTGCCCTCCCACGTCCCACCACACTCAGGAGGTTTCAGATCATTTGGAAAGACTCTGCACTATTTGCTATATGGAGACTCAGACCTCGAGTCAGCTGTTGAATAGGTCAGAGGGGTTCTCAGCTGCTCTTTGGCAAAGGCCCCACGTTTTTACAAAAGTATTTAACTTGAATTATACCACCATTTTTCGATTCGGGTCCAGTATTATCCTATGTGACTTGTAGTTCTAAACTCCAGAGTTTAGCTAACCACTTCAAATGGAAGAGCTCATTTATGTCTTGGATCTCAGTTAATCTGTCTGCCTGGAGCAAGATAATTGTTTTTATAATCTGAATGGAAAAAGCTCAAAACATTTGCTCTATCTGGTTGATTCTCAAATTACCGTGATCACCTCTCTGTCCATATGACCCCCATCAGCACTCAAACAAATAAAAAGAAAATAGAGACAAGTAACAGGAGATTCCCCCTGGAAAGAAAAATCACAGAAAAATATCCAATTTTAAACTATGCAGGCTAAATTTTCAGAGACTGCTCTTTTAACTAACTACAGCAACTTAGGAGTTTATTGCTTTTAGCATTAAATAAATATCTACATGTATATTGGGCCAATGTACAAATATTTGAGAATTTTATAATATACCTAGTCACATCCTTTGGGACATTACTGAATCATTTGAGGCCTGCCTGTCTTGATTTAAGATTATTTCATCTACCATCATCCCTTCTCTCTCTCTGACATACCCAGAGCATAATATTACAAGGAATGCAAGATGCCAATAGTAAAGCATAGCCCATTATTCCTGCCCTGGTGGAGTCGTCAACCTGTCTATGAACATTTACAATTCACCAGAAAGCGCAACAAGTCTGCAGTTCTGATGTGAGGGGAGAGGGAGGGAAGAGAAGAAAACAGACAAAGACTGTGGAGTCTGTATTCAGCAGTAGTTGGGCTTTGCAGTTACCAAACTCTGGCTCCACGGGTCCCTAAAACTCTGCCCCCTTAACTGAACTCTGGAGAATTACTTCTACTCTTCTACTGACAGCAGGACCTGGATCAGGTCCTGAAAGGAACACAAAGCAGATCAGATTCCACAGTGAGCAGGAGCTATGTGAGGCTTCTCTGCTGGAGCACAGTGCCCCAGGGATTGTTGCCTCCAAGGGGTGGTCAAAAGGTCTAAGGCAGCCAAGGTATGGATTGTTATAATTTGTTTTCTATAGTGCTTTTTCAGAACTTTTGTCAATACTCATGCCTTCTCTCAATTCTATCAATGCAGCATACAAAACAGTTCAACTGATTTTTCAGGATAACAAAAAAAAACCTTTCACCATAATTAGGGACTGGGTGAAAACATATCATAATTCAGCCTTTGGTCATACTACCGCTCTGCCGAACGCATTAGCCACTCAACGAAAACCACTGGCTAATAAAATCTTGTTTAAAAAGAAAATAATGCTGAATGTATCCTGAACATTTCCTTGCAGTTACCTGCAGTAACTCTGAAGATACAGCAGGTGATGTGATATGCCAGCTGGAGATCCCTCTTACGCTAAAAATTTACAGCCTTTCTGTCAAAAAAAAGGGACAACTTCCAATCCACAACACCACAGATCTGAAGTTGGGTGCACCTGTAATGCACAATTATAGCACCGTACCCAAGTAACAATTTCTGTGACAGCTTCTGCTACAGCTTAAAGAGCAGAGAAGCAATGTGGGTCACAAAATCATATTCAAATAGTGAGAGTACATTACCTAGCTGCAAAACACTGCCACCATGCCATCCTCTCTCTCAAGAGAAAGTGGTTTACAGTAACTAAAGCAGCAAATCCCTCTTTAAAATACATCTCTTAACCTTCTTTAAATTTATTACACTTTAATTGAAGTCATAGAACTTTGTTTAGATCAGTTGAAAACCTCACGTTGGCAGCCAGAATATCTTATTTATAAGAACTCCGAGGTCTTGGATTCCCATATTTGGAGGATGTTACTTTAATTTATTTATTTTTCCAATTAAAAAGTTCTCACTGCTCATGCATTTTTTATTCCCTAATGCGCTGTTCTAACATAAAAGAAGCACACAACATGTTTTTTCAGTTGGAGACTACATCCCAGCCTGCTCCAGTTTTATAATCTATTCTCTTATGCTCTTACCAACCCCCTCCATCAAACAGCTGAGAGTATCCATCAAAACCACAGGCTATATTCACAGAAAAAGGCACTCCAGCACAGATTTTCACTGGAAAAACATTAATTTTAGCATCAAAGCACCTTTCTCCCTTCTGTGCCTGCAGAGAGAGTTCAAGTACAGGAATACAGATACTGTCTGAATAGGTGAGTATCTTTGGAGTAATACGATTGATGATAAAACAATTTTAAAAAAGCCAAGCACCTTTCAAGCTTACCTCCCCAGATTAATCAGACACACTGCAAACCACTTGGAATTCCTATTTTGTAATTAAATTGTCAATAAACACATTTTGATACAGTACCTATGACCTCTTAAATTGTAGGCTCCATGCTATTCCCTCCATCTTCTCTTAACACTATTAAATGTAACATATTTCTGTGCTGTCACTGTGGAAGGGGATGAGCATCGCAGGGGACAGTCAGATACCACAGGATATGTTACAGACTCTACAGCTGAAAGTAATTCCCAGAGAAGTCAAACATCCCATCCTCTAGGACTTGACAGTCTCCCTGGGCTGAAAATCTCCTGACAGTGCAGGTATGAACAGAGGCCAAATCTGGGAAGACGCATGGCAGAGTTTATTTGACTATATATTAACCCTTTAGTACCACTGGTTACGTAAGAACTCTCTGACAATGACACAGTTGCTCTAGCTCAATCTGAACACTTATCAAAAAGTCCCTGACAACCCCTTTTTGCCTAGAGCAGGGGAGCACAGATTCCACCAAGAGCAGATTTAATTTCCATGTTACTTTCCGCACAGGTTTTACTTGTGCATCAGTAGTACATTCATAATTAATGCAGCCTTTTCATTTTTCTAAGCTTTCAGAACCTTACCAGAATGTTAAAAGCATGTTAGCAAGTACACACACAGCTTCCTATGTCAGTCTTCTGAGGCACATCTCTGACTAGAGGTTACTGTCCAGGACCAGCACAAGGGCTCTTCAAGGCAGTGAGAACGGTCCAGTGACATTTAACAGGTTTTCAGACTGGACTCTGAGGTATCTTCCTTCTCTCCCATGGAGTCAGGCTGAGAGAGTTGGGGCTGTTCAGCCTTGAGAAGCAACAGCTCCAGGGTGACCTTGCAGCACCTTCCAGTACCTAAAAGGGCTACAAGAGAACTGGAGAGGGACTTTGGACCAAGGGAACGAAGTGAGATGACAACAGATAATGGCTCCAAAATGAAAAAAGGGTTTAAATTAAATATTAGGAAGAAATTCTTCCCTGGGAGGGTGGGCAGGCCCTGGCACAGGCTACCCAGAGAAGCTGTGGCTGCCCCATCTCTGGAAGTGTCCAAGGCCAGGTTGGACGGGGCTTGGAGCAACCTGGGGTGGTGGAAGGTGTCCCTGCCCATGGCAGGGGGTGGAACTGGATAATCTCTAAAGCCCCATTCAACCCAAACTGTGATCCTGTGACTCCTGTGTCAGCAGCTCCAAGCTCTAACATCAAACTCAGCTCCCATCTCACTCCTTGTTCTTTGAAGGAGCACTAAAGAAGCAAATAAGATGCAGCAGGAGCCAATTTCAAAATTACATGCACTTGGGCAAATAAACCCCCTTTGATACATGTGGTTCCCCCACATCACATCTCACTAGAACAGAGGCAATTACACTGTTTTAAAGATGACTCTTAAAAGCACTAAAGGCTTTTACTAGTTCTCAAGTACTTTTCCCTAACCTATCCAGGTCTGAAAAACAAAGCTGACTTTGAATTGAATCCAAAAGATAATCAAGTACCAAATGTCAAAGCAATCTTACAAATCAGTAACGTGGGCAATAAGGCTGGGAAGAGTAAAAGTAGATTCAACTATCTGTTTACAAATTAAAAGCTTCATTTCCAATGCTTTCTGATGTACTGCAGTTTCTGGAGGCCAGAGACCAGCCTTCAGTATCACAATACAAATCCTGTAGCAAAACTATGTTGTGGCTGGATATTTTTCCCAGTGCAAACACTTTCAATGCACTCTGAGATGGAGCTTAACTTTACTAACACTGCATTCACAAATCATTCGCCCACAACAGCCTTCCAAATACATATTACCACAGCCCTAAACAAAAGGAGTAATGCATTTATACAAAGTCAGGCATATCTGTAAGCATTTTGTTGGCCAATTCTTTTTTCCATTTTGCTTTGGTTTTATCTTTTACAGGGGAAAGAACAGTAAACAAAAACCAAGAGAATTTCTTTAACTAGATAGGTACATGTCAAGCAAAATTCTTGTTCTGATGACACCAAATCTCTGCAGGAGATGGACAGGTGAATATATTGACTGCAGTCCTATCCTCTTTCCCTGTGGCTTGTTCAACTAAGTGTGGAAGCATCACTTTTCATTAGGCATCCTGAAATCTGCCGAGAGCCTAAAAAGGTGCCATTTACATGTGAGTCCACAGCTCTTAGCACTGCATTCTGTGCATACTTGCAGCTGCAGCTTTCCTAACACTAACGTGAGGCAGGCTGAGGGGTTTCAATAGTGCTCAGAGGGATCCCTCAGTGACTTGCTCTTCTTTTTCACAGCTTTGACATTTATTGTAGTGTCATCAGAAAATGCTAGCACCAAGATGAACAAGATGTTGACTCCTTTCTGAGTGCAAAGATATAAAGGGTTAAAGTAGAATAAAGGAGTTAAGACCAACATTCACAAAACTCTCTAATTAACTGAACTGTGATGCTACAGTTGAGTCAAGAACTTAGACATTCTTTTCTTTTTCTCTCATTTAAACTTGTGCTGTGATTTGCCCTCAAGTCATGCTCTCAGAACTATTCCCATTACTTTTCCACATGAGTTGTCATAAAACACCACAAATACACCGCAAAATAGAGACATTTAGGTATGGATTTATGCTGGGAGCAACCTTGAGATGTACAACCTTAAGGGACACTTAGATAGATCAGCCCCTGACAGGGATGGCTGCACATATGTGTCACCTCATATGACAGCACAGCTCATTCCATAATTGTATTTATCTATTTCTGCCTGTTGCTGTAAAGAAAATCAGGTCACAAGGTCACAACCATGACTCTGTACAGTTCTCGTGTCCCTAGACTGCACCAGGCAGTCATTTTGTGTTGTCTTCTTTTCACATTCTGTCAAAGAAAGCAGCCAGCTAAACAGTCTGCTAAAAAGGGTCTTCCTAAAACATATCTGTTTTTCATTTAAAAAGCAAATGAGTAAACAAAAACCCAAACAAAGATATCATAGTAGACAATGAAAAACCTGTCCCAAAACCCAGTACGTCAATAAACTAACAAAAAAGCATACTGTTGTAAGCAAAGAAATAAGAACTAAACAAATAAGGGTAAGAGAAATAAATCACATTACTGAAATGAAGACAATCTTTACAAATTGTAGATTTCATGCTACGATGAAATTAAAATTACTCTTAGCATTTAATTGCTTCTAAGGTCCACATAAAAGGATCCAATAGGCAACATTCCTTCAGATCATATTTTTCAGTAGTAAATGAGGATGCAGAAAATGGTTGTAACATTCTTCTCAAAACATTATCACATAATTGCTTTGGTCAAAATTTAAACTTTTTGAAATGTTTCAATAACCGCCTACTCCTATAATACTCATCTAACTTTATTCTGCCTGTCTGAACAAAATGAAGACCTCAGAAAAAAATATGTGCTACAATCACACTATCCATTTAAGTGCCACAATTCCAAAATGCATATGCTAATCCTCTCACTGAATGCAAAGGATATTTTTTTATTAATTTCACTGCAATAAGACACAAAAGTCATGATTTGTTTTCCTCATTCCTAAAGACTATTTTAAAGGCCCAATTTCAAGCTCTCTGAATTTCCTCATCAACCACTAAGTCTGAAGTCTACAATATGTTGTGAGATCAAGTCCCAAGGCAAGAGAGATTCTAGGGAGAAGAGATGCTAGGTTTGCTGTTTTTCATTCCTTGAAATCCTGGCAATATGCCATCTCAACTTTTAAAGGAAAAATGCAATGACAGACTTAATACCCTTCAGAAAATAAAAAGCACCAGTTCCAGACGTGCAAAAAGAAACATCCAGGTTTCTCAGAAGTTTCCAAGTGAGGTAGCAGGTGGGAAAATAAAAAAAATAAAAATTAAAAAAAAAATCAGTAAAAAGTGCATTGTCTGATTAGGTAGAACAAAATTTAAATGCCTCTGACACATCTATCTATCCTTCAAGTCTTCAGGTATGCCGAGGGAAGCAGCTCACCACACACAGATCCATCACACTTAAATGCAATCACAGGCAAACATAACATCAGCTGGTGCCAAAACTACAGAGATGCATTTAATACTCCCCAGTCAGCAATCAACCTTTTCCACATTTGTTCATAATCACAATGAATTGTTCCATTTTAATACTTTGTTTTCCTCTTCTTATCCCATGGCAGTTGAGCACACTTTTTGAATTACATATTTGGAAAAAGAAAAAAAGCAACCAGCCCCTTCTTTTCCAATCTTATCCCTGTGTGTAAGTAGAAATTATTTTTTAAAGAAACATAAGTTACTGAGCATATTTTCTTACCTGTTGCAGTCCACGTGGAGCAGAAGGTGGGACGCACTAAGCGACACAGCAATCTTATGCCACTGTCCATCTGCCAGGCGGTACGGGAACACCTCTGTTCTTGACTTCCCATTAAACCTGTAGTGATACCTGATCTCATCCCTCAGGCCACTGCTCTCCAGTTCAAAGTAGCTGTATTTAAAACATGGACAAGAATCAGTGGCATTCTTTTGATATAATCACTATTTCTGTCACTTTCTTCTTAATTCATCTTTAAGCAAACGCCACATAGAAGGCCACAGTCTAAAGAGGCTACTCAGCATGGATTAGCTACTAATTAATTTTTTTAAAATAAATAGAAAGACTATACATTCAGAGCAGTACAAAACCAGCAATACTAATTACATGAAAACAGCTCATTTTCACAGTGCCATTTATTAGCCCAAGAAACTGAAATCCTCTTTTCACCCACAGAACAGGTTCAACTACACAAAACCAAGCCTTACTCTTTCCATCAAAGTATTTTTTTTATGAATGCGGAATTTGTAGGAAATTGAAAAATAAAGAATCGTACGTATCACCACCATAAATAAACAAAAAGCCATTAAGGTAAAAAACCACCAAGTAATCATTAAATTTGTATTTACTACTTGCAAATCCAGTTTAAAAACAAACAAAAACCCAAATGTTTCATTTCAGGACTCCCTTACATGCAATTGTGCTTAACTCATTTTCTGACTTCTATTGCGTGATCATGATCCTTCAGCTTTGCAATGGAACAGCAAAACCTCCTGGCTGGATTAGGTGTCTCAGCGCTTAGAGTAGACAATCCAACAATCAAAACCTTCAGACAGTTGTCACATTCAAGCAGAACCAACAAACTGGGGCCATTAACTGGTTTCACACAGAGGTGGGGTAGCCAACTCTTTTTCTAGGGCGAATTTAGCCCTCCCAGGGCATATTGACAGCGTAAATAGTGAAGCCTTCTCTTGAATCTCACCAAATATTTACAGCATATCGAATATTTTTGCTGCTAAAATGAAGCTCTGGATATAGAATGTGGGTGGGCCTCGATTTACAGTCAAAATAACTCTAAAGTAAGTGAAGATGTTACGCTGTCCAGATAGTCCTTATTCCCATCTACCTCCACAATGTCATGTTTTCCCAATAGGGCAACACCAATTTAACATGACAATTGAAAGACAGATGCTAGTTTGGAGTAGGGAGGAAAAAACCCTAGTAAAAAAATCCAATTCCAAAAAATAAATGCAACAGAAAACAATAAATATCCAAGTGCCGGTTTTCATTTTCCCCCCAAGCTTTTCGCACTGCCTGGCAGCACACAGATTCTAATAGCCTGTTGCACAAGAGTGACATGGGGTCTGTGCACTTCTTCAAGATTAGACCTTACCAATGAAATTTAGGTTTTTTAGAATATAACTGAAAGAGTTCTTGGGGAGGAACTTACTTATGAGATAAAGCAGTGGCTGCTGGAAATACGTGCAGAAGAGCCCAACAGACTGGGAAGGGGAACACAAAGACATTGAGTCTCCACCAAAAGTGAAACTCAAGCCCTCCTCCACCCCGCCATTGCCTTGTCAAAGTGTTTTTCACGCAGCATACAAGCATTATCAGGTCACCTGAATGAAAGACCCACTCGGCAAAGTAAAAAAACACAAGGAGGAAAAGGCAAAACCAAAACTGAATGAAAACACAGCAGGCACAGGTACAAATAAAATAATTGCAGTACAGAGTGGGGAAAAATCAGAAAGGCTGGTGGTGAAGGAATTGGCCTGTTTCATGCACATAATGGCACAAGGAAGGCAGGTAAACAGGAGTTTTCTAAAGAGCAGAACAGAACACTGATTAATTATAGCCACCACCATTAAAATACCTAGATTACATTCACAAGAAATCTGGAGAAGATTGTTTTATTATTTTATTTTGATGCCCAGTAACAGGACAGAAGATAGTGCTGCTGGTGTTTCCAAGCCAGAAAGGCGTGAGGATGAGTTACTGTCAGTGATGTCATATTTAAAGTTAAACGTTTTGCAAATACCATCTGCTGTCAAAGCACAAAAGGAAGTAAGATAGAAAACTTTTAAAAAAAAATGAGGGAGAGCTACATGATATTGTACTATCTCTCATACACAAAGTATTTGTAGAAATATATAGACACATATACATATATTTATATGGTTGATCACAGAAGCTTAAGAGCCCAAAAAACAAGACAAGCTTCTGCTGCAGGAAAAAAAATTGCTTCCAGTGGCCATTCTTCATAATCTCCAGTAGCCACAGAGCTAATCACTCACCTCACAATGATTTGTTTGCTAATGGAAAGGCAACAGTCCAGCCCTGGAAAGGTCAGTCAAATACTGCACCTAATCACATCTACACTCTATGATTTGTACAGCACGGGGAATTGCAAAGCCACATAGCTTCTCACCTGACAAGCTTTAGTGTCAATAGTTACTTCAGGACTGAAAGCAGTTTGTTGCTTGGGCACCGAGCTTGTTGTCAATCTCCTGATTAATTTATACAATACAGAAGACATTAGTTGAAATTTACTGTGATAGCCAGTGCTAATGGTTTTATATATGTACACCTGATGGGTTAAGTGCCACAGGACTGTATAAAACACCATGTTTTACCTCTTCAGTGACAGGAGAGGAGGATGACAGAGACAAATTCTGCACCTATTTATCAACACCCTTCAACAAGTGCAAATCACCCTCAGACAAACATCAGTAAATACCAGTCTATAAAATCCCAACAGCAGAAACTAGCTGGATTCCCCCAACACATCTATATCTCAAGTATTTAAAAAACACAAGGTAATGTAAACCAACACTCTTTCATTGATTTTATTTTTGAGATGCACAAAGTCACAATGAGACCTTGATTACACACACACTTCATGATGTTCACAGTTCAGGAAATATAGTTGTTTCCCTACCAAAATAGAAGTCATGTGCAAACAGCTTTCTCAGTAGCAAACGTCATTTTTTTCTTTTCTCCTCCCACCAGACTGAGGGAAAGAAAGCCTCTTCAAAAGCAATGACACAAAGGCCATTCGCTCCTGGAAATAAGTACACCTGGCTCTGTGTTCAAGTTCTAATCTGCAAATTGTGGAACGGGAGACAAACGAGCAGAAAAAACAAACTCAGGCAAGAAATCATCAACCTGTGGAAAATAATTAGTAGAGCCAGAGAAAATAAATGGATGTGTTTTTTAATATCTATCTCATCTTCAACTTGAAATGCCATTGCACAAGTTTTTACCTACTATAAAACAACAGCTAAAACTGGAGGGGGGGGAATTAATAGAATCTGCCATACAAGAGACAGGAAAATGAACTGGTCTCTAACAGGGGTTTTGTAGGTACATTCCAGCATTTTGTGAGGATTTAAAAGAAAACACAGAAATAGAATGACTCAGGGTTCCTGAAAGGATTGCAGCATCTGGGACTGTCTGAATTAATGTATCATCAGTAGGCATGTGTGAACTTTCAATGCTGCCATAAGAGCCATAGCAAAAGCCCAAGAGAGATGCCAGAGTATTACAACTATCCCTGCCTTTGCATCAGGTCTGCATGAAGTCTGTGTGCCAGCCTGTCC
Organism: Anabacerthia variegaticeps; assembly: GCA_035583185.1. Lineage (NCBI taxonomy): Eukaryota > Metazoa > Chordata > Aves > Passeriformes > Furnariidae > Anabacerthia > Anabacerthia variegaticeps. The sequence continues at coordinate 3,419,718 of JAWWEW010000165.1, read as the reverse complement.
TACAGTCACCCCTCTGCTACTCTTCTCAAGAAAGAAAGGTGCAAGACACTAATCTAGTTCACAACTTTTTAGCACTGAGTGATGGTTTCTTCTTTTATTTGCCATTTCTCAATAACAATTTATTTTTTAATATATTTTTAAAAGGCATGATCAAAAGGTTACATGTATTTTGACATACACAATTGTCAGAACACATGTATTAAGAAAGCTTGCTATTTACGGAACAATACAATATGACCGTGGCTAAAATTCTCCCACTAGTAGACTTCTCTATTTGTTAAGCATGTAATTTTCTGCTGGCTTCTTTTGTACAGTTAGAGAATTCTAATGCTTTTTACAGGTCTATCCACAGTCTCTCATTCAGATCCCAATGCATGAGAGAAAAACATGTTGCTAAATTCAGACTGATTTTATGCACATCAAAAAAAAGTTGGGATATTTTAAGGCAATGTGCTTTACAGAAGGACAGTGTTATTCCACAACCAACAGGATGTTTTACAATTCTCTCTGACAGTTTTTGCAACCCCTCCGTAACTCACACACAAATATTGCTGGGGGAGGATAAAGCTTGATTCAGTCATGTTTAATGATTTTTTCCTTCCCCCTTTCTTTTAGTCACCACCATAGTCAATATTTAACTGTACATTTGATCCTCAATTTACCTTTCAGATCAGGAGAGAAAGGTTCCTGAAAGTATATTTTCAATTGGAAACACCTGCTATAGATGTAATGACCAAAATACTGGAAAAGTCACTATCAACATTAAATAAGAACATGTAAGACACCTCAAGCAGAAAAGGCAAAGTATTTCTATAAGGTGAGTTGTCTTAATTCACCAACTGCATTAAAGAAATATATTCACCTATTATCACCTCCACCCACAGAGGAGATCTCATCCTGTGGCAAACACCATGATGTTTCAGTCAAAGATTTTACTGCTGTCAGGTTGTGCAAGTGGCCAAAGGAAGGACAACTCACAGACTACAGGACCCCAAGAAGAGCTCTGGGATAGGTGTGTACATCCTTAGTGTACACAGCACTTAATTTCCTGATCTTTACAAACCCACCACCTATCACGAAACACTAAAATATCCCCTAATGAAGACAGCAGCACATCGTTGGGTAAGCATAATGTAGATTAAATGCTCCAATGAGAGCTCTAAGAACTAAAGCAAAACTACTTCTTGCATTCAATTCTGGCAATCTTCCTTGTTATCACATTCAAACATAAATAAAGCAGAGTTACCATTCTGACTTTACAACTTCCGTCATCCCTGATCAAGTGCCAAATGAAGCCCCACAGCCTCTTTCAAGGAGCAGCACCAGCACTTAGAGCAGATGCTCTCAGAGCTACTGAACAGATGTCCCAGGGCAAAGCAGCAGGCACAGATGGCATCCCTGCAAATATGTACAAACTTGGGGTTGCCATCTAGTCAAAACATTGTGCATCTGCTTAACATTGTGTGGGAGAAGGTCACAAAACCACAGGAGTTCAAGGATGGAAGCACCATTCACCTTGCACATGCTGCAGCAACACTATGATGTCGGGTCTCCCCAATGCTGGGGGAAAAATAAAAAAATCACTGCCATAATAAGAATCAGACTGTTACTGAACAGAAGCTTCTGGAAAATTCTCTGAGTCTGGCCAAGGCAAAATTTCTTATTTTTTTTTAATAATAACGCAAATTCAGGGAAGTCCAGAGATTAGTCCATTTGATGTAATCAGCTAGAAATTCAGGAAGCTTCTGCACAAATCGGGACTCACTTGTGCACATAGCTTTTTCATTTCACAGTAGCATTGTGCCATTTAATGATGTTTAACGACAAAAATGGCTTGAGGCAAGACTGTGCTTTAGCATCTTTGTTGAAACATTTCTTGATGTATTTAGAGACAGTTAAAAAAATCTGCATCCATTATCACGCAGATTTCAGGATTTTCAATCTACAGAGATTCCGTGATGAATCACAGATCATACACTTTTTTGGCCTTTCACTGCTCCTTGCCACTGTCTGTGTGCACAGGGGTACACTGTTTTCACTGGGCTGCCAAGTGGCTCAGCCTGGGCAGTAGCATAAAAGTAACTGAGATCTTGTTTTAACAGTCCTCAGTGGAAAGCAAGTCCAAGAGCAAGCACTGGGTACTATGCCATAGATAAGCTGGCAGGGATCCACCCAAGACCACTGCCTTTGTCAATGAAGCCATAGTGAGGAAGAGCAGTGCCTCTGAAACTAAAGATACATCTCTTGAAACAAAAGGAAACACTCACTTTGCAGTCGCCACCACAGTTCTGTATGGATGCAAAACTAGAATAAGTTACAGCTGTCAAGGCAAATATTTCAGTCACTTCCATGGGCGCTGTTTTTGTCACCTACTTATTATTAAGTAACAGCGCAAGATCCCAAGCTCTGAGGCATGACACACTGAAATACTGGATTTTGAAGAAATGCTCTTACACACTCAAATGCACAGACGTAGTCCTCCCTATGTACACATGGTGAGGAATATAATTAGTGCAGGCAGCTCAGGGTGCAGGTGCAGGGAGGGAGCCCAGGACAGGAGACCATGAGCTGGTGCTGACTCTTTGCATAACAAAGGGCACAGAGACCTGTGGTACAGAGAGGTGACTGGACACTCAGAGACACGGCAGGAGCCGATGGCCCCACACTTTCACACACTTGGACTGGGAGGGTTTAAAAACCCTTTGTTTGGGGTTCCTCCTTGGAGTCACCCAGCTTGTTCTGTTATTCTGTTATTGTTGTTGCAATGCGATTAAATTATTTTAAGATCCAAACATCTGAGACTCTCCTAGGGGAAACCTCGAGCTGAGCCAGCAGGGTAACCCTATGTGTGCAGGGAGTCAAGCAGGGCACCATCAGCCTGCTGAGAAGGGGGTTTTGGTCCCAAAAGTGAAGTCTCAGGCGGTGCAAACTGACTGCCAGAGTGCCTCCTGGATGGTAAGACAGTAAAGTTCCCTTAACATGCACTTACAAACCATCCAGAGCAACTTTGTACAGCTCATTCAAATAGAGATAGACTGAGAGGCTGCACAGCAAAACCGCGCACAGCAAACCTTCACTTACGCAGCATTAAAGACGCGCTGCTGGGGCAGAGATTACATACTGATATCATCACAGCTCACCAGCAAAATCAGACCGACATCAGGTAGCACAAAAGGTGTCATGAATAGAAGGATCACCTATGACAACAAAGGTATCTTGCTGAAAAATCAGACTTAAATTTCTACAAAGGAAAACGCAAAGGCTGAATCCCATATATTGCACAAAGACTATCATCACCTCCTCCATTCCAAAAGTATTCCTTCTATATACGCAAATCCAACATAGCCAAAATGTAATACTAAACTCTATCAAACCACAACTTCACTGTTCTATGGGCTACCTAGATAGGATGCTTTCAAACACTTGTATCCTTTCAAGAACAGGAACTAAATCTGGTGTCATGGATGCTATAAAACCTCTTTTCCCCATTACCATGGTGGAAAGGGGAAGGGAAGGGCTATTTCATTGTCCACTGTAGCAGGGCTCCCGAGGGGATGGCCTGCAACCCAGACAAACAAAAGGGGAGCTGATAATCTCTTAAATACCAACCTGATGGCTTGGGAAAGGTCTGAATTTGGAGGGGGGAAGGTTTGTTTTTTCTGGTCACCTCACTTTTCACTGGCTCGGGGAGTGGTGTGGGAGAAGGCCCTACATTCATTTTTGGACTGTTTTCACTCCCCTCTGGTGCCATCTCTCTGGTGTCCAGCTGTTGCTTTGCTGGGGCTCACAGCAGCTCTAGGGTGGTCCCAGCTTGCCCACGACCCTACACATCCTGTGTTATCTGCTCTGTGACCCCTGAGCAGCACGTTGGTGAGGGAGCCTCCACTCACCCCCTCATTAGAGGCTTGTTTATCTTACCTGCCCATTGCTGCATCTGTGTGTTCCCCCATGGGCTGGAGAACCCAGAGCCACTGCCAAGGACCGTGCCCACAGCCCCAGAGCCAGGGGGAGCCCATTAATGATGTGTGGTGATCCTATTGCCTGCAGCCCCAGAGCCCACAGGAGCAGTTTGAAGATTTTGCTTATGGTGGTGTTGCTTGTTCTGATTTTTTCTCATTCTGTACATTTGTAGTAAAGAACTGTCATCCTCTATTCTACATTTCCTGCCTAAATTGTCTTAATTGCAAAGGCTGTGGCGGCTTGAGGAGAGGGAGGCCCTCTTCCCAGTCCAAGAGGATTCCTCACTTTCCTTGACAGACATCTTGAGGGGTTTTTCCAAACTGAGACATCTGGTCAATTACACTACTTTATTTTTCAATTCAGACCACTCTGAGGACAACAGGAATCATGTTATACTAGCGTAGCTTGAAACATTTAGCAATAAACACACCAATACTGACATCTATTAGTATAGAATATTTGTTGACATTGTCTTTTGTTCTACACATCTTCTATATGGCAGCTGGGCATGCAAGCTGCAAGGCATTAAGCTTTTATGATGTCTTTGTGTACTTGCAACTAGGCAAAGGTCATCCAAATACAAATTCACTTTCTTCTTTGATCATATCAAGAAAAAAGTAACCCCAACATCTGCCTGCCAGGTAAAAGACAGCTGGAGTCAGAGCTGGTACAAAGGAGCTACTCGCTTTCATGGCATGTGTTGTAGGGATTGACCTTAAGCATTTTTGTTTCCATTTCATATGGCTAAAAACCAATCTTCACTGTGGCTGCAACCTGCCTTCTATCTGAAAAAACCCCTGGTCTCTTTCCTATTCCTAGTAAACCAAGTAGGCAATACCACACTGAACCTAAAAATAGTACAGTACCTTAGCAGGCTTCAGAGCTAGCACAGCCAGCAGGGCAAAGAGCATCATTTGAAGTAAGGTGAAGCCGTGACTCCATAACTGTACCTCAAAAAAAATAATAAAAAACCCCACAAACCACTAAACATTGCCTAACTTTACTGAAAAGTAACCTGACAAAAGAAAATAATTTCTTTACATACCACCATTCCAACCCTAAGCCAACCCTGCCCTCACATTATCACTCTAGCAAGGAACACATTCCACAACACTGCAGTTGTCCTTGAAGGGCTCCTCACGTACAACCCTTGGCCAAAGGTTTGCTTCCCCAGTGGACCCTTTGCAATCCACAAAGCTTTTGTACCTGAGGACTTTCTGAATGGGGGCTATGGGTATTTTAAGGCTAACCTGGGACTCAGAGCTGGCATTAGGTCAGGGATCACTGTGGGTGTGCTGAAGCCCAGAGCTGTCAGTGTGACCAGCCTGCCCCTAGAAGAGCTGCAACCAAACCAAAGCATAGCCCCAGTCCTGTCCCTCCCTCCCTCATGCTCATCACTGCATCGGGGGTCCCCAAATCCACAATCTCGAAATATCAGATTTTAACAAAACAAAAGAGGGTAACAGCTTTTTAAACTAATGAGGTCTGCCACCTGAGTAAAACTACAGTATTTGAAAACAAATTACCCTAATCGCTGTGTCCTTAGATGAAAGGTTCTTCTCTCTAATCTCACTCTCGAATTCAGCAGCTTTTCAGTGATTTCTTACATTACGACAATTCCACATATTGCAAAATGTGGAATATGCCAAAATTATCTTAGGTCTGCATGTTCTTTATCTACTTTAAATTGGCTAATTAAGACTTCCTTAATTACTAAGAAAGGACACTTAATCAATGGAACAAACAGTATATCCCTTGGTCAAGAACATTCTGAAATTAGTTAAGCAAAACTATGTAGTAAATCAAGATGGTTTTGTATGTCTATGTATACATTGCCAACTTGGCAAAAACCTCAGGGTTCATTTATCCCTTGGCAGAACTATCATCATCATAATATTAAAGATCACACCTATAGTCAAAAAAACCTTTCCCTTGGGCACATGCAGAATTTAGCTGTGATTATATAACTGGTGTGGAAACTACCAACCAATCATAACAGAAGGGCTGTATTTGGAAATGTACTAATTCTGAACTTTTGTGTATAAATAATGGTGTGGAAAGTCCTGTTGGCGTGCTTGATAGGTGGGAAACCACTGAGCACCCAAGGCTTGCCCAGGTTTGAAATAAACAGATCAATGTTTCTCTCGAGCTTGGAATTATTGGCTTGTTGCACATCCGGTAAGGAACCCGATTTTGCAAACAACACACTCATTTCTCCTAGATTCTCAGAAAATAAGTGTTTTCCTTTCCCCTCCCTCAAGGCCCAGCCCTCTGGATGCCCTCAGCCTCGTGCAGCCTCCACCTTCCCTGCCCCGCTGCCTCAGCCCTGGCAGCTTTCCACAGCCAGCGGTCACCAGGGCAGGCTCGGCCACCTCCTCCCTCTCCAAAGGCAGTGCCCGGGGCAAAGAAAGCACACAGGCATCCTTACAAAACCCAAAAAAACCTGGTACATCACCCAGCTGATCGCCAACCAAACAAATGAGCATTAATAACATGTGGCAAACACCACAATGTGTGATTAACTAGGACAGTTACATTCCTAACGAGCAGCTCAAATCAGCAGACAGTTTTCAGAGAGATGCATTTAGTGTAAGTTTGAGGCATTCTGCTTCTTTGCCTGTATCAGAGGGTCATAAAACAATCAAACAGAGTACCTCAGCATGTTGGAGAAGACTCCTGGGGGACCCACACATCCTGCTGCTGGCTGACCATAACATTTCTGCACTGTCCAAATTCAGTTTTAAAGAGTTTCAAACTGTCAGCCATTCTTCTCCAATTGCCAGCGTGGTCCAATCAATGTGTTTCAACAGCTGGTTATGAGCAGCATGTTAATGTTTCAGAGACAACAATTGTCAGCCTAGTGTACATAAAACACCTGCTCTCAGCAGGGAGCCACAGGATGGAAGGTAGCTCCTCAAGCAGCAACTCCTCTTTCACAATGCTTAAATCAGCAGAAGATTTATGTAACACTTCTTCTTCACTTTACACTTCTGCATACTTCAACCCCAAGCACACAAGCAGGTGGGCACAATTCTATTTGCATTTGCATCTCTAAAGACCTTTCGAGAAGGAAAAAAAGCATGTAGATGTCTCACATATTTCACATCACCTCATTCAGAGGGATGGAAGTAAGACTCGATCTTTATATTCTCTTTACAGCTTTCCAGTTTAGCAATTCTACATATAAATATTCATGAAGATGTGCCCTCTACCCTAAAAAAAAAAGGTTAATGGATACATTTGCAGAGTTTTCTTCTCTTTTTGAATACTGGGCATCTCAGAAACCAATATAGTACACCCATCTTGCAGAGAATAATCTAAAACAGCGCAGGGAGTAAATCCAATTTTTCAGGTTTACAACTAGGGTCAGAAGTCGCTTACATAGGCTTCTTTTCATCAGTTAGGTTTCAGTGATTAATTTAAGTAGCTTATTACCCCTTTGTATTTTTAATTAAACATATAATGGCCTGGTAGCCTTCCAGCTGTTATTTGTGAACATACAGCTTTCTGTCTACTCCTCAGCAGTCTCAGAAGCCGTTCATGGTGTCACTTGGGGGGACATATTCAAGTGTACTACAGGGTTTTTTTCCCCTCCCCATCCAAAACTGACTTGCAGGGAATAAAAATCTTTCACTATGAGCCATGAGCCTGACACATTTATCATAGCCCCCCCCCAAATATTTCTATCAACACAACTTGCTGCTGCATAGTGAAGTGCCAGATATTCCACTTGATAAATCCATTTCACCATAGCAGTACAATCAGCTTAGAGGTTTCTAACATGTTTCCAAGTATTTGGCATGGCATGAGTTTTCTGAATTTCAGGTCCTGGACATGGGTTATAAGCACATTGAAACAGGAAAAAACAGAAAAAGTTCTTAATGCTCCCTGTGAGAAAATCTTATAAATATTCATCTTATGACTCGCTCCTTAGTTCTATCATGGTGGGATCTCCCATTTCTAAACACTCTTCAGAAAGAATGATAACACATGGGTACCTGAACATCCTTGATATATTTCTCCAGATACTGATCTTGGCCAGTGGTGGAAAAGAACCATGAATATATCTCAAACCCAGAGATTAAACAGCTGAAAGGCAATCCTGACTCCATCTAATTTATGTTCTTGGACTCTGGACCACGCAAGGCCAGAACAGGTAGGAAGCAGGCAGACAACTTTAGATTAAATCACTTGAAATAAGGATTCACTGTGTAGGATTTTAAATATCCAGATGACCTTCTTCAAGTGTTTTGGTGGCCTAAAGAGACAAAGGTGGTGAGTAAAACAGCTCAAAAAGTTGACCTAAAAAGAATCAACTAGCATAATTCCCCAATGAAGGAAACAGTTTCCACCTTCTGCATTCCTAACATGTTTGTCCATCCTATATTACATTTTATTATCTATAATTTAGGAACAAAAATATAATCTTCAGATTTACCACTGTATTCCAGATAACTGTCTGCACAAACTATCAGACTGTTCAATTAGACTTCATCTGTGTTAATTAAGCTTTCTATTTTCCAAGCTGTATTTTAATACACTTGAATTATGAAAGCAATGTCTTTATCATTATTAAACTGATTCGAGAAAATACTAACAAAGATGCATTTGCCATCATTGCAGTATAATCCCAGTCCATCAAATGGCAATATAAATTAACAGAAAATCTCTAATTGCTGTCAAATATTCATTTAGAATAACAATGTAACATATCTGAATTACTGACTTCAAGAAAAATTGTATTAATCTTGCTTTAATATCTTCAGTTTGAGAGTTCCATTCTACTGGAAAAAAAAATCCTGCTAAAGTTTACACTCCACCAAAGGATGGATTTCAATGAGGTGACTGTCTGTACTATTATGCTGCCATATGTAACTTAGAATATATACACCTGTGTGCATGTCTACATACACACACACCTTTTTGTAGCTTGGAATAACACCCGTTTCTCCTCTATTAAATCTGTGCACAACAAAAAAAGGCACTTCCCAGAGAAATATGAACTCTGGTACCCACACCTAACACAGCTTCTTTTATTCAGGCATTGTTGACATACTGTATGTTCTGAAGGCTTGAACTTTTAACTTGGCCACTTCTGGTATGCTGAGAAGTTAAAAAGACACTACGCCCTTAACTAAAATATCTCCTATTTTGTGCATAGAGAAGAGTTCTTGGTTTTTCCATAGTCAAAACCCATATTGGTTAAGGAATAAATGTATCTTGATACTTTTTCCCATGCATCTTACTCATGATGAAAAATAAATATTATTGTTATTATTCTCTTCACAATGTCTATTTTCATAGACACTGAGGAAGTTGAAAAAGCTTGACCAAAAAAAAAAAAGTCACCAGAACCATGATAATTATCAGAAGCTTAGTAGGAGCAACAGTTTATAAAAGGCTTCCCCTGTGACAAGGGTCTGCACCCATTTCAGTTCACATGCAGAGCTGTTAGAGAACCATCACAAAATGCCAATGCCAAGCTGAAAGTTCTGCTATTACACTGATCTGATGTAAGCAGGCTCTCTTCAGCAGTGCCCTGAACCATTGTTCTCTACTCCTCACCAATGTCAAAAAGTATTTTCTCCCTTGTCTTCCACTTTATTAATTTCTGTCATCACAGACCTAATGGTTTGAAAGCACTATCCTTACCAAGGCCTGAGTAACAACCTGAGAAACAGTGACTAAGTGGCACAGAGTGAGTCCAAAAGAGAAGGATAACTGCAGCAATCCATCTGACACTCAGAAAGTAACAGCGATCCCACTGGACAAGCCTGTTTTGACTCTTACATCGAACAGCACAGACTGAAACTTCCTCAGTTACTACACAGAGATACAAAGGTTTAACTGAGGCTAGCACACAATCCTTCAACTGCATATATTTTTAAGCAGATGTCATAATTTTAAATATTATAGATAACCTCAGAGTCAGAGAGGGTGACAGCAGTGTATTTTGTTTGTCCAAGATTACTCCTGCATAGCACATCTCTCTACAAGCCCCTGTCTGTCAAGAGAGAGGACTTGAGTAGCTGCATTCAGTAGATGCCATATCTAAAAATCCATGTGCCTTGCATTGTATAATCATCACTGCCTGTCTAGTTTGACCTTGGATTTTGCCAAGTGCAGGCATGTTTCTTCAAGGGCTATCCTCAACATCCCCTTTCTCAAAGAAACAAATAAATAAACAAACACTTAACGTGGCAAACTGATCCTGTTAACCATGACTTTAGAGAACTACAATGGCCTGGAAGAGGTTGGAGAAATGGAAAGTAATGACAAAAGGAATGACAGCGTAAGAAAACAGGAGCAGACTAGACACAAAGGTCCTTCAAGACCTAAGATATTATTCAAAAAGCATCCACAAAGTTACAAGTAGGAGGCTATTTGATGCAACACACACTTTGAAACATCAAAACATCATTGGAGTTGTATTATGGACCATAATATCAACTACACTTTTTTTTTTTAAACAAACAGATGTCTGACACAATAACAGCTAGTCAAAGAGACCTCTCTTTTTCCTTCTACACTGACAACCAGAAAAAAAGGGAAAAAAAGACACACATGAAATAGAAATATAATGTATTATATCGGGAAGAAAACATACACAATATCATATGGAAACACAAGTGTGCTGGTTTAAAGGTAAACCAGCAGGAGAAATGGACCCACCACAAGAGAGTTTATAAGTCAGAGTTACAATTTAATGAAAAAT
>JAWWEW010000165.1:3340006-3408756 GCA_035583185.1 Anabacerthia variegaticeps | reverse complement strand
AATAGAGGGGGTAGAATACATAGCTTTGATCACCCCCCACACAGTGATAACTGGTCCCACCTGCTGAACTAGGACAACAAGTAACCTAATTGCTTAATTGCTGAATCTTAAAGAAAACATTTTCTTTCATAATGTTATAAAACAGTGAAGCAAGAAACACATGCAAGTTTAACTTTCATGAAAAAGCAAACTCCAAAGCATGTCTGATAAACTAGTCAGGAAAACTGCGTTACAAGGTTTGTAACTTCCAAAGCATCTATACTACATTGGCTTTGATCTTCCTCTAAGTTATTTTACAGGCCAGGACACAAAAATAATGAATTCCTGCTATAACAAAAAACAAATAGGAAAAAGTAGCACATTGCAAACTATGAAGAAAGGCTCTAACTTACATGTCAGATTTTACATCTACCATTTCAACACACTGTCCAAACAGACCCCTGAGTGCTCAGGATCTTTTATGTTGCTACTGCTACAAGAGAAAAATAATTTCCTCTTACCTGTGCTCTAACTCTCGGATGGAGAGTATAACTCCAGAAGTCGATGCCTTTTGTTGCAGAGTGGCCAGAAACGTGAACTCACTTTTATTCCTGAAGAGCTGAATTAACTTCTCGCTCACATGGGGTGCTGCATGGATTTCTCTTTCTATATCTAAGAATTTTATTTTAAAAAGAAAAAAAAAGAAAAAGGGAAATAACAGTACAGTAAAAAATGCTAAGTAAGAAAGATTTAGATTACATTTTTCATTTTCACTGGAATATTTTTCATTTTTGAGAGTCATTTACTAGGGTCCACCAACACTGCATTTTTTCAATGAAAAACCCCAAATGCCATCCCTGTCAGCATACCCACTTGTCACTTGGGCAAGATCACAACTGGTCAGCTACTGATTTTCTGATGGATTTTTTGACGGGATGCTGAGCCATTTGTGTCTGCTGCGAGCAGATTAAGTTGCTGTAAATAAGGTGTGCTGCAGGCAGATAAATAGGCTCCTAAATTCTGAGAAATCTCAGGCATTGCCTCTCCCAACACAATTCACTCAGCTGCAATTTCAAATTTCACCACTGACTCTGTTTCCACCTCTCCGTCGTACATCACAGGGAGCCTGTCCTGGCACAGTGTAAGGCAGAGATGTATTATTGCTAATAATGCTATATGGCTCTGCTCCTGCCTGAGACATAAATACAAGACACGCCTGCAATCCACTGCCGTTCCAGGGATTTCTCACTTTAAACAAGCAAAGTGTGACAGCTCATACAATATTTATTAAACTACAGCCGGACCAGGCAGATCCAGAAACATTTCAGTCTCACTAATCCTGCTGATGTCCAAGCAGCATCATGCCTTCTCATATCTGATCTTCTGAGATTCAAATGCATTGTCTCTCACCACGTTCATTTTTAACTCATCCTTTTACTTTGTTATACCTTTTCGCTATGGAAGACAGTTAACAACAAAAAGGGAGAAATCAGGACATTTCACCTTCCTGCCCCTTGTCATGTCTCTCATGCTGGGCCTTTGTCACACATTTGCAAGACCTGAGCCACTTGCCGTTCCTGGATGTCACAACCAATTATAAAACTCCATGTGCTTCCTTTCCAAAGGTTTACTTTGAAGGCAAAAATGCCGGCACAAATCTCAGCTGAATCCTGAGAATCCGGCCCAGCATGCATGATGTAACACACAAAGGAGTGATGAGATTTACAATTCAAAATTTCACTGCAGGAAAAAAACAAAACAAACAAACAAAACAAAAAAAACCCACAAACTAAAAAAGACCCCATTGTGTCATTAAATGAGGCTTTGCAGACAGAAGGAGGAAAGGCTGTCTTAGAAAGCAACCTAAAACCTCAGACACTCAGCTACTGAGGGAATGCCATGGACTGAAACCAAACTCCAAGGAAAAAGTATTCAAGCGTGTTTTGTAATTGGGTGACTCAAGTTTTTCTTTGCAGCTTTAGGCCCTCCAAATGAGTTCACACACTCACTCCATAACACACACTCTGAGAGGCTCACCTCTGGAAAGTACTGCAGATTAGACATCAAAAATCACTTAGTCATTTAAAAATCTTTGCCAGAGGCTCAAATTCCTCTGATAAATAAATATAGTGCCCACTTCACAGCAACAAATTATTTGTCTGTCCAACATCACTTCTATCATAAGAGAGGATAAAGTTTCAAAGAACAAGAAGTGTTTCCACTGCCACCATATAGCGGAATGGAAGAATAAACAATCCAGCACAGAAGACCACATTTTGTCTTTACCTATTAGATTTTGTTATCTGTATCATTATCTTCACCTAGCAGGTGTTATTACTGGTCATAAATACTGTGTAGTTTCCTTTTAAAAAGCTGGTGCAGGAGACACAAAACTATGTATCCTATACACCCATAAAATCTTCAATATCCAGTTTGCTATCTACAGACAGACAAGCCACTGGTACTAAGTTGCAAAGTATAAGTAAAACTCAGATGAAATGTCCCAAGTCTGACAGATGAAGATAATGATCACTGTTTGAAGGCTAAGAACCTTCATATCTTATAAAATTTTGGGTTTTTTCTTAAAGCTTTCACAATTACCAGAAATAAAATGTGACTTGAAGCTTTCAAAAATTCTTTCACATGAAAGCACAGGCAGTGCTGTCAGTGGAACATCTGTGTTAAAACTCCAGTCAAGTCTTGCAAAGTACAACATTTTCTCATTATAAAAAGGACCACATGTAAAGTCACATCCCACCAGATATCAAATTTGTGTAAATTTTATTTCTATGTTCATCAAATCTTATACAAAACTATAGGGCTCCTTGGTCAGAATCATGAGTGGTTAATCAACTCACTGCCTACTTCAGTTAGAAGCATAATTTGAAATATTGTGCTGTACTCTACCACCTCTTCATAACCATGAGTACCCCAAAACCACATGCAATGGTGATATTTGTTCTCCACTGATTAAAAGGTGTAAGATCCAAAGATTCTGAAATTTCAGTGTCTTGGGTTCAAACTGCTAGATAAGACACAGTATTCACACACTGCTTTGCAACACTGGGCTGGTATAACTGGCACAAAGGAAGTTATATAACCAGCCTTTTAGAAATTCAGGCACTTCTAAGTACAGTGGTATTTCTTTGGAGGAGTGCCACTCCTCACCAGTGCCTTGGAATACCCTTACTGCAAGCCAGGTGACAAATATACTTGCAGGTGCAGAAGTGTCTACAGAAATGCTGATTTTCAGTGTCAAAAACTACAAGGGGACTTCCCCAGTAACTCTGCGGTGAGGCAGCAAATGGAACTTGATATCCTGAAACTGGGACTTGTCATCTGGGAATCCCACCAAGGCTGGAGAGGATCCAGAGGGCACGTGACAGGGGTGCTGAGCAAAACCTGGGCTTCCAACCTGGGACCCAAATGCTAGGAAGGAACCCCAAGGGGCACTGAGGACATGGCCCAGCCACCACTGCATCACCCAGCTCCTGTCCCCAGGGGACAGCCCTGCCCTGCCCCTCCTCTCAGTGTCCCTCCTCACACCACACCGTCCCTGGGAACATCATCTCTGTGTTTTGCTTGATTTCTGCAGAAAATGCCATACAAATGAACTGGGAGTACGATCCATTTAGAATAAGAGCTTTCTATTTTCAGGTTGATTTTCACACTTCAAAAAAAGAAGAAAAATTGAGAATACATACACCCCCTCACCACAGGTGCCTGAAAGGCAAAATACTTTTTATGCTCTCTATAAAAATAACTGTCTGCTTGTAATGAAATGTCGTATTTCCTACATAATATAGAACAATATAGGTTTATACAGCAATCTTCAGTGAAACATCGCTTCATGCTTCAATGATAATGCAATCTCAGCAAAATAAATAAACACAGTTATGACTTTCATATGTCCTTCTATGTGATTATATTTTCTTAATTTGAAATACTGACTGTCTGGAGGGTTTTCTAAAACATACCAGAGTCTTTCTAAAATTAAACAAGGAAAGAAAGCAAGCATACTCAGTTATTTGAAGGTCTGAGAGACACAAATCATCTCAGAGCATTAAGAACAAACAACCCTGTCCATTTGGTCACTGCCATCCCACATCCCCCTGCCCGGCACCATCTCCCCCACTTCCAGGGACACCATGTGAGCCCATTCAGCCCCTGACCAGCATAGCCCTACCAAGCCAAGAAGAGCTACAAGGGGAAGCAGCACCCAGGGCTACACCCACACAGGGCTCAGCGCACGCAGCACAACCATGGCCAGGCTCTGCAGAGAAGACCTCAGCACCCTGCCCAGCTGCAGCTCTTGTACCCTCAGCCACCTAGAGAAATTCTACCCACAACCACGACTACTCACAATACTCACTATCAGCACCCTCAAAATAAATCTCAATCTTTTATTTTAGCATGGATGTGTTTTCACTGCATCACAAAACCAGTCCAAACGAATGGCGATGCTGCTCAGAGGCCAACAATGCCAGGCCAAGCTTTACCTCACACCTATGAAACGTACAGGTACTTTGGCACGCACAAACCCTACATGCAGATGGAATTAGGTGTAATAACTCAGGATCAGCAGCAGTCCTTACCCAACCTGATTTAGACCCTCAAGTCCCATCCTCCTGTGTGGATTCAGTGCTCTATCCATCACCAGCTCCAGCAACTAAAAATTAAAACCTCAGGCTTTTGCCATTTGTACCCGAGAACATATCAGGAGGCCCCAGATAAGAAAAAGGGAGAAGCTGGCATCAGCTCCATTAGGAACAACATAAGTAAATTACCACCACACAGAAGCAGACAAAATGAGTTGGAGAAGTAAAAGGAAAGAAGGCAAAGGTCTTGCCAAACTTATTTTGACAGTGACAACAACGGTACAAAGGGAAATACATGACCATTTGGGCTGGAATTTTAAGTGATGAAAATTGTGCTGCAGTTGTTAAAAGCTGAATCTCAATCCATCTGGGAAATAATTTTTCTTCAATAGATGCCCCCATTAGAGAAAAATACTGAAATTCAGTTCCGAATCAACTCATTTTCTAAAGCAACTGATACATTTTATCATTCACTGGCCTACTTGAATACCTTTTGCTTCCTTTGGCAAAGAACATATTGCAGAACACACTGCTTTATTGGTAACTTCAATCATCTTAAAGCTATTTGCTTCAACATGCTTTCAGGAGAACCTTTGAACAGTCACTCTGGGCAAGCAAGTAGAAATTAACTCTGCAACAGAGAATCTGGATTTAAGCTACAGCAATTAAAGAATTGAATATTACTGCATATTGGCTTTTACCTTGCTATGGGCAAAATCCAATAAAACCAAAATCTGTACTTAAAAAGCAAAACAAAGAAAAAAATCACCCCAGTGCCCTACTTTAAGGCATCAGCTTTTCAAAACTGAAACAGAGATTAGGAGGAGGATGCAAAACTAGCAACTCTCAGTGTAGACAGTTCCTAACAGTGCTGAGAATGAAAACACACAACAGCATCACAAAACCCTTCTTGTTCACTGAAGGCAGGTGCTTCACCAAAGCCTCTGAGCTCAAGTGGGAGCCAGTGCACCAACTCCTCTTCTGCACATTGGTCCCATACAACATCTTTTGAAGAACTGGTTAAAAACAAACAAACACCAACAAAACCAAACAACCCTAACCCTGACCCCAAACAAAAAACACAACCCAAAACACCACTGGTGATAGATGCCCACTCTCACTCTTCTAAGAGTATTCCTCCATCCACACAAGCCACAAACAGATCCAAAAGTCCCCAGAAGGATGTTAACACTAACCTTGGGGGTCTTCTCCAAAAAGAGTCATTTCACTGCCAAGCACAGAAGTGCTTCAGGGACCCTCCCCACCCAGCAAAGGCAAAATGTGATTACCTGCAGATAACACCAATTTTTTTTACTTTAAACTGTAATTTCTCTTTATATGCAAAGAAATTAAAAAGGCTTTGTAACAGTGAGGGCCAGGACCACCTGTACTACCCACCAGCAACACAGAGAGAGGGGTCAAAACACCCACCCTTCCCTTAAAAACTATTCTAGCAGGGAGGACCAAAGAGAGCATGATGTTTTCTCTCAAGCACATCTCTGCTTCTATGCATTCTCATGGGCATAAAAAGACATGGTAAATGTTTTTGCCTTGCTAGATCTGCTCAAAGTCAGTAGTAAACAGTAGGAAATCATGTTCAACAGCACAGCTTTCTAAATTATGATTATTCATTGTAAATCACTTTTTACATGTTGCTCCAAACACTGTTTCTCAAGAATAAGATCCGTCTGCAGTGAATGCTTGGTGATTTTAATATGCAAGCCTCCTACGGAGATGATGTCTCATTTTAATTATTGTTTCGGTTTAATGGGTTTTCATTAAATTAGAGGATGGAGCAATTACCAGGGTGAACAGCTAATGTCACAAAGGTAAGTTCCCATGACTATACAGCAAAAGCAGTTCCTCTAGAGAATGTGGAAAAATAGTGTAATTCAATGTAAACTGTCCTCTTGCAGGATGCAAAACTACCCTGGCTTTACATGCTCATATCGCTGTCATTTTGATATACATGTTTGTAAACTAGTTTACAAATAGGTTTCTCCTAACAAAATTAATCCACCATTTAAAGTATTTTACTTTTTTTTAATCCCCTCAGGAAGATATTGCAAACCCAGTCCTAAAATGCCAGATAGCAGGGGCAGGAGAACTTTGAGTCACTAACGAAATCAAACAGAGAACACTTATCAAATCACAGTTTCTCCTCAACCAATAATTTAACTGATTTAGTAGCTTAATGTCAGACTCTTCACTTCTTGAAAATTGGCTTGACTTGAGCACCAGCTAGAATGACCACACTCATGCTAATTAAGTAGTTGTGAGAGAGTCTAAGTCCTTTATTTGCTTTACCAGCATTTCAAACCCAACCCTGGAAATTGAGAACTCTGGAGCAGAGCAGCAGATACTGCACAAGACTTGGAAATGAATCCAAGAGGGAAGGCAGCCACATCTGCTTCTCCAGCCAGCCAAAGGTGTCTGAAGTGGCAGAAAGCTGCAGCAAAGCCTATAAGGAAAAAATTCCTGTGGGTTTCCTCCCTCCAGGGCCCTTCCTTGTCTTTGCCACCCCCATGGACAGAATGGCCAAGGAAAGCGCTGCAGTCGCCCCTGCAGCAGCAGAAGGAAGGGCAGCAGCCTGGGTACACTCACAGCTCAGCGACTGGCACTGCCATCGAACCATTTGGCCATTATGGAGCACAATCAGGAAACTGCAGTAAGCCAAATGGCTTTGGAACAAGCTGGAGAGATCAACAGTGATCGCCCTGCTGAGGCTGCACATCACCTGTTACTACAGGAAGCCACTTGAACTTTTTCCAAATGTTTTAAGTGGCTGCTGAGCTCGTCTTCTCAAGTAGGCTCTGTTGTTTCCTCAAGGGATTCATGCTGAAATCAAGACTATTTACAAATGGTTGATCCCTTAAATTAAATGCTTCATTGAAATGCTCCAGAAGTTCCCTATCACTAAAAGCACATAATCTGCTCTTAAATCATGTGAGTTAATCAAATTACATGTGTAGTTAGTTAATTAGTTCAGGAGTCACTGATTATATCATCTTTTCCACTGTTTACCTACATTAGATAAGGTATCACACCACTGTGCCTATAAAGACTGCTATTTGTAAATTTGGAAAATAACAACATTTTAACAGAAGGAACACGGACTATCCCAGCAACACTTTGAACAGTGCCAGTGGAAATGCACACAACACTGGGAAAAAGCAGCTGCTAAGGCTCATTCCCAATGTGCTGTTTAGCAGGAGAAGTGTCCACTTCAGGGATCTCTTTCAAGAGCATATTAAATGCTAATGTCACACAGAGTAATGAGCCACTCAAAAACATGGCTCCATGCAAAAGCAGGCTAAACAATTTCTTTCCTCCCCTTCTCCAAAACATTTTCTGGTATACTCAGTGTCACAGACACAAAAAAATTAGAAATTAGTTTTAAAAAATTATAATAGATACTGAGCTTGACAAAACACGTTCTTTGGCTGCATTTGCGTAAGGGAAATTTAAGGTGATACCAGAAGGTGAGGAGCACCTAGAACCAAAAATCAGACATAGAAGCCAAGTTTTACAAATAACTACGAATTATAGGTTTGGACTTATCTCCTCCCACTGTAACATTTAGTGTGTTTGTAATCTAGAAATATAATATAAGCTTTCTCAATAGAGCATGCAGAGAGACTGATCCACTTACATTTTTAAGCAATATGAAATAATTCTGATTTCTCACTTAGCACTCTTCCTTCTTCCAGGTAATAATAAATAATGCTCATACTTTATGGCAACAGTATTAAAAATGAATATGAATCACAAGTACTTCTGAAGTGCTTTGGGATTCCTAAGCTCAACACCAATATGACAGATACAGTCAACAAGTAACGCATTTCAAAGAAATTTTAAGTACCAGATCCCACTGAAGCAGGAGAGAAGCTGAATGTCTGAATTACTTTGACTGTGTTGAAAATCCCAACCCAACTTCAGCAAGGACACACAGAAATCAGAATCTGCCTCCCTGGTGGAAACCTGGATTCTTAAATGTGTAAATCAAAATACCCTTGAAATAGTTCATTAACAGGGAAGTTTCAGCAAAACGGAAATCTCTGGCTCTGTTCACTTGCAGAGAGAGGTTATTATGCCTAATGCAGCTCACAGAGCTGGCTACACCTACACAGAAGTTTTAATTTCCAGTCATTTTATCACATGAATAATCCAAGTAAAGGCAATGAAATTATCCATAAAGTTCAAAGTAAGCATATGCTGAAGAGTTCTCTTGGTTCAAAAACTCCCAACGACTTGACAGTCTAAATTTTTTAATTACTTTAAAGCATTTAGTTCATGAATTACTAAAATCTTTCTTTTTTTCTCTAGATATGATTTATATAAGCATTAAACAATACGTGTTTCATGAACTAATTTTCTCTTCTGATTTCTTTCCCTGAGGAAAAAAATCACTTCCATGTTATTGCTAAAGCAAATTAAATCCTGGTTGTCTGTTTTATTTATTAACTGCATGATAATAGCATGAGGCATAATACATTTGTCAGAGCCCTTCCCTATTGAAGTATAATTTCTGCTGTCAACCTCTTTATGTTTATATTCAATATTCTAGTTGTCTTTGTTTCTTGGAACATACATAAGCACATATTCATACTTTCTCCCAAAATAAGCATAAATGCTATTGGTGAAGTGCTTCACACCACCTCCAATAAAGACCCATAGAGACAGCTAACATACTCAGTCATTCCCTACAAGTTTTATATTAATTATTTGATAGATTTAAGATATTTTTTTTAAATGTCACAATAATAATTGTTTTATCTTTTTACACCATAATTATGATTTGCAGCATTGCTTTTCTTATTTCACCTAAGCATACCACAACTCATGAATAAAATATGACAACTTTGATAGCATCCATTGCTGTGGGTTCATCCGTAACAGCAAACGTGCTTGGGGTATTAAGAGCTCCCTTTTTCTCCATAAGCCTTTGTTTCTGAAAATAAGCTTTTATTTAAATAGAACTGCCATGTGTGAGTGTGTGTGTCCCTTTTTGCATTTCTTGCTGTTAGCAGTAACACCAGCAATAATGTTTACTTTTTTTTTAAATGATTACATTTTGAAACCATTAGGCTGGCATGAAGCTAGAAGGGCAGAATATCCCATCTGAAAGCTGGTACTCTCAAGACATCAAAAAAACATTAAAAGCAGTGCCAGTATCAGAGAACAAAAAGCTAAAGCAGAGGACATGACTTAAATATGTGGGCAATACAACCATAAAAGAGAAACATATTTTTGTTCTGACTTCGTAATTAGTTACAATGAAGTAAATCTAAATTACTTCCACCATTTCCCTAACAAGATCGCTGTAACTAATACAGAGTCCTCCTACCACAACTTGTCAGCAGACTCCCTTGAAGACTTGGGATAAGTGCTGCAATACACGGTTACCAAATCATCAGCATTTACCAAGTTATTCTACAAATATCATGCTTTAAGGCTGTGCTACTTCATTTTCCAAACAGCACGATGAACATCCATGGAGACCTCCACAAACCAAGAAAAATCACGACAAACGCAAACCCCGCTCTCCTTCCACACATCTTGGCTTTTGTTATGTTCCCCAGTCCCCAAGAAGAGGCTTTAAAATTTCAACATTATCATTCAAAATGAGCCAAAGTGGAGAGAGAGAAGCAGAGGCAGGTCTGAATGCCATCTGTAGACAGTCTTTCATCATAGAAGCAATGAGTATTTAAGCTCCAAGATCCAGCTTTATACGTGTTTCGCGCTCAGAATATCTCTATGTTCCAGTTTACAAAAGATTTTAAAAAAATGAAAAGAACAAATAAAAGAAGGGAGCTACACAACACAGAACTAAGCTTTACAACACAAATTTAACTGCCTTAGAAGTGTCTGTTCCCACTGATGCCAAATAGAAAACTCAGCTTCAGAGGGAGGAGTCACTCGTATGTGCAAGGGGAAGACAGACTCTCTAAAATAATCCCTGCAGCTGTAGTGATCTTATACTGGTTTTCCTATTTATAGCACAGAGGATGCACAGCAATCTCAGCTGTAACTATGTAAGAAATGCTACCATAAAGGAGGGAGGATGGGGGACAGAAAGATTGTAATAAGAGATATTTAGGAAGCAAAATCAGTTCTGATTGCTCCAAAATAGTGATTCACAGATCCCTGATGTCAGAATTACAGAACCAACTTTGCTGGTTTAGCAGGTATGCGACCTACACAACTAAGGATTTCACTCAATGGTAGAGTGGACATCAGGTGCCTAAATGAATTCTTCTATTTTCCTTTCTATTAAAAAAAAAATATGTAATATTCTGTACTTTGTATCATTGAATAAGCCACAAAAGGCAAGGCGATCACATGACATAATGCCATAAACCAGCACAGTGTGACATGAACTCTTCATACCATTTATGTGGCAAAAATGAAAAATAAGAGGAAAAAAATATCCCCCTTTTGTCATTTATACACCCAAACTACAGGTGGCAGGACTAATCTAGAATTTGGCATAGAATAAGTAGGTTGAGGTCTCAAGTAGCATCTAATTTTTATTCATGACAGATAGTTCAGGACAGCAGGGGTTTTCACCACAGGAAATGGTCCACACCTGGCTCTTGTATTAGGTCTGGTTATACCTGTGTTTATGTACTTTTAAAAGGTACAAAATCTTAAAAAAATAATAAAAGCAAACATCATTACATGTGCTTAAATTCCTGTGATAATAACTCAGGTAACACCATTTCCTTTCAGGCAAAAAATGTAGTTCTGTTTAGAAGTAATTTCATGAAGTAGGCCAAGTGCAAATATTCTTCTCAAATGGATATTAACAAATTTCTACTAAAACTGGTTTAAAAATTAAGAGGTCTCTCTTGGGGTCAAAATCCACCATAATGGACCATCTTGTTCCATTGCCTACAGCGAGAGCCCAATCCTTGAGCAGTGTTTTTCCCTTCTTTCTGCCTTTCCAGCAGTTTTAACTCAGCAGTGCCCACTAATGCCCCAATTCTGTTCTCTTTTAACCCAGCATCTGTCCAGCAATGCAGACCTGCAATATGAGGTGCAGGGACTTGCCCTGAGCTTGAGCAGGATCCCCTACCCAGGGATACTCAAGAGGGATTTGCCTCAAGGTAGCACAACTCAGGTATCAACTCTGCTTCACCCTCAACCTCCCAGGGCTCTGAGCAGCCTGTCTGACAAGATGCCATAGAACAGTGTTCTTACTCCAGTTGAATACTTGTTTACCAAACAAGTAGTTAATGAAACCTGACTACTTGCAGTATGGTATGACTTAAGAATATCCATTCGCAAAAATATTTGCAGGAAAAAGACAATTTTTGTTGTGTTTCCGTTTTGATGATGATACAAGAAACTCAAACTGTTATTCTTACTTCTATTTCAGTTGAGTTATGTTATTGTAAGGAACTAGATGCTCACGTGGTATGGAACACAACATTTACTAGCAGTATCAGAAACTAATTTCTGCATCCCCCATCAGCCCACTGAGGAACAGAGAACTTTCTTTTCTTTCTGCTTATCTTCATGACAGGACTTTGTCAACAGGTTGCCAGAAGCATTGAAGGTTTTTAGCATACTACAAAAGTACTCAAGTGCTTATCCCACTTCCCCTCTGTACTTACACTCATGGCAAATGAAGATAGACAAGAAGCACAATTATTGTCTCCCAGGAAAGCAAAAATAACTGTCAAGGACAGAGGCAATGTGTGCTCAGAATTCTTTCCTAATCATTACAGACATGATGGAAAATCCAAAAAATGTCAAGTAACAGAAGGCAGCGTGACAGCATTCAGAATGGGGGAGAAAAAAAAAAGGAAAGTAGAAATTGGTCACTGTTCTTTAATGTGACTAGAGTTCTATTTCAGTCTACATGTACTTGGAAGGGGAGATAGGGGTGTTTTAAAAAAGACAATATGGAGAAAGAAACTCTGCAATGACTTACATGTAATACCTTCATGCCAATATGCTGGATAAATTTTACTCCTAGAGAGGAATCTAACATAATTCAAACATTAAACAAGAAACAGCCAAGACAGGATGGGTATATATGAGTATTTTAAAAACTACCTCTGGGAACTGGCAAAGTTAACAATAATTTATGTATCTTCAAAGCCTCAAAGCATTGTTTAATAATTATGTCTCAGGTGATCTTTAATTTTCTCCACTGAAGATGTTTCACCTCATTCATCCCCTCCTAGTTCATTGTATTTAATTCCAGATCATTTCTCTGTTCTGAAAATGGTTGGTTTTGCAAAGGAAAAAACCACACAGACTTCTTCACTGCAAAAAAAAATTCTTTGTGTATACAAAACACATCAAAAATTAGCTAAACTAAAAAAAAAAATATAATTTATAAGTTAGGCAGATGTTAGAATTTAAGTATCACAGGCAAACCTTGTTCAACCCTCTGAGCATGCAGATTCCAAAGCAGATTTCAAAGCTTTTCTTAATTGGAGGATCACACACCTCTTTCCAGAGGGCTCCTGTCTTACAGCCAGTGCACAAAGGAAAGAACAAAACTATTTAACAAACAAGGCTCTTGAGTTTTGCTTTATTTTTATTGTTCAAGGCTCACCTTGAACAGTAAATCTGCCATATTCCAATCCTTCTCTGAAGGCAGAACACACCATGACCAAGTTAATTATTCCAGCATAGTATTCAAGTCCTCTACAATTATTAATGAAGCCTTCACACCACAATTGTTAGAGAAAAGGGCATTAGTACCTCAGCTTTACAGGTGAACAACCAAAGCACAGCAAAATGAAGGTTCTAAATAGCTAATAAAAACCTCCACATTATCCAAGTTTCATCCTCCAAAAACATTTGTTAAATACAAGCACATACCATGAGTACTTTACAGCAGTTCCAAATCTGACCTTTCAGTGCTTTTCCCTATTATGTTGCCTCTGCCATAAGCAAACCTTTACCCAGTCCCACCCCAGGACTGCAGTCCCTGGGCTTCCCACCCAGACCACAGCCCTGTGCCTCTCTCTCCAGGCTGCTTCTCCCAGTCCCTGCCCACAGCTCCCCTTACTGTGCTCTTCATCCCTGCACCTCACTCCCCCAGCAAGTCAGGGCCCTTGTCACAGCTTCCCTGCCTGGCTGTCACCTACCTCCTCCTTGGCCTCTAGGTCCTCAACACAGCTTGTTCTCTCCTCTCCCCTCCCCATGCCCATCTGAGGCTGTTTCCTTGCCCTGCAGTCTCAGTTCATCTTGCCCAGCACCAGCCTCTGTCACTCCCAGGGGAGCCCGTTCATCATTGCCATTTACACTCTCAGTCCTTGCCCCTAAACCTCCACCTTTATTTCCCTCTCATTTCCAGCTTTTACAGAGGTTGGGAGGGAAGGGGGGCAATCAGGACAAGCACTCAAGATCACAAAAAGAAATCAAGACCTGCTGATGGACATAAGCCCAGAAACCATCTTCATCAGGGAAGTCCCAATTCCCTCCACCCTCCTGGGTGCAGCCAGCCCAGGTGCTGGGATCCTATTCAAACTCTGACTTCAGCAGTGCCTTACAGAGCAGCTCTCACAGAGGGCTAACAGCCCTGAGGGAACTCCCTGGGAACACTCCAGGATGCTGGGCAGCTGCCACAGCTCCTGAGGGCCAGGCTGGAGCCCATCTCAAAGGATGGAGTGTGGGTGAGGATCTCGCTCTCCAAGGGATGGGATGTTGTTTCTCACAACCCCACAAACCTCCACAGAAGGGACAGACACACACTGGCCTGGACCCTGCCAGGGTTGCCTTTGCAGCCACCAAGCCCTGAGAGCAGATCAGCTTTGAGTACCCAGCAGTTCTGCCATGCCCTGGTAAAAGGGGGTTCTCGGAAGGGATTTTTCAGTGGAAAAAAAACCAAAAAAAAAAAAAAAAAACAGTCAAAACTTAGCACTGAATGCTAGCACACAATGGGGGCAAGAGGCTGACACACACCTCGGGTGTCAGTGCTGTTTCTACTGACACATGCAAAGGCTTTTTATCTTTTTATCTCCCTCATGAGTCTCCAGGAACCTGGGCCAGGCATTCCTCAGGCAGCAAGGCCTAAAACCCCAAACTCACCTGCCCTTGTGAGAACCAGAACAGGCTACACAGCATGACACAGCACAGGCAAAATACCTCACTCTGACCTTTAAAAAATAAAATACAAGCTCCCAAGTTCAAGGAGCTTGCGGAGTTCCCAGGAAGACAAGCCCGTGCAGCGTGGTGGGATACGGGGCTGCTCCGTGAGGGGAGGTGATGCTGGTCCTGACCGGTTCCCACCGCCCCACCCCAGAACAGCCTCGACCCCTGGCCGGTTCCCACCACCCCACATCGGACAGGGCGCTTTACAAGGAGCTGTCCCAAACAGTGGGGAGCAGCGAG
This sequence comes from Anabacerthia variegaticeps, assembly GCA_035583185.1. Lineage (NCBI taxonomy): Eukaryota > Metazoa > Chordata > Aves > Passeriformes > Furnariidae > Anabacerthia > Anabacerthia variegaticeps. The sequence continues at coordinate 3,393,823 of JAWWEW010000165.1, read as the reverse complement.
GCACTGGCAGCCTCAGGAGGTGTGCCCAAGGCTCTGCCCCAAAAACCCCAGCATCCCAGCAAGGTGGGATGCTCACACACCACCAGGCATGGAAAAGATAATAGAGCTGCTCCATTCTACGGCTGCTGAAGGCAGAAATAAGATTTCCAGCAATTTATGTTGCGACTTCCTAATTTTTCTGCTACCATAAGATTTCTGGTCTGTAAAAATGACACTGCTGATACTTAGTATTTGCTATAAACATAGCTGGAGAGATCCCACAGAAAGCAATGACTCTTGTCTCATTATCTCATGTAAAGAAGGACTGAACTCTAAAATTAAAGTTTATCTCTCCTACTCACTGCAGACCTCCCACCACCCACCCCAGGAAGAGTAATCATATGTTTCCTCCCTGAGCCCTTATCTGCTCCTTCTCATTCAGTCCCTGGCTCTTTTCTGAGCTCTGCAGCTAAAACATCTTGCACCTTATGCTGGCACAACTCAGCTTAACACTTGAAGTGGATTAAAACCTCAACCATAGCATACAGGTGACTGAGACTTAGCTAAGATGCTCACATATGGATGAACAAAGGCAACAGACTACTCACCTAGGCTCTGAATTTACTGACCTACTACCCCAAACACATCACCAGGGCCTAAGTGTGTCCTGAAGACTGTCCCAGAAGCAGAGCCAGAGTTCCTGATATAAAGGGTGTGTGCCCACTCCTGATGACCAGATCAGCTTATGCAGTTGTCCTTATCCACTGACCTCAAAGCACAGCAAAGCTCACCAACAATCAAACCTCTTTCAGTCTGGCACTGCGAAACCTGACTTCTGGGACTGACTCCTGGAGTGGGATCTGGAAACACTGCTACTCTCGAAGTGAGGAATTAGTCTTGAAAAAGTCAGGATTCCTAAAACACTGAAGAAAACACCAACAGAGAAGGTTGTGTTTCACCTGGAAGCTCAAGAGAATCTTCTGGCAGGCCTCTATCCACCTTAGGACTGTGGCTTTGATCTCTCTTTGGCCTGAAGCAGGACAGTCCTTTAGTTTCGGGGACTCAAAAAGTTTCACTCTTTCTCACAAAAACATTGGGTTTCTCTGTGCTTTAAGATACTTGTTATTCTTTCACCTTTCCTGCTGGAGCCATGACTGCACAGAAGAGAACTCAGCAGTAACTAGTACAAAGTGGGAATAAGGAACATAACTGAACTCTGTGCTGCAGGAGCTTGGGGCCAGGTTTTTCTCTTACAAACTCACTGGTTGTTTAATACGAGTCAAGAAGGGAAGAAAGGACTATATATCTTTGACTTTTAACAGTTGGTGGTTTCTTTTACTGAGTGCTAAACATAGTATACATAGTAAAAAGACCAATCCTAATTTAAAGGCCAAGTTGAAAACTGCTGCCAGATTGCTAGGAAAGGAGACAGAAAAGCCTTAATATACTTTTGGGGGGGAACTGTTTTGTAAGTAAATTCTCTGTTGCAAGAATTAAGAAGAAAGAGGCATAGCATACAGGTTGTAAACTGAATAAAATTTTACTTCCTCAATGAGAACTGAGCATAGAACAGAAGTTAGACTGGTGAAGATAACCACAAAACAGCTAGGCTAAAAATTAGGCTGTTTACCTAGAAACAGGATGGCCAGCTAAGCACCTCCTCTTGCCTTATTTATCATGAAAGCTTTTCTCTGCCACTGAGCTCAAGATCCTGCCAAGTCAGGGTCAAAACAAGCCCTGCTTCTCTGCTATCTGAAACAGAGAACAGGACTGAGCCCCATCATGGGAGCCATAGCTCAGTGTTTCTTGATGTACTAAAATTGAAACTATCATCCTGTTCTAGGATTCCGATCCTGTTCATTTCCTTGTGTTTGTAAGATACTATTTACAGATGTCTTTCACTCGATGTTTGTAAAATATTATTGTAAGGCATTAGGTAAACAATATTTTCAATACATCTTTTTGAGGTAGATTTCCCACCCACCCCCTGAACTGTTTCCTTCAATTCTTTGGACTCCTGGTTGGAGGTGAGATGTGGGTCAGGCACCAGGATCTTGGGTTCCCCACTTCCCACGAGCACTCTAGCCAAGAATCTCCACTCACCTTCCTTTGTGCCTTCATGCCAGAACAACCCACCTGCCCACAAAGACATTTTCCCCGCACTCTTCTGTGTACCAATTAATAAATGATAAAGACACTACAATGTTAGGGATCTTAAGAATCAGACTGCTTGCTGAATTGCAATAATGAGTCAGATACCTACATTTCCTCTAATTCACACTGTCAATACTTACACTGCCTTTTTGATTTTCTCATCCCCATTGTACACAGAATGAAACTGAAACATACAAACAATGGAACCGATCAATCAAAAATCCAGCTGAAATAATCAAAGTCCATGCCCAACAGGACCACTCCGTTGACTACACTTAATTATAAGTTTCTATACTTCTCTGAATTAGGAACAGATTTGTTTGCCCAAAGGCAACCCACATCTCTCAATTGCTGTTTTGGTCCTACCATGCTGTCACACAATTTGCAACAGAGTTGAATTTGTTTCTTTGCCTGTAAAGCTGCTTCACACAGAAACCTGATTTTTGCTGTTATTACTAGCATTATTAAAAAAAATCAGAATACTCCACCAGCTTCACTGAGATTGTCTCGGACTGAAATCACAAATTATCCAGGGGAAAAGAGTCTTTCTACATTTTCTCTAGGATAAATTAAATCACGACATCACTCCCCAGAAACTCTGTAACAAGCAGTATGACACCTACTGTAAGAGAGCTAACACCACTGATCAAAAATCTAATTAAAAATAAGTTTCCCTCTCTCTTGTGCATATCTTCATATCACCCCACTTCATTTCCTCTTTTTGCCTCTAAATGCAACAGAAAAAAAAACTCAAAACTTATAAAGCTTTTTGTTTCAAGTAATTTAATTCACAGGAAAGGAATCTTGCATAGAACCATCCATATTTTCACTACCACTGGACACAACTGTCTGGGCTGGGGAAAAATTACCATTTTTCTACCTCAAAGACGTAAAGTTGCCAGGACACACAAAAGAATGCCCTCAGTTTGAACAGCTCCATTACAGCCATTTTAGAAACTACATCTTACAAGACAGAAAATGGTCCAGAGGGAGCCTTTATGGCAGTTCAGATCCCTGATACATTGCTGCCAAAGGCGGCAGGCAAAACTGCCCTTCTGATTTCCTAAACTAGGGAATCCTCAGCAGTGAAATCCTGCTAGGGAAGAGGTCTTCTAAAGTGGCTCCATGTTCAGCACCATCCTGCCAGGTGAAACAAGTGCTCCCCTGGAGCAAGGGGTGCAGCGAGGCACAGAACACACTGCCTACTCACACCTGGGCAGGACTAACCACAGCAAGCTCTGTTGACAGGACCACATCTTGGAGGCTGGAACAGTTAGTCCAAGAGGATGAATTTTGGAGCTAAGTACTAACTTTCAGCCTTTTCTCTGCTCTGGAAGTGACATTTTGGCCAAGTTTATGGGTTTTTTGTGAGTCTCTGTGGGTGAAAGTTTTACTTCTAACTTAAGACATAGCAGTTGTCCATGCATCGCCCCAAGTTCTATATTGGTTTTATTGTATGGCAAGGTACTTAGTTCTGATTTTTATCTCCTGGTTCCAGCAAAAGGACCTGGCACACAGCCAGACTGTAGCTGTAAAGTAAGTCACCTCTGTTAGTAAAAGGGAATTCATTCAGCTGCTGACACGCTGCTGACATTTAAGAAATAACAGATATGAACAAGAAGGGAAGCAGACAACAGGGCAGCCTCAGACTTCCATCCCATCTCACAGCAAAGGTCTTCAGTGTTCTCCCAGCTCAAGGGCTGATGAGCTTAACTGAAGAGAATAATTTTCGTGAGCCACCATCCAGGAAGGTTTACCCTAGAGGCGATATCCAAGCACAAGGCTATTCCTGTGTGCATGAGCAAAAAGAATTTCTGTTGTGGGAACTGAAAAAAGCTTTATTTACCTAACTACAGGCTTCAAATTGTTTATTCACTTCATACAATAAACTTTTGTTTATTGCTTCCCATGAACATCTACCTTTCAGTTTGTCTGTTCATACAAATTTTTTAAGTTCCTTTTTTACACTAGTCCTAAGTTCCCAAACTACAGGTGGATTCCTCCAAGGAAAAAAAAGAATAGAATATCCATAACATCTTTCTCCATTGACCTTTCAAAGGTACTTTCAGCATCAATGGTCTCAGTCCATGTTCCTGAAAAACATCTCAGACTTCTTCCCTACAGCTCTGACCACCAGTCTGTGAAAACTCACCACAGCAGTTCAGCAGTGTGGCTGCAATGAGCTGCATGGAATAGCAACAGGAATTATTAACACGTTTGGGCCACTGCAGCCCTTAGAGAAGTGACTGTACTTTAATAGTCTTTGTCCATAATACACAAACCTGGAGTCAGGATATCGAAAGAAAAAACAATTGATATCTTTAAATTAATAAAGTAATGCTGCTCTTCTGAACATTAATTTGGAAATCAGTGAAAATCATGCTACTTTTTGTATCACAAGAGACTGGAAACAAATTCTGAGGTGGTCTCCAGAAGTCTGTATTGGGTTTGTGTGGCCAACTTTTGGTAACGGGGAGGCTACAGGGGTGGCTCCTGTGAGAAGCTGCTGGAAGCTTCCCCATGTCCAGCAGAGCCAACACCAGGCAGCTCTGCAGGATCTGTGGAGAGAGGAAGCCACACTGGCCATGGTTTCCTGGTAGGACCTTGACCCTGTGGGGGACCCACACTGGAGCAGCCTGTGCCTGAAGGACTGACCCCATGGAACAGGGACCCACATTGCAGCAGTCCATGAAGAACTGTTGCCCGTGGGATGGACTCATGCTGGAGAAGTTCTATCATGGGAGGGAGCCCAGAGGGAGCAGGGGAAGGACTCCTCTCCCTGAGCAGCAGCACAACAAACCTGTGAGGAACTGACCATAACCCCATTCAGTGTCTCCCTGCACTGATGGTGGCAGGAGGAGGTAAAGCTGGGAAGGAGGGAGGTGTGGGGGGAAGGCATTTTTAAGGTCTGTTAATACTTATTGTCCTGCTCTGACTTTGTTAGCAATAAATTCAGTTAATATTCCCATGCTGAGTCTGTTTTGCCCATGACTGTACTTGGTGAGTGATCTCTCCTGGTCCTCATCTCAGCTCACAAACCAGTTCCAAGGGGGGAGTGATAGGGAGGCTTTGGTGGGTGCCTGGCATCCAGCCAGGGTCAACTCACCACATCTGCTCTGGCTCCTAAACTGGCCTTCGCCAGATAAAGAATGAACTAAGATTACAGACACACTTCCTTCATTATTTACAATAAAGTCAGTTAACACTGCAGATCCAGAACTAAAGCTAAATGAGATCATAATCATTTGCCTCTAAAAACAGCTACAGAGGACAGATATGAAAAAGTGAGACACTAATATGCACAATTCAACACTGAGTAAAGCACAGTAAAGAAAAAACAAACATAGGCAGTTTCCACAATAAAAATGTTGCCAATCATGCTTTAATTCACATGTTAATCTCAAATGACATAAATGTCTTCCTTGCCTAATAAGCATACTGTAGCATCTCGGTATTTCCACTCCATGGGACATCATCTCTCAATCTAGACCCTACTTAAATACATGATAAAACTACATCCACAATTTCACTCAGTAAAGATACAAAAAAACCAACACCATTTTAAAACACTTCACAGACATCATCTTAGAATGCTTGAATGAACGGGGGGGGGGAGGGAATCATAATTCAAAGTGACTTATCCGGTCCCTGGTACTCAGTTAAATACAATACAGTTCTATTTTCCCACTTTAGCAGTTTTCACAAAGTCGATGAAATACTATGTTACTAATCAGTGTCAACACATTAAATGCTTTCTCATAGTTCCAGAGCTTTAGCTGTGTGTGCCTCTGCATGTGTGTAATCACACAAGAACACAACAGAGAGTTCATCCCTTGGAACTGCTTTGACATATGTAGTTAGAAATAAATATTCTCTAAATATCTCTAACCTTGACTACCCAACAGCACACACAAAATAACAGCTGTATTTTAGGAAAGCAACAAGAACTAGTCCCAAAAAAAAAAAAATGAAAGAAAGCAACAGTTAAATCAGACCACCATTACAGGGAATCACTTAAGCATCAAAGCTCTTATGAGCTCATGCAGATGGAAGTGAGATAAGAGAATTGAGTATGTTTCTCTTACCTTGGAATAAAAAGGCTTTGCTGGCATTGTGTAGTCCTGACACTTGTGTTACCCCAAGGGTTGTATTCACAAGATCCAGTTCTGTGATGACATCAATTTGTAAGTTAGGATCCATTCCAAATCCTACAGCTGTTGGAGGCAGAGAGAGTTAGATCAATTTTTATTTCAAATCAGGTAATGAAAAGAATGTAGAAGAATATCTAGCCCAGACATTTCTAGTACCTCCCCACTCACACACACACTGGATACAGTAATTACTTATTAGACAGTACCTCTGCTGCAGGAAAGAGAAGATATTCTATTTCAATTCTTTCAGTTAAACTATTTCCTTTCCGGAGATTTTACTACACACTCGTTAAAACACTCTAAAACTGAAACATTAACCCAGTATCTTCATAAGATTGAAGAGTAATAAATAAAGAAAAGCATAACCACCTATGCAAAATGATGAGAGAGATTTGCAGCATTCATCTATTGGCCACACTATTTCCAGGGAGATGTGAGGACTGAAAATTCCTCACACATTTCATACCTAGCTGTGACTAACTAATCAGGCCCACAGCTCACACTCTAAATGCAACCCATTTTCCCAACTGGACTGCGGTGGTTTAGTTTTCTTGGGTTTGGTCTAGGCCTTCCCTGGTAACAGGGATATAACTAAGGAAGTATTCCACACCATTCCTTTACGTAATCAGCTGTATATAAGATGAGGAGGAAAGTTTCCTCCCTCTCTCTTCCTTTGCTGTGCTTGGGAAGGCAGCAGGTCTCGCTGTGTTGGCATCACTCTTATCCATACGAGCTGAAGCCCAATCTGAGAGCTGTTGTCTAAAGCTGCACAGAGGTGGAGGAACTCCTTCTCTTGAGGGGAGTTTGGTGAGAATTCATTGTGTTAGTTATTTTACTGAGCTATTCCCTGAGTTTTCAATTGTGTGTATCTGTTTTGTTATATTTTTACCCATTTTTGTCCTTTCTTCCCTTTTTCCCTTTTCCCTTTTGGGGTTGTTTGGAATTTTTGTTCTGTATATACATAGTGTTTGATTGTATACAACTGTAATATACGTGAATATATACATATGTATGTTTCCTACAATTTCCTTTTGATACTGTTTTTCTTCTCTCTCAGGAGGGGGCAGACTGTGTGGCCAGCAGCTGGGTTTGGCAGGGAGGCAACCCAAACCTCCACATGGACAAAAGGACCCTGAAGGAGATATGGCAGTCAGGCAAAGGACACCATCCTGTAATCTAAGAGCCTTGGGTGACTCGCAAAATCGTGATATTGCTTTGGAAGGCACCCCTGTATTTCAGCACCGTTGGTGCCTATGAAGCATGCCAAAGCCTACCTACAAACAGACATTCACCCACCTAAACCAGCAGTAGCACCTCTGGGCTGCAGGAGCCCCTACTGGAGAAGCAAAAATCTAAACCTAAAATTTAGAAAAGGCTTATGCTCAGGAAAAGACCAGGCACTCCTTGATCTAGTAGAGATCTGATGGGATTGACAGCAAAGACACAGACTCAAGCAGTTTGAAATTGCTGTGTTGAAAAGCTCAGGGCAACTTGATCTTTACAGCACACCAAGTTCATTAAACATATCTCCTTTTTCTATGGATGGGGAGAGGCCAGCCTGTCCTCCCTGTCTCGCTCAACACAGCAATAAGTGTGACATGAGACCTGTGCCTGACACACAGGTCAAATATCTTGCGTGGGATCCAAACGCTTTCCTAATGAAATTTTTCAGTAACATAATTAGTAATGGGAACAGGCTCCAAGAATGAAATCCTGACACAGCTGAAGTCAATGGTGAAAGTCCCACTGACTTGCATAGAGCAAGGACATTACCTATAAAGCACGTCCAGATTGATTTCCACTGAGTGGACTTACATTCAGGTCTCAACTGATTGATTTGCTATTCCAGGACTGTACTTCTAGATCAGTTAAGCAGCAAATGCTCTAGTTTGATTCTTTGAAAGGCTCTGAGAAATTACTGAGGTGTATGGAACGAACAAGAAGTTACATACACTACTCATAAATCATCTGTACTACAGCACTTTCTCCTTTCCTCAAGGATTAAAACTTCTTGGAAAAACATGTCGTGCTAACACAGAGAATTCTACTCCACACAAGGCAGAGTAATAAAAAATAGTGAAACCACAGCTTTAGGAAGTCTCTAGCAACCTTACTCTACAGAGAAAACTAAGATCTAGAGGTATCTGATGGAACTGAAGCTCCAAGAGTGCAGGCACATCCATACATACGCAGTACATACACCCTGCTTTCATAAGAATATAGGGATAAACACCTTTTTATAGAAAATTGAAATTACAGAATAATAGAAAACGCAGACAAACTTCTCCACATACCAAAACTTCCCAGATAATCAGCAACATCATCAGACTTTTAGTAATATCTTTGACTTACACCTTAGATATTCAGGCACTGAACAACCACAACTGTCACTGAACACACTGATGGACCAAGAACAACTTCTCCTTCCGGAATAAAAAAACCAGCATAAAAACCAGAAAGGACTTATTATTTCTTCTAAAGTTTTCATTCAGCAAAATAAAGCAGCACAACGTAAATTGTGTGGGCCTACCTATCAGGAAAGACAGTGTTTGCTGTCCCTGTGAGAAACAGAGTATGCTGTTCCTCATTTGAAAGGGCTACATCTATTCAGATCAGCAGTAACCTACTAATATGAAGGAAGGTCAAGTAGGTACTAAAACCTGATCAACAGAAAGGACAAACTATGTCCAGTAAGACAAATCTCAACCCCATTAAAGTAAGTGAAAGCTCTGTCACAGTCATCAACAGGGTGAGGACAGAAACCACATCAAGCAAACACAGGCACTCCCATAAATCACAGAAGCTCTGCTGCTCTATTAAAGCTGTTTATTCCAGCCAGAATACCCAAGGCTCAACAAGTATACATCACTGTAGCTCCACAGGCTTCGATTTATGCCAAGGAAGGATCCTGTGTGACAGCTTCAGTGTGTCCCCTTCCAGCTTTTAAAACACTTTGAAAAACAGAGACTGTTTCTAACGTCACAGCAACTATTTAGCAAGAGCCTACACCGCTTTAAATACCTAGTCATTTTCCTGAGCTGGCTCTTCAAACTGCAGCAGGCACTCAAAAGCCTAGTTAATAATTAATAAACAACAAATCAGCAGCTTCAGTATGATAACCAAGTCTTCTTTTCCCCTGTGGTCTCCCCCAGTCTATCAGAAAGAAACCACAGGCATATCAACCGCACTTGCATCTAGCATTTTATGCTGTCGCTCCTCAGTGGAACAAGCAGCTGGAAACACCGTTTCTTTCTGAAGTAAATACTAAGCATCAAGCTGTCTACTCTCACTGGAGAACAGTGAAATGCCTGGACCCGATTCTGCCTGATGTTGCTTTCCATTCCTATTTAAAGTAATTGGGCCATTCCCCTTAAATCAGTGGCTTACACAAGCAACACTCCAAATGATTCAGTCAGGTGGGCGGGAATAGAAATCATCTCAGGACTTGGTGGATTCGGCCCAATGTGAACTGAAGGCACTACAGTAGATTAGAGGATTAAGCCATATAATTATGAATGATGTCACTAGGAAATCCCTAAAAGAAATTAATTCTGCCTTACAGCTCCGACAGCTTGTATTCTCTGCTTGTGTCTTTATCACCTACACCCAAGCACCAGCAATCATGCCACGCTCCATCTAGTTAATGTGCAGCCATGCAACATATGCAGCACATTTATAATCTCCTCGACATGTGTAACGTGCTATTTGGGGATGGATAAACTTTTACTTAAAGCACACTCAACACAATCAAGCCGTTTCCACGTACCCATGTGCAGTCATTCAAATGGCAAAGAGGAGGCTGGAAAAAAGGCATTTTGCTCGTTCCTCTCACAACTTCAGTGGCAATTGTTGCATACAAAGAACTTTCATAGTAGAGTTTTGGGTCCTACTGACCATTTAAAATCTCTATATGCACTGTCAGGGATAACACCACTATGAAAGGGACGGCTCGTCTTTGCTTCCAACTATTTTAATGTCACATCTCTCTGCAGATTTTGACGACGTAATAATTACTATAAGAATTTAATTATAAAACACGAATTCCTTTGCACTTCTGATAATCGTGCCGGGTAATTTCCTTGAGAATAGAGAGCTACAAGCACCGCGGAGAAGCGTCCCCCTCAGCAGCTCCAGCCGAGGAGGAGCGGTACCCGGGGAAAGAGAACAAAGCCTCCGCAAGGAACGAGAAGCGGTCCTTGGGTCGCGCAGCGCTGGAGGGACAGCGGGGCGGGCACGGCCCCGGCTGGAATAGCGCACTCCCAGCCGCACCCCGCCTGTACCGCGGCCAGACCTCCGGGGCAACCCCTCGCCTCCCGCTCCGCCCGTCCCCGCGGGGCGCAGCCCGCTCGCCGCTCTCCCAAAACTTTCCCACGCCCGCCCCGCCGGGGACCAGCCCGGCCGCGCCCCGCGGGGACCCGCGGGATGTGCGGGATGCGGCGGCCGGGGCGGCTCCCGGGCGGTCCCCGCCGCCTCCCCGCAAACTTTCCTCCCGCTGCCAGCGCGCCCCGGCCCCGTGAGGGACCCCCGGCCCCGCGGCCCCTCACCTGCCCCGGCGGCGGCCGCACACGCCCAGAGCAGCAGGAGGAGACCCATCGGCGCGGCGCGGGCGGCGGCGCCCGCCTCGCTCGCTCCGTCCGTGCCTGCCGGCGGCTGCTGCGGGGCCGCACCGAGCCCGGCGGAGCCTCCGAGGCGCGGAGCGGCTCCGGCGGCGGGAGGGGATGGAGGGGAAGGAGGGGAGGGAGGGGAAGGCGGCGGCGGCGGCTCCGCCCGCTGCCCAGGCGCGGCCCCGACGCCCCCGCAGCGGGGGCTCCCCGCCCGCCCCCCGCCGTGACGTGAGGGGGGGCCCCGGGCCTCGCCAGCGCCGCCGCCCGGCCACGCACACGGGAATGGACACGGACACGGCACGATCCGAGAGCCCCCGCAGAGCCCTCGCCCCTCACGGCTCGGGGGAGAGCGCGGCAGACCCTCCTTGCCCCCCCTGAGGGACGAACCCAACCCCGTGTGGGTGCGAGGTGCGGCCGCGCAGCTCTGCCTCTCCTTCCTCCCCTCCTTCCCGGCGTGAGAATCAGCCCTCATTAACTATTTAGCCCGAGTAATAATTCATGCTCTGCATGAATAAACAAAAAGAAGTTCTGAGATACAATACAGAAACCCGCACCGTTCCTCGGCTTCCTGCGTGTCCTTGCTCAACTCAAGTACTTAACTGCTATTTCATGCCTCTAAAGTGTAAAAGGGAGGTAAAGTATTTAACGGTACCTGTGAACCACATGAGAATCCGCTCTGACGGCTGTTCTAAAACCTGTTTGCAAATATTTTTTTCCTTCCAGCCCTTCAGCTTGGCTCGATGCTTGGCAATAAACTGACCAGCGCGTGCTTCGGTTATCTGCAATGACCCTTCCCTGCACAACACCTGATTTCAATTTGGAGATTATTGGCCACGAGGACACTCCCACCCTACTGAACAGGAGCAGAATGACATTGCCAGCTGATCTTGCTTTGCTATAATTCAAGAAAAGTAATTTCAGCTGTGAAGCCCGAGGATTGTCCTCTCTACTGTTTCCCCAGATTGTGGTTTGGTTCTGCACCAGGTCAATTCCAGCCTTCTTAAATGTAAAATAATAAGCTGTACATTTGGATTAAGTTAGGATGACACCATAAAAATCATGCCCATCTTAAGGGGACACTTGCATTCACACACGTTTACATTGGCAAGAGCAAAGAGTCTGACTTGGTTGCCTAATTACTTAATTAGTAAGATCTCTGGAAACAGCTGTTCCTGGCTGCAAGAGTGGTGATGCGCTCCAGGAAATCTCCGGGGTGGTCATTCTGAAAGCACCTCAGTAATTTATCTCCAGTGTATGAAAACAACTTCTTTTTTTTTTTTTTTTCCTCAAATAAGATTTTGTGGCTTTTTACCTTTGATTTGCCCTGTTTTTAGCACCACTCTCAGCCATGGGGCGTAAGGAAAAGTGCACACGTGGTATACAAGTATATGTGTGTGTACATAGATATGCTACATAACCATAGCAACAAGAGAAAGAGGCAATGGTACATCAGCACGTGAAGACACACCCCTCTATTCCATCCTGATAACATCAATGTTCTGCATAGCATTTACGCTCTTATTTAAGAGATTTCTTTCTGTGAAACAGGTCTTTGTATCCAGTTCCTGTTAGCTTAGATCTGTTTGTGCTTATCTGGTAGTAAAACCTGCATCCATCTACACAACAAATTGAATCTAATTCAACTCAGTTTTTCCATTTTCCACTTGGTGCAGAGTCTTTAGTGGATATACAATTTAAACTGGTCATGGATAGATTCTCAAACAGACCTGATTAACCTAAATCTGGATTAAATGCTATTTTAAAAAAATTACTGTGGATATATACAAAAATTTGCACCATGTTAACAGCTTTAAAGCACAGCTTCAAACATATCCCGAACAATTTTATGGATAAAGAATGTCCTAACCATTAGTAACTTGTTCTTCTGTTCACCAGAAGCATCCAAAAGCTCACAGGTACTGCAAAAAGGAACACAAGCAGCCTGGTAGGAAGTGATCTGCAAAGAGCTGGTCCCACAGATGTGGCTCTTTCCTATAGTCCAGCTCAGTGCCCAAATGATCACATATTTGGAGAACATTAGTAATTTTACAAGCCTTTTCAACCCTTCATGTGGAAAATAGTTGGGCAAAATGGATGGAAAACTGAAAATCCCATTCCTGCAGCCAACATCATTCTTGCACCTCCTCTAAATCACAACAAATCATCTTCCTTTATCACTACAAAATCTGACCTTCTGATATGATCTTGTTGGAAGTATAAATAGCTGAAAAACCTGACACTGAGGTAAGAATTAAAACTGTGGTCCTGACAATTCATAGCAGTTAAAAAAAACCCAAAAAATTATGTCATTTTTGCAAGAGTGAAATGTTAGTCCTGACAATTGAGCTGGATTTTAGTTCAGATGATATTCCTGTGAAATATTGTTCTTGCACTCTCGGTTGGTCATTGAGACCTTCTTGATTTTGACCTAGATTATTGCAAAGTTGTTAACTCTGTGGTGTTAAACTGTTAGTCCTGCCAACCACAAAGCTTGTGACACTTCATTTTTTGATGAAAGGTTTTTGAGTAGGCCCCAATGTCTCTCTGAGCAGTTGTAACACTGTCTGCGTGCCACGGCTAAAAGGCAATTTCGCTTCAAGTGTGTCTGAATATGTGCGGGCTCATTTGCCAGCTCAACTGCAAACCTTGGGAAACAGCAGTGCTTCCACTTGGGGAAAAAACAAAAAAGCCCCCAGTACCTCACAGCTCCTGGGGTAGAAAATCTCGATTCACATCCCTGGAAAGCCTGGCTCCACTGTGGTACTTGGAATCCGTATGAGCCAAGTTTGCTTTGCAGCCAGTAGAGGGCAAGAATTAACAGGAGCATGTACACCTAAATATGAAGAAAAAGAGTGGGTGTAAGGGAAGGGGAGGATACTCTATGCCATAACTATTTTACACGCTGATAAATAGTTGTAAGGGACTATATAATCAGTCCAACAGGCTGAAAGTAGCCACATTGGAGTTTATATTTACATAAATACCTAACAAATGCACCAGAATTAAGCCTTACAAAGAGAAATCGTTTGTCTACTTCTGTACCCAGTCATGGAGCAGTAACCTTCTTTTTTTTAATTCCCAAACACATGTTTGAAGACTGCAAAGTCTAAGCTAAACTTTACAAATTATTAATCTATTTGGTATAAGATGTGCCCTTCAACCTACACCCAGGTGCCCAGAATTTCAGCACCAGAAGAGTAAAATGATTTCAAACTAAGCACATCTGTGAGCAATGAGATAGAAGATGTGCCTTTCTTCCAGTTGTTAAGTACCATACATTGGTTTAAAACATGGCCATGCTGAATCCATACAACCAAGTTAAAAGGGCATGGATTTGTACGTGTTCCCACGAGTTTAAAGATTTGTTGTGGGAGTGCTTAACGGTGACAGCAAACAACTGTCTCTTACTCCCCAAAATCAATGTGCTGTATCATTGACTTACACTGGTTGACTTTGGAGATTTGACAAATTCCATGTGCCTCAGTTTTTCCTCCTGAAAAGGGGACTAATGACACCTGTCTCTCAGGACTCTCACGATGCTCACTGGTAACTTCAGGCTTCTCTAAGGTGAAATCCAGCTGCACAGAGGATGTGCAAAGAATGACTGGAGTCTCCCTTCACCAGGTCCTACTACCTCCTTTATCCACACATACACATTTCAGAGAAATGCAAGTTTAAAGTATTTTTTTTGAGAATTGATAACCAGAATTGGTGAAACAGTCCTGCCCGGGAGCTATTGAGCTGTCTTCAGCACCAGCCCTCGCCTGAAATCATGCTCTTGGCAACACGTTAGTGTCTCTGGTGTTACACATTTGATGCCACACTGTCACAACGTGCTTCAGCTACTGTATTTGGGGAAAGTTTCTCAAAAGTTCGTGTCTGCCGACAGTGGAACAGGTTGGAAGAGTACCATTCCCACAGCAGGCTGCTGGGAAGGGAAGCACCTGCTCCCCAAATCAGGGTTGTGGCACATTGCCCTCACCACACCGCAGGAATTCAGCTGGAGCCGGGTCCTTAACACTTCCCTTCTTCACTTGCTCCTCCCCTAAGCCTTCCATTTGCACCTCCAGCAGATATGAACCTCTGCTGTTTTTCACAGTTTAGCAACCTTTGGGATGATTGAATTCATAGGATAAGAAGGATTTAAGCAAATCCAGTTGGTCCTGTGCTAAGCAATCTGTTATTCCACAAGCTGCAGAGCACTCAATAGTTAAGAATCCAGCCATTTAAATGATACTTGTTTCTGTAGCTGTGCAACATCTCCATTTCCCACGAGGGCTGTTTCCAGTTGCTGCTCGGTGTTTCTAACAATCAAATGGATCAATTCTGCGGATACCTTAAGGCTGTGTGTTAAGTAAGAATGATGTTTGTGGTGTGTGTTGGGTGGGGAAGGAGGTGGTGGAAAAAGAGGCATTTCATTCACCAGAAAAATTGATGTATTTTCTGTTTTAAACACTGGACATTTATTTAGAGTCTTTAGAGCCCATACATTATTGAATAATTTTAATTTATCACATCCAAATATATTAGGCAAATATATAATACAATAAATTGCATTTGTACACATAAATACAAAATTTGAGGTAGGGCCTCAAGAATAATGATTTCTGAAATTAATAACATACAGCATTATAATATGCACTACATGAGATATATATGATGCATCCTTTGTAACATAATATATCTTTTCCACATACAGCTAATGTAAAAATTAAAATGATCTGGTTAGGGTACAAATCTTTATCCATAGGCAGCAGTACCCCATAGAATGCCTGTAAATATATATATATATATTTATATATGACATTACGCAAGTAATTAAGATTTAACCCATCAGCGATGGGTCCGTAATAAAGTGCCATAGGACACAGGGCGCAAATTCTCAGCTGGTGTAAATTGTCACAGCTCCAGACAAAGCTGTGACAATTTATACCAGCCAAGCATCTACCTTACAAGGTAATACTACATAATATAAAGGACAGATAACAACATGTTTTAGTCAGTCGGTAATTTTCCTAACAATGGAAGATAGCTATAAGGCAAATGGTTACCTGAAGATGTATTTGGATGTTATGGGCAAATAAAATTATTGCAAGCATTAAGATCCAACCTGGTTGTCACATTATGTTAAAACCCATCAGGAAAACCTTCTCTCTTTTAGCAATAGGCTGCCTGAGGGTGACAAAGGCAGAAACCCCAATTCCCCTCCCCTCCCACCTCAAGCCATCAACCTGAGTCCCTCAGGAATGTCAAGCTCTGGCCATTTTACAGATACCTTATGTACACACCATTTAACTACAAACCAAGAAACAAATGTCTTTTACAACAGCATCATAGCAGAAAAGAGAAGCTCTCTGGGATGCCATTTGTCAAAAGCTCTGCTGCCTGCAACCCACAATCCCTACAAGTTCTGTCCTTGATTGCAAGAAAAAGTGGAGCTGCAGAATAAGAAACCAATAGGAAACCAATGACTGCCATATGTAAGCAATTGCTTTAACATGGGCAACAAGAAATCATATTATCCATACAACTGTACATATAACACAGACCCAAGGTATTTAAAATCAATAAGATGTTGGAATTTAGTGGTGAGAGACAGTCACACAGCATATCAGAAGCAATGGTCTTCAAAGCAGAGGCACATCTGATGTGGTCAGTAGAGCAGAACCTAACCAAAAGACTACTTTGACTCAATTAAAACATCAGATAAAGGCAATCCAAGTCTTTCTAAATTAAAGGTCATTTTGTTAAACCCTTCTTTTGGAAACAAAGTGCTGCCTTGTCTAGCTGAAACACAGGTTTTAAACATTGCATATTAAAAACACTAGGAAGACCCCAAAGAATTTGAAGATGGCAAGCATTTGCATTAGGTATAATCTTTAATGCATACAATAATGCATCTCAGCTCATCCAGAAACTCAATTTCATTTCAGAGAAAAAAATATGCATCATCATTTCACCAAATTTAAACATTGTTTACTCACAAGATGAATAGATCTGCAAGTACATACATCACATTTTTACTAATATGGCTTTTTCCCCTCCTTTTTTTTTAAAATATCTTTACTGGTATGCTATTAGTTACTAAATTTATTTTTAGAAAATTATCAAAGTACATGCAAACTTTTCCTAGAATATGGTAAATGAAGTGCATTCCCAAACGTCAAGATTATTTCTCATTTAAAGAAGACACTGCTGGTTAATTCAATTTCAACTTTCAGATTTGGCCAGTAAAATACTTTTAAAAAAGTCTAATGTGACAAAAAAAACCCCTTGTTTTTAACAGACAGAGCAAACTTCACATCTTCTCTCATTTTTGTATGCATTTCTCCTCCTCCTCCAAAGGTTTTTGCAAGCCTAGTAATGGGGTCAAAGCTGAAGACAAAGATCAGCTAGAAAAAAAATCACTATCATCTGTTTACAGACTTTCAAAGTGAAGCCTAATCCTGTGCTAATGACTTACCAGGCACAGGAACAACATCTAAATTAAAAGCAAGCAGAATAATTACATAAATCATGGAAAGCAATTCAATTGCAATTTCATATGCATTCTGGTTTGGTAATCCAAGCCAAAAGATATCATACCCCAGCAGTATTCCTTCAAATGATAACTCTTTCATAATTCAGGTAGACAGTAACTGACATCCTTACACTGAGGTAATTTTATTGCAATTAGTTAATCTCAGTTCCAATGCATGTCTTGAGACAGACTAGTAAATGAAAGGATTCAGTACTCTTAAACTATCTGAGTGTGTTTTCCTCTTTGAAATTAGGACCAAACCTAGGGACATTTGTTGTCGTTTTTTAATCACAGTAGTAGCAAAGATAAACTGGCTTGGACTCCAAAAATCAAACCAAGATGCTAAGGAATATTGGTCAAGAGAGGCCCAAAGCGATTTATCCCGACAGAAATACCTACTTCCTACTAGAGGTACTGACTTAGGATCATAGAACCATTAGTTTCCTTCCTGCACCCAGGGAAGGTCCCTCAGCCTCACCTAGATGTGGGGGACAAATTTCCAGCTCGTCTTTATGGACCTTCATGAGATCAAAAAGAGCATGGCTTCTCAAACCTGCCTCTCTCAGGAAAATAAAAGCCAGAAGAATAACAAGTCCTTGATTAAAAGAGCAGGTGAAGCTGAAACAAGGGGGCAGAGCTGTAAGGCAGAGAAGCTCACAGGAGGGTCCTGTCTGGCTGATGGGTGAGACAGGGACCAACAAGAGCCCATGGAGTGGAGATTCAGGGGTCAGCATAAAATGTTGTGGAATCTGCCCTCCTTTCCCTGGGTGACAACCCCTGATAGCGCTTCACTTGTTCTGCATGAGGATTAAAGGTCTCCAGCAGTGCCTAGAACTGACAACACTAATTGCCCCATGAAAGAGGAAGTTCAGCAAAATGATTAATATATTTAATATACATATATATATACACACACACAGAGAAAAGAAGTTAGCAATTTATGAAAGTGTTACATTAAGGTTTAGTTTTTTGTTTCCTTCAATGGGATGAAACAACACACCTACTGATCTACGGACACACATGAGCTGAGGATTTACCTGAGACCCTGGAATATGAAGACAGACAGACAAAAGAACGGGATAGAAACAGTCCCCTGAAAGGAAAGAACATTTACGGGCTACTACAGTAGTGTCTGGGAAGGGAAAAAACGGGCTAAACTACTCTAAGCTCATTATCTCTACACTGATTGATAAGATATTTATAGGGACATAAAACATCACTAGCACACACTACATGAACACTGATCACTGTTAAAAAATATCATATATGTATGTATAGGATATAACAAGATAATAAAGATTACCATTTTGCCAATTATTGAAGATATATTTTTCTCCCTCATTCTAGTGCATTTACAATAAGTTGGGCTAATTTTCTATTTAGGTAAATAAATGTACTCTTTAAAAGTTCTATTTTTTACTCTGCCCAATAGGTAACAAAACTATTTCAATCTAATATTCGTATCGCTGCTTATATCTGGTTTCTAAAATATAATGATTTAGAATGTGCTACTACTATGCAATGTTATGATGGCCATCTACTAGATTGTCCTCTCACCCCAACCATTTTGTATATCTAAGGTTGCAACCATGTGGATGACTGCACTGGTTAATTATTGTGGATTTGTTTTGTTTTTTTTTTTTTATTTAATGAAAATGCTTTGGTGGGAAAAAAAACCCCAGAAACAAAACCCAAAAAACAAACAAACAAACCAGCACCCCTGTGCACATTTCAGAGAGAATACTGTTTTGAAGAATTTACGTGCTATATATATAATATATAGGCAAGTGGGGTCCTGCTATTTCCCCATTGGCTGAAAGAGAAGAATACATCATCTAAAGGTTATAGGTTATATAAAGGTGTGTATAGGCAAATGAACGGGGAGTCACAAAGTTGAAGAGCACATCTAACTTCTAATAACTGTTTTCAGGTGGTAACTAGACTACACTTACCACTGTAAGAATACAAAGATAGGCACAAATTATATGATGGCTTCTTGAGGAGATACTGTAAACAAAAGCAGAGAAACAAGGAAAATTATGTCCAGAGTATTGGAGTGAGTAAAACCACAGTAGCACTTAGTGTGGAGCAAGTTTTCAGACACATTGTGTAAGTGAGACATTTCTAATTGAAATGACAGATGTCAAATTATCAAAAGGAACATATGACAGTACTTTAAACAGTGATGCCCATGCACCTCATTCTGGCACCATTTCCAAACCACTTCTACAGTCAAATGCAGTTTAGGCCCGGTCTCAAGTGACTAGTTGTTTGGTTTTTTTTAATTTTGTTCTTATTTTTCTACTTGATCAAATGGATTATCATGTTTCTGTTCTGACTCCATACATTACCTCTTGGTGTGCTGTTTGAACAGTTTCCACTTGTTTACATAACATAACAATCCCTTGAAGTTAGTGTAAACCATAAAAGAAGTGAGCAGGCATGATGGCTCAAGGTCTGCTGTCAGTGAAGAAAAAGCAAGCCCACTTGCTACAGGAGCTTTCCACTGGATTGACACCCACACTACAGGAGACCCCTTCTTTGCTCACTTCCAGCCCATTTAGGGCTGACCCTCCCTTTGGTAGCAAAATCCTAGTCTCACCATAGCCACCCGTTGCAAGGATGCTTGGGGGAAATGGGTCAAACCCTGCACATCATTTCCTTTAGAAGTTTTTCAGTTTGGTTTTGTTTATTCCTACATCACCTGACAAAACCTGTTGCCCACTGTGCTTTTGCTGTTGCAGTGGGTACAGCAGATGTCATGGGCATCACCTACACCTGGAAGTGGTCTAGCTAGGTCTTCCTTATGGCATGCAACAGCAATTCCTACTTTCCTAAGCAACCACTTTCAGGCACTGCAGAAAAGAAAAGGAACAGTAGGGAAACCAAATGGGGAAAAAAATATATCAGAAAAGGCTGACAACGTTATTGCCACCCTTTAGTAATAACCATTAGCACTGGGTCCCCAGTTCCATGTCCTTCACTGGCAGTTTCAGTCCCAGGGAGGAGGTTCCCAGCGGATCAATCATGTTCCTGTAGCGTTCACCACGGTGCTTGGCTAAAAAAGGCCCCCAGTCAGGCTGTGGAGAACACACCAGCTTGAGACGCTGCCATGGAGGGGAGAGAAAAGAGAGTCTCATTTGACATTATGGATCAGAATTACAAAGCAGAAGAAATGAGGATAGACTCATTTAAGATTATTGATGATGGCCCTGCAACGCTCCACTGCTCAGCGTTTGTTTTGCACAAAGTTTTCAAGATTAATAGAGGATAAAGTGCCCAGATTTTAATTATCCAGTCTCCCCCACACCATCTGAGAGGAGCTCAGAACCACTGCTACAGATTGCAAGGCTCTCTTACTGAAGGACATGTGCACAATTACTTAGCCCAATGGTCTAAGCACTGGGTAACTGCATTAAAATAATTGGATTTCTGTTTAGCATATTTCCCAAAAGTATACAAATGACCAAAAAGTAGTACATCACTATGAATGAACGAAGATTTTAATTTTGAGATGACAAAATGTTTCATTTCTATCTGCAGGGGAAAAAGAAAGAAGAGAATGTTAATGTGGCAACAGCAAGAATTTTCTAATCTTTCCACTGACTTCCTTATTGAATACACAATTTGATCAGTGCATTCAGAGAAAAAAGGAAAGAAAGCATACTTCTGATGACTTAAGAGGGAACAATTACATGTTTATTACCTAATAAAGTGGATCAGACCTCTCTATCAGTTATTTTAATCTCTACTTAATTACCAGTTTGCAACTCTTACCTCCCAAATCAACCATAATAATTTTATGCAACAGATTCAGTATTGAGAAAATAACAGGCCACAGCTAAAATAGCTTCAGCAAAAGCCTCTTCCAAACACATCCCGCTCTTGGGTGTATCTTTTGGTGCACAACTAGAGGGACAGGAAGGAAAGCACCCTATTTTTGTGGCAATGTATATTTGCCAGTTCCACACGTGCACATTAGAAGTTTTGAAGCAGAACAATTTGCCTCAGTGAGAGAAGCTCATGAGACAATGAACAAGTAACTCTAATTGCACATTAGCTCATTTCCAGGAGGAGCAGTTGTCTCCTGACCCAGGCACTCCCATGTGCTCTGCACAAGGGCTGAATGGCCCTTTAGACAAGTGGCCTCATTGTCCACTGCCCACCACGTGCCTGGATGCTCTCCCTCAGCTGTCCCACCATTATTCCTCTCCCAGGGAATTCCTTTGCTCCATGGGAAGCAGAGACACTTGGTCTTTTTTCCCTTAGGCATGTGCAGTGTGGCATATTGAGAGACCAAAAAGATTATGCTGCTTTAGTACATTTTCCTCTCCTTTCCATTTTTGAAGCATAAAACAGCCCCGATGGGTTTTGCACTGCACTGCAAAAGCGACTACGGAAAGGGCAGAGAGTGCCTGTTTCTTCTCCCAGGGATGGAGCAGCACAGGCAGCATGCAGTGTTGAGAGGGCAGAACTGAGAAAGCCTCAAAGACCTAAAATAGCAGCATTGAGCTCCCTCAAAAGACACGGTGAGGGCAGTGAAGGGATGAAATGCTGACACGAGGAAAACACTGCTATACCACACCCTGCAAGGAATGGAGGAGCCATCAGGAAGGGGACAGGGAATGGTGGGGGTGGCAGGCAGGGACAGGGCACAGGAACGGAGGGCAGAAGGTGACCACCGCATTTCTACAGCAATGAGGGGAAGTGTCAGGAATCCTATTTGCAAAATAAACACAAGCAGGTCAGAAATAAAGTGCCAGATGGAATTATTTTAAGCCCAGGTGCCAGAAGGGATCAGCTTATTCAAGAAAAAGATGAAGAAAGGTGAAAGCAAAGATTGCCAGCTAGGTTTTATAATGAGTGGTTTGAGATGTAGGGCAGGAGGTCTTTTCATACATCTTATTTCTGAACTTCAGCAAGTGGCACAACCTCCTGAAGCACATCCCTGATGACTCCAGAACCCAAGCATCCCACACTTTGCAAACAGGCAACTCCTGATTGACAACTCCTAGTGCTGATTGCCAGGCTCCCTGCAGCACAACACACACCACCAGTTGGTGCCTCCTGTGTCTACACATTGCTTTTGCAAAAGGGCCTACAAAGCTAGAACAACTTTCTCCCAGTAAAGCCATACCATGACTTATGAAATTTGTAACTCCTAGATCACAAAAAAGAAATCACTCCACAATTCAGGAGCATTTTGTTGAGGAATGAGGAATGGAAGGTCTACATTTTAAATCAACTGGGCATCTCACGGCAACACAATAACTAGTTTACCAGAAAGTAATCTTAGCACTATTAGACATTCAATATCACAAAAATCAATGTAAAATAAAAGAGAGAGCCTCCTGCGACTGTATTTGGAAACAGCAAAAAGACAGAAGCATTACCTCAATAAATTTGCCTGGGGCTAGATGCATTTTTATCACAAACATCACTGGGATCCAGATGACTGAGCAGGCCAGCATCAGCCACCCGAGCACCATGGACCAGCCGGGGTAGTGGTAAGCTCCGTAAGTCATCGGCTCCCACTGGTAAAAGCTGAAGCAAAGAATAAACTGGAAACAAGAAAGGAAAACAAATATGTTTGAATAAGGAAAACAAGCCTGCTATGCAGCAAATGGTGGGTATCCACACACAGAGCTGGAATATATGCAATCTAGATAAAAGCACACACACCTGAGGCAGGGTGCTGCCACAAGTTATAATAAACAGGTCAGAGCCTGAATCTAATGAGTTTCAAGGAAATCTTGCAAAATCCCACAAAAATCACTGCATTTGTGCCAGAAGAATTGAAATTAGAATCTTCTCCCCAGAGTAACATGCTTTATTACATGGTCTATTGGTAGTTTTACCTAATGTGATTATGCTAAGTTACTCCATTTCACTTACTGTATGAACAGCAATACATTTGCTTACATTGTGCATAATTCAGGAACTTTTGGGAAATGCCTGTGCTTGCAATAATTGCACACAGAAGATTTATAGAAGTATAACTAGGTAAAGGCACGTATAAAAATGATCAGTTTTATTTCCAGAGATGTGGAGTCTAATGAAAGTCTAATATTAGGCTATTCAAATGTATCAAATATTAGCTTTACAGAGGCAATAATAGAAAAGAATTTATTGCTTGGTTTTGCTTTGTCTGTTTCCATTGCATAAAAATTGAATTATGACTGATCAGTGTCAATTTATTTCTCACTGTAAGTTCACTAAATATTGCATTTGGAGGGAACAACAACAGAACATGCAAGTTTGGAAAATAAAAACAATCGGCTCAAATTTGTTTTCCTTAAGAAACAACATAATTCCCTATTCCCTGGCTGTGATTACTGGAAGTAGCTACAAACACAAGTCTGATCAGTAAAGGAGCTGAGCAATTTGCAGAAAAGCCTTGCAATTCCTTTCAGAAGTGTAAAACGGTCTAAGGCAGCATCTTGAAAATAATCATTGGAACAAAGAAAGAGCTACAAAACACAATGTGCACGTGTGTTCATTTTAAACAAGGTTATCAAGAGAAAAAAAACACATTGTCTGACATTGATGTCAGACAAATCCTATAGATTAAACTGGGCGATGTCTTCAAACTTCTGAGAAGTGATTTGCAAACTGTAGCTGTATATTGTCACCATTGCCAGTGAGTAGTTAAGACAGATCCACCTGGTTTTCATGTGCAACAATAATGTAGTTCAGTGAAGACAATTGGTAAAGAAAATCTATTGGAGAGAAGTAGACTGTCTTCTTTATATCCATTGGAGAAATTACTCTCACTGTAGAAAATTTAATTTCCTTACAGCTCAGGATTTTGCTGAGCTCACCAAAACTCAGCGGTCCCTTCACATGTGTATTCCTGTCTGTGAAAATGAAACTTTTTTCAATTTTCAGAAAACAAAACAAAACAAAAAATCCTCATTCCTGAATTAATGTACTGAAAAGAAGCTACTAATTTTATCCAGAGCCTTTCCCCACCTCCCAGAAATAAAAAGATTTACCAGTGTTTATGCTGCACTAAAGAACAGTACACAGAGGAACTCCCCAGCACAGCAGGTGAAGTGGACCTTTCCTGGAAGAAGTGATTGCACCTAAATGACTGTGAATACTTACCCAGAGAAGTTGTGGGTGCCCCATCCCTGGAAATGTTGAAGGCCAGGTTGGATGGGGCTTGGAGGAACCTGATCTACTGGGAGATGCCCCTGCCTATGGCAAGGGGTTCCAAACTAGGTGGCCTTTAAGGTCCCTTCCAAGCCAAACCGTTCTGTGGTTTACAACTTGTAGGAACTATTTAGCACTGCTGTGAAATGGTGAGTTTTTAAACCCCTACACAAATACAGGTATCTTGCTGCACCTGTGGTCCAGGCTTGAGGACTTCCAGGTGGAAGCACGTGCTCTCAGACAGGAAATAGTGGGGAAAGAATGATCTGTTTTTTCATCCTGATTTATCAAGCTGAAAGCTTTTAAAGTGGCTGAAATAATTATTCTGGTTTTGTGCCAAAAAAAAAAAAAAAGGAAAAAAATATGTGCAGCTAAAGATTGCGTCTACACTCAGATTAGAATGTAAAGGAAACACGGTGTTAGAAAATTAGATAGTAAATATAGATATAGTTATTAGATTTGGACTCCTGGGCTTGGAAAAAAACCCACGTGGCAATGGCAAAATTGAGAACGTGCCATCCTTTTTGATTAAAACGAGTCCTAAACGCAAAGTTAAGTATTAAGTCAATTAGAAGGAAGGCGCTGAGGCGGGAATAAAAATTAAGGAAAAAGAAGGATACCAACAGGAATGAGCCCAAGCCAGGCTGGCTGAGGAGCTGCCCCGGTCCCTGCAGGGCGGTCAGGGCCGTTCCCGCAGCGCCCCCTGCGGGACCCGCGGGGAAGCGCCGCGCTCGGCGCCGGGAGGGGTCGGCAGCGGGACGCCCTTTTCCCTTTCCTTTTTCTCCCCCTCCCCTTCTTTTTTTTTTCCATTTTCCCCCATCTTTCTCCCTTTCCCCCGTTTTTCTAATTTCTCCCCAATTTTCTTGCTCTTCCCCCTTTTTTTTCCTTTTGCCTCATTTCCCCCCTTTTTTCCTCTACTTTTCTGCTTCCCCGTTTTTTCTCCCCCTTTCCCTCTTTTTTCCCTTTTACTAATTTCTCCCTTTTTTCTTTCTCCTGTTCCCTTTCCCCTTTTGTCTCACTATCCCTTTTTCCTCACTCCCCCTTTTTCTTCCTTTTCCCCTTTTCTCCGTTTTTCCTCCTTGCTCCCCCTTTTTTCTTCCTCTTTTCCCTCTTTCTCACTCTTTTCCCTTTTTCATCACTTTCACCCCTTTTATCTTCCTCTTTTCCCCATTTTTCTTTGTTTCCTCTCCTCTTTTCCTCCCCTTTTCCCCCCTCTTTTCTCCCTTTTTCTTCCCTTTTTTTTTCTTTTTTTCTTCCACCTTCTTTCCCTTTTTCTGCCCCTTTATTCCTTTTTTCCATTTCTTTTCTTTTTTTTGTTTGGTTTTGATTTTTGTGGGGTTTTTTGTTTTGGTTTGGGTTTTTTTTGCTTACTGTTAAAATAGTCGGTGTCACAAATGCCCAGCAGACTCTCCAGAATTTACTTGGCTGGAATCCAATCATCATTTCTATATCTTCACAAAATCTTTGCAATCCTGTAAGCAGCAAATGCAAAAGCAATTAGGTGTGAAAGAAACCAGCTGCAATTTGCACCAGAGATCTGGTGCCCTCCCTTGTGCCTAATTACAGAAACAAACCCTGACTTGTTGGCTGCAAACCTCCTCAGAGGCTCTAACTACACAGTAAAAAATGGGACTAATGTGGTAGGAACCACGCCAATAAAATATTTACTTCTTAAGGATTAAAGCAAAATCGAGCTTTTACAAAGAGATTAGGTGTTTGGTATGTTTTGGGTTAAAGCATTAATAGTATGTACTGGGTAGCTGCAATTATTTGTATACTTGTTCTATTTCACTACAAAGATGAACACTATTAATATCTGTACACCTGGTTCAGCACAGACAATATTTGAGCTTCTCTATACCTGCTACATGACTGGATTACAACTTTATCCCTTAGCACTGAGACTGATATTTTTCAACCAGTACATAGGTGATACTTGGAATTATTAGAGATCACCTGTAAATATTTTACAGTATGTTCAGTGTTGTTTGAACAAACAGATTAACTGACATGTTAGTCTTCAGATTATTGTATTGATTGCATCTGTAAAGTTACTTGAGTTAATTAAACATGCAAGATTGGGAAATGGTGTTTCAGCCATCTCTGCAGCTTCTTTCCCAGCCATGCCATGAGGCTGGAAAGGCTGTGCTGTCCAGGAGCTGCTATTCCCCACTGCTTATTAGTAATTTATAATTTATCCAAAAGTAATCAAAACAAAACTAGAATTCATCCCAGCTTTTCCAGTTCCAGTAGGAAGACAAAGGTCCGGGGTCCAAGTCTGAGCTCATCTGTCACACAAATGTTTAAAACTTGGGCCAGTTTTATCTGAATTTTACAAAGCACTATTCTGCAGCATTTTGTCTAAATTTCATGATGCAGGGACAGGTTAAATATTGGAGAAAAGACATTGAGTAAAGGAAGAAATGCTTGGAACAAAAGTAATAAACTACTTTATGTTCTTATTACCCTTAGAGTCAGACGCTGCAGCTTCTGGGTGTAAGAAGGGATAATCCTCAGGCTTGATCCACCTAATTTGGAAACCCTTCTATTGATATCAGGGAGAAATAAATCTATCCACCTGACTGTTCCAAGAAATAAGAAGCTTAAAAAAGTAGCAATTGTTCATTTTTCAGTGTCTTCTGATGCAGCTTGAGGAGAGCAAGAGGGCTGGGTGGGGTTTGGGCAGCCCTAAAGGCCCAGCTCAGAGGGTGAGCACACAGTAAGCCAGCTCAGGCAGAAAGCATGTGAGACAAAAGCTAAAGAACCACGTTATGATAACAGATAGAGAAGAAAAATCCAGAAATTAAACAATAAGATGGTATCACCATACGTGATTTTAGGGAAGAGGAAAACATTACAACCTGCAGTGGATGTAAGCTTTAAAAACTAAGCCAAGGTGACCCAGATGTCACTTTTTTTTTCCTGTAGCTGTAATTTCTCAGCCTCTTTTTCTCTTTTCTACTGACTACAACAAGTGTTCTTCTTCAGGAAGCCTCTTCTCTGTCAAATACATGTAATTTTTATGACCTCTGGAATCACTTTACTTCAGCACCAGTCTGAGTCATCAAGTCCCTCTCTATTTTGTAAGAGAAGTTTGTGTGTCTGGACCAAACTTAAATCTGCACAGATCTTCTTGAAACTCCAATTTAAAAAATCAGTTCCTTCTTGGAACCATCAGTAGATATTCACAGTTTAAGGCACTTTTAAATATTAGAGTTCAGGAGTCAAATGCATGCAAACAGATACAAGGATTACACAGTATTTCTCTCTTTCCAGTGACAGCTCCACAGAAAAATGCAAAGGATGCTTTAGTTAACAAAACACCAATTTATTACTTTTCTTTAAATCCTAGTAAATCTGGGCTCCCTCTCAGAACAGTCAGGCCTGCTGAATAACTTTGGGAAATAAACAATATATCATATTCCATATCTGATTTTCCCCTCCCTAAAGCAGAATTATGTATTCACAAATGCTGCAGATGTAAAAGCCATTAAAAAGGACCCTGAAAACCTAGTCAGACAACTACTTCACTATTCTGCTACAGGTAAAATGCTCAAAATTACTAAGGTTTTCTACAAACACACCGCAGCAGTTACCACTCCCTGTGACAACAAACCTTCCCAAAATACAGACTGTCAAAAAACAGATCAAGAAGGAGCACAAACAAAGTTACAGTTATACATTTTCAGTTTTTGAGAGTTTTTCACTCAAACAAAAGGATTTTTATCTTTAGCCCCACGTTACAAAATGCAACAGTGGGAATTATGCTGATGATTAAATTAATCCCCCCAACTCTAAGCTGTTCTTTACCAACCATGCATCATAATCTAAACAGCTGGAGAATAGACATCTATACCAGTCTGGGAAATAGAAAGCTGCATTTGATTGGGCTGTGGAGCACTGACTCTGCTGAAAAATAAGTGATTACAAGGAAATAACCAAGTGTGTCCCTTTTTAAATTAAAAACCTCAAGGAGCTCAGCAAGCAGAACATGTAACAAGAACTAAAGACAAATTTATTTCATCATAAAGGCGCCTGCCATTATTGTGCCAACCTGCTTGCCATGAAGAGTACAAGTACACAGAGAAAGGTGTCAGTGGAGTGTAAAACAGCAGTTGTCAGAGCTTGAAAATATATTATGCCAATTTTAAGCACTGCTTGAAGGAATATAACCAGAGCAGCAGCTTTGCTTGTATTTACAACACACAAATCACAAATGTACAAGATGTACTCCTGTGAACAGTCCTTACAAAGTGGCTTTAACACAGTAGAAGTAGCTCTGGTACATTAGTCAAGCAGGTAATGATTGGAAAGCAAATTTTTCCTTTTTCATTTGAAAGACTGGGAGATCCTTAGTCAGGCAAAAGGTTAATTCCAGGGAGTAATCTTTGAAATAATTTATAGCAAAGGCTTTACCAACACTGATGAACAATCAGGTGGTGCTGAAAGCATGGAAAGAATGATTTGTGATGTGTCAGACCTTTTCCATGTCTGATTACATTAAAGTAATATCTAACCAAGAAAAAAAAAGTCTCCTCTAGTCAAGTCCTTCCTTTGCAGTGCTATAACTACTTCTGTATTATTTTATGTTTTTCATAAAATTTAAGATTTTAAGGGATACTGAATTTGATGGTCAAACCAGACAGGAGCCAGAGCAGGTTTTTTTTGCTTCCAAGCCTAATAAAATGTTATTCTGCAAAGGCAGATTTGCAGTGCTTCTGCCACACAGTGTTCAGAGGAGGAACACAGCCAGTACCTGCTCCCTATTTACTTTCATCCTTATTTAAAAACATACAGAACAAAGAAATTTTACAGAATTTAGTAGTTTTAAAAATCTTAAGATTATTTTAAGCACAGGATTTTTATCTTGCACACTGATGGCAACAGCTTCAAAAGGGGCAATCTTAGGCACAGACCAGGTGATGTTGTCGATGCTGATGGCCAGGAAGAGTGAAAGCCTCTAGTACAGAATTGTTCAGGCATGTTTTCAGCAAACTGAGGAGGGAAAGGAAGGCAAAAAAAAAAACCCCACCAAACCCTTATACTCTCCTTGAGCATCCCCACTTACCATCTCTTATGGAATTGTATTGATTTTAGAGCACCTGGGTTTCATTTCACTTCTAAACCAAAAATTACTTACAAATTACTTACATTTCAAGGGCATAAAAAAAAAAAAAAAAACACAAGAATTTTGATTAACTAAAACATCTGGTCAAAATCAACTTTTCTCTATATATTTTGAGTTTTTCCATCATATTCTCTAACGTTTCCTCACTAGGTCATATCTGACTTTCCTTCCAGCCACTCCTCACTGGGTTGGATGTCAGTGGAGATAAAATACACTGCTATATTCCCATGAACTTAGGGGAAACAAGGAAGAGCTGATTCCCTGTCCTGTCTAGAAAATATATGTCTCCAGCAAGAACAGCAAATTCTGCATTAGTTGAATTACATAGTACTTTTGAAAGCACTTATGTACACAGAAAAGAAGGGTCGCTAAATGCTTGCTCTGTTCTTACACTCATCTCTAAGCATTGGCTATAAGTTATTGATGGAAAAGAGACTGTATGAAAGTTTTCTGAATACATGTATTTAAATGTGTTCTACATGTATTTAAAGGTGTTCTACACTAATGAGGTCCTATCATTCTTCAGTCCAAAATAGGAGAATTTAGAGGCTTTTTAATTAAAAAAAAATTGACAAGCCTTACTCCTTTCCTTAAGGACTTTTCTTTATCATATGCTAAAATGTTACTTTGACACAGGCTGTCCAATAACAGTATTTTTTCTTACCATAGATATAGGAAACTCCAACAAGCTCAAAGATGGCAATAATGACAAGAGAGTATGAAGCTGCATAAGTATCCACAAGCTGTAACATATACATTCCACCCTAAGGAAAAAAAATAAAAAGACAAAAAATAGACATTACATGTGGCACTCAGGATGCACAGGAACAGGACCCAGGGAAGCATCCAAACATCAACCAGGCACAGGCTCATGCTGTACTACAGTTCCTTCCCTCTGGCTGAGTGATTATCAAACCCAACAAGAGAAAAAAGCAGACAGTACCCCTTGTAGCCAGAGGTGAAGCAATATAATTCCAGCGGAGGAAGGACTGAATCCATCCTAGGCTTTTGAGAAGTGAAATCAGGCTGGTAGGGTATGAGGTACGGGAGGAAGGAAGGGAAATGAAAAAGAGTGAGATTTTTTGCCTCTCATCTTGAAATTGCTAAGAGTTTATGATGTTGGTGGTATTAGTGGAGAAAAGACACTGAAGATTATCAGTGGTAGATGGGAATTCCATTGTTAGCTCCTCAGTTTGCCAAGACTATCAGTATATGTCTAATCTTGGAGGAAAGGCACCCAAAACAGGTGTGCATGTTTATATGACATACAAAGGTGGGGTTTTTCCTTAATTCATAGAATGGGTTGGGAAGGGACCATAGAGATGATCTTGTTCCAACCCTTCAGCCATGGGGAGGAACTCCTTCCACCAGCCCAGGTTGCTCCAAGCCCCATCCAACCTGGCCTTGGCCACTTCCAGGGATGGGGCAGCCACAGCTTCTCTGGGCAACCTGTGCCAGGGCCTGCCCACCCTCCCAGGGAAGAGTTTCTTCCTCATATCTAATCTAAGCCTGTCCTCTGCCACTGTGGGTTGAGTACCTATTTTACATTACTACTTTGGAGATGTTTGGCTAGGGAAGATTTTAAAAGTCTGATTTCCAGAAAGATTTGAACAGCAAAGTCTTTTAAGCATATCTCACTCAGAGCATCCATGAAAAAAATAAAGTCAAGCCTTTCAGACTCACCCTGTGCCACTGCAGCAGAATTCAGCTAAATCTTTTACAACTTGTGCAGGAGGCAAACGGCCACCAGAGGGGGACTGGGGACAGACAGTGATGCTCAGACAGTGTTATTACCTGAGTGATCATAGGAAATCCCATGATGAAAAAGGACACGCAGCACCCAAGAGTGAACAGTGCCTTGTGTGTCCGTAGGTATTTGGGGAACTCATCTGACACAGAGGTCACAATAGTCTCGATAGTGGCAAACTGGAAGACAAAATAAAAGGATTCATTTCAGTGCACACAGTGTGCACTAAGTGGTCCAACTAGATTTAAAAGAATATAAGGGAGTATTTGAATCCTAGGTGTTAAACGTTCAGATGTCAACACCAAATGATTTCAGCACTGATGGTCTTACTTCATTCCTCTTTTTGGAAACTGGTTCACTGCCCATACAGAAAATAGTGGTTAACCTCACAGTCCTCCAAAGAAATAAATAGGAAAACAAAAGGAAAAGAATGGGACACAAAAGCAGCTTACCATAGTATCTAATCCAAGAGTTAGAAGCATCAAAAAGAATATTATGGCCCAGAAGGGAGAGAGGGGAAGCCTAGTTAAGGCTTCTGGGTAAACCACAAAAGCAATTCCAGGACCTAGAAATAACAAAAGTAAAGGTTGTCAGTTTCAGTGTCTCTTATTTACAGAAAGATTTAAGCCTTACAGAACTTAACCTCACCTGATTAATTTCTATTTTCACTGCAAGATTCAAATCACTCATTCGCTCCTACTTTCCAAGCAGAATACATATCCAACCAGAATACCAATGTACTGGACCAGATACAAAGAAACAGCAAAATTTACATATTTCAATCATGTTTCTGTCCTGCCCTGTGATCAAATTCCTGCCACTGTCCCTGCCACTTAGCAACCCAGCCCTAGGTCAGCACGGCAAACACGCACCCCTGATTGCTGCCAGGTGAATGGACAAGCAAACATGCTTCTCTAACTCATCAGCACACAGTCAAATGAGGACAGAACATAAAAGATGCTCAGACCTGATAGGAGACACAAGGTCATAATTACTTGAATCTAAAAAAAATTCCACAAGAAAACCTGAAATAGTGCAGAGCACAAAAAAAAAAGATTGCATCTTTTGAAGCCTTAACCAGGAATATTCTTTTCTTTTTTTGTTTGTTTGTTTGATGTACTGGGCTCTAATTTCTACTGCCTGTAAAGAAAAGGTATTTTTACAAGTGTGCTTAGATTTGCCTGGGAGCAAAGGCTGCAGGGATGCAGTGGCAACATT
Organism: Anabacerthia variegaticeps; assembly: GCA_035583185.1. Taxonomy (NCBI): domain Eukaryota; kingdom Metazoa; phylum Chordata; class Aves; order Passeriformes; family Furnariidae; genus Anabacerthia; species Anabacerthia variegaticeps. Next base: position 3,361,167 of record JAWWEW010000165.1, on the reverse strand, counting down.
ACAGTAGATGGCACTTCTTCTCTACTCATCCCAGATAAAGGAATTCCCGCTTCAAACACTAGGGAAGATGTCTCCTGCCAGGCAAGATACAAACGAGAGCCAGCTATACCGATGGCTCATGCCAGGAGAATGGGCTCCCCACTCCCTCTGTCCTGGACATTTCTGAGCTAATCATTCCTCCAGCTCCACATGCAGCTTCTGTTCAAGAGGGAGCTGCTGCTTTCTCATGTACTGAGAAAAACACATGTTGAGCATTATGTCAAATCATCTCCCCAGGCAACACGTGGTGTGTTTGGGGTTCCTTCTGAAGAAAAGGCAAATACAAGAGTTAACAGCACAGTAAAATCCCCAAACCCAACACTGTATATGAATCAGTGCTGCTACCTTTAAAATGTGCTGCAGAAAAAAACAATTACTTTTTGAAAGAGGAAAGTGCAGGTACAACTCCTATGTATTTGCAAACACTTCGTTCATCTCTTGATTAAAGATTTCTTCTTGACTATTGGAGATAAGGGCTCTGGTTAAGCCAGTTTCCTGTGTGTAGAAGTTAATAATTAAGTGTCAGTATAATGAGTTCCCATTACTGACACTTTTAGGGAAAGTTAAATTATAGAATGTGAAACTGCACATCTCTCCATGTTGACCCCTCGTAACTCTCCTGGGTACCCTGGTGGCATCCAACCACAGGCCAAGTGTCACAGGGAGGCTGGCTCCCAGCCTTTCCATCTTTGGAAGCTTAGGTGAGTATGAACTCCTCCTGGAAGTCCACTAAAGCCAGGAAAACTCCAAATATTTTCTATGTCTTAAAATTTAAAAAGTCAAATGACCTTGAACTTTCATTTTAAATTACTGACATGTTTCAACTGCGCTATGTTCTTAGTCAGAGAGTAGAACAAAAAGAGGTAGTTCTCTTTCCCTCCATGGTGTTTTATTTGTTCATCAGATAGACGATCCTTTACTGAAGATTCTAAATGAAAAAACATACAATGTTTTTCAGATTACTCTTTTAGTAGGATTAAAAAAAAATAAAAGGAAGGAAAAAAAAAAAAAAGAAAAACTCCTTCCTATTTCCATTAATATTTTCAATTTTCATTCAAAGTATTGAGAACGTTAAGGGAGATTGTGTTTCAACATCATTTTGGCTTTCTTCTCCTTCACTGCAATAAGAAAAAGAACTTTAGAATTTAAAAAAAATTATAGACAAGGACAAAAGCTCATTCTTTTCCCCACTTCTTGAGTCTGCTTAATTATGGTAATTCAGTGCACTACCTCAGTCCACAATTATCCCTAATCTTCACTCTCTTCCTACTGCAAATTCATCTTCTATTACTTCACTAAATTTTGTTTCCCCCTATCATGGAGAGCAGCAAAGTCTCATCCTCATGAAATAATTTTAAGTGGCTTAAGAGGGCTCTCATAAACACACTCATGGACTTGCAACAAGCTTGCCTAGTGACAGCAATTTCCACATCCCCTGGAGCAACTGCTGAAACAGCTGGGAACAGAGAGCTCCAGCCAGCCCAGTTGCTCACTCGAGGACCACCAGCCAGCACTCAGCAGAAAAGGGGTTTCAATCTCCTGTGCTGAATTTTGCACCATCTCCACGGAGATGCACCAGCTGAACCAAGTGTTTCCTCCACCCCCAGTCCTGTTTCTCCATCCCACCCCTGTCCATGTCTTTGGAGCTCCCACTGCAGCTCCACTCAAGTACAGCTTCTTTGACTCTAACTCCTTACAAGTCATTTTGGTCTGGTTTAGATTTTGAGGCTAATTTTGTTTGTTTGTTTGTTCCAGAATGGAGGTAAAGCCTAAAATAAAAATATTAACATAAATATTACTCCCAAAAACACCTGGCCTCACATGGAGTTTTTCAAACTTAATGGTCTAATCTGTCCAGAAAATGGAGACAACAATGATACTTTTCTGTTGCCACGTAGTGACTGGCAAAGCAAAAAGAAGACATGAGGCACTGGATGCTGAATTGATACTACATTAGTCTGCAAGTTCAGTATCCTCTACTACTTAGTGTCAAGAAGCAGTTTGTCTGCTGGCCATACTATGAGGTTCTCTCAGAGCCTATATGCCTCTATATGATCTCTCTAGAATGATCATCAAAGTTTGATAGCATTATAATTTTCCTGAATCTCAGCCCACAAACTCCTCCCTTCCTGTCTCCTGCTGCTTCACACCGAGGTAGGGCCAAGAGAGTTATGTCCTGTGAGGAGTGACTGAGAGAGCTGGGATTGCTGATCCTGGTGAAGGAGCTCAGAGGAGACCCTAGAGCTCTTTACAGCTCCCTGAAAGGAGGTTGTAGCCAGATGGGCATCCATCTCTTCCCAGAAGTGACAGGGCAAGAGGACATAGTCTCAAGCTGTGCCAGGGAATGTTCAGCCTGAACATTAGGAAGAATTTTTTCACTCAGAGGGTGGTCAAGCATTGGAAGGTGGTGGAGTCACCATCTCTGGAAGTGTCCAAGAAATGACTGGCACTCAGAACTATGGGCTAGTTGACATAGCTCTGCAAATTAAGACCTTTCAGATCCCTGCTTATAACCATCTCACTTCACTAATGAAGATGATCTAATCAGTTCTTCAGAAATGTTTTGCTTCCCTGTGGAGGAATCTCCTTGCTCTCACAGTTCAGAAGCTCAACCCACTTCTCAGATCATATTTTTCCCACCTTCCACACTACAAAACCCTCCCCTCTCCCATCCAAAATTCCCACCACCAGACAAGACTTCTACCATGAAGAGAATTTGACAAACAGCAGCAGAGACAGATGAAAAGGCCAATAATCCCTTAGACTGTTTAAAGGGGACATCCCACCCTACCCTCTGTCAGACATTTACACAAAGCTTTAAAATGAGTCTCAGCTTCCTTCCTTCTCCTACCAAACAAGTGATAAGAGGCTTCAAGTAAGATCTGGACTTCCCAGTGTTCCTTCTGCTGTATAAAAAGCCTACATGTGGTTTACTAATCCACACCAGCTTGTATCTGTAATTCCCATCTCCAATGTCAATGCCATCACCAATAACAGCGCTGAAGGTGCCACCAGGTGCCTGCCTAAGTAAAAAAATGCCAGTGTACCCTACCTTGGTCTGCCACAGCTTCAATATTCACTTTGAGTTCATTTGCCATGAAGCCAATAACTGAGAAGATAACAAAGCCTGCAAATATACTCGTGGCACTGTTGGTACATGTGACTATCAATGTGTCCCTGAAAAGGAAAAACAAGAGGCTATTGTTTGGAAACATGCAAGGGAGGGTTTGTACATATTTCAGGACTCTCCTGAGCACACCCATCTTGTGGGAATGCTGGTGAAGGCACATTTTGGCACTTATCAGGTGCTTTTGATGCTGATTGGAGAGCACAGAGGTCTTCCCACCAGCACCAGTGATCAGCTGTGCAAGTTTCCATCACCCACATGCCGTGTAGAAACCACAGGCCCTGCAGCAGGACAAGCATTTTTGCTCTTCCCTCTCTGAAGAAGATGATTTGTAACAGATTTGTTAACTCTTTGCTCATGAGGATATCTGCTCACTATATCACATGTGGACTAACCACTGCTGTCCAGGTAAGACAATTTTTGTCCTGTATCCTGCTTGTGTTTATACACAGAATTCCAGGGTTAAGCTTCCTGTACCTTGCAGAACTCACTCAAACACCTTCCCACCTGTAGAGGATTCCTCGGTACATTTTTCCACTGTTATTGTTAAGGGAATCTTAAGAAATCCATACCTGAATGTCTTACTATGCTAGACATGTCAAGACACATGACTTGACAGGAAACTACCCCTTGTGAACCCCATCCATAGTTATTACATTCTTGATAGGATTTTATTTTTTGTTTTTAAGCAATATATGTGTCCAGAGGATTTCCCCATAAACTAATACAATTTAGGCACAAACAGGTCATTCACTTTAAATGTTTGGGGTTTTTATGTTGGATAGAATTGCTTATTCCTTCTTGTATTTGCTTGTCAGGCGCAGAATTAAATGCAACCCGGAAAGGGGTCAAGAACCTCACTGAGCTGACAAACTTCTAGAATTTCCAACAGGAATGATTTGGTTAATTCTTCAGGTCTACAGAAAAAAAAAAATTACAGTGTTCTGTTTGGAGTTATCATGTGTCAATCTTCTTCCAAAACCTAGATAAGTTTGAAATATTTTAGGGTATTCACTATGAAGTCAATTTATGTAAGTGTCTTGTAATTATGGATTATTTAACTGTGCTTAATATGTAACTGAAAAGTATAATTTTATCTGCAGTTTTAGAATGTAATGAACATAAAAATTGAAAGAGAAAATAGTCATGCTTCATTTCAGTACTCAAGTTGTGTTGTAAAATTAAAAATATTAGAAGTAACTGAGCTTTTCTAATTATTTCTACCTCAGACTCCCATATCCCTCTCTAACATAAGTAAAGCACATATTTGGTATTAGAATTGTAAGATTGTTATACTCCATTACCATGTAGTCCCTTCAAAATTTTCATTTACGTTTTCCAAACTCCACAAAAGATCTCTAATTTAATACTGAAATTAAGCATGGTGCTTCTCCCATTTTTTTGCCCTGATATTCTGACTGTATTCATTCATCAATGAAAATGACATTTCCTAAAAGAGGAGCCAAAGGATTTCCGAGTGTGAGTTACTGAGTATGCAGTACTGTTACTTTTCATCCATATTTAAATTATGTTAATATTGAATAATATTAATATTAGATTAGATTATTTTTGAGTTAATATTATTAATTCCTTTACAAAAGAAAGGTGGAGCAGGGTTTTAAAGTTAAGTATTTTGTATTCTGTACTCAGAAGTCATAAGGCAGTCAAAATCCCAAGGAGTGTGTGTTTTAAAGTCTTGAGCTGGGAAAGTTTTTAAACCTCCTCTTGGGACAGTCCCTGTGATGCTGCTGCTTGTGCTGAATCAGCACCTCCATCACTGCATGAATTAAAGAAGTAAAGATTTCCTTCCCTTGGCTTTAAAGACAGTAAAATACCAGGGGAGCTCTTCACTAGTGCCGTTTACTTTTGTTTTTTCCATCTGCAGGCATTTATCTGGCAGGCTCTTGGATGAAAAACTATACTGTGGTACCAGAACACAGACTTTTTTCTTTGTAAAAACAACTTTCAGTGACTTCAAATAAAAGCGATTTTAAATATCACAACATGAAATAACTTTGTACGTGTAAAACCACACTAGAAGCAACTGGGGAAAAAATAGCATTTAGGAAATATGAGAGTCACAAACATGGAAGGTGCAGGTTAACTCCTGCATGTGTCACAACAGGAAACTTCAGCCTATTCTGCCACGGGCTGCTCTTCAGCAGAGCTGCCAAGCAGCTCAGTTTCGTGCCACTGCTCACAGCTGGTGACAACTGCCCAGATTGCCTTCCAACCTCATCCTGCTGGTTCTGCAAATGAAGAGCCAAGAGGAACTCTAATAAACTTAAGGCTCCTCATGAGACTAGTAGATTGGGACCTGGGGAGAGGAGGCAATACAGAGACACAAAAAAGATTAAATGTAAAAATACACCACATGCACATTAAAAAAAAAAAAAAAATTTAAAAAAAAAAAGGAGAGAGGAAAGCGAGGGAAAGGGCGGGGGAAAAAAAGACAAGATAAGACATGACAGAAAAAAAAGATAAGAGAGAAAAAAAAACACGTGGCAGAAAAAAAACACGTGGCAGAAAAAAAACTCCACAAAGACAGGAGAAAAAAAGACACAAGGGAAAAAAGACACAAGAGAGGAGGATCTTACAAACCAGATCTCTGCAAGTGGGAAGATGACTGGTTTTGAACAAACTTGTTTAATAAAAACAATATATTTCACTCTTACATACCTGTAGCAATTATTATGGAATTTGTTGTAAGAAGAGAGAGTAATTAGACCTCCCCATGCCGCAGATAAGGAGAAAAAAATCTGAGTGGCAGCATCCTTCCAAACCTGAGCAAGACAAACAGGAGAGGAAAGAGCATCAGCTTCAGGAAAGGGTGTCAGGGTGTTAGAAAGTTCAGTAGCAATATTAGATGTTAGTGTGAGGGGATTGACACTTAAGGACTTTAAATGAACTTTAGACCAATGGATGCCAATAGAATGTTTAAAAGTGAAATCCTGCCCTGAAATGCATCATGCCCATTTGAGGAGGAGCACCGTTCATGTTGAGCCTGTATGAAAGGACCATGGAAACTTTGCTGCACATGGATGACACAAAAATCAAACTATATTGCACAATACATATCAGTTCAAACACATGCAGGAAAAAAAAATACAGATCAAGCAGAAAAATCTGCACCAGATAGTGATGTTTTATCTGCCAGTGACCCTAAATAATATTTTATCCATGTAAGATGAAGGACAAGTTTGCACAGAGGACAGCACTGCCTCTGCACACAAAAAATGTTTACACCAGACACCAAGAGGTCTGTCTGACTTATCCACCCCAGCAGCTGGAAGTGCAGTAGTAAACCCACCATAGCATCAATGAGCTTCTCCCACTTTGGTGTGATGAAGTACCAGATTCCATCCCCAGCTCCAGGGAGAGTTACTCCTCTTATAAGAAGGATGATGAGAACTACATAGGGGAATGTAGCTGTGAAGTACACCACCTGGACACAGCAAAGGAGAGGTTATTGGAAGGGCTTGGGATTCTAGACAGAGAGGGGAAGAGGGTTCCTCTCTTCATCTGGAGAGGAACAATAGGAATTCACAGCTAAAGGAAAATATCATTTCTGATTGTTGCCCAGAGAAACTATCAAAGTTCAATGGAAATAAAATGAGCAATACCATTCAATAGCACTTAAATGTCTGTGGGTTTATCCTATATACTTCTATATATTTTTCTGTATTTAACTAAAAAAAAAAAAAAAGGCTAAATAATTTGTACCTCTTAATAATTGCATATCACCATGATGATATTTATGGGCCAAGTGTAAAAAATGAAATTCAGTGAAATGATCCAGATAGAACAAATCACCATGATGTCTAAATACACAACAGTTGTTGTGTGTTTAATGTCTTAATAATTATCTAGTACAGAGATCTCTCTGTGGTCAAATAAAATGACTAGATTATGGTCAGTTAAACTCTACACTTGATACAAAAACACTGCAAATATTTTTCACATTAACCTCTGAGGCTTAAACAAACCAGAATCATATCATGACATGTTGTGGAATCATATCATAGAATGGTTTGGATTGGAAGGAACCTTAAAGATCATCTGGTTCCAATCCCCCTGTCATGAGAAGGGATCCCTTCCACTATCCCAGGTTGCTCCAAGCCCCATCCAACCTGGCCTTGGACACTTCCAGGGATGGGGCAGCCACAGCTTCTCTGGGAAACCTGTGCCAGGACCTGCCCACCCTCATAGGGAAGAGTTTCTTCCTCATATTTAATTTAAACCCACTCTTTGCCAATTTGAAGCCATTATCCCTTGTCCTGTCAATCCTTGTCCAAAGTCCCTCTCCAGCTCTCCTGGAGCCCCTTTAGGCACTGGAAGGGGCTCCAAGGTCTCCCTTCTCTTCTCCAGGCTGGACACCCCCTGCCCTCTCAGTCTGTCTTCACAGGAGAGGTGCTGCAGCCCTCTGAGCCTCTTTGTGACCTCCTCTAGACTCTCTCCACCTGGTCCATGTCCTTCTTATGCTGCAGGCCCCAGAGCTGAACACACCACTCCAGGTGGCTTCTCAACAGAGCAGAGGGGGAAAACCACCTCCCTCAGCCTGTGGTCTGAGCTACAGTGACTTTTGAAGCTGCTTTCCCAACTTTCTTTTTGCTGTTTCAAGGCGTGTTTCAACGAGTTGCCCTGATGAATTCTGTGCAATCAATATACTGAGCCAATCTCTGCATAAATACAGGATTTTTGTCTCTGACACTGAGGAGTCTATGACATCAAAAAGTCAATATTTTTCTGGGCCACTGAAAGAACTATCTATTGCCACATCCCAACCTAAGTTATTATGCAGTCTCTCGTCTTTCATGAAACATTTTTTTCTATCACACTAAGGTAGGTGGGAAAAATATCTCAATTTTCCCCTGGCACTTTGAGTCTCTGGATTTTTAATTACCAAGTTACCCCCCAACAGATGATGTCAACTTCTAGAAGCAAAGGTATGGCTTGGAACCAGAAAGTCTGAAAAATTTCCATATCTTTATCCCACAGAATATCTTGTTATTTTGGTCCAGCTTTTTTGAAGCTCAGCTCTGATTTTAACATATGTTACTCAACATCTAAATTTGCATCACAATTTCCCAGATTCCAGTGCAATGGGAGATGGTTGCAGAATTTTGATGAACACCACACAGAATAGGGAAGGCTAGGAGGTACCAGTTCTGCCATCCCACTGCTGAGTGCTGCTCGAGAGCTCCTTTTGAACTTATTGAAGATTAGGGAACAAATGTCAAACCAAAATCATCTTTGTTTACGTTTTGACTGGGAAGGAAAACACAGAGAGGAAAAAAGATTTCAATTAATACTTAGCCATTTACTGAAGATATTTTCAGTAATTCAGTGCCTTAAATGAGTGTGATTCCCTTAAAACAACACCCTGCTTTCTTGTGAGTATACAATCACAAATATTTTTCTTACTTTTCCTGATGACTTGATTCCTTTAGCAAGGGAGGCATATACAATCACCCAAGCTAGGAAAAGAGACAGTGCCAAGGGCCACCTGATCTCACCAGGATATTCAATCCCTGCTGAAATCTTCAATACAAAGTACCTAAGAATAAAAATTAAAAAAAAAAAAAAAATAGGGAGAAAAAAAATAGAAAATAGAAAGAAATAATGACAGCAACCAGAGGCAGTAATTTAGTGCAAATTCCTGGAGTATTTTGCTTCAGCATCCTCAGTGGTTTCTCTAGGAAGTTCCATTGATTCTCACCATGTATTATTTTATTTATCTGCATTGCAGTAGTAGATAAAACTGCCGGGCATGGGCCAGCACCCCAGCTGTGCTGAGCACCATAGGAACAGAGCACAAGTAATCCAGCAGCTGAATTTAGCTCTCATCATTCCTAGGCATAAAAAATGAGTACTATTTGCTCTCCTTAACTATTGTACTTCTAGTTTTCCAAGGAGTGGTTTGTTGCCTGTTCCAGTGAAAAATTTTAAAGAAAGATTAACATAATTTCTCTAAACAAAGAAAGATCTTACTTGAAATATTCTTCACTTCCACTGACAAATGTTTTGTTTCCTTCTCTGGTGAAGTTAACCATGGTTAAGTTTGGATAGGCACTCATACAGAAAGTAGAGTTCTTAATTTGTATTTTTGGATGGTCACCAATAATGCAGGAATCTAGGAAGAAAAAAGGGGGGAAAAAACCCAGAAAAATAAGATGCATAGATTTGTTTGGTTAGTTTGGTTGTAAAATTACAAGAAAGCATTAGATCATGCACAATTACTAGAACTTTTGTTTACTGTGTTTACTTTTCCCCTTTTCATGTCATTGTGGGATTTTTGCCATTTGCAAAAATGGTTTTTGATGGGTTTTTTTCATTACAGAGAAGCTTTTCTAAAGACAAATTGCTTTTAGCAGACACCCGAGGCTGCCACCTATGGTATTTCATTTGGTGCTTTCTCTCCTACACAGAGTTTTCCTCCAGGGAAAAGGATTAAAAAAAAAAAAAAAGTTGGGCTTTTTTTTAAGCATTTTAATTGACAAATCTCCTTTATATCCTTGATGAGGAAAAATTTAAATAAAAGGAGAGAGAAGGGCCCATGTGATACAGATCACTTCAGAGTGGCTTGGGCAGGGACCATTCCTCCGTGCTGGGAACGTCGTCCGCAGTCTCCTCTGCCATCTCCCAGGGGCGCAGCTGAGCTGAAGAAAGCTCTGGAAAACCACGGCCACACATTAAAAAAAAAAAAAAATAATAAAAATCCTGTCTTAACTTACCTAGCAAAAGTTTGTTTTTATCTTTACAGTCTGGCGTGTTCCACGGGTTGTTACAGGAGGCCCAGGGCAGCACAGGTACAAAGGACGCAAAAAGGTAGAAAAGTGTGTAGCACAGGATAATATTGTAATATATGGCTATTAGAACCGAGATGATCAGCATGGCGATGCCGCAGCCTGCGAACAGAGAGGGAGAGAGCAGAACATCGCCATTAATCGCGGGGGCGGCGGGGCCGGCGGCTGCAAAGCATCGGCTTCCTCTGGCACAGGTACGGGGGTACCCCCGCACCGAGGGGCATCCCCCGCACCCGGCACAGGTACAGCGGTACCCCCGCACCGAGGGGCATCCCCCGCACCCGGCACAGGTACAGCGGTACCCCCGCACCGAGGGGCTTTCCCCGCAAAGACCGCGCACCTTGCGCGCTCGGGCTGCGCAGCGCCCGCGGAGCGCCCGTGGCATGCGGCTGAAGCCATGCGAGGGAGGGAGTGCAGGTCATGCTCCCCAAAACCGGGCCGGCTCCTGCTCCGCTCACCTTGCAAGGCCGGGATGGCTTTCCAGACCGACACGGGGCCCTGACTAGCAAACTGCCCCAGGGAGACTTCCAGGAAGAAAATGGGGATCCCAGCTAGAGCCAACATCATCAAATAGGGGATGAGAAACGCACCTTGGGGGGCAGGAGGGGAGAGAAGAGAGAGCAACCTGAATCACCCCGTGATACTGGGGATAACTTAGTCAAGACATGCAGCTATTCAAATTTCTCTGTTTGTTATCGATTCCCGGTGCCGCCAGCCTCGACGGGGCGGGAGGGAGGTGGGGGCAGGTGGGCGACAGCTTTCTACTTTTCCAGTATTTGCTCGAGAGAGTATTATTGTTAAAGGAGTATTTTAACACCTCTCGCTTAGAAGTTCTTATGTGTAAAACGAAAGAAGGAAAAAAGCTGACAAATCAAAAAAATTTTTTTTAAAAGAATTGTTTAAAATCGCTTCTTTCCTCGCAGAAAATGGTTCTTTCAGGCTCCACACAGCTGCTTTTGATGATCACAGCACCAATATCCCTTGGTAACAGCCCTTTCGTTGAGGGAAGGGATTTACACCTACAGGGATTAAATCCAGTAAGCTCACCTGTTCTCCCTTTAAATAAGAGCCTCTGGTAGGAGTACCCCTGCAAATAAACTTTTTCTTCCCCGTAAACTATGAACGCCACAACCCTTCTTACAGCTTTTCTTCTATATTCTGTTGAGCAACATTCGCTCTATTTCAAACGATTATTTTTCGGTCGGATCATTGAGAGATTTAAAACAGTTTCCCCAAAATTCACGAAATAACAAAATGTCTCGACTCGGGATCAAACTTCCTCAATTCTAAAGTCCTCTGTACAGACCTTTCCTCCCTCCTCTTCCCGCATCCCACCGAGTGCGGGTTCAGACCCGAGTGTGTGTAAAGGAGGCGAGGGGAGTCCCGGAGCCCTCCCTCTGTGATCAACCCGCCTCTTCATTTTCCTCCCTCTCCGGCCAGCACCAATTGCCGGTGTTTTTAAGGAAAGCGCTACTTTTTAACGAAATCTCTTCGGAACTTTCCTACTTTCAGAGGTGACCATCAGAAACAAAAAAAATTACACACACAAAAAACCAAAACCAAAACAAACAAAAAAACCAACCCAAACCTGGCAGGTGTTTCACCCCGTGGCTGATGGTCCGAAGGTGCCCCCGCACCTCGGCTCAGCCCGGCGTTGGCTGCCCGGCAATAGGGAGCCGCCGGCCCCCGAGTCCCTAGTTTTTCTCCCCGCCAAAAAGGCAGGGACTGGCTCACACCCGTACGGTACTGCAGGTAGAGAGACAGGAAAAAGCCATCATACCTCCCCCATTCTTAAAGGCCAGGTACGGGAACCTCCAGACATTGCCCAGCCCCACCGCATAACCCACCATGGAGAGGATGAAATCCAGCTTGCTGGACCAGTTCCCTCGGGCTTTATTTTCGTCCCCCACATCGTCTTCCTAAAAGGGAAGAAAGGGGTGGGGGGAAAAGAAGGGGAGGAAAGAAGAAAAGAAAAAAGAGAGAGATGGGAAAGCAACTACTTTTGCAGACAAGCACCGCGGTGCTGCGACTGCCGGGCTCGCCGGAGGGACACCAGGAGAGCAGCGGCCGGGAGGTGTCCCCTGCAGCCCCCGCCGCTGCCAGGCCTCCCTTCTGTCCAAAAGGGACATAAAAACTACACGAAAGGCGGTTTTAAACCATAGCCTTCCACGGAGGGCTCGGGGGAAGGGGGAGTGGAGGTCGCCTGGCTCCTAATCCCCCGCTGGTCCCATCGTCTCCTCTGGGGATTGAAGTCCTCAATGTCCTCGCCAGGGTAGGGACGGCCCGCCGGTTCCCTGCCCAGCCGGAGGGGCCCAGCACACACAGGAGAACTAAAAACCCGCGTTTGAGAACGAGGAGCCCCCACATCCCCGTTGCAGGGTAAAGGCAGATACGCGGGAGACGGAGAGCATCCCGGGGCGGCACCTTCCCGACCTCGCACCCCACCCGGGATACCGGGGGCTGTTCGATCTCTTATGAGACCAGGCTGATTTATTCCACCTGGTTTTGGTCACAAGGTCCCGGGCACGGAGGCACCGGGGGTTTGGGCAAGAGGCCGAGCCTGAGGAGGGGAAGGGCAAAGCGTCCTTCGCGTCTGACGCTGGGGGCAGAACCAGACCCCGCAGGGAGGTCTAAGGGTGTTCGCACCCCCGCACCCCGGGTCGGACCCGGGTACACCGTCAGGCACGGCCCAGGGAACGGACTGGAACTACACAGGACTGTCGCCTGTACCCGTATTCCATTATTAGCTCTAGCCAGCAGAACAGCACTAGATCTAAAATCCTGCCTCCCCTTCCCTCCTCCCCGCCGCACAGCCCCATCCCCTGCCGATCGGGACCTGGTTTTAGAACTTCAGCCCCAAATCGGTGCTGAGTGGCAAAGAATTCCCACGAGCTGAAGCGGGGGGAGAAAACCCTGTAAGGAGACAACTCACCCCCTCCACTCTGCCAGGAAGAACAGAAGTGTTGCCATCGGTGCCCAGTACCACGGTACTCTGGCTCAAGGTCACCCAGGCGCCCTTGGTGTTGTTTTGCTCCAGTGTGCTCTTACCAAGGCTTAGATTAGCGTCCCCGTCTGTGCTCTGCAAAGCGGGAATTTTGCAATGAGGGATGGCAGCTTGCCCGGCGGTGCCTACCCCAGGGCTGTGCTTGCAGGGAAAGGCTTCCACAGATTCCCTCCGGAGGGTGGTGTTGGCTTGCACCGGGGTGCTGCTGAGCTTGCAGATCCCGACTTTGGTCCTCTCAAAATCATTTGGTTTAGCTTCTTCGATGGAAAGTGTTTTGCTGTCGTTAGAGAGCGATCGGGGAAGCCTGGCCGTCGCAGCGGGGGTTTGCGCCGAGGCATTCTGCGGCTCATTTTCGGGGCTGATTCTTACAACTCCCGCACCTTCACTGGGTCCACGAGCCACGGTTTCAGGATTGTTCACAACCTGCTTGCTCATATCCCTTTGACTGGCGTAATCCTAAAATGAGAACGTCACATATTTTACCAAAAGAAGAAGAAGGGGAGGGGGGTTTGGGGAAATGTTGGTACCGCAGAGATCCTACGACTTTCTGTCCTCGTGCACAAAACGCATGCGCCAGAAAATCTGGCTACGGGAGTGTTGCAGAATTTGGAGGAGCCCCGGCTCGCCCCTTCGCCCTCCCATTCAACGTTAATATTCTGGGGGATAAAACAGCATGAGACACGGAAAAAAACCCACACCGTCAAATAAAAACCAGCACCAGCATCTGCAAACCCGTAATTCAAGTTTAAATAAGTGTTTTTACAGCACTGCACCGCCAGACCTCATTAGATTTCACATCACGACTGTAGGATGCTCCCTTCCCTATCACCAGTGTAGAAAGATTCTTTAATTTTACGCCCCATTTCCTTTCTGTCATTCAACAATGCACATTGACTTTTTTTTTTATATATATATGAGCAAGAGACAAGCTGCCCTGTAGGCAGCCGGGGATGTTAAAAAACTGGAAAAATAGCGCTGGTGAACCTTTCTGAGCCGGCTGCCACGCTTCAAAGCCTGTCAGCAAGACAGTGAAATAAAAAATAAACACCTCCCAAAACATAATGACACTACCACAGCGGAATTAACGCCAATAACATCTGGTTTTTCCCTATTCTTTTTCTTATGTTTCTGACTTGCATAGCTCTAAAGATTTTTTTAAGCGTTCTCTATTCATTAAACAGATTATTGACGACATTCCTACATTCACCCGTGCCTTTCTCTCCATGTTTAAAATTATAATTTAACATGCATCTTTACATATATGCATTAAATAGGCCACAGAAAACCCCTATGATTTCCATCAGTTTAATATTACCTTTACAAATACACTATCTTTTTTAGAATGATTCCCAAAACTGCCCATCAGCATTTCCGTAACAAGTTTTCTCTGTGTCGTAATCCCATCTCCCAGCAGCAGGGATAAGATCTGCAAGGACTCGGTCACTAACCGAGCGCATTTTGGGGTGCCACCGTTTCCCCCTCCCTCGCTCCCTTCCCGGGCAGCATCCCTACCCCAGTCTGCGGCAGCACCGCGGACAGCTCTCCCTCCGCCACCTCTTCCCTCCTCCAGCCCTTCTCGATATCGAAGAGAAGAAATCAAGCACTTACCATGTCTTAAATAGCCACAGATCGAGCCGATAGAGGTAAAAACAGCAGTACAGACAATTGACGGACTGGATTTTGCCCAGTCCAGAGCAAAGCTTTCTATACTTCCTTGGGAAAGACTGGGTTTGCGTCAGTGCATAGCAAGGTGCCCTTCGTGGGACATTTTCTTGATAATAAGAGTTTGATAAGTCATTACCCTTGGTTTCAGATTTTAAAGGGACAACAAGAAGCCAGAGCGCCGGCTAGCTGTCACTCACGCGGCAGTGGGATTGCGTGTTCCCTGTGACTCATATGGGGGCTGATTACTAAACCAAATCCAGCAAGAGCAGGGAAGAACTTTCTTGCTGGCAATCAGAGGGAACATGTGAGAAACACGTACTATTGCACCCAAAGCAAGAGAGAAATGGGGAGAAACCTTTCATTTGGACTCCGCTTCCTCCTCCCTCTTATTGTACTGTGGTTCAGCTCTCTTCTTTTTTTAATGCATTTCTGCAGTTCACAGTAGATTCAGACGTTATAACAGCTTGTTAATATGCATTATAATTTGATGTATCTATATGTATTGATATAAAAATAAAAACTAAAAAATTGCAAATTTGATATCTAACCACATAGCTACACACGGAGTGAGATGGTCAAAGTGCATAAAGTACACAAATACATTTAAATTGTATCTTAAGTGGTGTCCTTGCACAAAATAATATTATATCCTCTATTTTTTACTGTGCCTCATGGCGGGGGGGAAACCCCAATTAAATCTAAACGAAACACACAACAAAGCAATTTTCTCTTTCATCAGAACTGCCTTAGGAGTAGTTAAGTAGGAGCAAAGATGACGGCAACAGCCGTGAAGTTATTGATGTTCTTCCCTCACCCATCAAGGCATTTATGTCTGATTATTTCGGGGATGGGGGGGACGAAGTAACTCATCATTAAAAGTCAGGTGTTAACTCAGAATCGTTTTTGCAACGAAGTAATTCACACACAACCACCTTTCGTAAGCGTGTCGCTATTTGAGGGGCTTTCTCAAGGATTTGTTGCTGACGGGATAATTTTGTTCACGCTGACCAAAAGAAAAAAAAACAAAAACAAAAAAAAAAAATTGAAAAAAGCGCATTGGCAAATCGGGATGCTCCCTAAGCAACCTTCCCAGTGGTTTCAGCGTCAGAGGTGCTGCTCCTCCGCATAGACTGCGCTGGCGTCAGCTCCTCCGGGGAGTATTTTACATTTTAGCGTAAGCAGCGCGAAGCGTGCGCCTATGAGGTGAAGGGGAGGAGAGGAGGGGGTAAACTCGCCAGCACCCACATGCGTTTCTTCTACGTCCTTGATTTTACGGGTTACTAGCGCTTGTTTCCGCGGATGAAGTAAATTAAAAAAAAAAAAAAAGAACTCACAGTAGCCCAGACAGTTCTGCAGAGCCGCAGGCTCCACCAGGACCGAGGAGCTTTGTTCCACCGCAGGCGGCTCCCGCATTGCCCGCCGCTCCTGCACATCACACCTCCTCACTGCGGGGGTCACCTGAAAGTCGCTTGCGAGAATTATTGAGAGCCCCACCAAAGCCAAGGAGCTGGGGTCGTTCAAAACTGGTTTTAGAAGATTCCTCTGTCTCCTAGCTTTCGCCTCACAGCAGAGCTCCAGAGCACGTTTTTGACACAGCTGTCGATAGCTTATTGTGCTCTTGCTTCGAACATATTCAAGCATGGGAGCTTGCCTATACCATAGGTATATCATTGCAATATATGCACACACTGGTATTTTTACACACACACACACACACAGTGTGTAGACTGTTGTATGTTCCTGTCTCCAAAGACACTTTTCTGCCTCTCTTCTACCATGTGGAACAGCAATCTGGGCTAGTGGAAGGTGTCCCTGCCCACGGCAGGGATGGGGTGGAACTAGATGAGCTTTAAGATCCCTTTCAACCCAAGCCGTTCTATGAGTCTATGTACTCTCCACGGGTCTATTCAAAAGTCGAGGGGCGCACATAGAAGCTGGCTGTAGTAGGGAGGGGAAGAAATCGGTAGTATTTTGCAGTATTTTCTTCTCAAGGCATCCTCCAGCCACAAAACGATCTGGTCCTCAGCTCAGTTGTGCTGCCCTTCAGTTCACATTAACGCCTCTAAAGGCACGGACCAAATTAAAAGCGGTGAGGCAGCAGTACGAGAAATATTTTGGTCGTGAAGAGCCCAAAACCCCTTCTAGAGTCACAGAGTTGGCTTATTTTGTTTTCTCAAAAAATCGACAAAACTCCTTCACATTCTTTTGCAAGCGGTATTTCTGCTTTCTCCGTCAGAGCTGAAATGTGACATCGAAGTTTCACCTCTGGAAAAGAGGAATCGATCTCCATTTTCAGAAAAGGCAAGAGCACCATTCTTTCCCCTGTGCCCCGTGGAAGGCTCTTGGAGGGACAAGGCCGGAGGCTCTCACTGAGGAAAAGAGCCAAGAACCCGGTTTTGATCAAGAGGGGAAACCCACGGAGAAACACGGCTCGGCTTTCTAACATTTTCCCTTGTCCCACCCCTCCGTGTCCAGCCCTCAGGGCAGTACAGCCCCGATCCCTATCACGGCTGCCTTCTCCCACACAGTTTGGGAGGGAGACACCTACTCTTGGTCCAAACTCCGAGTTTGGGTTTATGGTTCCTTTCAAAACCAGAACAAATCCCTCCGTCGTGGTTTAACAGTCAGGAGGTTAATTAAAATTATTTTTCTGAACTCCTGCTCACCGTCCGTCCCAAACGCCTGTCCCTCAGGCGAACCGCCGTTCCTGAGGGCTGAAGGAAGAGGACCTGAGTGTAGCTCACATCACACACAGCCCAGCCCTCCCTCGGGGGCTGAGGGTCAGCCACCCTCCACGTACGGATCCTCTGCCTCGAGGGATCCCTGACTGCTTCCCGAAGGGAGCTGGGAGGGAGAGCGGCTGCGCCGGGGCGGGGGGCTCGTGGTCCTTCCGAAAAAAGGGAAGACAACCCTTCCCTTCCCCGAAAGAGCCCCCCGGGGTCCCCTGATTGCGGTGCTAACCCAGCTGGGGCAGGGCTGCCCGCAGCCCGGCGCCCTCCGTGGCCCGCGCAGCGGACGAGCAAGTCTTAATTACTTTGTCAAAGATGAAAAATAGCAATTGATTTATTTTTCTCTCTTTGCTGGCCATCCTTCTTCTTCTCCCGCCCCTTTTCTGCAGATAAGCAAATACACAAGCGAAGGCGGGGGAGCTGAACCCCCCCGAGTGGGTTTCGGGCTGTGCCGGGCCCTCAGCCCCGCTGGCTGAGGGGACCCCCCCGCCGCCCCGTCCCCCTCATCACACGCACTTCCCTGTCTTTATGCCGCATTCGTGCCGTGCCTCAGTGGAAAAAAGCCAAGTCACGACGGGAGCAAGCGATGACACCTCTCCACAAACACCCCAAACACGCCCACAGTTCCCATCCCTGCGCTAAAAGCCCCCCTCTTGTCTCCTTCATGACGGAGTTAACCATTGCCGCTATTGATCTAAAATCCTTCCTTCCCAGCCCAAAGTTTGCCTAAAAGGGACGGAGGCAGACGCAGCAAGAACCTGCACCCTCTTCCCCGCTGGTTTCTCCCACGACCCCACCCGCAGCCTTTGCGACCTCCGCAAGTGCCACCTCTGAAGTGTCGGGAAGAGGAATTCAGGTTATATCAAACCATTCCCACAGCACACTAATCCATGCACCTTCCGGGAGGTTTCCTTCTTCCCTCCTCTCCTTGGGCTCACTTTTTTTTTTTTTTTTTTTTTTCCGGTCAGGGAACTTCCCAGCAAATCCTAAGAAAACCCCTCCGGTGGGAGCTCTCCATAGCACACGGCCATTTACACTCTTCTCTCCCTGAAATGTGAAAGGCAAAAACAATACAGAGGACGAGGAAGGGTGTGAAGACGCCGGGGAAGGCATTTAAATAACCACTTAGGATTGCGATTGAACAGCCTTTTTGTTAAAGGTAATTAGATTAGAGATGTTAAACGTTAAGCTGTGAAATGCACTGATTCAATCTGGACAGAGTACTTTGTGGATTTGACTTGCAGTCAAATGCGTTTTTCATCTGATCGAGTCCCTTTCAAGGGGAGAGGATTCAGGCAAGTGCTCCGCAAGTGCGAAGGGCTCTTGCTGCAGTTCAGGAGTCCGAGAGATGGGCAGGTCTCTGAGGATGCAGAGCTGCTCCCCCGTGAATAAACCTGCCCTCACCCCGAGCTTTGGAATGTTGCAGAGAAATTACAGTTTTGGGCAACACAGAAAAGTTAATACACGTGTAAAAAAGGTTAGGGCTTTCCTTATAAGCAGCAATGGTTTTAAACCATTATGATTTAACTCTAGCAATGTATAATGCAAAACCAAGAACAATATTGTACTCGTTCAGTTAGACATGTACACCAGCAAAAGCCAGATCCTGCCAAGGGAAACTTTACCTTCCATTTCTTGCATTTCCCTTTTAATTCTATCTATATACAAAGAAGTGTATAGCCTTCATTCCCCTGAACAGATTTCCCGTTCAAGAGAGTATGGACCCTTTCTTAAGGCAAAGATTCATTTTATCGGGCTGCATTTTGCCTCTCTCAGTTAATTATATTCAAATAATGAAGAGACTGTAAAAACCTTTCAAGTGATAATTACCTGTTATTTTTCTCCTGTGAAATGCCTCAGGCTCTTCCTGTTATTTAGCCTCCTTCCAATTGCCTCAACTCACATAACTCACTGGAAGGCCCTTGGATTTTCAGATAATTGTCAAGGTCTGGTATCCTTATTGTAAAAAGAGGCACTTCCCTGAGAGGTTTATCTCCTTCACTGGAGACCACTGTAAATAACAGAATTAGAAGAAAGGGAGATCAGGTGGGGGGAAAACAGAGGCATCTGGAGGAAATTTCTGTGCCACTGGCTAGGCATTTCTGCTCATAACAGCTATTTCACACAGATATGCATGTTTATTCATTTGTCCAAAGATTTGCCTTAAACACAGGGCATAATCTCAATATATGGCATAATAACCACAGGTTTGAACTTCCATTTTGCAATAGAATGAGGCAAGCATATATTCGATTAAAAAAAAAAGGAAAGTAGATGCTAAATAGATTCCCATGATTTCCCCATGAGCAATCAAGTCAAAGATATTGTATTTCCAGACTTAGCCTACCCCAGTCACACTTCCCCCCCTTCAGATAACATTGTACCTGTCTTTACATTGCAAATAAGAAAAATAAGACCTAGTGCTCAAAGCTGGACTAAGAGCAGCAGCTTCTTCTAATTGTACCAATACAGAGTAAGTTGTGTTAGGGCAGAGAACAGACAAGTCTCCTTGAATCCATGCTGGCTCTGTACAGAGGCAGCCACGCAAACACATATAGGAAAGCTTTGCAGAGCAGTTCAAGTGGTGCTGGGTGTCATCAAGCAGGTCACCTCATCTCAGTCTGGGCACAAATCTAAGAGGAGTGACAGACTGTGGCTATGGCAGCTGAGGGAAAGAGAGGCTGGAAGAGGAGCAGATCGTGGCTGAGAAGAGTGTGGCAGCAGCCCTGATAACAGAGAACAGGACAGGGAAACAAGGACGAGGAACTGTAAATGGGAGAACATGGAATCACAGCACATTCACAGGGAAGGTTCATCTGCAGAAAAGTGCCTAAACCACCCACAAAGGTGGCTTTGCTTGCCTCATGGTTGAGCCAGGAGGTATCAACTCAGTTTAATTTCAATATTAATAGAGATTAACACTCTAAAGGACACTGTTTGAAAAGGGCAGTCCTCCAAACTCTGCTACCTTCCTCACTTGTTATCATGCCAATATACATGAAGGTTTGAACTCCTGATCAGAAACCAGGGAAGAAAATATCACAAAATGAGAGGAAGTTGATTTTCTAAGCAGATGCCCTGTGAGGACATCACAACTATCACACTGACCAGAGTCTAGCAGATAGCCAGTCCATTTTAGCACCTTTCAGTTGCTGCCTTATTCACTTTTGGCAGTTGAGTGGAAATGAAAAATCATGCCGTGCACCTCTGTGAGGCTCTGTGAGCTTTCCCAGGGAGTCAGCAACACTGACTATGTGGTCCCATTTTAAGAAAAAAACATGATAAACGTAGTAATGTAGCTCTTTCATTATTTCACAAGGCAATTCATGACAGTCATTTGGATTATGATTGGGGGAAAAAAAAACCCTTTAATTTCTTCTGTGGTCTCTCATAGGAAGTCCTAGGCTTGTTTAAACAAGAGTGCTCCACATTAAATTTTTTTCCCTCTTTCACAATGAAGGGTGAAATGCCCCAACACAGAGTGAATTGGGTATGGTGATTGCCATGCAGACCTAACAAAACTGGGATCCTTCTGTCAGCGTGAAAAAATTCCGCCCTTCATCTTGCAGAGTTCCTGTTGAAGGAATCCATCTGTTCGGGATTCATAAGTCAACCCAGTGTAGGGATATAAGTCTAAATCAGTGAGTGGCTTGTAGGACATTCATAAGTGATGGCTTAGGGTTTTCATGGATTTGTAGATTTTTATACTTCTAAGTAGTTTCTTGCATTTAGAGCAGCTAGCAACCTCTAACCCTGTGCTAGCTGCCTTAAGGGTCAGATAATAGCTGCAA
>JAWWEW010000165.1:3304802-3335873 GCA_035583185.1 Anabacerthia variegaticeps | reverse complement strand
TTTGCTTCTGTAAGCCATGGCAGAGTGGCTCAGGGGTTGGCTGGGTGTGTGTCCAGCTGGGAATGAAATGAAAGGGATGCCTTTCAGATTAATTTACTCTGCATGTTTGAAGTGGTGGTGCTTGGAAAAAGAGTTCTCATGGTATTCCTGAGGCCATGAGTTCAACCTAGCACTGGTCTTTTCTATCTGTTACTTGTCAACATGTGTTGTACTCTTTTACACCTTTTATACTTTTATACTCCTTTATATTCTGTACCCCAAAATCCTATAAGTAAAAGAACTCTTCTCTACTTTACCCACATACAATTGTCTTGGAAAGTTTTTTTCCCCTTCCTTATGGCAACAATAGGCAGTGAACTTTTAAGGTCATAAATTAAATCTAACATTATTTTGGCTAAAGAATAAATGCTAAGGGCAAATTTTCAGCTACAGCTTCTCTCAGTGGGACACCTATTTGGAGGACATTAGTAATTACTCCTGTTTCTGAATGAAGTTGGTCCCAGTGTGCTTGGAAAAGCTCTGTGGGAATACACTGGTGAAAACACTTCACACCTCCCTAGCAGACTCATTGTAAATCCAGAGAGAGTCCCTGTTCTGGGGTCTAAGCCTTAGGTATGAGAGTGCTGTGTGTGCCAACACTGTGCAGCTGGGAACTACCCTGGGCTGAGGAGCAGGAGATGGGGATGTGTTACAGAGCCACTTTTCAGCTCCATTACACTGTCAGATGGCTCGAAGGGGCTGCCATCACAGCAGAGAATCTGGCTTACAGCTGGTACACATGTGGCTCTTATTCAAAGCTTCCTCAGCTGTTAGTCAGAACTACATAATCCCAGAGTGTCTGCACTTCACTAAGCACAGAACTATGCTCTATAACCCCACAGTGCTTATCTGGTCATGCTGAACTAGACCTGACTTGTAGCATACCTTCAACTTAATTCCAAAGAGACAACCCCAACATCATCTGCAATAAAAAACTCACATATCCTCAGATGATCTGTGCCTTCCTCTTAGGGCATTTGGTTTAAATCAAAGACATTGAATAGCTTAAAAATTGAAAAAGCAAGTAAGCCTCTCCCAGCTTATATACTAAAATCAGATTTAAGCATTTCCTTGAGCATAAATTTCCAAGTAATTAGAGTGACACAGTTCTCCAAAGGTACAAGATTCATTGTTTAAACGATGACGTTATTAATTCCTATGCTTCATCTTCTGACATTCTGGGTAGCTTCAACTATACTTCAACCCTAAATGTACTTAATGCTCCCATCATAAGAAAAATTCAAGGTGATCCACTATCTAAGATGACGGAAAACTGAAGTCTGACTTCAGTGTCAAGACCATTTTCTTAGCAAGATTCTCAGCTTACTTCTGTATTTGTCAGCGAGATGCTATGAGGTGCAAAAAAAAAGAGTTCACCAGAGGTACTTCAGTAGTTGGTTTCTCCTGAGTACCTTTTCCATTTAGTCTTTCTTTACACTTTTGTAACAAAGCCCCATTTATTTGAGACACTCAGGGGATGTTTTCTTACCACATTGCAAAGAACTTGGCGGAGTGCAGCTAAATACCATCATTTCTCTTCCGCAGCTAAAGAAGCACACAAAGAAGCCCAGCACAGGCAGGCAGGAGGTGAACTGCAGAGAGGAGGAACACATCGAGGATGATGTGAAAGTGGAGCTTAGCTCTGCCACAGGTCCCCCAGGTGACCTCAGATACATCACTTCAACTGAGAGTTTGAACGAACACGAGCAGCAACCTCCATCCTTTCCCCTTCTGACTCCAAGGACTTCATCCAGTTTCATATCCTCTTATGTGACCTCTCAGTAGATCCCAACAGTCTCGGATAAAAGCATTTATGTAACTAACTTTAAAAAGTATTAGACATCTTTGTTTTAGGCAAATGCATGAGTACATGGTTATGCTGGCAGCCAGGATGAGGTTTCACATATTTAAGTAATTAAACCAAAAGAAAGTGGTTAAGCATCTCTTACAAAACAAACCTTTGGGGTCAGGCGTTCCCTGCTGACTGCCCCTCTTTTCTTCAATAAACACATCAGTTATGAGGGAATCTCTGATGGCTTTGCTGGGTTGTCCTGCCACTGCTCACACACGACTCCCCTTCCAAAAAAGGTGAAGACATGTGACTCATTGACACAAGAGACATCTATGCAATAACCAAGAGACAGCCAGAAAGCACGATTTCTCCATTCAAAGCAGTCCAAAAGAGGCCCTCAAAATTGTATGGATTTATATTAATTTCATGGATTCATTCTCTGACATTTATATGCTATTGTGATTTTTTCTCTAGACACTGTGCAACGAGTGAGCAAGCAGCTGATGTGTGTGCTTGATATGCTATCATTTTTTGTCTTCCTCTTAGGGGGAGAAATCCAGGAAGTCTTTTGGGGGCCCTTTTATAGTTTCAGCCCTCAACTAAAGCTTCAACACGTCTGCCTGGAGCTCAGGAGTGTCTGGCCTTACCCAGGCCATGAAACACAAGTTTGTACACACCTGCTTTTCATGGTTATCTGCTGAACAACCCCTCTTCCCAGAAAGCTTCACGTGAAGCCAGAGTGCCATTAACACCTGCAGCAAGTGTATTTAT
Source organism: Anabacerthia variegaticeps (assembly GCA_035583185.1). Classification (NCBI taxonomy): domain Eukaryota; kingdom Metazoa; phylum Chordata; class Aves; order Passeriformes; family Furnariidae; genus Anabacerthia; species Anabacerthia variegaticeps. Next base: position 3,333,271 of record JAWWEW010000165.1, on the reverse strand, counting down.
CCCTTTCAAATCCCACCCAGTCAGAGGGAAGCAAGCTAGTGGAAACTGCAGTCCACAGAATGCACTACAGAGAGATTAAATCTGATCTGCACGATCTCCCCCTGGCCCTGCATCAGATCCAAGGGTAGCCCCCTGTAAGAATCCTCCTCATAACTCTCCCTTCTGTTTCCATGCTGCTGAGCATGAAAAATAGCTTTGCAGTGTGAGCTGCAACAGACTGCAGGAAAAGAAATATGACCTGCTGAGGCTTCTGTGAAGCACAGGAAAATGTAATAGCGTCTGGTGATGCTTTCTTAAACCACACACTGCTATAAGTTGAGATAATTACTATGCCAAGTTCCAGGTAGGGTTTTTTTTATTATTTATTTACCTTTCCTACCAATTATGCTCCTGTTACCAGCTAGGCTTATGCATCCACCTCCTTAATTCAGCTTCATCTCTAGAGAAAAGCGAAATGACACTTGGCACTCTCCATCTCAGTTTTTATTCTTTATGGAAGACAGGGAAGAGCAGGTAGAAGTGAGGCAGTCTGGAAAGAGACTCTCTATTTAAAGTATTTTATGCAAAAAAAGCACATCACAGATCTACCCAGTCCCCCAGCCTCCCTGGTTCTCCAACACACTCACTTTCTAAAGAGACTGGTGAACTGTTGATTAGTGCAGAGCACACATCAAACAAATCAGTTTGATGCTGGACCACTTCCTCTCCTCCCAAATAACAAAAGCTGCACTTACCAAACTGTGAGTGCAGATAGAGCAGGGTATTTGAAAAATTTATACTTGTCCTCTTCCAAAAGATCAGTACATTTCAGTGTTTTAAATACAACAAGAGAATATGCTGAGAAATAGATTGACTAGCAGTAACCTATTGAAAACAAGGTTTACTCATAATACATCAGCTGGGCATACTGACTCATGGGAATGGCTTCCATTTTACTCACAGTGCTGTACCATGGTGGGCAAATAGAGGAGGTTACTGAAAACACTCAAGCACAGAGTGATCCCAGAGGACAGAACTCAGGAAAAGCAACTGTGTCCTGGCAGGCATATCAGAGAAGAATGTCTCTTCCCAACTCTGTAGACTGTCACAATTTCTTTCTGGGAATAAATCCATGTGAGCAGAGAAATGGTGACGCTGTTGTAACAGCTCGGGCATTGCATGCTAATTCCACTGACTGAGCAACGTTCTCAGATGAAAACTGCAAAGGCAGGTTACAAGATCACAGAATCACAGAATGGTTTGGGTTGGAAGGGACCTTAAAGACCTTCCAGTTCCACTCCCTGCCATGGGCAGCGGCACCTTCCACTATCCCAGGTTGTGCCAAACCCCATCCAACCTGGCCTTGGAAAATTCCAGGGCTGGGGAATCCTCACCTTTTCTGGGCAACCTGTGCCAGATGATCTTATGATGCTGATTTTGTGAAGGTTTTCCTGCTAACAGCTCTCTTACCCACTTCCTTCTAGAATGTCTCAATTACTTCAAAAGTAATTAGCTGTCACATGGATGAATAAGTCAGGCGTGAAACATCTGATTCAGAAAAACAGTTTTGTGTGAAAAACATAAAATTCCATTAAGGGATGGGCTCAACCACAACCCTAACTCCATGGTGTATTCCTTACCCAGATGTCACATGTAGGTTTTAACTTAAAAATTGACCAACATAATGGTTTAAAAGGCAATGTGAAAGCCATGAAAATTGAATATTTATTTCTGCCCTTAAAGCACATGTCATCTGCTTGTGGGTTTGTTGTTTGTTTGGTTTTTAACACAGGAAGATGAAAAAGAGCATGACACCTTTTAAATACTAAAACATAGGCCAATTTCTTCTGAAGAACTAATAATCAGGAAGTCTGTTTTAGGGAAAACAATCTTAAACTACCATTCACAAAGGGGCTTTCACTCAGGTTTTTCAGAAAGGCAAACTTTTTTACAAAAGATAAATTTCAGTTTCATCAGAATGATAGATAAATAAATAAACAAAAATCACTACTCACTTCAGAAAATTTTGTTCAGAGATGAATGGTTTGACATTTAAAGAAGGAGCTTGCTATTTGCACCTCAACACCACATAATTCTCACAATTTTAAGCTTCTTTGGTGTGTGTCCATTTCCACAAAATCCCTCTCCTTCCATTTCCTCAGAGGGCAGGGTGTTCCCTGCTGCAGTTTGCTGACATTGGCTAAAGACATTGGTTTGTTCCAGGTGACAAATAAAAAACACTGGGATACCCGTGCCCAGCTAAGCTGGACAGCCCAGGGTCACTGTCATCCTAAAGGTGGTCAAAATCACATGCAAACCAATTGCAAGAGCTTTATTTCTACCTCTAGGGACACAACATAATAATATCTGTTATCCTCTAAGCTAAATCCATTCTGGGGTCTACACAAATATAACAGCTGTGAAAGTTCTAATGCTTATTGCTCCCAAAATTAACCTAAATGCACATATAGTACAAGGCAAGAAACCTAACTTTTGCTGCTTTTTGTTCTCAGTGTAAGGCTTTATGTTAATTCCCAAGCAAGCAGTGCAGCACAGTTTAACATCTGAGTCACACAGAAGTCCTCCTGCTCCTCACATCCAATTTTCCAGTTGAGTAGACTTTGCTTCAAGAATGTCCAGCATTGTGGCAGGAGTCAATATTATTAAGAAATTCCCTCTTTTCAGTGCTCTTCTCTTTGCATAACCCACCAGAAGGTTAAATCAAAATTCAATTCTACTTACTGAATCCTGCTTGTATTTCAGGCTTAATTACCTAAACCATCATTACCCAAAGTGGATCAGCACTCCTTCAAGGGAGCTCTTTGTGGTATGTGCCACCCAGGACCTGTGGTCTTCTGGAGTATCTCCCACCAGCTCACTTTTCTCTCCTGCCACCCTAGAACTCCTTCTTTCATCCAGGCAGCCTGCAACACCCAGGGAAATGTAAGTAAAGGCTGTTCATTCTCAGCAAGACTGACTTTATAACGAAAACTACTACAAGCAGCAGCACTACAGAGTGATGGTACTAAAGATCTAAGCAAATGTGTATTAATTTGTTTGGATAATACTGGATAAACTGTGTCAATTGGACAGATCTTTAAATATATATTTTTATCTTTTTTTTGCTATGTCATGAAATATATCCTGTGACTATCACCTACAAAAGTGGGAAAAAAATGAAGCCAGGTGTAGTGAGGAGCACATGTGAAACAGATTATATCCTGGCAGCATGGCATTATGTCCAACAGCAATTTCCCAAATGTGGGTACTTGAATCACCCACAGCCTTGCTCCTCACTGCATATTGCTCTGGTGTGCACACGGGATCCCTCTCAGTTAATGCAAGCCACTTTGGAAAAATCAAATCTATCCCTTGTTTTGTAATGGCCATAACATGAACCAAGTTGGTAGAGTGGCAAAAAACCCCAACCAACCAACCTGAGAAAATGGGCATCCCCAGCTTCGCCTGGCTCTGCTTGGAAGAAAACAATATGATTTGAAAAGCTTCTCAAACCACCATGTAAAGCAGGACTATTTTAGCATCTGCCAATTGATCCAAGGAGAGTAATTTTATTTGGGTTGTAGCTGTCACTTGTGAAAGCCTGACTTTGGTTAGTTTGCTTTCCATGGGGCATATTTGCTCTCCCTCTGTTTGCACTGATGTTTTGAGTAGTACCCAAGTGGAAAATAGAATTAGCATGTTGACTAAGCTTTATTCCTCTTTAATTTGTTATCGCTGTCATTAAGAGTCTTTTATTTTACTTTGGCTAATTGTAACAGGAACAGGAATAGAAATGTTATAAATCTGTAAGTTTCTTGTTTCATGGTACGGTTTTTCCGTGGGATGAGCCTTTCTCATTTGTGACAGAGGAGTTCAGAGAGTGCTGGAACCTGGAGGCATTAGTAATTCAAAGAGCTGAGTAACACTCTTACCATTCAGAAAGGGATAGAAATAGGTTTGTTTCCATCTCCATAAATGAGAATTAGTAGCAGATAAAGATTCAGAGCTAGTTGGTAGACACCAGGGAACAGGCTGTTACTTACAGATCCATGTGCTGAAAAAGCATGAGCCTTTAAAATATTCTATTCAAACTTAATTTCTATGTGCATAGTACCTCACTAGCAGTCAGGCTTCTCTTTGATGCTTCGGACTTTGCTGCTCAACACCACCATTAAAAATACTCCTTTTCCGTATGAAGTCAATTACCTACCTATGAATTTAATATAAGGTCAAAAAATAAATCAAACAGTAGGTGTTTCAATTTTTACTAAACCCGGAAAACTGAACCATCTTTAGGTTCTAGTCCAACTATATAAAATAATTTAAACTGGATGTTTTTTTACATCTTCTTAATCACATAAGCCCTTCTGCAAATTTGTCTGCAGTGCTCATGATATTAAAAGCCAACTTTTCTGTTTCCCCTTGCCTTTTCATGTAATGTGGTATTTGTCTTTTAATTAGATGTCACTGTTTCACCAGTATTATCATCTGCCAATGCCTGAATAAACAGAATACCATAAAATCTCTTTGTAATCTCTTTCTAAGCTTGTATTTTCAGAGATATGCCCACAACTCTATTTCTGGTTGCCTTTGAAAACCCTTAAATGCTGTTATTATGCAGTTAATCAATGCTGTAAAAGATGTAACCAATCATACCTCTTACCCTGGTCTCTAAAAATAAAACCATCATCACTTTAATCTTCATACAAGTCTTTGCTTTCAACTCTTGCTCTTCCAACTCTCCCTCGTCTTTGCTCCAGCCAGCCAGTCCTAGCCAGGCTGTGTCATCCCACTAACCTCGGGGAAGACACACTGCTGCAATTTTTCCTTCAAATAATTTAAACCAGGGACAGAAAATGCTAAGAGTCATTACTACAGGGAATTTCAGGCACTATTAAACAGAGAGCAGAGGAACATCCTTGAAATAAAAGTCTTAAAACCTCGCTAGCAGCCTACCTTTTTTAGTGAGCAACTCTATCTCCCAAACCAGCTTTCTGAATCCTCTGTAGAGCTTTATTGAAGTTTTGCTTTTATCTGGATCACAGAAGCTGGATCTGTCTCATTACAGCACATCCCACAGGACAGAATTTGGAAGGTCAACCTGAGGTGTACACACGAAAATCCTATTAAGAGACCCCAGCATGATGCTCACTGAAGGGACATTCAGCAGTGAGGGATCCAAAGCTTTCAAATTTGTGTCTTGCTCAGCTGCTCTCTGATAGGGAGAAGCAGGAAAATAGTTTTACAGCCTAGCTAAACACTTAAAAGCACAGCAGAAGATTTAAAAAACAAACAAACAAACCAACAAACAGAAAAAAAAATAAATAAAACACCAACATATCATCAACATGTAAAATAAGTAGAACTGGGAGCATCCACTCTTTTCAGGGGAGTTACTTATACAGACTCTGGGCACAGATTTCCAAGAAGAAGGCAGGCCAACCTTCAGTCTTTATCTGAATATTAACAGAACTTATATGAATCACTCATCAACCTTAACACAGCTGACCTTGGGCTAAGTATAATGTAAATTACTTAGGCATGAATAGAGATTGATAACTACTAGTAAGAATGCTCCTTGAAGAAAAGGTTAATTATTGGATTAAACATTAAAAACTTCTGTCCATTTGCTGCTCTTCAGGACTGCTGGACTTCATTATTAAGCATGACAAAAGCTTTCCCAATAAAAAATAAATCAAAAAATCACTCCTAGCCAAATCAGTTTTTCCTAAATGATTTCCCATCCAACAAAGTGTAGAAATAATTATGGGATATTAAAAATAATTCAATAGGATCACAATCGTAATAATTAATCTACAAGTTTTAAAGAAAAATGTAGTTTAACTACAAAACATTCAGTGAACCCGATAAGAATTTATAAATATTAGCATTATTATATGGTCCTTGGAAAATGCATGGTGTCAACTGGCAAATTTCAGGAGCCTCCAGTATGGCTGTGAACGTGAACACGTGTGAGTATCAATACTGGAGAATACACACTGACACACTTCCATCACACTCAGATGACACCTACCACACAGGTTCCTTGCTTTTGCCAATGAAGACACTTTCCTACCTGCAAGTTTGGAGCAGGCAAACTTTTATCCTCTTGGAAAACAGATGTGATATTACCATCATTGCCCTTTATTGTGTGCAAGTTTCACAAAATTATTTATAAAATTAATTAAGGGTCCTAAATTTCCTGCTGTCAAAGGCTTTTTTAACACATGTGAAATCACACTTCTTAAGCAAGGTATCATAATATCATTTTGTATGCCTCTGACAACTGACCTGAAATTGCCAATCTTTGCATTAACTTTTTTCTTTATATCCTCCTAGATATGTGTCATAGACCAAATCAGAGGTTTTAACATGCTTTAGCAGTTCTCCATCAGCAACGACCACTTATCCATACATTTTAAGGCCTGTGACAACCCTTTGTATCTCTCATTGCATCTGCATCCCATTTCTGCTGTGCCTGCACATCAAGCACCCTGTGGGCACCACTGGCTGAGGATTAAATTTGTGCAGGGCTTTTTTTGCATCTCTCAAGAATAAGCTGCATATTCAACATTTGGAATCAAACGATCAGGGAGAAGAGGAGCAGTCCAGGACTTGGGACAGATCTGATCTGCAGAAATTGGGGAATGCTGTCAGGGCACATTAGAAGTTCAAACAAAATGAAAACCAACAAAAGCCCCAGAGCAGGAAAAAACCCAAAGGCCATGGGCAAATGAGCAGCTCTGAAAAGAGCCAGCAGCAAGCAGGTCTGTGCATCACCAGAATCATGAGGTGAAGAAAGAGCCACCAGCAGGGTTTGCTTCTGCATTAAATCTGTATCTGTACATAACAGCACAGGGCAAGGAGAGGGAAGAAACAAGAGAAAACAAACTTCTAAGAGAGACAGGTAAATAACTGCCACATTTGAATTTAAAAGTTAGAGATCTAACCCACATGATACATCATTTTGATATTTCTTAGTCAGGCAAAAGGAAAAACAAAAATACATTTTGTCACATAAGGTATTGCTGCAAAGAAAATTAATACTGTGAGGTGAACCAGCTCAATTTATGTGAGCTGGTCTAACAGGCAAATGCTGTCAGATGATAAGTGAAATTCAGCCTCTCTACAATTTACTCTTTTCTGAATACAGAAGCACACCCTGAAGCAATAAATTTAGGTCTGAAATTGTGACTATCCCAGTTGTTAAAAAATATTTTAAAAAAATCAACGCACCAATGACTGACAAACAGCTTTTCTACAACTACAACTGGACTTCACCATCACACCACAAAGGGAATTTAAAGAGGATGTGTACACCCTCTCTGGCAGATGGCTTAGGGCACTGTAACTCCAGGTCAGAGGGAAACAGAAGTTGCAAAGGTGACCACAAGACCTGGAAATGCGTGGGATTCCATTAAACAGGTCTGCACATTAAACAGCTCTCAGGAGCACCTGATGCCACGACCTGGAGTCTGCACACAGCAGAAGCAGATGGAAGACAAGCTGTTGCCACCACCTGGAGAGAGAAGTGTTTCCATGAACTATGCAGAAGGTACAACTGACCCTTCCAGGCATTGTCACAGTAGTTACTTGTTTTGAATTCAGTTACAGGTTATTTGCATCTTTGGCCACATTGACCATGTGCCTTAGAACAAAGGATCACATTTTGTGTGAATAAATTCAAACCCATTTCTACTCAAAGTAGTTACTTTCCACTTTTCTGCCCCAATCATTAGAATCCCTTTAAAAGAGTATTTATTGATCACATTTCCTACAGTATTTAATGCTTACGAGTTACAATTAGGAAATGTAAATAACTGATTGTGCTGTCAGATGAATCCCATATTACTCAAGTTCTAGGCTGGAAAACAGCCGTGTGTAATTGATGGGTTGTTTCCACAGGAGGCTGTGAGACACTGGCTATAAGATTAACATCACTCGTGTATTTCAAGTTCTTTGAAACTCCAGTACCTTTATTAAATGACCCTCCTCAGGCTTTACATTAATTAAAGTCTTTTCAGGACATTTTGCTTCTGGTTAATTGATATAAAAATCTCTGGTTTTGACGGTTTGTGGTTTAGGCTTTTACTTATTTATTTTGTAATAGCGTTTACCTTTTTCTTTTACACATTTTCAGCCTTTCTTTCATTTTCAGCCCTGCCACTGGAGGCTACACAAACTCTCTACAGGGCTCTGCACTGCTATCTCTCTGCATTCTTTTTCTTCCTTTCTTGCCTTCTATGGAAATGTTTATACAAACGTAACACCTGCAAAAGTATTAAAAAATTCAAGTTGGAAAGGCTCTGAACAAGACCATCCAAAATGAGTATGTGACACCAAGCTAGAAAATGTTATCAGATCACTGAGTCTTAGACATCTGTATTACTGTAGAGCATTTATACTTGTCAGATACTACTGTGAAATAAAACTTGCTTATTTGATTTTGTATGTGTGTGCAATTGTCTCATTTTTATTAAGTTTTTACAGTAAAGTTTATCCTGAAAACAGGTAGAATTTAGCTAGTTTTACAGAAAAAACTGTAGGCACAAATAAATGAGCCCTCACTGGCTAAACAGGAGAATTTCCAATTACACAGTAAAGAAGAAAACTGCATTATATATCATACTGGACTCATTTATTTAGATAAATGTAACTGAAACACGTACAACTTTTTAACTACAGAAATGCAATAAAAATATGGTCTTTGTCACTGCAATCCTGCAGCTGGAATTCCAAAATTAATCCCATTAGGATTTTCCAGATACTGTTGAGGTGCACTGGCACATGATTTAGCTGCTTCTTTCATAAGAAGAAATAATATGCAAGGATTTCGCCAGTGGAAGAATAAAACAATATTGAGAGATCTGTATTTATTGTCCCTCACAGCAAGACTTTACAGTCATTTTTCTCACCCAGCAGTCTCATATAACCCAAATCCATCTTTCTTGCCTTCCTCACATTATGTGAGGCAGCAGAACCTGATTTTGTTGTCAGTCTCCACATCCCAGAGCAAAAGCACCCAAAGAGTGCTCTCCCAACCGCAGGTCAATTTTTCATTGTGCGCATTCACACAAATCCAAGAGTTTGCCATTTTGGGATGTTTATAAACAGTTACCAACAGTTAAGCCCAGCATTTGAATTTAACACCTCCCAAAGCTCCCTGCACAGGATTTTCACTGAAGGCTGTAGGTCTGCTGGGTGTCTTTCAGTGACAGGGTGATGAAGAGGGAGCGTGGATCCTTTCTGTTCTTGCGCACCGTGATCTTCCCTCTCAGGGCCTCTCCTGCAACGGGAAAAAGGGAATTACTGTGCCTGCAGTATGGAATCACACACAGCAACAGCAAAGATGCATTGCATGCCCTTATGTTGCATGAGACACTGTTCCCAGCTAACCAGAATTCAAAAGGCTACAGAGGTTTCCTGTGAGTTTTCCAAGCTCTAAGCAATGGTCTTCACAAAAACGGAGGTCAAACTGACTGCAGTCAAGCCTGCTGAGGTGCTAAGTTATGCTGGATGCTTCCCTTCTCAGATGGCACACCCAAAGGGCTGATATGCCAAATCTTTCACTTGTCACTGGGGAAAACCACAGTAACCAGCTTGGAGTAAAGCCACGTAACCACAAAACCCTATTCCACTTCCTGCTCTATGTGCCTTGTGGTTTGTATTTGTGCTGCATTTCATTTAAGTTTTAATGGGGCAATGTTTTTATCTGGCAGGAAACATCAACAGAAATCTTCATGGCATTTCAAGTACACACATTGTTAATTGCAAGTTTTGTTTTACAAGGTGTCAGGCTCTCTTGACCGTAACACCTGATAAGCATGTCCTTCAGTTACACCCAGAGAAAATGCTTTTACACAGAAGGAAAAAAACATAATGTCCATTTATTTTCAGTGCTTACCAACACCTTCAATTTAAGGCATATTTTCAATTCTAGGAATCTAAAATACACATAATAAAAATAGACGAATCTGTACATTTAGGAAGCCCATTGCTGAGCCACTTCAAACCATCATTTTAAACCCACAAGAACTACATCTGAACAGATGATTCTCTCAAACACATTCCAGCAGGGCATGACCCCAGCACAGAGCAGTAAGTTCTGTGCTACTCTTCCATCAGGCCTCCCTTGCCCCATTCACCTTCATCCCTCACACCAGCCACATCCACTGTTGCTACTTTCCTATCTCAGTGGTCCACATTGTAAGTTCAGGACATTTTGATGTTTTTTCTGCAGCCTTTGACAAAGAAAGCTTAACAATAATGACTGTAGTACCAAGGATAAGAAACATCCCCCCCTCATATTCTTTGATAATTTTGTAATTTTTTCATCATTTAACAGTTAGTTGGAGATTCCATTAGAATTCCTGTGCAGCTTTGTTATTAGGAGTCAAATGACTGACATAACACCATGCAATTTGCAAAGAATTGTGAAAATGGTCTCACAGATGATTTAAACAGAGATTTGCCAGACAGAAGGACAAGGCAAAGGAAAAAGGGGATTATAGCTTCATGCCAGGCAGGAATTTTAACCTAGTCTGAAGATACAGATTTCCAAAACTGCTACAAAATTATTTGACTTATTTGAACATCCTGCAATACAATTCAGTAAGACTGAAGAGCCTCTGAGAACTAAAATTCCATGATTTAAATGAATCCATATCTCAATCTTCCCATTTAAAGCATTAATACAAAATAACACAATAAAGGAAGCAAAAATTTAAAATTTAATAAGTTACTGCTGATTTCATAGAACAGAACCCTCAGATTCTGTTTGTAAAGGCAGTTAAGGAAACAAAGCATTCCATTCAGTTTTCCCCAGCTATTTCTTACATGGTAACCACATTAAATCTGCTTTTCTGCACGAGTCTTTTCCGAGGGCTGAGGCAAACAACAGCAGTCCAACCGAGCAACAGAGAGGCAGTTCTGACCAATTAATCAATGTCATGGAGATAGAAAATGACGGATGTTCTCCCCCCATTCTGCTGTCCTAGGAGCTGCCTGGAGGAAGCCATCGCTGGGACTCAGCTGCATCACCTTGCTCTTATCACGCTCAGTTGAATGCAAGTAAACCACACAGTGCCATTGCAGCTTGATTAGGACAAAACTGAATCCATTACAATCCCTTCCCTGCATTTTTATTATCCCTTGGAGAGGCCTGAAATTTGTCCCCAAATAGAAAAAGCAGAAGAATTCAGCAGAAGTGCTGCATAAGCTTGCTAGTACAGGAAAAAATACATCCCTGTGTCCATACTGAGTCCCTGTCAAATAACAGACGTCTGACTACAGGCTCTGCAGAACACCCTGGGTGTGTGCTCAGACACAGATCAGTTTATTTGGGCTCTGACTTTCACCATCAGTAAAACTGCAAGCAATTGCATCTGTCACTTATGTATGTGCAAAACAATGACACACAGGGCAAGCCTGTGAGCCAAGGTACCTATCAGTGCAAAAGCCCCATCACTAAGAGTGTTCAGGCCTAAGAAATCATGTTTTTGCAGTCTATAAAGGATTTGATTAAACCCCAAGACTCTATACAGCCCCCTGTATACATATCCGTAACATCTACTTAAAGCTTGAAATGACCCATGGCAATGAGCTTGTAATGTGAAGAACTACACTGCCTTTCAGTCCAGCTTGGTATCTCCTCCCTCTTTTAGCACCAAAAATACTGAGCTACCAAAGGCAGCCTGTGGGACAGCTTTATGAAGCTAACAGAGGGACAAGTAAGAACACAGCCCTCAAACCCTTCTTTATTAAAATTAATTCTACCTATGAAAGAGCTCACTGGAATTGTTTCAAAGAGAGCTGATAGAAAACTGCAGTGGATTCGGGCTAAAGACAACTACTGAACTGTGGGGGGAAAGTATCTTTACAAATTCCCAACACCATAAAGAACCATGAGGTGATTTTGTGCCTTCAGTCACAAAACAGTAAGATTTGACACTGTTCTTGTTGTCTTAATTGGAGGCTGACAATTTAAACATTATTAAATTCCCACTCTAGATTAACTGGATCTAATGCAACATGAGGTCTAGCATGCAACAGGAAAAAACAGCAAGTCTCAAAAGCACTGGTCTCAAAGAGTTGAGTAGAAAGTGGTTTCCATAAGCCATCTACCTTCTGAAAACTAAGAAGAGCAATGAAAAACTGAAAGAGCATTTCCCTTAAAATCAAATTCCCTTAAAATTATCCTTAATCTGCCATTCACCTTCTTAAACTGCACTTCTTCTACTCAATCTCCAGCCCAGTGTGATCCAAGGAGCAGTTTCTGTTCTGAGCAGTGTTTGGGTACTATCCACCTGATCCTACGATCCCCTCTTTTCCTGGCTGGCTGCTTTTATGAACCAGGCAGCTGTTTGCCAACTCCTTTCTCTTTGATCACTGTTCACCCTCTTCTGAAACTATGCTGAGGTTCTGTCTTTTCCTTTCATGCTCTGAGTGTATTCTCTGCAGAATTTTTGTACCAAACTGACACATTTTAACTCCCCAAGACAAACTCTGACCTAGGCTGCAAAGCAGCCTGCACTGCCAGCTGAGCAAGGCAAGACAGTTTGTATGGCTGCCTAAGGGAACATGCAAGTGACTGAGATTCCCAGACAGCTCAGGTACCAGAAAGGGTTGCCACAGGGAATAAGGAAAGCCAGGACTTCCAATATGTACAGCTGCAATGGCCAAACTCACCTAGAACTACTCTTAATTCACTGCTTTTGGTAGTGGAGATCCTAAACTGGCTGTTGCTGCTCGAGCCAGAAGCCCTTGCAGCTGCAAAACTTGCAAAGGATGGTACACAGAACAGCACAAGAAGCCTGTCCAAGCTTTTCTGTCTAGATACAGAATTTCTATTTTCTTCTGATGAAATAGAACAGCCATGGGAAGGGAATCTCTCTAATTTGGTGCCTGAAATACACACTTAGAAATGTTTCCAAAAAGCCACCAGCATAAATTTAAACTGCAGGTTTCAAAAATGCCAGATTTAGTGTGACCTCAACATTCAAGTTTTAACAATTACTAGATTTTAAAAGCCAGGATAATTTTTGGAGGTGCCACTTAAAAATAAACAAGTGACAGCATTCTATAGACACCATGGTGCAGCTGTAGGCAGCAACACAGACAATAAAATCTTAATTAGGAACCAAATTATCCAATGGAGATGCACAATACTGAAGTGTTTCAGTATAGGATCAAAACATTCAGACAGATTAATCATGCCAGTATTGTTTTCCTACTTTTAATAATGCTGTCTAGGTAGACAAATCAACATTCCATTTGTAAAGTTACACGAGGCTTTCCAATTACAGAGACTGGGGAGTTAAAGATAATCAAGGATTTTACAGGGGCTTAGTCATGTGAGTTCTGCTTCAGCTTTGCTGTACTAGTCCCTTTTAGTAGCAGAGAAAAACAAATCAAGGTTTTATTTTCACTGCAAGGCAATATCAAGAACATGAAATGCTGACAATATGCTGTTTTATTGCTAATAGAATTTGCTTGCATACAGCTCTGGGTTTTAACTTAATGCACTGAAAAGATTCTGTGGGCCCTCTAAAATAATTTCTGTAAGCATTTTATTTATTTAGTAAATTCTTGAGACAACCAAACTAGAATGATGTCATTTTTTGTTTACTTAGCAGGAATATTTCAACAAACAACAAAAGGAAGATACTTCCTTTTGGACCATTAATAAGAAAAAATACTGCTTTGGCATCTCATTTTCAATTTTTAAAATACAGGCTATTGTTTAGTTCAAGCTATTAAAAGAAGAAGAGAAGCAGTAGGGAGTCTGAGAAATCTCAGTTTTTCTGGCAATAAAATCTATGGCTTCTTTCTGTGGTTTCTTTAATTTTGCTGCTTGCTAAGCAGTTAAAACACATCCGACATGTTGATCTTATTTCATTTTAGTTGATTGTACCTCAGTTTCAAGTCTCTGGTCACAGCCTGTGAGGAGGAAAACCAGTTTTCCAGAACATGAGTAGTAAGAGATTACCCCCCACTCACACAGAGCTGCAAGACCCATCCTTTGGCTTGCAGTTACTTGATTCTGCTATCATTAGAATAGATCAAAACATCCAGTCTTTTTTACGCCTGAGAAAATAGATCTATTTTTACAACAAATAACCTGGCATCAAACAGCTGAGAAAATTAGCTAGTTCACACTGCAGAACAAAACAATTTTACCAAGGCATAAAGGAGCATTTTCCAGTTAAATACCCAACAGGTTCAGATATCTGTAAGCTCCAGCTCTTTCACAGAGCAAATCCAAACACAATCACTGCTTTATAAGCACTCCAGGCATAGCCCCAAAAGCTATAAAGCATCTGATAGAGGTCTTTAGTCAGCCTTACTATTTTACTTGGAATTAGAAATCTGAGAGAACCATTTTTCTTTCCTGTGGAAAAACAGCCACTGCCCTGTCTGAAAGATGCTTTCAAAACAAGAAAACATTTCAAATACATTTTATACCAACAAATTCCTCTTTCACAACCTATGAAAATGCCAAAAGCAAGTGCTACCATGGGTACATTGGTCAGATTATTGCAAGGCTCAAATCATATTATTCCTAATTATTTTCCAGTATTTCCTTGGGACAAAAAAAAAAATAAATTGCCTGGCATTCTGGTTCGGATCAGCAACAGTGTGGCCAGAGGACTAGGGAAGGGACAGTCCCCCTGTACTTGGCACTGATGGAGCCACACCTCAAACCATGTCCAGTTCTGGGCCCCTCACAAGAAGAAACACATTGAGGGGCTGGAGCGAGTCCAGAGAAGGGAACGGAGCTGGGAAGGGGCTGGAGCTCAAGTCTGAACCTTCTCCCTCTCCACAATTCCCTGACAGGAACTGTAGCCAGGTGGAGTTGGTCCCTCCTCACAAGCAACAGGACAAGAGGAAATGGCCTCAAGTTGCACCAAAGGAGGTTTAGATTGGACATTAGGAAAAACTTCTTCATGGCTCTCAAGCACTGGAACAGCTTGCCCAGGGAAGTGTGGATGTGGCACCGACTGACATGGCTTAGTGGTGGTCCTGAAAGTGCTGGGTTAATGATCCTAAAAGGCTTTTCCAGCCTATAAATACATTCAGTCACAAGTGACTCTTGGCTGTTTCTCTCATTGCCATACATATATTTCTGATCCTAAGAGCTTATACAGAGGATTGATGAATACTGGGAAACACAGGGATGGATGCAAAGGCTGACACCTTCAAGCAATGAAAATGTGCATGATCTGGTACAGTTACTTTTGTCTTCAGTTAACTTGCATTGAGAAAAGTCCATTTGAAGACAAAGTTTCCCCAAAAGCCAAGTGCACTTGGAGTGGAGCTCAGTTCAAGAAACCAGGCTGATGCAATTCACCTCAAAAATAGTAACAAACAGTGCTAGTTCATTAGCAAGTGGCAGATAAGAAACAGCTGAAGTGCAAATATAAATATAAATTAAGTATACTGCAAAGTAAGTTTGAACTGTTTGTTCAGCTGATAAAATGGAAAGACTGAAGAAACAAAACAATATGCTTAACCACAGATCATCAAGATGAGTATTCAAGTCACTGTTTTAACAAAATAATATAAAAAAAAGGAAGACAGGGAACTCTGTACTTATATCTTGTGGGAAAAAGATATTTGGAATGACGAAGGAGGATGATCAAAGAGAAAATGGTTTTTCAAGAAAATCACCTAAATTAAGACACAGTATCAGGAAGCACCTCCTGCCCTGATGGGCTTGTGTCATCCATGAACCTAAAAAATATCCCACAGAAATTAAAACTGGGATTACAAAAGAAAAGGAAATTACATCAAGAGCTTCTTTCAAAATCTTCTCTAACATTAGAAGCAATGGGTAGACAATCCTAAACTTAGTGGTAATTTTATATAAGAGATAAAACCAGACAGAATAGGGAAAAGGATGGGAAAAGGGAACTTGAATAATTACAAAGAGAAGGGGACGGGTAGAAAGAAAGAGAAACATAGTTGTAACAAGATTTGTTATGGGAATAATTTCAAGAAATATGAGCTAATAAAAAGAAAGGAGTTGCAGCACAAGTGATCTTGAAGGTCAGCTGGGTTGTGTTCACTGCTTCAAAACACACTGTTTCTGAGGTTGTCTTCAGAAAGTCACTGCACCTAGAACAGAACTCTAGGTTGAGGCACACCTCCCAGTAATTTCACACATTTGGTAAATGTCAAATGATCTATGTAATATGCATATTTTAACAAATGTCACTGCACTTACAAAAAATTCACTTTACACTCTATGACATTGAAATTTAATGAGTAGCAGCAAGGAGACCTTAGTCAGCCTTGTCTAGAAAGAGAACCCGAATAAACACAAGCCAAGTACAAATGCACTAAAGGTGCATCCCAAGCAGTGACAGAGCCAAAGAAAATGCAAAAAAGAACTATTTAAGAATATAAAGTCAAAGCACGAAAGACAGAAATGATATGTCAGACAACACTGACCACAGTGCTTTTAGGAAAGAATCTTGTGGTAAAAAGTTGTCATGGCTGAGAGCTGGAAGAGGCAACTGCAAAAGCAGTGGACTGCAGATCCTGCTCTCACCACTGGATGTTCATCATTAGGTATGTTAAGAAAGACAATATTCCATCTACATTAATACTTCTTGATAGCATCTCTAAGGTTTTTAACCTCAAGCGTTTAGGCAGCACCCACATAACTTTCTGTATGCTTTCCCCCCACTATGGCTGATATATTTATAAACTGTTCAGGTCAGGGCCATGTATTACCAGGAGTTTAATAACCAACCAGCAGAAATGAGCCCCTTTCTGAGCTCCTCCTTCAGTCCTGTTGATCTGTAAGGAAAAATGACTCTCAAAGACAACTAATTCACCACTGGGTAAGAGTTCAACAGTGGTAAGTACCTAGCGGCTGAGTGGACAAAAATAAAACCAAAGCATTAAAATTTAACTACTTCATTTCCTTTGGTTATAAAAAGACTATGAGAGTCTGAAAGAAAGTTCTATAGGAATAAGAGGGCAAGACTTATAATTCTTGACCTGCTGTATGTCCATCCTTTTGCATTACCAGTCTATGATGGTCATGAAAATACTTATGTCTATAAAGCAAGGAATATTTGACTACTTGAATAAAAATGTACTTTCAAGACTTTCCAAATAGAACTAATTAAAACCACTAACAAGCAACACTTTAGTCTTCAAAACCTTACTTCAACAACTGAACACCTGAATTTCATGTTATCCCAGATGACAACAAAAACTCTTATCAAATTCCGGATGAAACCTATCAAAGTACTTACCCATTTTATAAAAATTCACAGGACATCAAACTAACATATTCAATACTTCCATGGATCAGGTTCATAGATATAAGTTCTTTAAAACTGTTTTCAATTTACAGAGTAATCCCACAGTGGCAGGTACAAGCCATGCATATATTCATGATCCATTTAACAAATACAGGATGGTTCAGGAGTGCTACAAAAAATCCTGTGCAATCATTTGACTAATTTGGTACTTTGGAGCATCAGTAATGATAAAATTAAGAGGCTGTTAATAGCAGTGTTCTGGTCTTACATTTTTTGGCCTCAGAAATGCTTTGATACAGAAGTTTTCTCATCAAAATTACAGTATGGAGCTATACTAGTATAAGATATATGCCCACTTACAAGATACTTATGCATACATTTATGTGCATTTTTAACATGAATTTTGTACAGACGGATACTGCCCAGTGCCTTGCTGAGACAAATCTTTCCGCTGCTGTTGAGACTTTTTTTATTTACTAGTTCTTTTTAACACTTAGGTAATTTTTAAGGTATTTCAGATCTAAATTTCATGGTAACAGCAGTGTAACACAACCATTGCTGCTCCCCAACTGAATTTAACTATACCTGCTTCTACAGGAATTGGTTTCTCCAGGAGAAAAACTGTCTGTTTCCAGTGTGTTTTGGTACACTGGGGACCAGTTGAAAATGAGACCTGCAATGGAAGAGTTCAAGAGTTTGATTAAGAACAACCTTTTTGATATCACACCACATCAATCAATTACCAAACACACACAGACACACATATATATGAAGTCTTTGATAGAGCAAAACAGACTCACTGCCAAACGCCTTCAGACAGGATAAAATACAACCCCACCCTCATCTCTCAAAGACCTTTTGAAAATTCCTAACCCCAAATACTCACCTTGTTGTGACAATTCTTCTCAAAAAATATATCAAAGTAACCAGCAACTGCCTATAAAAAAAGATGAAAATGTAAATACTATAACAGTGACACTCAAGAAAAATGCATGTATGAATCACAGAATTTATCGGTATTTCTACTCCTTTTCAAGCATTTACCAAGAGAAACAAGCTTATATTTTGGATTTCTAGCAAGCTTGAAAGTCTAAGTAAAAAAAAAAAGTTGTCATCACACCTTGGCTCTACTTGAGAATATTCAGTCCACTGTAACTGCATTTGACTACATATCAAATTCTAGTTCCAAGGCAACACACACACTCTTACTGCAACTGGAATTGTACATGAGAAAACAACCTTCCAGATGTGCAACCCCACACTCACAAAACCCAGTCCTTGCTCTGTAGGTCTCCCAGGACCCTCAGGAACCACACACAGAGTAAAGGGGATGCTGCATGATGTGCTCACTCCTTGTGTAGCTAAACAGTATTTTCCACAGAAGCTCCCTGTGAATAGAGGCAGGGAATATTTTTCTTCCTCTGGTACACACACAGATAGGGAAAAAGATTCATAAATATTTCCTGCTGGCTTTTCCAACAGCTAATAGTTTCTAATTGTAACTCTCCATAGGATTCCTCCTCTGTCCCTCCAGCCATCCCAGTCCTAACCTCAAGAAGAGCTTCTCTCTTCACTGACTAATTCATTAGTGAGACTTCCAGGTGGAAGAGAAAAAGAAATCAGAGAATATTTTGGGTTGGAAAGGACCTTAAAGATCATCCAGTTCTGAACCCCTACTATGGCCAGGTTGCTCCAAGGCCCATCTAACCTGGTCTTGGACACTTCCAGGGAGGGGGCAGCCACAGCTTCTCTGGGGCAACCCATGCCAGGGCCTCACCACCCTCACAGTAAAGGATTTCTTCCTACTATCTAATAGATACAAAATGTTCTCACACAAAGTAGTGTACCAGTGCTATTACGTAATGCTGCACTTCTTTTCTTGGAAAACAAAAACAAACAAAACACAAAAAATCAACCACTCAGACAAAAAAAAAAAAGCCTTGTGAGAGTCTTAGAAATCCAAAGAATTTAAATAAACAACTGGACAATGCTAATAAAAGACCATCCACTTCAGTTTCACCTCTGAAATCCGCCCCATGCTCACTTTTATTTGCTTTCTGCTGCCATTTGAAAAGGCTAAAGCTGAAGACCCTGAGCTCAAGGCAGCTGTGCTTTCCTATTACATGTCAGCCTGAAGAAATGACCCAGAATAAAGCTTTTGAGTAACTGCAGCCACAGCTGAGCTGAAGTTTCTCTGTTGGGGACACTCTATCCCTGCCATGGGAGGGAGGGATTCTCCCCACATCAGCTCTAGTGCACTCAAGCAAAACATGTACCAATTCAATGATGTGCCTGTGGTGTGAAAACTCTCTGCAAACAACCTGTTATAAACCAGTGTTTTTCTCCTGCTCCAAGACTAGGACACTGGTGGTTCTGAAGAGTTACAAAGGATGAGTCCTGTAGCATGCCCTTCACAGAGATTCACATACAGACTGTGAAGGGAAAAGAAAGTCAAACATGCTTACAAAATTAAGGCTTTATCATTATGAAATATATAATCTGAATAACAGCTAGACCATCCTGGTGTTTTTCCTCACTAGTGTAAATCAGTGACAGATTTCACCAACACAATGCAGAGTACAATGGGTTAAAGCAATAAAACTATGCTAACGTACTTGTGTTAGCTTTTCAACTAAGGGCACTCCAGACAAGCCTGGCAGGTTCCAAATTTCCATGTGGCCAAAAAGGTAAAAAACCACCCAAAACTATGGAGACACCAATAGACCTTCATGACAAATGAGCATCAGACAGTGTAAAGAGTGACTCTTCATCCCTTCAGAAAGGTCCTATCACTCAATGCTGAGAATCTCATTCCCAAGTGAATTACAGTCTTGCCTCTAATATGCCTTTTTGAGTAAAGATTGAGAAAGTTTTGACAAAGGTTTATTGACCCATCAGACTACTTTTATTGATGCACAATGTCTTCTGGACATTAGTCAGAGATCTACCAAGTCATGAAAATATTTTTCAATCAGCAGGTCAGTACAGCTGGGATGCTTACAAATAAGACCTAGGGCATGATTAGTGCAGAAAAACAAGGTTGTGACAACAAAAACACATCAAGGAGAAAAAAATCTGGCTTCCAGAGAAAATGAGACAATCAAGTGAGACATCTTGGATCAAAAAGCTAAAAGCTCAAGCAGACAGATGTGTGTAAGATGGATGTAAGTAGTTACACACTTGGTAACGAGGTAACAGAAACACCCTACATGCTACCCTGAGAAAATGTCCCCAGATTACTGTTTTTTGGGGTCAAGCTCAGGTTTAAAGAAACTCAGTTACAAGCTGCCTCCTGTGTTCAGGGAAACAGGATTTGTACCTTCTGTAAATGATTAGGATAAATAACCACTTTATTCTTTACAGTATCAATGGCTTCCCTACCTGAAACAACCTGAAACACTGACTTTGAGTATCTCATCAAGAGGCAGTAACAGTAATTATTATACACCTCAATCAGAGCTCCAGGGATTACAGAGTTCTAAACTGATCCATTAATTTTGTTTTGTTATATTCTAAAATGCATACATGTCCTCCAATATTGAACACTGAAATAATGGTTGAGCCAAAAGAAAGAAAATAAAGAAAAACATCATTCCTCATGTTCTCTACAGTTTTATCTACAATCACTAGTCCTGTATACTTAAAACAGAATCTGATAAATCTAAAAGCCAACACAAAACAAAGTTGAAATACTTGATATTAATAAACGAGCTATAAAATGGTGGGTTTCATTACTACCTTCTTTTAAGGAGTTTATATCTTCCCTTACATCTTGGCTTCTTCTCTCTTTTCATTCACTACTTGGTGGGGTTTTATGCCAAAATGCACAATACACACCTTTTATGTTTAAGTGCCTTTCAGTGAAATAATTCTGTCAAAGTTAAGATCCAAATATTTTCCTCTGCTTTCACTTCCAAACACTACCACAAACTGCAGTAGCTAATAATAATCACAAACATCTATTAAAAATGCAATGCTACAAACAAAGAGATTTCCAACGTTTACAGCTTGAAGGAAGATTAAGTCCTCCCCTTTTGTCGTATAATTTACCACATGCAGCAAAATGTGAGGGGAAAAAATCACTTAAGTGGCATACTAGAAGCAATCACAGACACAAGCATACTAAAATGAAATATAGGGCTGGCCAGATGTTCATTAAGTGTGACATCTTTTTTATAAGAAATCAAACTAAAGAAAAGAACAAGTAAGTAACTCCCCCATAAATTCTAGATGATGCTTTACAACTGTCTTGGTTTCTTTTTCTCCCCTCCCCCCTTTTTTTTTTTTAAGCATAATGATAACAGTTATTTCTCCTACTGCAACTTCCCTCATCTTTTTGCTCCACCTTTGACAGCTCATTTACAACTTTACCAACAACTAATCAGCAAGAACTTAAGCCTTCCCTGGAAAAAATCTTTCAAATGCCAGTCTCTCCAATACCATGAAAGAGGAAACTGAAAATAATGACTTCTAAACTGGTAATAAATAACTACAGGTCCAGCCTGACACATCCTCTAATCTCAAAGGATGTTAAATATTAGGAAACACTACCAAAATATTATTCTTCCTGCTCTCAAGTAACTTGCCAAGCGAAAAGCCAAGCCATGAGGACAAAAACTCAAACTCCAGGAGAAAGTCAACATATTTACTCAAGGAACTAACAACGTTAAATAAAGAAGGAAGGAAACATTTAGGAATAGATATACATTACTGAGACTGCAAAGCAACGTCCTATAAAGGTCAGAAAAACTCACTCACCTAAGAAGAAAATATTCCTGAAATTAAAATAGCAGCCACTAACTTCTACCTGATTTTGGTAAACCCACTTTTTGATGAAGAGTTCATGCAGCTTGAGGTCTTCACCCATCACCAAGGGTTTCCAAGGTGTTCATGCAAAACCCCTGTAAATTAAGGATGCCCTCTCAATAGGATTCACTTGTCTTCAACCTATTTTTCTTCCCCATCTGATAAATAATTGAGATTATTTTTCCCCCGATTTATTCACATAACATGTACCAAATATATTAAAATCACAAAAAGCTTTAACATCTGTAATAAATGAGTTATTAGTACATACTATTTCAATTATTCCACTCAGAGCCCTGAGCTAAAATGGGAAAAAGAATCTAAATTTTAATTCAAATACATCTGAGTACTAAGGCTTTTTTCCTAAAGAAAATGGCTGGCTGTACACACAGCATTTTAACAGGACAAAACAAATGAGACTGCTAGGTTCTTTACAAAAACTCAAAAGCAACCTTACCAATTCACTTAGGAACAAGGAAATTAAAAATTATCATCATCTCTATCACCTACAGTGAGTAATTTATCATTCTTGCTCTTCACTAGTATCATGTTCCAACAGTGAGTGGCTACAACAAATACAATTAGACAGCTGGCCGCAGAAGTGGGAGATAATGTGCTTTTGATGGAGTTTATCCAAGCATGGAGATGGAATGTTTGTCATCCATGCAGCAGAGTTGCTGCGTTTTTATCACAGGGAAAAGAAACCCCTGGCTATTAAAACCCAATGATTTTGTGTTTTAAAGATTAAGAAACTGGACATCATTGCAGAGGAGGCTACAGATAATAAATGAGAAGGAGAATCCTGCTTTGTAACATGGTGGGGTAGTATTTCCCTTACTCAGGCAGTCAAGGTGTGTTTAACTGTGGTACCCAAGGACAGATTCCCAACTTAAAAAATTCAGTTTCTCACCTAATGTTGGAACCAAAGACTCCTATGTCAATATTTATTGTTGGCTCCCAAGTGGAAGGTTGGACTTTAAGAAATGAAACCATCTAAAATTTAAGAAGATTTTAACAAAGATTTTTCCTCAGTCAGAATAATTTTCTCTAGTCAACTTCGTTTGCCTTTCCTTCCTGAAGGTTTTAATACATCAGTCACGTCCCCTGGTTCATTATCCTTCTCTCACCCCCTTCCTCCCTCCCACTTTTTATACACATCCCCTGCTCTTTGACAACATCTCTGGGGAGCAATGAAGAGGTACTGCCATTTTCCTCTCAGGGGATATTGTTATTCAGTGAGGAAAGATCAACCTTGATGGACTCACAGGGGAAACGCTTGCAAACAAAGGAGAAAGTTTGTCAATTGATTTCTATGCTGAGGGTAATCACCATTATATTTTATCTCAAAAGCTCACACAGCGATCAACTTGGAATACAATTAATGAAGTATTTTTCTAGCAGCATCTACTAACTGATATTAGCCAGATGTCTCATTAAAATCCGCAGTGACAAACCCCAGCTCTTTACCAGCAAAATGCACTTTTGCAGGCTAATTATTTTTTTTTTGCCATTATGTTTGTAAGACTGAAATCAAGTCAACTTTGTAATGTTTTCGTATAATGATTCCATGCAACCTTTTCATGTTTTGAACTTCTTCAATCTTTGAAAGCCAAAATATTGATAAATAAAAACTACTGCAAGAAGTTATTACTTTGTGGCAAACTATGCCAGGAATAAAAGAAAAATTAACAGAAACAATATGTGCTCTGAAAAAATCCTGAATTACTCCCTCCCCATAACTTCTGAAAGACTGAGCACCACACACAAGGTCATATTTAAAACATTTATTTTTGCTCAATCATTCCACGTTTCTTGGGTTTATTAGGATTTTTTTCTTGAAGACTCACTAATTTCTTGAACATCTGGAAGCAAAAGCTATTTAGAGCCTGGGCATTTTTAAAGGATATGACTCAATACATTACAGGACCATCTGCAATACACTCAAGATGCACCTACAGCAGGACACAAGGCTGATCTCTTAAAAGCACAATCTAATACTCTGATAGGGCTTTTTCTTGGTCTCAAATTTTTGAGATTGATTTCAAGTAATTTATAGGTGGAAGGACAGACAAATCCAATGTGTCAATGCTATGCTCCTAGGTTTTATGAACTGCATAGTTCTTCTGTTTCACACAAGCTCATTGCAATGTCTGGCTTGACATCCTTAGTCCATTTAACCCCAAGCAGAGAACAGCTTCTTGTCTACTGGGGGAAAACTAAGGATGCATTTTAGAGGGATTTACCATCTTTTTATATGGGCTGATAGTGGTAGGACAAGGGAGAATGGTTTTAAACCAGAAGAGGAGAGATTTAGATTAGGTATCAGAAAGCAATTCTTCCCTCTGAAGGCAGTGAGGCCCTGGCACGGGTTGCCCACAGGACGCTCCATCCCTGGCAGTGTCCAAGGCCAGTTTGGAAGGGGCTCTGAGCAGCCTGGTCCAGTGGGTGGCATCCCTGCCTGGGGCAGGATGGAACAAGATGACCTTTAGGGTCCCTTCCAACCCAAACCATTCTGAGATTTTGCCCCAGAAATGTGAAGTGCAGCCTCTCCTGCCTGAGGGATCCCAGGGGTGCCCCAAGTCACGGTCAGAGCAAAGGTGACAATGAGTTGGTATAAAAACTGTATTACGCTCCTGATTCCTGCCAGCTTTTACAGCTTCCTGTCCTCTTACCACAGACATGCATACAGGCTGATGGGAGGAAGACACAGACCCCCCCTGTGGCTACTGCCTCCAGGACTGTCAGCTCAAAGTTTAGCTCTCTGCAAAAACATTTAAAATGTTTGCACAAAGAAAAAAAACAACCAAAACAACAAAAAAAAAACAACAAACCAACACAAAAATCGTAAGAGAGAAACCCCTAGAAATGTGGGAAATACAAGCAGCTTTCTCTTTTTGTGCACAAAATGAAAAGCCAGTAGAACAACAAAACAGATGCAAACAAGAAAAGCATCAATATTATTTTCAAAGGACAAATTGCAATCTTAAAGCATCTCCTCAAAAATTCTCAACATAAATAATGGCCTTTTATTGTTCATTTACTGCAAGGTTAGGCAGCCTGATATGATGGATGAACTGTCAACCCTCAACTAAACTTCTACAATCCATCATAGAAAGAGTGGAAATTTCACTCAGAATGTCAATAAACCTAAATGATGAAGTGCAAATAACTTTACAGCATTCTGATCATTTTTTAGAACCTGCATTCGCTGCAAAATTTCAGAAACACTGCTCTTTCCCCACTTCCCTCCCCTGCTCCCTGGAAGTCACAAAATGCAGGTGTGCACCTTTATTTATAGGTCACTAATACCATAGAATCACAGAAGAGAAAGGAAGTTTCTGTGCCTAGTGTTTGAGAAAATAATACTTATAAAATAAGCTATTTGACTTTAGCCAAACATCAAAGATGGACAAGAGGTTCCGAAAATTCCTGTTTAATCAATTATTCAAATGTGGCCATATTAAGAAAATTAAACCAGAGCTCAGTGGAGCTTGGTCTCAAATCAAATCTGACCCTGCCCTGAGGCAACTAGAATTATCCTATGACTCTATGACAACTAAAAACAGGAGGGGGCTTTTGTGGATGCACAATAAAACATACAGATTTCCATTTAATAAAACCCAACATGTCAGCATGTCTTGACTTAATTTGGTGACAATAATAAATTTGGTAACAATAAAAAAATAAATCTGAAGTATTTGTACACCCCTACTGGATCAAAGTGATAACAATGATTTAAACTATATACATGGAAAAATTTCACTTTGTAACACCAACAGACTCTTATGCAGACTGTTACACAGCACAAACACTGGCAAATCCAACAACATGAACTAACACACAGACTTATCCAAACCCAGGAATTACACTGCTTGATGCTGGTATCCAAGATGTGGTTACCAGCTGAAGTGGTTTACATCCTAAGGAAACATACTCTCTGTGTCTGTATCAGAGGAAGCCTGCATCTCCTCTTCATATACACACGCCAAAGCCAAATAAACCAGTTCTGGCAGATTTAATCATAGTACATTAAAAATTAGCTGATAATTATCCCTTTAACTTGATCCTGCGATGTGACTTACAGCTAAGCATGAAACTCCTAGTAGGAGTCTTACAACACACTACACTGCAAAAAGCTTAGTTTTCACTACAGATCTCAGAGCCTAAGGCAAACGTTTATCAAATTTGATGAGGCTATTTTAATAAATTGGTAGAAAGCATTTATAATTTGCATTGAATATAAAGGCAAATTAGAGAGACAATCAAATCTGTAAAAATTAGGCATCCTGCTTTTGCTTATAATGTAGTGTTTAAAAACTCAATGCATTACTTTCCAAGCTAACACCAGACTTTCTCATCTGTACTTCATCTTTATCCCAACTGTCCTGTTTCATGGTAACAGAACAAAAATCCTTCTATTTGTTTCTTTTCTCCCTTATTCCATCAAAAGAAGCAAGCTGTGGATCATAACTAAGTCAAATCAAAAAGGTATCCTCACAAAGGCATCAATCTAAACACTTAAATGCTCATGCTGGAATACCTAATTTATCTCAGCTTTAAGCACATCCCTAACATCTTTGTTTCAGAAGTCACTCGCACCCTTACAATTAAGTATATTAAATAAAAATACTTCAGCATCTTACTGACTTGTACTTCAAAAATGGAACATAAAATACACAACACAAACTGCATGAGCCCTTTCTGAAAAAAAATAAGGAACATTTTTCATTAATCAAGAAACCAGTGTCTCTCTCTCCTTTCTCGGAACTTCCAGATACTAAACAAAGAAATGACACAAAACAAGTATTTATGTGAATTCATACTGAACGATGTAGGTACGACTTGAAAGAAATGTTTGAAAGATGCCCTAGCACTGAGTTTTCATTTACTTCTAAAGCTCAGAATGAAAACTTTTTTCCTTCTTTTCATATTGACTAATGTTTCATGGACAAAAACTCAATTGAGTGAAATCACAGACACAGGTTTGCTGACATTCTTCACTCTATTTCATGCAGCATCATCTGTAAAACTAAGATGAACAGCTTGTGACTCCCCTCCAACCAAATTCCAGAGCCTTTCTGGAATTAGTGTTCTGTTGAGCTAAGTCACATTAACTTACATAAAATGCAAATACTACCTTGCATACAATAAATAAAACAGACAGAGTGAAACCCCTGGTTCTTAGATTCTAGTGCTGTATTTGTTGCCCCCAGCCTTCACATGTAAAGCTCATGAACCTCCCTGCTGGAGAAGCTGTGTTTGCCATATGAGCTGCTGTGTTCAATACATTAGCTATAATCGAAACCTTTCCCATATCTAGTTTGCTTTTCACATTTTTACTAAACTCAGAAAAACTCTTCTGAGAATAGTGACTGCATCATTCTTGAGGAAAGTGGAAACCAACATGTCTGAACAGAAAACTTGTATTTCAGAAAATGGGCTAGAGAATAAAACAGAATGACCCCAGTCCTACAGCTCTTTACCTTTCCCTTTCCTCATCTACCTCTATTATCCTGTTAACACCATTACTGGAGTTTTACATCCATCTCTCTTTACAGAAAGGGCTCATTTGACACCTCTGTACTGCAGAAATGAATGTTTCAAGGCAAGGACTGATGATAAATGAGGCATAATTAATGCATTGTCTATTACTGTGCAATACTGACCAAATATATATGTATGAAGAAACTAAAACTGTCTTACCGTACACTTTGTGCTCATTGTAATGCTCAGGGTGAAATCTGAAGAGAATTCCAAGTCTGGAGTGGATGCAGTATTACAGTCTATATGCTGTCAAAAAGAGTAATAAAACTCTGTCAGTAACAGTGACAAATGTCAATTAAGATCTCCCTTTGGATGAAGGTTGTTCAGACGCTCCTGTAGTAAGACAACTCTTACAGGGCAATCCTATCCAGCTCTCCAAAAACAGGAAGAGACTTAAAATCCACCTAGTCCTATGTGACCAAACACCTCAAACTGCTCTTCCTCACATGCCTGAATAACCAGACACTTTAACCAGCAGTGGCATCAAACTAGACATAGTAGCTCATTCTGTTCAGGGAAGTTGCTCCTTGGTGACAGCTGCCCATTGTTGAGTGAGGAGCTTTCACAGGCATCTTTACCCGTTCCACCCCTTGTTCATGCAGTCACATAGTAAACTACAGCATGAAACTGAGATGGGTTAAAATGGGGCTTTTCATTTGCCAGATTGGTTTGTACTGAAATATCAAAACACAACAACAGAGAGGAAGCACAGTGGGGAGAGAACTCCTTTGCTAGGATAATAACCATAACATGACATAGTTGCCGAGCCGCTGTCCGTGGTACTTGCAAAGTCATGGCAGTCAGGTGAAGTCCCAGGTGATGGAAAAGGGGAAACACAGTACCCATTTTTAAAAGGGTACAAAG
>JAWWEW010000165.1:3262412-3304702 GCA_035583185.1 Anabacerthia variegaticeps | reverse complement strand
TGCCCCATCCCTGGGAGTGTCCAAGGCCAGGCTGGACAGGGCTTGGAGCAACCTGGGATAGTGGAAGGTGTCCCTGCACATGGCAGGCTTTTGGAACGAGATGATCTTTAACCTAAAGCTTTTTATGATTCTTCATGCTGCCTCACCTTTCTTTAGGGAATGTTTGGCCTCCCTGAAAAGTTACATTGTGAACTAAATAAAGCAAGCAATACTTGATCTGAGCAAACACACCGAAGTATCTTCTGTAATAATCATAATGATAAATTGGAACATTTTTAAACTTTCTCTACCAAATATAGTCCATTTGCTCTGTGCAATGGTTATTGATTAAAACAATTTACCTATAATGCCACTGTTGCTCAACTCATCAATTTTACTACTTTGCATTGTAACTGCAGTAAAAGGAGCACATGCATTGATTTTAGGTTATTTTATAAACCACGATAGCTAATGAGAACAAATGGGTATAAAGCCATTAAGCATAATAGTTGGGCTACATGCTGCATGATGACAAAATCTGCTAAGCACATACATGTGAGCTGCACAGTGAGTCCTCATGACAGCATATAATAGAAAGGGACATGTATGCACTATTACCAGTGAAGCATTTTGCTCCTGAAATGACTACGGCTTATACACTGCATTGGGCATGTTTAACTTCAGCTATTGTTATCTACACTCCTCAGGTTAAGAAGTTGTTTTCATTTATTTGCTTGCCTAACAAAATAATAAAGCTCAACTTATATCCAGGCAGCTGTTAATTTAGGGCACACAGTATGTTCTTTATTTTCTGTGTACTAAATCTGACCTATCTGCAGTAAGTATTCAACTACAGTCCTGCTTGAACCAGAATACACAAAACAGTACACAAAAAACCATCAGGTGAGAAACGTGCAGGACACTCACTCATTGCACCATCAAACCTGTCAAGTGGCAAACAATTACTGCCTCACATTCTTGAGCTCAGTATCTTTGTTTTGTGCACGCTCATTCACTATGGCTGGAATTTACCTTTCCTATAATGACAAGACTACAAAGTGTATTTCAACAATTGAGGTCATCACTTTGCTCTCTCCTTACACCCAAGGAACACAGACACTTGTATGCCTGAAGTCACACAACTTATTACAGATGTCTTTCAGAAGGATTCTAGTCAACAAGCTGAGAGAATATGTAAGACACACCTGCCATGATTCCACCATGTATGAACAAAGAATCCTGAGGTAAAAAAAGTAGAGATGCACAAGACTACCAAAGCAGTGATTAAATTGAAAGAAACGTCAGTCTCGGCATTTCTTTAATTTGAATACCTGATTTAAAAACCCTAATACCTTTAAATCTTCTCTGTAATGAAAAAAGACAATAAAAAGCTTGAGCAACTTGCACCTGGATATGCTTACAGCCAAACTGCACTTCACCTCTTAAAATACATTTAAAGAGAAATTACCTCCTCACTACACAGGTAATTCCCACTGAGGGCAGTAATATTACTGCTTTGAGCGCTTTACAGCAGAAATGTAACTATATGAACAATAAGTAGAATACCATTGTGACAAAAAATTCTTGGTCTAGAACAGCTCTCAATTTGAACTGAGCTGCTCAAATTACTGCTAACCACAAAGTTTGCCAGAAGTTCAAACTAGTCAGTGTTTTGGAATTACATCTTGTCATGTAGATTTCTCTCACACGAATTACTACCAATTTTGCTGCTATTCCCCATCATAACATTGCCATAATAAAAGACAGGACAGAAAAGCAGGCATAAATCATTGAGTAAGTACTGCACAAACTACTGCTTTTTCAGCCATGGTTATTTAACTGGATGAAACTATGGGTAATAGATAGTGAGTGATGCTCCAAGGGCCTTTAAAGCCAGCTAGCTTAACACAGATAAGAAGCCTCTCTGCTCAGTACACTGACTGAAGTGCAGAGGGAAGCCAAGTGGAAGGCAAGACTCTATTCCACAGTGTCTTTTTGGTGTAAGTTACATTCCAGTTACACAACCTGCAACCTATTAAAAGGCAAGTCAATTTGGGTTAGGATAGAGGAAAACATTGAACAAAACAACCTAAATATGGGAAGATTACCTTAGTAAAAGCTCAAAGTTGGTAAAAAAAAACAATGAATACAGATCTTCCAGCCTTAACAGCAAGAACCTGACTGCATTTGTATAATTTTGAAGATGCCCAAGTTTGTGTGTGCCATGTGCAGTTCCCTCCTCCTCCTTAAACCAAGGAAACTTCTAATCTGACTACTAAGCATTAATTAGTTTGGTACCTTAATGACACTGGCTGTAGATACCACTGTGTTTGGATCCAGCACCTCCACGACAGCTTCTGGAATGACAGCCTTCTTCATACAAGACATGTCGAAGCCATACACATCTTCCCAAAACAGCAGCTTGTCCACATGTCTGTTCATATCCCCAATAGCTACCAGACTAATGGTGCAAATGTCAGGATAAACTGTGACAAAAACAGAGCAGAGACATTTTATTTTACACACACAAAGACGACTTTTTTTTCTTTTCTCTTTAAGTGAATAACATCTTCAAAGAACACACAAAACAACTTTTTTCACTCCTGGACAAGACACCTCTTCTGCTACTTTACTCTGTAGAGTCCCATCTGTACACAGAAGAGCTAGACACAAAAATTTAATTTTTTTTCACACTACTCTGTTAACAGTATTTCCTATTCATGACAAAGTATCTTGGTAGTTGAATCCCACTGCCAGGAAATTATTAGAAACTTGATGTCTGAAGAAAATAATTTGGAACATTCTATTCTGGCTTCTATACAGATAATGACCTATAACTCTAGACCGACACACAAAGGAAAATTCAGGTGAGGGCTCTGCAATAACGAGAAATGTCTGTGAAAAGACCTTACTTCCAGAAAATAGTAAGCATTCTTACTCAGGAGTTTTATTCCTGTTTGTTATCGTCTCTGGCTGATAGTTGTCTTACAACTTAAATAATTATTTCTGAATACTGAAAAAGAATAACCACTTTTCTGTCTGCCCCTGAAGAGTAGGAAGTGACCCAACAGACAGCAAACAACCTCTTCCATTCCCTCCCTCCCACTTCTAGGATAACAGCTATCATTCTTACACTACTTTCACATTTGTGCTTTCCCTTCTCCAGAGAATATATTCAGAATAAGTAACTATTTACTGCTTTTCCAAACAGTAGTGGAAGGCTGACATTTGCCTTTTTAGCAGCTGCCAGCAAAGTCAGTCAATCTCCTGGCAATCTCAACTGAGTGGAAAACCCACAAAGAACAGCTGCTATGAACACAGCTGTCTTCATCTTAGTATTACCAAATAGTAAGAGAAGCTCAATTTATATTTAGTAAGGCTCCTTTTCACAAAGAAATTCCCAGGTTTTTTCTTGAGTTTTAAAGCCTCTAACGCCACATACATTGAACTCTTGATCTAGCTTCAGAGCAAAATGCCTACTAACAAAACCACTTTATCTGATTTTATTTTTTATTAATATATGAATGTGGCAGTGTTAATAAAATTGAAGTTTCTCTTTTCCACCCCAAAATCTGATGAAGTGTAAAATTAATTTTGTCATCAGCTCTGTTTGAAATTATAGGGTAGCAAAATGAAGATGGAGAAATCACTGCTGTAGTACGGTAAGTCAGAAAAGTGGTACTTACTGCCCTGTAAAATACAGGAGATAGACACAGCAAAATGAAATTAGACCTTTCATACAGTCAGCATAGTTCTAGCTGAAAGGAAATAACCATATAAATATTGATGATAAGGAATAGTCTTCTCTCAAGAAGCTTTTTCTTTGTTATATAAAGATATTAAAGTAAGCACATTCTCATCTTTCTCACTTTCTTGACTGTTTAAAACAGAATAAATAAATACCAGCAAGTCTCAATTGGTGAGCTATCATCCCCCCTACTCTGCAGCTAAGAAACTCTGAGGAGATGGTTTCTACAGGAGCAGCCCACAATTAACTCAGCAGCAAAAAGGCAGTTTGACAGAAATCCAAACTGGAAGGCATTCCAAACTGCCTTGTCCGAATCCAACCCTTTGGTTCCAGCACAGAACACCACCATTTGCTGGGGGAGTATTTGTAGGGCCTTTCTGGAGCCATCAACACGGGAAGGCTATTTCTCAAAGCTTTCATGCTGCTGTTTACTGGTGTAACAACTGCATTACACTTGGCTTTACCTCACAGCATTTCAAACCTTCAAGGGCCACCACTGATGCTCCAAAAATTACAGGACAGTGTGATACAGACAACAAAAGCAAGTGACAACAGCCTTTGAGGGACTATTTTTCAGTGAAACAGACTTCATAGGATGCGATGGTATGATGAGAAGAGAGATAAAAAGACTGGCAGTCCCTAGTTACAGAACACACTTACAGGAGTGTGATAGAAACACTGCAAATGAAAATGAAAACCACAGCTAAAAGTGATCAACTACTTTATAATCTTCCACCTCAAACTAGCCCCAATTTCTGGGACATTCTGTAAACAGAAAGGAAGTTGATTACCTCTATCAAGCGTGAAATATTTGAACTGCATCATAACCAGCTTATATTAAATCTCTCTGTTCACACAGCAAGTCCTTCAATCAGCAGTGGAACTCACGATCGATTGTACAAAGTGCTTAAGAAAAAGGACAAATGTAAACACCAAATGCTCCAATCTAATCTGCATTTTTACTTTAGCCTATTGATAGCAACAAAAGTGGACAACGTCTGTCCAGATTTCACAAAAAGAAATGTGTTCCACCAAGAGGGCTCAGGCAAAAGACTACAGTGATACAGTAATTTCCAGATTTACACCCCCACCGATGTCCAGAAGCACATGCCATACTGAGGCTTGACTGGAAATGCAAGCAGTGTTATCTAAATATCAGCCTAAATCATCTAAATGCTGCAGAGTTTTGTAGATGTTGAAAAGCATCAGCATACAATTGCAAATTCCATTTCACCATTATCCTCGATTCCCCTGGAAATCCTCTGCTCTTCCTGCAACCCTGTAACACTTTCCTGCGCAATCCTGACAAGACCTGCCAATTTTTTTCCTCATTAAGCCTATAATTTAATAATTATTCCTTCTCGCAGGTGAAATGAACAAAATGTTGATTGGCCAGAAGCACCCACCCCTCAGAGCTCTCCCAGACGCATCGCTTTGACCATCTGTGTCCTTCTCGACTCGGTGCCCACGAGTCATCCGTCACCAGCAGCAGCTCACGTGGGGAGCAGCACATGATGGGAAACCCTTCATCCCTCAGCAATGCCTCACAACCATCAGGACGCTGAAGGGTAAGGCAGCAATCCTCCAGGCACACAGAAATAATGCCACGTGAACACCATCATCGTTTTGAATGACACCTTCCTGGCCCGTGTCACCCCTCACCAATGTGAACTGCACTCAAGTGTGTGAAAAAACACTCCAGCAACAGCTCTACAGAACAAACAGATGGGTCCTGGGCAGCAAAAATTTTATGTTCCCAAATAAAGCTATTATGTACTGTACACATTACCCTAGACAGTTTGGCATAATCCACTCCAGCATGCCAACAGGCTAAATTGAGGTAATGATGATATGACTGACTGAACACAAATCTGGAAATTTGGACTCCCGACTCAATCACTGAAAGATCCGGCCAAGTCACAGCCGCTTCTATTGCTTTTTTCAGCTTTCAAACAGCCTCTGCAATAATGATCTTGGGCTCAATAGTACCAAGTGGCTTAAGACAAAATTAAGAAGATTTAGGAGTTCCTCTGGTGAGACTTCACCTCAGAGCGAACTTTTAAGTTTTGGTTCACCTGAATTTGGACGTGCCCACAATTCTGCTGCTATTCATCCCCGCTGCAGGAGAGTCCGTGCTGCTAAGCTGATTGCTGAGCAGCTTTCTCACAAATCCTGGACACAGCATTTACCTGCTACACAAGCTGGCAGCAGAGCAGCAATTGGAAGCACCCTGATGAAACCGTGTTAACAAAAATTAGAACCTGGCCACACCAATGAGTGCTCGTACAACATTGTGAAGAGTCAAAGAAGGGCCCAAGACCATTCTCAGACCACAAAGGGTAAGTGTAGTGCAGAAACAGCACACTCTGTCTGCTCAAAGCAATCTCTGCGAGTTACAAACCCATAGCAAACCTGCCAAAACCACAGTTCAAAACAGAGGTAAAACATTTCTGGTCCTTTTCAGAAGGCTTTTGAAATAGTAGCTAAATATAAAATGATGCCTTAGGATTTTAGGGAATGTCCCTGAATTTAACTGTATGGCAATGTAAAATTACCAGCATACAGCTATGCAGAGCACTCAGCTGTGCTCCTGGTCTGGCTGACTATTCTACATTACTGGAAACAAAAAATGCTCTTATTCTATCATGTTGCTCAAGTGGCTACTAAATACTCTAACACCTCTTACCTGTATTTTCAGCTTTGTGACCGAATGTTGAACAACTGCATAAACCCCCTTTTTTCTGCTGGACTCTGTAGTGTACGAAAGCTCACTGCAATCAAAGGGAAGTACTGCAGCAAGCCCTGTGACACAGTCATTAATCCAATCATTAAGTCAGTGTAGTGAAACTATGTGCATGGTTAGCACAAAAGGGGAAAAAAACCCCAGACTGATGACTACGATTGAAAAGGTCAATATGAAATACAATAGTGACAAAGGAATTAGGCACAAGGAATAAAGCACGTGCAGAACTTGTGCAGAAAACTGCATCAAGTGAGGAATCAGTATTTACAAGCACTTAAGCAGTACTTAAGATGACACAATCTAAGCTACTTCAAAATAAACCCTTTTGTTTTGTCACAACCCTACCCTCCAACTTGAAAGAAAGAGCAATTACCATCAGGATAAACATACTGAACTCAAACAGTGTCATTTCATTAGTTATTTCATGTGGCTTTTTGTGTTTCAATCTGTGTCCTCCCCACACAACTCCCCTTCTCCAGGAAAACACCCTATCCATTTTTTCTCTAATCCATAGTAGCCTATTCAAACAGTATCACATCCTACAGGACAGAACTCATTTTCCTTTGTTCATAATTATGCAGAAACTGGGATTTTGGGAGGGGAAAACAAATGACCACACGTGTGGGAAGAATTAGGGAGGAAAATATTTAGACTGTACTTAAGAATAAATAAGCCTCATTTTTAAAAACACCATTTAATTTGAGACCTTGATACCCCACCTAATGTGCTTCTATTACCCATACAGTAAATTAATGCCTGGAAGCTCACACTAATGAAAACATTTTTCATTGAGACTGGCAACTTTCTCATCCATGCATAGCTTATTCTAAGTCTCTGAGTTCATTTAGTTTCTCCCCAGAGCTGAATTCATTACAAGAATTGAGCACCAACCTGATCCTCCCTCTGCCAGGTACTTGTCCTTTGCATAGATGACAGAATCCAGCATTGACTCGAAGAGAAGGAAATAACCCTGTTTATAAAAGAAGGGAAAGAATTCAGAAATCACTATGCCTCTTACGCAGCTTATTTAATAATTTTACAGATAGATTTTATCAACACTGTTTAAGAACTTCATATGTCCATATGCCTCAAGAGCCAGCACCTCCTGAGTTTCTCAACAGTGTTGTCACTTCGAAACTTCAGTATATAATCTTTAATTCCCCAAACTTCAAGTCCATAGCATATACTAAATTAGTAAACTACAGACAATAAATATCCAATGTACACCAATAAATACCTGACAAGAGTCCTACATCAAAAGAAATCAAATTCAACTCAAACTAAGGGAAAAGCTGCATGTATTGATTGTTACTAATAACTGGGAGGTTCCAACAAAAAAAAAAATCCCTTTCACCTCAGAACTGCAAGTAACAATAAAACTATTGTTAGAGAAACAAGAAATACATCTTTGCCACTTCATACTTGCAACCTCGTGGTGCCCTGTATCACCCTGGGCAATGCTCACTAAGACAGGTGGAAATAAATCACGTACCAAAGACATCGGTTCTCTGGGTGTTCTACATCATTTAGCAGCATCTGGACTTAAAATTTCCAGCATAAAAATGCTTAGAACTAGATTTGCATAAGGAGGTTTTTGTGTTGGGATTAATTTTATGGCAGGTTAATCATACTGCTCCTGGTGTTTAGAATAACTTACTGTACTGCAACAGAAAAACATTTCTTATTTAAACATTTGAGATATTAAAAAACTCACATAGTAGTATTAGAACAAATTAGAATTTTATAGAAAACATCCAGTTTCTCAACTACTTTTAAATAAACTGCAGATTTATGAGATATATAGCCCTTTGTCTTCCAGTAATTTATTGATTTTTACACCCTTCCTGTTTTCCACGTTTGAGTGTGATCCTTAATCTCACTCAATCCTGTAACATATTTCATCTACATCCTCACATCAAATCAATTAAGACAAATAACACAGGGTTTGCATTTTCACTTAGTATCTTAATTCTCATTTTGCTTAAAACACAGCTTAGTCATATGGCTTAATTAGCAAAGAACAGAACGGACAAGTCAAATCCAGAATGTGGACCTGCAGTTCCTACCAGCCCAGCCCTCAGTAACCCAACAAAGGAAAGGTAAGAAGTTGCATCAGGGAAGTTTAAGATTGGATACTAGGGAAGATTTCTACACTGAAGGGATTGTTGTGCACTGGCACAGGCTGCCCAGGGCACTGGTGGAGTCACCATCCCTGCAGGCATTTAAAAGACATGCAGATGTGGCACTTGGGGACATGGTTTAGTGATGGGCTTGGCAGTGCTGGACTCAATGCTCTTAGAGGTCTTTTCCAATCTAAACAATTCTAAGATATTTGCCCTTATTTTCTGCACTTCCACATTTGTATAGTCAGTTAATTTGTTATTTTATTTTTGAAATCATCATGCCACACTGCTGAAGACAGCACGTCACGGAAACTGCCCTGCTAACACCACCAAATTTACTTCCAAGTTTGTGCCATCCTGGATGTTAATTTTGCTTGACTCTCAGAACAAAAAGAACCGCAAGTTCAGAGTAAACATCACTATCTGCAGCTTTCAGAACTAAAAACAAAACTAGAAACCCCAGAAACTTGACATATTTGCATTCAACAAGAACACTGTGAACATAATGCCCATGGTCCTCTTCTCAACTTGTTTCTAACAGGGCAGTGGAAGCTTTTCCTCCTAATGCTGCCTTTTCTTCCACTGTCCTGCCCAACTTCTGTAAGCCCTTAGAACAAGTCCCAGAATGAAGACTACTGCTTTGTGAGCAGTAGGATTGTTAGCAAGCTTTGCTGGACAGCTGAGAAGGCCAGGAGCTTCAACTGCATCAGGCACAGGTTATTTGATGCCTACAGCAAGCCAAAAACACAGAATGGAACCACAGCTTTCTTTTTTACAGCATTATTCTTATAGTTTTAAAAATAGAATATGTTTAGCTCAGAAAAATTATTTTTAGATGCCTTTAACTGAAAATTACTTGTTTTCACAACATTTTAAGTGTAACCTCTAGGACATATCTTAAGTCTACTTAACAGCAAGAGTCAATAACTTACAAAGTGACATTTTTATGGATCAGCTCTTCACTGCCTTCTTTCTGCCTATCACCTGTGTCTGCCAACCAAGTGCAAGAAGACACCCCTCCTCATGAGAAACACAATTCTCACTGTCCTCTCCCTGACCCTTCCACTCTGGCGCTGTTGGTTCTCCCCCCACTCCCAGTTCTATCGTCCCCCAAACCCATTACAGCATTCCTCTTAAGTTACACAGACCATCAGTGGTACTCAATCAAGTCATTTATTACTTGCACCACAGTGCTGTGCTCAGTGTGCTGTGCTCCTCTGTAGTGTAATTTGGAATGTAATTTCACAGGCTGCTGCCCCACCTGTAGGGGTGCCACCTGGAAAATGAATTATACCTGACGTCCTTCCCCGTGATGCTGTGGGGCACTACTGCTGCCACCCCAATAATGCAGGGGTTTGGTTTTAATTAGGCATCTATTAACATTCTTAAAATTAATTACTGCAAAGAGATCTCCAGGATACAAGTCTGTGAGCTGAATATTATTAGTACAGCCTTGATAGCAGCTAAGCTAAGACAAAGTGTGACACTTTCTCTGTTAAAGACAAGCTGAATACACAGAACATCTTCAATGTTATGATACCATACTGTGCATTTTCTACTCAAAAGCTGGCCATTTCCTTCTCAAAATGAAGTTGCTTATTTCTTACATTTGCAAAGCTGAAATGAAATGTTCTACAGCAAACAAAAAAACCTGATATAAACAGATCTGGACAAGAACACAAACATACAGCACTGTGAAGTAACATCTGCCCAAGACACCCATCAACGCTGCCTGAGACCCCTGCATATCTGAATCCAGAGCAATCGAGTATTGCCACATTTCTTACATATCCTTTATATCTGTATTCCTTGTTCGTAACAAAGCTCACAGAGCTCTGATAAATTAATGTGTTTCATTGCTATATTTTTCTTTATTCTTCAAATACACTACAGCGTTCACTTTCATTCAAAGCTACAAAAAAATATTTTACCAATGGACCAAAACATAAGTATGGCAAGTTCTTTCAATTTTTGTGTTTCGCTATTTACCATGATAATCTTTGTGGAGAAAAAGAGATTATGTTCTTTAAAAAGCATAAAAAAGTGGCATTAGCATGTTTACAATAGCAAGAATTAGCAGAATTTTTGGTACAGCAGACAAAAAAGGTGCGAAGATAGAATCGAGAAGAAATATTTAACTACTTCAATCAGAGTTGTATTTCCCCTCTATCAAAGATGTATTTTATTTTCTATAACATTACTGAAGCCAGTCTGGTTCTCCAGATTCAGTAAGGCACAATATTAAATATTTAATGGGATGAAAGGCCAAATAAGTGGCCCAGAGAGCAGACTTTACCTTTTCTAATACCTAGTGATATAAAAAAGTGCATAATTTTTTAAAGTGAAGTTTCTAACTACCAGATTCCCACAGGCCTATGACTAG
The DNA here is from genome assembly GCA_035583185.1 of Anabacerthia variegaticeps. Lineage (NCBI taxonomy): Eukaryota > Metazoa > Chordata > Aves > Passeriformes > Furnariidae > Anabacerthia > Anabacerthia variegaticeps. Next base: position 3,293,726 of record JAWWEW010000165.1, on the reverse strand, counting down.
AACAAGTTACAAGAGAGTCTGCAACACAGATTGGACAACAGATTCTAATTTCAGATACAAAATGTAATCTGGCATTAACAGATACACAAAACTGATGTGGCCCATTCAGTGTCGTGAAAAACTACTTTTTACTTGAAAAAAATCTCCCCCAAACCTGTGGCACATTTAAATGACAAGCAGCAGCTACACAAACTCTTCTGCACGCTCTGCTGCAGCACCATTTCCCACATGCTAAGTCAGCCTTCATGCTGATCTCTCATCTATGATTTAATTTTAAAAAAAATAAAATTCATTACTGACAGAGCAAGCTCACAAATTTCAGAACCACAGCTTGACTTTGTCATTATGCACACCCTGTTGTGTCCTTAAACTAACAGGAGTGAGGACACCAAATGGGAAGATGTGAAGAGCAGAAAAGCGATACCCATTATTGGTGTTGGCAAAACCCCCGAGACAATCATGCAAGGAAACAAAATTCCTTTATAAAAACCCATATTGCTCTAAAGAAATTAAAGCATTCAGCTACTTAGTATGCTCTTCACACCAGAGTATTAAGAACACAAAAAAAGCTCAGTTCTCATATAGTAATAAAACTGTTACATAAACGCTTGCATTAAAGCGCCTCCAAATATTAAGAGAAACAATAGCGAATATTAAGATTACAGAATGACCAGTGTTAAAAAAGTGCCATCACTGAGTATCTCTCATAGAAAGAGGGGAATGAAGGAAGGAGAGAAAAGATGGTTTCCAGTGTTTCAGACAGGCTCACTTCCTAGTCCTTTTCCCTACATCCTGAACATCTCCATTCACAGCCCAGCCCCGTATCATTTCAAAATTATCTAAAAAAATAGAAATACAAAAGGAAAAAAAACAAGGAGAGAAAAAATTAGCTATCTGACCACAGATATGATTAAAGACACGAGTACTGGACTGTACCCTCAGTTTATTTTAATCCGACAGTCCATCTCTTTCCCAGTTTTTCCTGGTATCAAACTCTGCTGCATATTCAGTACCATAAATCACTGCATTAAAAAACCCCGAATTTATGAGAAAATGCTGTACACTAACATTGTATTTCAGACAACCATCTCAGGCAACTGTCTCTCTCAATATAACCCCTTGGCAAACGAGAAATGCAGGTATTTTTCAAGTGACTAACTCTGGTAACCTTCAGCTTTATAATTTTAGCTGAAGAAGCACAAGCATGCTGACAGCAAAAAAAAACAATGCACACAGATGCAGCTGTGTAGGAACATTCCAGAAAAGAACTACAAACATTTTGTTTCTTTTTGCACTCATCCTTTCAATAAGCAGCCTGTGAAGTTTACAATTTCCCTACCAAAACACATGAGCAATTGTGCATCCACTTTTTGGCATCTTTACAGCAAGTATTTTCCTACCCAGGTAATTCAGGTAAGTCTAAACTTTGAATAAGAAGTAAGAGCTTTGTTTGTAGGTGCCCTATGGCACAAGCAGAACAGTAACACAAAGTAAGTCACTAACAATAAGTTGCAGTTTCACAAATTAAGGCTTTTAAAGGTTTCATGCACCAGAGCCAAGCAGCATGGTGTGTCAGAGGCTCCCAGCTCTGATACAGAGCATCAAACACTCCTGGACAGGGAAACCTATACAAAAACAAGGCCAGCAGTGAGATCTGATATGAAATTCACCTGTTCTTACATTCAAATAACCTTTCTCCAAGAACCAAAAGACTCAGAATCAGTTTGGTTGTAGAATTTGGCCATTCTTCTCCTCTTTCTGAAGGTAACGTGGGTGAAGTGGTCCTTCAGTCCACCTGCTCTCCCTTGTGCTCCTGCTCCACAGCATGCAAGTCCTTGCGTCAGGTTGCACACTTTACCAGTATTTTGCTAAAAATGCACACCTGTATTTGGAATGAAAAAGCCTAAATGGAAGGCCCAGAGGTCTCTGAAAGTCCACTGGGCCCTCAGTCTCCAGCAATCTGCCTTCTGGACACCAAGAGAACAGCCCACAGCTCCTCACACCTCCCAGTGTTTGTCCGTGGTTTTTACATGCTGGTTTCAGCCAAACACAATCACAGAGACGTCCTGCCCATGGTCTGAGCTCAACACTGTCAAAAACACACTCCTCAGATGTCACAAACTGCATACAGTACATTAACAACAAGATCACTGCTGATTTCTTTCACAGGCTTCAATCAAACCACTGAACAGAAAGCTGCTCATATTCAGCCTCTAAACCTGGAGCATAGACAAAACCATAACCAGATGAATTTAAAATGGAAAAATACTATTTTGGAAGATGGCAAGTATACATTTGAAACGTAAATTCCTACATATACACACACGCACTCATACACCTCTGCCCACTGTGTAATATTTAAGATGCTTCTCCCATTTCTTCATAGTTTAAGGAAACAAATTTAAAAATGAAAGAGAGGGAAGAATAGCAAGCAGTTTGTGACAATCATAGGTCACTTCTGCAATTCAGAGAATGATCGTCAGGAGCCATTACATTGGAGAGGCTCATAATGAACACTGTACCTTTTACAAGACACTGTTCTATGTGACATCTTTCTCAGAAAGCTTAATCTACAAACAATCCCCAAAGAATGCAGTATTTTTCCTCTCTCTTGCCTCACACTTGTTTTTAATTTTCTGATGCTCCAGAAACCGCTCTAAAAAAAAATATCCTACAGTGTACTGGTCTGAAGCACTTCTCTGCACCAAGCAAAACAAAGCTATGGCTCCACAAAAGGGTTTGACATTTACTAATCTAAAAGCAGCCTGCTTTCTAAACAGAACAGCAACTTTTCATATTTCTGTTACAAAGAAAAACAACTATTCCCATGAGAATTTTCCTGCCAGTCCGTACAGATTCTCTACACAGAGCAGAGAACTGACATATACTGAATTCCTTTTTGCTCTCACACTTCAACATTTTTAAGCACTTCTAAATTCACATACTAAAAACGGATTTCACACTGGGGAAGGAAATGAAAAAGCAAATTCACACAAGAAAGCCAGACAAAGAAATCTTCAACTGCATCTAGGCAACATAATGTTCCTCCCTGAACAGTGTTGGAACAGTGTGTACACTGTCCAGCTATCAATCTTACTTCCACAGCATTGTCCTCTTTATCTCTGTATTGCAGCAACCTATAAAAATCCTAACATTCCTAAATATTTAGAGTACCTAATTAAGTGAAATGCACTTGGGTACGTAATTATGACATTTAAAGGTAAACTAGCACACAAATGAAAAACCTGGATCATTCAATACTTCATTTCTTACAAGAGCTGGTTTTCAAAATCCTTTACTTCACCTTAGAGGCACTGATTTACAACATGGCTTCAGCTCAGCTACTCAAGTTCCTTTTAAAACCAAATCTTGGGCTCCAGAATGAGAAATGTGATCTTGGGAACATTAATCTTGGTGCACACATTAGGCAACTGATCAAAGGTTTCTCTGAAAGAACTGTAATTACATTTCTAGTGAAGCCACTATAGTGTCAGAAATCACCAAGCATGATGTGCTATTTTTAAACCACTGGCTTAAACCTTCCTTGAAACTAGCAACCTCAACACTAAACTAAGCTCATGATTCAAATAATGCATATTATAGCAGAAAAAATGGAGGAAAAACTGCAGATTTCCAGCTCACTGAAATACGCAGTTTTAAAAAAAACCAACCAACAAAAACAACAACAACAAAAAAACCCACAAAAAATAAACACACAAAAAACCACAGAAAAGGCATAACAATTTATTTTCACCTTTCCCTGAAAACCAGATAGGTTTTGAACCATAGGGAATACATGACCTGGCCAGTTTGTAAAAGAACAAAAACCCACCAAAGAAACAAGTAACTTTGAATATAAGTTTTCATTACTGATTTTAAATTTGAAGCAGAAAAGAATTTTTAAGTCCCAACAGCTGGAACTAGCATGAAGAAAACCTGCACTTTAAAGTGCTTTTTTAAGGTCTGTGATATGAGGAGACTGAACAGCAGAAGTTCACAAAGAAACCCCAAAACTTACAAGGGATGTTTCCCAGCATGTTTTTGACAGTGACTATAAAGTTCAGGCTGGCACTGGCTCTTGTAACCAAGATTTCATTAGGATTAATGGCAGGTAGCAAACCAAAGTGTGTAACAGCCAGCACATGAAAGAAACTTAACAGGGCAACAGCTGAGATCCAGCAGATTCCAGGAGATGGCTCATTGAGACACTGTGTTTCCTGCTGTCCCATCACAGTGATTTGGTACTTTTAAAATCAGTTATTTCATTGTTATACTAAAAGCCAGCAATGAATAGTAACAGTTTGCAAGCTCTCCCTGTATCTGCAGGTTTCCAGAGTAAGCTCCTCACCTCCTTCTCACCTTTCCCACACAGACAGGACAGTCCTTAGCTGAATTTGCAGACTAAAGGTATTTTACTCATCAGGATGACCTAGCTAGATGACCAATACAATATTTCTCCATTACTTTCACCTGAGCAGTGACTGAAGAATAAAATGCTTTATAGATCTGCAAACCAACTATACAACAGAAACTTACTACTGCACCCAAAGCAGCTCAATTTTACTTAGAGAACCCAGACTTGAAAGAGCTTGAATAAGAGGGATCAGAAATTGCCCCCAAGTACCACACAATCAGGACTGTAATCCCATCTCTCACATCGGCAAAGACACTGTTGAAGCATGATGGATATTTTGTTAAAAAAAACAGCACCATTTAAAGAATAAGTTTTCTAATTAAATAAAACATTTTTTCCAGAAAATAACTATATTTTGAAAATAATATTCATGCACCTTACCATCCATTCAGATATAATTACATCCACTTTTTCCAAAGGCAGATCTACCTCTTCGATTCTTCCTTTGACTAATGTAATACTATTTTCAAGTTTATTTAACCTGCAAGTCAAAACATAAACAAATTACTTTCCATTTCTGATTTATGCTGTTGAGAGATACAGTGACATCTATATTTTGCATTCCCTCCCCAAACTTTCTCTTTTAACTAATCAAGAAAGCACCAGAACATAATATTCCTCAGTTGTACTTCAGAGGGAATGTTTCCAAGCAGCTAAAAATTACAGCAGATGAAGTGCCAGGCAAAGATGGCAGGCAGTAGATCTGTACACCTGCAACGTGCCATGCATGCAAATGTGAAAGCTTCAGGAACCAGGAAAAGAGAGACCAGGACAACTTAGAAATGATGGGCCTCTCTATTTAAGAGTTGCTTGTTCCATTTCTCCTCCTTTGACCTCCACAGCAGAAGTCTACAGCAATCAGAGCCTGCTCACCACACTACAATAGCAATGGAAATTAACTTCCTTACAAGGCTGTTTTGCATGACTTGGTTTTTGATTTCACCAAAGCGGCTGCGAAGTCCCTGAGAAGAGACATTCCCTCCAGATCAGTATTACAGCTATTCCACAATAAAGGCATCCCCCCCACGGTGATTTTGGGCAAAAGCATCTGCAGCAATCAGGTATTACCTTGTGCCTGTAATGGTACAACCACTGTGCATAAGGAGGAAGGCTTTGTGCTGAGACTGCAGGTTTTGAAACAATAACTGCACAGCACTGAAATTACCAGGTATGTAACTGCTTGAAATCTACTCTTTTTCTTCTTGGCAAACCACTTTAGTCTTTCTTGCACACACCTTTATTACAAAGCTATTCTTACAGAGAGTAGGAAAGTACTCTCACTACAGCAATTTATCTTCCCCTGCGGTTCTTATCTCTGCCCCTTCCCTTCCTATCGTGGTATCTTACTCTTACATTCTGTCTGGCTTTCAATGCAGACCAGTAATCACATTAAAAATTCAATCTCAAAGACAATGGGAGAACAATCAGAATGAAGGGAGGGAAAGGAAAGGGTCAAAGGGCTCCTTGAACACATGGGCTGTTGCAAAGATCAATTCAATACACGAGACAGTCTTCTGTTAGAGGGGTAGCAGTCCACCACTAATACCATATTTAATGCTATAAACAGAAATAAAACCAGAGGTTCAAAGTGAAAAATAAAATGTTAAAGAGCATAAATTATAGAAACTCTAGAAATTATTTAAAATTTCTATATAGAAACAGAAAATTAAACAACTATATTTGCACATACACACTTGAACAGCTTTCACTGAGTTGATCTAAATCAGAACTTTCTTTCAACTCAAAGTAGTGCAGCCAGGTAAAGTTTCTCACATCTTCTTGGTGTCTACTGTTGTCTAAAAACTTATGATTTTATCAGTAGCAACATTTAAAATGTAAGAATGGGAAATGGACAGGAAGGATTCAGTTGGAGCCTCTGCATCCAGGCAGCACTAGCCCCATGGTACCATTAGGGGGAAGGTCTGTTTTAATTACTCCTACCAGGGGGCAGAAAACTTCACAGAACATTAAACTCCCTGCTCTTTCTTAGGGCGAAGAAGGCCTTCAATAAAACACAGACTGATAGGTGATCATTAACTAGCAGCAGCATTTTAATAAAACTTTTTACACTAATATATACCCTACTTTTCTTGTTGTTTTTCCTACCTAATGATGTCCATGGCCTGGTACAGGATTTCAGATTGGTCGACTCCAATGACTTTCTTCGCACCTGCCTTGGCAGCAAACATGGAGAGTATTCCAGTTCCACAGCCAACATCCAAAACCACCTGAAATGAATAAAGTGGCAGCAAAAACATCTTGTTTTCCTTGCTATGATTTTTCTCCACTTATTTCTACATCAGTGAGGTACCATGTTCCAACAGAAGCACAAACTGTACCATCAACTGCTACACGCAGAGATACCAAAGTCAAGCTGCAGTTCTAAATCCACACCCTCTACCACCTTTTCCATACAGACAATGAAGCAGATGAGCTTCAGCTGAAAATTAATTCAGTTATATGGGAAACAACCACAAGCAATTATTTAGGCAAAAATTAAAATATTATATGAACAGGAGAAGAGGGAAATTATAACTTTTTAATCACTGAATCACTAATAATTGAATCAAGCACTGGCCCTGAAAGAAGCATATTCTAACTGCAGTTTTCATTAAAAGTCTATTCAGAAACTTGAGTTAGGGATCCTCTGCCAGAAATGGCCACAGTGCCCCAAAACAGCTACGGCTCAAGATGACTAAATTTCAAAGTGGTCATCGGAACAGTTTTAACACCTGAAAATATTGTCTGTCTGGCACTATTTATAATCAAAGCAGGATCAAAAAAACATCCAGTAAGATAGGTTCCCTAAGTTTTCAGGAAAGAAGAGTAAACTTCATCACTACACCTGAAAAAGCATACTCAGCATAGCAACAAGATTCATGAAAATGCCTGGGGTTTGGTATATTACCTACTGCAAGAAGGCTGAAAAAATGCAAAGCAACTAAGAAAAGAGTATCAAATTTATTACTAAGAAGAGTTGAGCTGCTTGCAGTGTTCAATTTTATCATAGAGAGGTTTTACCCACTAGCCTTGCTAAGGCCCTGCTATCATAATAGTATATTTCTTCTAACTGCTGGAAACTTCTCAACAGCTGAAAAACTGATGAATGTATTAGAGTCGATTTTTAAGATGAATTTCAGGTTTGATATTTTTACATATTTGCTGAGGCTGAAAGGCACCTCTGGGGATGCTGAGGGTGCATTTTATTGCATTGGTCAGATCATCAGCAGTCTCACTGTTAGGCTCCTACTTAGATATAGTCAGGCTTTACTAATGGTGTTAAAAGAAAAACTCTTACCACTAAACCCCAAAATGTTCAACACCCATCTGAGAATTATAACCCCATCTTACAAAATATTTCAAGGCAATAATGCACCCTACTGATACACCTTCCAGCTCGTGAGCTGCTGAGCATTCTTGCTTTGGGACACCAAAGCTTTGCATGTGCACTTTTCCATTTCACCTGACAGATATCACCAAAGTAAACACTGGGATGCTCTGCACCTTAGGTCTGCTTGCCTTCCCTTGTATACAGTCCTACACATGGATACAGAACAATGATCCTGAAGCCAGCATGAATAAAACCAGGGGTTTATCCTTAGCAGCACAGTGTAAGTGAGGAGCCGCCGTGGTGTTCTGGCAAGACATGACTGAAGAACTGACTGCCACCTGTCTGGGTAGAACAACTGACAACCCGGAAGCAGGCTAAAAAGCATTAATGTGATGAATTTTTTTACAGCACCTTTTGTAGAGGCTGGCCAGGAAAGTTGTGGCATAGTTATTTGTTCCATGTGCAACTTTTTGCAACTGTATTTCAAAAGCAGCCAACTCTACAACTCACAAGTTAGATATGAATGTGTTATGGCTACAGAAATCCCTAGGCTGAAATCTGCTGGAGACAGGAATAGAAAATAAAAATCAATATTCTTGCAGCTGCTGAAATCTCACCCCCCCAACATCACCTATTCTAACACTGGACCCATGGTAGTTAACAAAACCACTGAGCCATGAAAGCTGGAAGTCACAGCCAAAAATAAACCCCTCTGAAAGAATGATCTTGACATACAGTTGCATGAAAGAGAGCAATCACCACAAATTGGAAAAAAATCAAAACAGACACCACTTTGGACAGCTGCCCTGGTCACTTAAAAACCCAGATGGAACTCATCTAGCCTTAGGCAGGGGATGGGGGTGGAGAAAGAGGCACCGGAGAGAAAATATGCAAGCTGGATTACATCTGAGGAACAGAAAAACAAGCAGAATGATCACCAATTAGCCTAAGGACAAGGGTCTACAGCTCACACATTCTTGTGGTGATCACATATGGCCTCTCACCAAAGATCTGGAGCAGCTGGACTTGTGATTTGACTATACAATAATACACTGCAACATCACATCCTTCTCTGCAGTGTAATAAAAACTGATACTCTGCTTTTAGCAACAGAAAAACACAAAGAACCAATAGGTCATATAATATGGCCAATTAAACTAATTCTATCAATGAACCCTTTGTTTTAAAAACTCATTTTATTCCCTGAATGTGGCATTGATCTTGCCTCAGACTTCTACCAGAAAAACTAAGCATGGCAAAGGTGCTTTACTAAACCATGTTTTTCCAAAAATTCTCTCATTGTAAAACGGACCACATTTCCTTTCAACACGTAAGGCCACCTTAACTACTCCTGCTAGGTAATCTAAATTATCCTGTTCTCATCTCCAATTCATTTGACAGATTGAAAATAAAGGCAGCAAGGAGTCATACAAGTTTTAAAAATCTATTCTGAAACCTGAGAGAGAACAAATTGGCTGGTTTGGAATGAAGTATGCCTAACAGACAAACCTAGATATTCTGTGATCATCTCTCACCCTGCAATCACACCTCTTCAGGATACAGCAGACTTGCATCAAAGGAGAGTAGCACAAATTCAGCTCCTTGAACAAGTTCCTCCCAAACTACCTTACAGGTGTCCTTTCAGAAACAACAAAAAGCAACACTATGTATTTTGCAGGCAGGAATACAAGATGGGAGTTCTAGGAAATACAGTATCAGATTTCTACTCACTTTTTTAAAAAAAAATTGTTATAAAACTTTTAGAGAAAACAACCTTTTTCTTTGAGTTGAAAGTTTCACTCATTAATATGGCTCTGAGAGCATTAGCTGATACATAAATTTAAGCAAAATATCTTAACACTTCCTTCAGCAGAAGTCTAGATCTATGAAAAAAATCCCACATATTCCCCATAACTGTGTGTCATGTGAAAGTTATATCAACATTTGGTCACACACCAAGTGTGTGCACAAGTGACATGGATGGTGGTCATTGGGAACTCAAAGCAATTAAAAATCTGTCTTTCAATTCAACCTCAACACATCATGAGGGGTTTGGAACCACTATGAATTCAAGGCAATCTTGAGCAAAAAACTGCTGTAAGAAGCGTGTTCAGAAATCATTTTGTAGATGTTGTGATACTTGAGAAATCTTCAGAGAGGATGAATGCACACACATTCTCCAAGCTGTTTCCCAAGCAAGTGCTGCTGGGGTTGAAGCAACATTGACTCTTAACACCTAATCCACGGTTTGTTTTGAATGTTCCCAGTGTGTCCATACAGCAGAGGAGAAATACAACCAAGTCTGAAAAATTACTGTTCCACGAGGACACACATTTCACATAACTTCAGATCAGTCTTACCCTGTGAACACCTGCAGTTATCAATTTTAGGGGCATCTGGGAAACTAAATTTCTCCCGGGGAAGTTTTCTTTCCTTTATTGATCTTTCTGCTTTGTTAGATGAGCTGCCCACCTATACAGTCACCTGCATCATTTAAGTAGCTGACAGTATAATTCTACAATACTTTCACTCATTCTCTCATTATAGTTCAAGAGTTTAGAAATGTTTAGCAGAAACAGGCTTGTGACATGAACTGAGGCAAAAAAGGGAAGAAAACGACTTCCCCATTTTTTTCTGCTGCAGTTGCCAATTGAACACTGAGGCAAGACATATGGAGAATAGGCACTGTCAACCTTGAAATACCTCCTGCCAGGACAAAACTGTACTTCTTTCACCTCTCCTGCAAAGAAAGACTGAGAGAATTGGGACTGTTCAGCCTGGAAGAGAGAAGGCTTAGGGATGAATGACCCAATTGCAGCCTTCCTGAACCTGAAGGAGCCAACAAGAAAGAGAGAGAGGGACTATTTATAAGAGCATGTAGTGACAGGACAAGGGGCAATAGATTTAAACTGAAAAACAGTAGGTTTAGATTAGATATGAGGAAGCAACTCTTCCCTGGGAGGGTGGGCAGGCCCTGACACAGGTTGCCCAGAGCAGCTGTGGCTGCCCCATCCCTGGAAGTGTCCAAGGCCAGGCTGGACAGGGCTTGGAGCAACATGGGCTGGTGGAAGGTGTCCCTGCCCATGGAGGAGGGTTGGAATTCAATGATCTTTAAGGTCCCTTCCAACCCAAATCACTCTATGGCTCCATGAACTCAAAACACAGTAAACTAATCAGCCAGCAGAAAGACAGAAGACAAGAAGAGGATCATAACTACTGTAAGATCATTTCAGTACAATCCTCCTCACTGCAAGTGAAATACCAGTTCCCAGCTCTAAGCCCTTCAATAATAATAACCTGCTCCGGAGACAGTAAACACTTAATCCAAAAATCAGTTACACGTGAATTCTTTCCCAGTTCTAATTACACAGGGCTTCGAGGACGTTTTTATTGTATCAGGCATACACAGAAATTCACTGAATTCTGGTAAAGAGGCCCTCAGAGAGATTCCACCTAATATACTGGACAAGAAAGGCTCAACTTCACCCCGCCAACATAATTAATGAACACGCCGACATGGCACAGAGCACAAGGACAATGGCCATCACCACTGCTCTTATCAGCTCTCCGCACCCTCCAGCAGCTGAATAGCTCTCCACCACCTAATAAAGCCACACTACATTAAATCAAATCCTGTCAGTGCAATGCCACATTTCCACAGCTACAAAGTAGCCAACCTGAAGGTTTTCTACCATTTGAGAAAAAATAAAACACAAGTTACTGCATTTTCTGAGCTGTTTTACCTACCTTGTCCTTGAAGATATGTGGGTTTTGATAGATGAAGTCCCGATAGCTTTCTGTGCGCACTTTGTCCTGTTATTTAGAAGCAAAGGGTTCATTTTTTTACACTTAGGTACAGCATATCATTCAAAAACACTGAAAAACTTCCTTTTTAACTTGGCCTAAATGTGTTTTGTGCATACTGTACTTACAAGGGCTCTGCAATGATGATGCTGCCCACACGTATTTCAGAATTTACTCTTTACAAATGAAGCCAGTTCCCTCAGCTGGAGGAAAAATAAGAAACTAGCTTACGGTTTCCTGACCAGCTCCATTTCATTTTGAGTCTTTCAAAGTTCTTAATACCTCTTCACCAGCTTCCAGGAACGCAGAGTGGCAATACCGCATCAACTTTACATAACAACCTCCTATACAATGGTAAAAATTCGAATCACTAGCTCATAAAATGTTTTCTATCATTTTATTCTCTGACACTCCTGTGACACAAGAGGCTTCTTTAAAAAAGAACAAGTTATGCACCAAATTAATCTGTTTCATTTCTGAACGAACTGCTAATTTGCAAACCCGAGGACAAGGTGGTAAATAAAGCTGGACAGTCCATTCTATGAAAGTCCAAGAGAGTAAATAAATTTGACTGTAATACAAGAGGGCTGGAGCATCTGGAATGTTTTCAAGCATAGAACAAAACATTTCTAGTATCTGAGCAGATCAAAGGCAGCAGTATGGCTCAGTTTACCAGCAAGGTAATCTATTAAAACATTGATTCTCTTACCATGCACCAGCAGGTACACAAATTGATAGACAAGTATAGGTTTTGGAATTGCTGTTGCAGTTCAACTGTTACAGCAAAGTAAAAACACAACTTCAGCGATTTTTTACCTAGTGCAAATAATGCTGAAGTATAAAATCCAAGTGCTTATATTAAATCTAGTATTTTTCTACTATACTAAGTTAAGAAATTTTAGAAACAACAGAGAAACAAAAGAAATCTTCTACAGTGAGAAACAACAAAGTCTATTTTGACAGAAAACCAAAATCAAAAACAGTGGCTGAGAACAAAGGCTACGTTAATAAAAAATTTGGAAACAAAAGGAATTATTTTGAAGCTTGAAAATCCTGAAATACAATTTTAAATGTAGAAGTGTTATCACACTACCCAAAGAAGCAGGGCTCATCTTAGAAAATTCTGTTTTAAAATTCTACATAATTAACATGAATAAAAGAAATTGTCATCCTTTAAAATCATATTGTTCTACTGTGATGTTATATTTAGAGGAACTATTTTTAGTGCTTCACCTCTACTGCAGCATATAACAGGATTTGCTGAAACGACCAAAAAGGTTTAAAAATAAATAATCCAAACTGGAATGTTCAGCATCCATTGAGAAAGCAGTCAGCTGGAAATCTTTCAGCCTTCCATCCTGCCCAGTCACTGCCTCAGTACTGCCCCAACTGAATCGATACAATCCGAGCTGCTGCCTCCAGTCAGTCACTTCAGGTGTCTCTATCCATCAATTCCCTTCTCTCACTCAACATTTCCACGAGATGCTTTTTTGCTTTGGTTTTAAGTAAGATGGTAAGAACATTTATTAAGATGACAGTCAAGAAATTCCTGAGCAAAAAAGAAACACTCGCCACTTGGCCAGTGTGAAGTAACAATATTCTCCCTCCATCTCTGAAGTGTTTGCAGTAAAAAACCCACCAAATGGAAACTTCATCCTACCACTACCAGGCATAAGGAAAAAAAAGGTTCAAGACTGAACAGTGTCAGAAACAGACTTAAAATTCAGAGAGCAAGACTCCTTTCTGAAAAATTTTCATGCAGCAAGTCACTATATTTTTGCAAATGAGGTAGGCATGAAAAAAGAAATCCACGTGAATGCCCAGTATAGAGGAAAAATTTCAATGTACAGACAATAAAAACCAATTGTTTTTGTATGTTTCAGAAAGTCGTCTTCTTAAAAGCATTCTGATAAACATGCCCTGAAATCAATAAAATACAATTTTGTACCAATCTCCTTGTGCAGAGATGCAGATTTATTATAAACTTTATCAGCAAAGAGAAAGGCTTCCTCATCTATAGCCTATAATGTCTCAAATGTCAGCTTTATACAACTGCAAAACCAAACACCTGTCATTTTCATTTATCTTCATTACTTCAATTATATTCCTATAAACTATACATTTTGGAAAATATGCTACTATTTCTGCAGCCATCTCTGTGCTTCTGTAAAATCTCCTCCCCCTGATATTAACCTCATGCTTATTCTGTTCTTAGCATAGGTTCATGTGCATTTCTGCATTGGGGCCAGCAAATGATTTAGAAAGCTGAAAACTTTATCTGCTAGATGCAGGGACAAAGTCACTTCACAGCTCTGTATTCTACCTCTACATTTAATTCTGGCTTAAAACTATAAAACTGTTTATACCTTCCATAAGAATGATACCTTCTCTGAAAGGACAAATTATGAGATTTTCATTTACATGTCAATTATAAGCTGTTGGGCTTTGTGGGTTTTATTTAAAGTTAAAAGGGCATACATAGGTTTGCCTTTGAAGAATTTTAAAAATTAATTTGATCTTTATCATATAAAGGAGCACACTTTTTTACAGCTGTTCAATGTCATGTTATAATACACTGAACCAAGGAAAAGTACCAATTTCTGTTTTCCTAGAGCAGTAGGAAACCACAGTACTTAGAAATGGTCTTGGCTAGCAAATGTCTATCCTTAGGAAAATTTAAAACTAAAGAAAAATATTCACTGTCTGCACTGTGTTTTATTCTCTATCTCTTAAGCATACAGGAAAAAGCTGCTCATGGCAAGGTAAGGCTGCAGTACAGATATTGTAATATTGAGCATATCTGGAAATGATTTTATGTTCCTGATGCTTCCTGTAAACAGTATTTATACAAAGGAAGTAAAACTGAAGAAAGATGTCTCGGCAGAACTCCTAGGAAAAAAACTATCCTGGGTAGAAAGGGTTAAAAATGCAGCTGCTCTGCAGTATATTTATGGGCACACAGCCCACTTCATTCTCCCTCCTCTTCAGTCCTACCAAGATGCAGTTGAGATGACTTGCTAACCTTTAGCATCTCTTCGTGTATGCCATAATGCCCATAGGAGCTGAAGTAAACACCATCCTCATCCTCCTGGAGCTCTGCAATGGCGCTGGATGACGAGCTGCTCCTGACATCTGTGTTCATCACAAAATCCTGGGCAAATTGCCTGTAATCAGTTTGAAATACACCCTTGAGACGTGTTTATGGGACCATGAAAAGGAGGGGGGGGGGGGGCGGGCGGGTGGTGCTGGGAGGTGGGGGGCGGCAGCGGGAGAGGGCTCGGAAGAGGGAAGGAATCCAGGGAAGGGTGCGAGGGGCTTTGCCAACAATGGGTCCCGCTTTAGGTGTGCACATCCTCCCCCTGCAGGCTCCTCCGGGCTGCTGCACCACAGCACTCCCTCCACAAGAAGGGATTATTCACTCTGAAATACTGTGATTTGGTGTCTGGTTTTAAGGAAGGATTATTTAGTTTGTGCTCGCCGGTACAAAAGCCAGCACCACAGTGCTCAAGGTGTTTTAGGCTGTGTGATGCAGATTCAATTCAAAGCACAAGAACTGCAGCCCACACAACACTGTGTGACTAGTGGGAGGCAGAAAACTGAAGCATTTGGGTGAAAACAAAACAGAGCTTAAAATTCAATTTATTGCTCTAATTTCATGTTGCTTATTATAACTCCTCCATGGTCCTGCATTTCTAAAACACAGGAGGAAATGATGAGAAAATTGGGATTGTGCAGCCTGGAGGAAAGAAGGCTCCAGGGTGACCCCACTGTAGCCTTTCAGTGCCTGAAGGGGCTACAAGAAATCTGGAGAGGGACTTTGGACAAGGAGTGACAGGAGAAAGGGAAATGGATTTAAACTGAAAGACAGAGTGTTTATTTTGGATATTGGAAAGCGATTTTTTTTGCTGTGAGGGTGGTGGGGCCCTGGCACAGACTGTGAATGCCCCATCCCTGGGAGTGTCCAAGGCCAGGATGTTGGAATGAGATGAACCTGAAGGTCCCTTCCAACCCAAACCACTCCATGGTTCTATGTTCTCATTCCTCACAGCAGGTTTGATGACGAAATACACAAACCAAGAGTTTTAGGATGAAAACACTCTTAGAAGTTGACAAGCAAACAGCTTATTATATACCCACAATGAAGTGATAAAGCAAACATCCTCCAGCCAGACAAGATTCCTCCAAAGTCTACACTCCAACAGCAACAAAATTTGCACAACAGACCACTCCAAAGCCATCAACACTTAACAGTGATCATACTTTCATAAATGGAAACTTCACCTATAGAAGCCATAGGTAACATCTCATTACAAGTACCATCTTCATAGAACAACCAAATCAAAAATACCATTTCACCCCTGACATATCAAATACTTCCCGACTCAGCTAGTTTGGATGGGGCAGAGAATATGGTAAGGCAATCTGCAATAAAATTTTGTCAGTATCAGAAACTTCCTATACAGGTAAAGTCTGGATCTTACTTTTAATATTTCTCTTTATTATGACAGCTTGCATTTTCCTTACTTTTAGATAAATATCTAAATGATAAAAATTTAAACTTAAAAAAAATTAAGATTTTATGACGTATGATTAAGTTTAATTAGCACTGTTTTGAGATTCAAGTGATTCCAAACTTAAAACTATTTAAAATGGATTTAGCCAGTAGTTTCTCCAGCCTAGGCATGCAACACAAGCACCAAAGAAACTCTAGAGACAGAGCTGCCCTCCAGTCTTTTTAATCAAGAATTAGAAGGTAAGTAAAAAGAAAAACCATCACCTTTAAACAAGTGACAGATTGAAAATTTCAACATATACAAGCCATGCCCTTAAAAATATAAGTTCCATCCAGTGCTAGAGGCAACCTGATTTATAGAAATGTTATCATCTTTATTTCAGAGATGTTCACCTGGAAGGAAACATCTGCAGATGATCCCTCTCCAGCATAAACCAGGGTCACTATGAATTACAGCACATTAACTACTACACTGCAACTGGTTCAGCTGTCCATAATTTAAAACTGTGCTGCTTCAGCAGATCTACATCTGGCTACTTCTGCTGACAGACGATCCCTGCTGAACTGAAGAGGCTACACTGGCAAAGAAAAATAAAATACTCTTTCTTACAGGAGCAGATAACTTGATAGACTAAGCTCAAAAAAATAATAAAAATCTATAAGCCTGATTGAATCTTAGAGCTCAAAAGAAATTGCTACCGATGACCTGAAAAAATTATGGCTTTTTTCTTTTAAATGAAAACAAATGGGAAAAGAGGAAGACAAAAAGATATACAGGAAAAAAATGCTCAAGTTTCCAAAGCACAGTGACAAATTTCTTTCATTCTATTGTTTATGATCAATTAATGCATAATGTACACAGATCCCAGAAAAGTGCTGTGTGCTATGAAGTACCATTTGCAAAAGTCAAACCCGACTGAAGACAAAACTGCTCATTTTTGACATAATCGTTCACAGCTGAGAAGATTTAAATACATTAATTTACTGTGGTCTAATTAGTTACTTATAACACCAAGTATGTACTGTCAAAATGTACAATAAATTCTCAAATATTTACAAAACAAAGTTCTTGTTGATTAACTTCTCCACAAAAGAACCTGAATTATTTTTCCAAGTCTCTTAAATACAATTTCAGTTCTTCAGTGCCCAATCAGTATGATCTTGAAATGACATGTTTGTAGAGGATTCAATCCTATGTGATCCAGAAAGAAGTTTACACTTGCATTTCATGCACAAGCATCATCAATCCATATTGTGCAGAGCTCAAGATTTACAAGTGGCATGTACAGCCACGGGAACGTCCTGATTCCTGACCTGACCGTGATGCACTGGATATTCTTAATAACAGAACCCACACCTGAGACTGAAAAGTAGCTGAAAAGTTGATTTATTAATTTAATTGGAAGTTTCCCCAAACTGTAAGTGGACTCCATTACTAATAATCATTGTTTGGAGCCAATTCTGACAATATTTGGAGTCCCATATTTAATTTGTTAGTCTCTCTCTCTCTCTCCCCTCTGCTGTGTTTAAATTCGTATCTAAAGGACTAACAGAAAAGTGCCTCAGAAACTAAGGAAAATACATGTTTCTGAGCCATGTGCTTGCTTTCCTAAACATGCTTTATCTCAATCTGTGCTGATTTTGCACATTTTTTACTAACCATCAACACACACATCTACTGACCATCTACAACACACAAGAGAAATCTGCAGTCCCAAGATAGGTCAAAAGGTTTATTCCACAGTTATATTCTACTACTTCTTTGAATTTCTACTGGTCTTTAAACATGAACATGCCATCTCACCTAAAACACCCCAAAGCTTCAGTTCAAATACTTACTTCATTTTTTGAAGATCATCTTGTGCTCTAGCCAAGGCTGCTTCTGCCACTCTTGCTCTGTGTTCTGCATGTTTTAACTGTTCAAGGAGCACCATGGTGTCATTTAAACCATTACAAGGCAAAATGTTTGCAGGTTCACAAAGATCTTCTATATCTGATGAAATGGGGAGGAAAAAAAAGTCACTGAACAGTCATGTGTTGCTTCACAGCAGATCATAAACATATAATCGTACTTCTGTCTTTGGATGATTTGCAAAAGTGGGTTGTTTTACAAAAGGCAGGACTGAATTTGACAGGACTAACTGCAGAACACAATACTACTCAGAAAAAGCAAATATGCTGTAAGCAGGCTCTAAGCTAATAAAGCAAATAAATCCAGAAATCAGGCTTCTTGAAATACCAGTGTTTGCTTATTCATAGAAGAGACATTAGGTTTAGAGTACAATTAAGTTAATTACAGTCCTATCCTCTATTTTTCCAATTATGTTATTCTGAGGCCAAAAGTGCCGTTAATGGTAAAAGATAAGAAATTATACAAATTTTTCTTAATAATTAGACAATAACTCCATCTTCAAACCAATTCTTTGGGCTTTTATAAGCTTACACAAAACTCTGAAGAGCATAAGCAGAGTGAATCTAGATGAAACGTTGCTTTTCAACTACAGCTTAAACTCAGCCCTCACGAGGTGCCATTCACCTCTTGCTAATTCAGCTGATTTCAATGGATGCCACTGGAGGAAAAAAAAAATGCTACTGTGGTTTTGGGTGTAGTAAGAAGCTATTGCCAGCTTACTGATCAAAAACTTAAATAAAGAAAAAGAACATTTATCTCTTCCTTTTAATTGTGGGACACTATTTGACCCATGGGACTGAAACAAGGTATTTAATATTTCACAGGTTCAAATCACTCCCACAACTCTTTAGCAATTGCAACTGGCACCTCAAAGCACTTCAGAAGTCCATAGCTCAGGCAAAGACACACAGCAGGCAGGAGCTGATACACTGAAATGTGAAATCCCTGAGGTAACTAACCCATGTCCTCCAGCAGGCACTATCTGTGCTACCATGGAACAGGGCTCACTTCCAGACTGTACAGAGAAGCCCTAAGCACCTCATGGTTTAACTCAAAGAAAGAGATACAAGTGCAAAACAGAGTGGGAGGTTCATGGGCACAAAAACAATTTCCAAAGAAACTGAATTCTCTCAAGAACATCTAAAGAACTGCCATGAGAGAGAAACTAAGGCTGCTTGTTCTGATCTCTAGACCCACTAAAGAACTGGAACTCTTACAGCATCTTACACTGGGTTCATCCAAAATACAACTTGTATAAAAGATGACTTCAACAAGGCAAATTACTTGCTCTTTACTTATGGCATGTATTTTTTAATTAATGCATCTGGTTTTAAATATCTATATTTAGAAGCTTTAAAAGCTTCAATGATCTCCCAATGAAGCTCATGTCAAGTGTCTCTTTGAGCCACATAACTACTATATAGACACCTCTGCTATGAGAATTCACTACAATAAATGAATGCAGACAATAAACCAGGGCTATGGAAATCTCAGTCATTAAAAACCAATGCACAATGTGTGGCAAAAATACAAGTGTAACTTAACGTCACAACTTCAGCTACTATGTGGACTTCCTCATGTATATAAATCACCTGAATAGCAGTGACAATGTTTCACCTGACATGAACTCTGACAATACCCTATTTACCCCACAATGCAGCACAGTCATACTGAAACACAATATTTACCAAACTGAAACACAATATTTACCAAACTGAAGGAGAAGATCATCTTCTAGTTTTGGTTTCAAATATTCCTCTCCTTCCCAAGGCAATGGGCTGCTCAGAGAACACAAATATGCTCCTGTTGGTTTCTAGACAGGGGAAGAGCATGTAAGCTAAGTGTCTTGGAAAACACCGACTTCATTCAAGAAAACAAGGCAAAGACTTGTTCTTTCACACATTAAAATATGCAGGGTATTATTGAAGGAGCTTTGTAGCAAAGGCTGAGAAAGCCCAAGCAGTTACAGGATCGAGGAATTCAGCAAAAGCAGCAAAGCACAGCAGATTGATAGATAATGAAGGATAATTGCAGGATTACACTGCTATCAGGAACCAATTGTACTCAGGTGTTTGGCTGTGCCACACCCAGAACTCACAAGAGGGCCAATCAATAAATCCCAGATACTAATCCTGACAGGTGTTTTTTGTTTTAAAACGAACGTTTTAAATGAACAGTGCTGCAGGGACAAGTGTCAGAAATGCTGTATTATCTCCTGTTTGCACCCAGCCAGCCAGGAAAGCAGAAGTCAGATTCTGGACTTAGTTTTTGCCTGTGTGTGTTTAGTCTGCATAGCCAGTCACGCATTAAATAAGCATGGTGGATTTAAGATTCGAAGATTTAAGTAAAAAAATGCTAATTAAGGGAAAATGGTATAACGTTTAAACCTAAACTTTTAGGGACAAACCAAGGATCATGCTTCAAAGTCCCAAAATACACAAAATATCCCCAGAGCTATCCTAAAACTGTAGGTTCCCACTAGCTTTCCTGATACTGGCATCATTTTAGCACAGATTTAATTCTGTAACCTAATCCAGGCGTTGTTCTTACTAAGTAGGGGTCTGGCCAGCTCACACCCTCAGGAAAGACTCTTACACCAACACACAGGCAGAGACTCAAACTTCAGTTATTCAGTTATTGACAAGTGAACCCATTTCTGAAGCAAAACAGCAGAGTCAAAGGCCAAGACAAATCAACAAAGATGACTACACAGCCTGGAAACCTTTCGCAAGTCTGAACATTCTCTTCTGAAAACAATAAAGCTCACATTAATTATATATATTTTAAAATTAAACCAATTTCACATCTAAATCAACAGCTATTTTAATTCCTGTGACTTCTTATTTCTAGAACAACAATAGAAAATCTCACGCAGTTATTAAAAAAAAAAGCCAGCTAGAAGCACAGGACCTTAACTTCCTATTCTCCAAACATAGATTACAGAAGTAGTATGTGGCACACCTACCTTTAATCTGACAAAGTTTATTAGTTTAATGTATCCATAAAAATCAAGTCCTGAAAGGAGAGGGGGGGAAAAAAAAGACAAAAAGGAGAGAGTGTTTACATTAAAGCACACAAACTTTCCAATTAAATGAATACTAATTACTTGTTCAATTGGCCAGCTTTCCCTTGGGGTGTACATCACTACCCAGTGCTTATCCTGTTCAATTGTGGAAGCTTCAGCTGCAACCAGGAAATTAACTAAAAATGAACTAATAGTTGCAGTTCATTTTAAATGAGGCACACACAAAAGGAAACAACAAGTCATAAAAAAAACTTACTGTGTTTCTGGATCACATCACTAACATTAAATTGATGCTCTGTTTTGCAGTGGGAGAACACATCTTCAGCAGAACTGAACAACCTGTAAATAACAAATTATTAAATATTCAACATTAACACATTTAGAAATTCTAACTTCTGAGTTCTATATTCTCTGCTCTGACCTGATACAATGCATTCAGAACACATTTTCTGCCTTTGAGAAATGATGAACAGGCACCTGCTTGCTCACACGTCCCACAAAGAAGTTTTTACCTTGTTTACCAAACATATTGAAACAAAACACAATAAACACAAAAATTTTGTTTGACAAAGCCACCAACCCTGTTTGTTAACTTTCAGAAACTCCTTGAGGGCAGAGAACCTGAACTCTTAAGAGCCACATACATGAGGTTGGTGGGCCAGCTGGATCTGCAGCATCGAAATAAAACCTCTCATCTCTTTACTGGCGACTGGGAAAGATGAGAGGGAGAAAAGAGTAGAAAAGAGAAAAGCCTCCACGCTGCTCCAGGGCGAGGGGAGGGGACTACCTGCTTCCCACCTTATCCCCAACTTCAGTCTGGATCTAACACACCTTTGGCTCCATCTACAAACTGGGAATGAATTATCCCCCTGCGAGCTGAGCTGGGGCGCTCCCAGCCCAGTCTATTCCAGTCCAGACCAGTCTATTCCAGTCCAGTCCCAGCCCAGCTCAGCCCAGTCCCAGCCCAGTCTATTCCAGTCCAGACCAGTCTATTCCAGTCCAGTCCCAGCCCAGCTCAGCCCAGTCCCAGCCCAGTCCCAGCCCAGTCTATTCCAGTCCAGAGCAGCCCAGCTCAGCCCAGGTCCAGCCTAGATCAGCCCAGTCCATTCCAGTCCAGACCGGCCCAGCTCAGCCCAGACCCAGCTCAGCCCAGTCTATTCCAGTCCAGCCCAGTCCCAGCCCAGCTCAACCCAGTCCAGCACGTCCCAGTCCCAGCCCAGCTCAGCCCAGTCCATACCAGTCT
This sequence comes from Anabacerthia variegaticeps, assembly GCA_035583185.1. Taxonomy (NCBI): domain Eukaryota; kingdom Metazoa; phylum Chordata; class Aves; order Passeriformes; family Furnariidae; genus Anabacerthia; species Anabacerthia variegaticeps. The sequence continues at coordinate 3,271,484 of JAWWEW010000165.1, read as the reverse complement.
ATTCCAGCCCAGTCCACCTCAGCCCAGCCCGCCCCTCACGCTCGGCTCCCCCGGGCCCTGAGGGCACCGCGGCCCTTCCCGCCCTTCCTCACGTGTCGCAGAAGAGGCAGCGTGTCCGCGGGGCCACGGCGGCGCCTTCCTCCTCCTCCTCTTCTTCCTCCCAGAGCTCCTCGCCGTCGGAGAGGCCGGGCATCTCCTCCTCCCCCGTGTCCATGTCCGTATCCCTCTCCGTGTCCCTCTCTATATCCCTGCCCAGGGCGCCGCTTCCGCCCGGAGCGGCGGGGCGGGGCGGGGCGGCTCGCGCGCCCCCTGGCGGGAACCTCCGGGAATGGCGGGACGGGAGGGGGCGCATTTTGGGGACGGGGAGTGACATTTTGGGATGGGCAGGGACATTTTGGGATGGGCAGGGACATTTTGGGGATGGGCAGGGAGAGTTTGGGGGCCTGGCAGTGACATTTTGGGGATGGGCAGGGACATTTTGGGGATGGGCAGGGACGTTTTGGAATGGGCAGGGACATTTTGGGGATGGGGCGTGACACGCTGGGGATGGGCAGGGACATTTTGGGATGGATATCACACAGATCATTAGCAGCTCTCTGTTTTAGAAATTATGTCTCCCTTCTTGTTGATTAGCCCTGAAATGATACAAAGATCAAACATAAAACATCCTTTCTTGAGAGTATTTCACATATTCAACAATTGCAACAAGACCATGGCACTAAATGCCACTTTCAGTCTTTCCTTAAACACCTCCAGGGACAGGGATTCCACCACACCCCTGGGCAGCCCATTCCAATATCTAATCACCCTTTCTGTGAAGAAATTCTTCCTAATGTCTTTTATAACCAAGACATCATCCAAATGCAGAAGCTAAAATTAGCTTTCAAAATTATATAGAAAAACAAAGCTTGTAGTCTCGTTTTTAGAGTGCAAATTCAGTGGTGTTTGCTGAATATAAAAACAAAGAGATTTGAATTGATCTGTAAAAAAAAAAAAATTAAGAGGAGGGGGATGCAGAATTCAAGAAGGAAACCTGAAAGTGTGAATTTACTTGGCTGGATTACAATCTCTGATCTCTAATTCCCTAATCTGTCTTTGTATATCTCTCCCATGTAGCTTAATTTTCCTTTTAACCTCCCTATCTCTCAAAGCTAACAAAGAAGGCTTTTAAGTATGGTACTAATTAAAGCAGATTAGGCTTGCTTAGTAATAGGCCAATCCAGAGGGATATGAAAATCCTAAATATGGAAGCTGGTTTTAGATAAGACCATAATGCCAGGTTTGAAAAAGGATCTGAGGTACCAAATCCTTCACAAATTCTGTTCTGTGTTTTGTTTTTAAATTCTGTATCCATGCAGAATTATTTCTACAGGTATGACAAGATACCCCCAATTCTGCAAACACTACTTAGTGGTGTAAACTAAGGACTTCTTATGGAATTTTTTTCCTTACATAGCGACTCAGTACTAGTCATTGAAGCAGAATTAGTACAAAAAAAGTGCTGCACACCCTTAGCACACTGAAAAAATCTGGTCCAGTCAGATGCTTATGCTCCAAAAGTAGTCTCTGATGCCACAAGAGAAACAGAAATGATGCAGAATGATAAAATATACTTTTCCTCTACTCTTGCTCAAGCAGCAGAGAGCAGAGACAGATTTACCAGCCGGATAGTGCTCAGACTGATAGCAGCAAAAGCAGAAACAGCAGCTGCTTTGTGTTTTACTGAAATTCTCCTCTTCCCCCCAGCCCACCACCCCCACAGGGCAAGGGGTCACTGATTGCATAGTCTTTGCTCCATTGCACACCCTCAGCTATTGTGGAGAGAGCACCAGACTGAATGTGCCACACAGCCTTGTAACCGAGCCTGCTTCTTTTTTTTTATTGTGTGAATTAAGATTCTCAATAAATGTAAAGCACCTGTTCTTTTGGGTCAGTGTAGATAACATGTTGGGGGAAGGCTGTATGAAACCCTGCAGCAGAAGTGTATCAGTTACATCGGTTCCTCTTGAAATATGATCATCTTTGTTACCATCTCCTAATCCTCATAAAGGGATTTGCATGGTACAGGAAGATTTACAATGTAATGGATTACTATTTCATAATCTGGGCCAAGGGGAAGAAACTTCAAATATTTACCATCCTTTTACTGCGTTTCAAACTCTTTTCCAGTTCTGGAGGCACAACACTGGGGAGACTGTTAGAGGGTGTTTGCACACTAAACATGGTATCGACATATCCCTTGTGGGCTTTCTTTAGTCTGAATTTCTAAGCATGTGTAACTTTATTCTCTACCTGCGTCACTTTTGTGGCCACTGTGCTTGTCATTATTGAAAAGCAAAGAAAGCTTTAGGGTTAGAATAACCCTAAAGAAATAGAAATTGAAATAGAAATAAACCCTAAAGAAATAGAAATTGTGTAGGAAATTACCAAAATAGTTTTTAACAAACTATTATTAAGTGGCTATAACTTTACCCTGGGTAAAATGAATTAGAAAAAAAGAGAGAGCAAATATCTAAAAATTAATAGTAAAAACCAAAATTACTTCTTAGTCGTGCAGAGTTATTTTTTTCGATTTTAACTATTCAAGGTCACCAACAGAACAGACAACTGCACAGAACCATGACACTCAAAACTGAAGAAAATTTTTCAAAAATATTTTCTATCTACAAAGTCCAAACTGCCTGAAATTTTACACCACACTCCTTGGATACTAAAGCCATACTGCCAAGAGCAACACTCCCAAAAGCACAGACTCTGAGCACAAATACTCTTACGTTCAGTCCTCCCAGTCCAGTTTGTTGCATTTTATATTAATTTAATGATGCAAACTCTGTAGCCAGCAGTCTAGAAGCAGAGAGTGGCTTTTTCATTAAGCCTTTACAATGTGTGGCGATGAGCAGGTTCTCATAAAGCTGCCACTTCCTAACATCACACAGCAGTGAAAAGCAACAGAGAGAGGTGACAAACCTCACATTTTGCAGAAGGGCATCACTGCAAGTAAAACGTAACTAATGCCAGTGAGCTCCTTGCCCCTTTATTACCTTACCTTTATTACCCATTTATTACGGCCAAAAGGTGAATTTAGAGTCTGTTAAAATAACAGATGCTTGGGAAGATTTAAATGAAGCATAAATCAGAAAATTTGAGTGCCACTTTGTGTACAAAGGGAATGAGCTGTAGACAAAAAGTATTTCTTATTCCTATCATCAGGAAAAGTTAGCAGTATTGAAAGCAGATTTGCTAATCTGAATTTATATGCTCATTTTTAAAGTTTTGTAGAATGATGGCCGCATTCCCCTTGATATAATTCTGAACTAGGGTAACTGGCTGAGATATTTTTGGTCTGGACAAAGCCCAGTGGAGCCTGTGCAAGGCTAACCCTGGTTGTAGGGTTAGGTTTAAGCTTGAGAGAGAAAGCAAGGCTAGATCTGGAGCTGAAGTGAAAGTGTGGGCTGCAAATCAGAACTTTTTCACCTGGGCAGGGGCAGGTTTTGGTTTGTTGGATATTTTTTGGTTTTTAGTAGTAGTATTTTTTTGGGGAGGTGGGGCAGGGGCTTTGTTTGGTTGGGGGATTTGTGTTTTTTTGTTTGTTTGCTTTAACAAAAACTCATCCTGGAACCAGGGTTAGGGTTCTGTTACGCAGTGTGGGAGTCAGTATGTTACACACACATATATTTTTACCTCTACAGCAATACCACCCCAAAATGTGCATTGTGGAGCAGCTTGAGGAACATGGGACGGTTTCAGATGCTACAGGCTTCTGGGATCCAAAAAGGTAATATTAACAAAGTAATCAAAGACAATCGAATACTTAGAAGCTTAGAAAGCCACTGATCTTCAGAGTTCCTTTCACTGTTGATGTCCAAAGGATAAATGCAGATAAAAGAACTCATAAGCATATTAAGAGTAAACCAGTGTTCACAGAAAAAGCAGCTGTAAGTAATTTAAACTTTTCTGTCTCATAATACCTGTGTTTCTGTAGGGAAAATGTCTGTTTTCTACAGAGAAAAATACCTGAACTTAGAGTAAATGATTGTCAAGAAAAACTACAAAAGAAAGTCTATCCTCATTTGAAGTGTAACTAAGTGTTTACCCCAGACCACACACTTACCATGAAAATATATGATCTCCATTCATTCACAGTGAGAAAACAAGCAAGGACAGGTGGTGTTCTGATCAGCTAGTGGGTCAAACATGTGGAACTGTGGTGGCTGTGCACTATAAACAAACACCCAATAGCAATTATCTGGCACTTAGAATTTTTTTACAGTATCTACAATGTACTTAGTGTCACAAGGGTGGATGTTAGGCATTTAGCAATCTCTGGAAATCAATACTTAGATGAGTTACCTGGAAATGAATCTCTTCTTAGGAGGGGATGAGCATGTGCAAGGTTAAGTCCACCAGAACCAGCTCTGGACTGTGCTCATGAGGAGCAGCTGCCTGAAGACAACAGAAACTAGAGGTGTGCTAGGGAAAAAAAAAAAAAGAAGGATTAAATTGTTTGAGCTCAAAATGTAGAAATCATAAATGAAAGGAGCATTAATAGATGTGTGCGTAGCTGTTTAAGGAACCTTGTGCTTAGTGCCTAGACATGCAACAACACACCGATTTGGAATATTTCAGTAGTTCAAGATCTTGAAAGATCTACTGCAACAGTTCGGTGAAATCTTTGTATAGGAACTGTAAACATGGGATTTTTTCATGTTATTAGTGTTGAAAAGACAGTTACTATCTCTTGCTGTAAACTTTTAGTGAGAACTTTACAGGAGGAGATATAGGGCAGATTGGGAAAACTATTTTCTCAGAGACAAATCTGGATACCTCAAAAGTCTTTATGCCCAGGGATGTAAAAAATGCAGGAAAGACAAAAAAGAATTACTTGCCCTGCACTAAAATATCTAAGTAAACAATAGCCAAGAGTCAATGTCCCATCAAAGCATTTTTAGAGCACGTAAACTAAAATGTTATGAAACAAACAAAAAATCATTACATAGCATTAGGCTAGTGTTTCTATTTCTGTGCCAGCTTGTTACAGCTTTGCTCAGTCCAGCTTTTTTGTTGACAGATTTTTGCCTTATTTTCAGTTCATTTCACTGAAAAAACCCTAACATAAAAATGGAAATATCCTTCCATAAAACTGCAAATTGTCCTGATAAATATTAATTCCCTCTTCTTTAAAAGGTGCTTGTTTGAGGTATTATGAGTAGTAGCTATGTGTGTTAAATCTCCCATTCTTTGTACCAGCTTCTTTTAAAAAAAAAATAAATCAGCCAATGAAAAGTGCCTAGACTGACGCTGTCTCCCTCGGTTAATCCAAGGCCAGGAGAGGGATAATTTGATTAAACTGAGACCCTAATTTATTTAGCTTTAGTTCTGGATCAACCTCTTCTTAATAGAGTGCTGTCGTCTCCAATTGTTTGATGAAAATTAAAGTGACATAAATACCATGGGACTTTTTCAATCTGATTAGTCAGCTAACTTGCATCAATACTACCCCAGCCATCAGGCGCTGGCGTCCTTCCTTTCACCAGCCTCACTAACAACTGACAAGTTCTCCTTGAAGACCAGGCACCCACGCTGCCACTCAGACCCCCACACTTAACCCATCATCCCTCTTCAATGGCTCTTGTTTGACAAGGTGCCCACACCTTTTTCCATTGCTGTTCATCAGACAAAGCTAAATATTGTTTTATTAGCAATCAATAGCCTGTTAATCCCAAACGATTTCACAAATCCACTGAGCTCTCAAGCTGATTAAAAACGTTTGGGGTTTTTTTTTTGTGGGCTTGTTATTTTTTTTTAAGCTGCTAAATTTCAGATGGATTTTCCCCTCTCCTCCCAACCCTCGCACTCTGATATGGGACATTGTAGCTGCTTAGCAAAGCCACAAAAGCAAAAGAGCTCAGTTGTCTTTAATGTTGCCTTTAAGTGGACATTTGCAAGTGTCAAAGTTTCACAGTTTAAATATGAGCAAACCTATGCCACCAATCCCTCAGCACATTTACTAGCTCCTCCACTTTCCGTCCATCAGTTTGAAACTTAAGAATGCAAGAGCTTCTGAGCCTTCCCTTTTCTTTTTACAGCAATATGGTAAATTCTTACTTAGTCTGGGGGCAGGAAACTAAGGAGTGAGAGAGAGAAGTAAGCTTCTTTGATTTACAATATATAAACTGCTAACAAAGCTGGCTGTTGCACTACTGAACCACGTCCCATTCATGTCCAAGTCACAGACAAAGGCTTGGTTGGCTGTGATGATACCTGTGTTTGCTTGTTGGGTCATGGATGGATCTTCTGTGAGGCACAAGGGCAACAGCATTACAAACACACTTCCTCTTACCCATCCTTGCTTACACCCACGGTCTGCCTGCCTTTGCCCTGGAGACATTGATTAGGAGAGCTGATAACGTAATTAATGAGAGTTTAATTATATGATGTAATATAAATCAAATTTGCTGTCTAACCTATATTAATGCTGGGCTACAGCCTCGGCTGTATGTCAAGGTTGTGGTGGCTGCGTCTACCAAAGCATTTTGTTTTGTGTTGGAGTAGCACTGCAGGTTTGGAGTGATGCCCATTTCTGATTTTTCACTTGGATCTGCAGACCACCTTTGGTGGATGCACACTCAGTTCCTTTCAGAAGACACTAAGCCAGAGTCTGCACTCCAGGTGCACACCAGGGGTGCTCCACAGCAGAACTGAGGAGCTGAACTAGTGACTGCTTGTTCAGACAGCCTCAAACCACAGGGGTGGTGCAGACGGTGAATCCAGGGGACCAGACTAAGTCTGATTCAGATTACAAGTCTCTTGAATTTAGACTCATAGAATGGTTCGGGTAGGAAGAGATCTCCCCAGATCATGTTGTCCAACCCTTCTGCAATGAACCTTCAACTCGATCAGCTGGTCAGAATCCAACCTGACCTTGAGCGTTCCCAGGGATGGGGCATCTCAGCCTCTCTAGACAACCTGTTCCAGTGTTTACCACCCTCATCATAAAGCATTTCTTCCTTATACCTAGTCTGAATCTATCCTCTCTCAGTTTATAACCATCAGCTCTTGCCCTATCACTACAGGCCCCTGTAAAAACTCTGTCCCCATCTTTCATATAAGCCCCCCCCTAAATACTGAAGGGCTGAACTTACTGTCCTGAAGACATAAGAACTTCTGCTTATTGATCTGCTCCCAAGAAACCATGTAAAAATAATATTTTTTGCTATCAGAATGAGCAAGCTATTGTTCCAGAGTTCTTCCCTGGAGGAATAATCCCTGTGAATCATTACAAATGGTCACAGTTTAGAATAATTCCTCTAAAGTTTCTCTTGGTGCGGGGGGTCACCTGCCTCTGCAAACTGAGTGGTGCTCACACACTTGTACAAAACTGAGGTCACCCAAGTTGTTTACTGGAACAGTAACACTTGTTTACTGTTTATTTGGCAGCCAAATCATACAGCTGGAAGCTGAGGCAGATGCCCAGCAGCTGTTGTCCAAGTTTTGTGAGCAGAAAGAGATTTACTGCTTTGCTCAAGTTCTCCAAACCACTGGTTCATTTCTCTGGCAACATTCAAGGCGTGCTGGAGACTGCAGTTATGCAGTTTTGCTTTTAATTGATCAGGCATTTTGGTTTTTAACCATGGGTTTGGGTAGTAATAGCTTGGGTTTTTTAATGACCATATCATTGGCATGCTGAAGTGTTGTCTTCTGAACCATAAAGCCCCAGAACTGAATAACATGACGCTCAGAGAAGCTCGAGACCAAATCTAGATCCAGAGCCAGGGCAGAATTTGAGCCAACAGCCATTTTCCAAATAATTACATCTGGTTGTACAGTAATTCAATCAAATTAAGATTGAGTCTCAGTGGCTTATTTTGACTTTCAACTTTCATGCTGACAATACATGATTCTTCTATCAATATTACTTTGGCTTTTGTTCCCTAGAAAAAAACCTGCGATTGCAAAAACATGAAAGATTCTGTCTTCAAAAAACTTCAAAAAATGTGAATTGCCACTTTTATGATCCCATTACAGTAAACCTGGTGCAATTCTAGTGAGTTTGCTATGTTACCCCAGATCTGTCTCCCCCAGGAGCTGTGCTGATTATCCCTTATCAGCAACAGTGGGTAAAGTTGTGTTTGGTCTCCTGATTCCTGCTCTCCTTGCCTGCATGCTTTATTTCTGTTCTGTTAGGGACAGGTCTCTCTGCTCTGGAATCATCCCATTTTGAAGAGACAATACCAAATTATAACAGCAAATCAGAAGGAGGAAAGCTTAACTCAATATGTGGCTTGAGCTCCTTAAATGAGAAAGTACATGACCCTTCAGTGAGCCCCTGATTTGTATAGCTCCTGGTTTGTGCAGAGCACCAGAGGACACTCTGTAAGAAGCAACAATTTTCATAGCATCACAGAATGCTCTGTGTTGGAAAGGACATTAAAGCTCAACTTGTCCCAACCCCCTGCCGTGGGCAGGGACACCTTCCACTGAACCAGGTTAAAGCCCCTCCCAGCCTGGCCTTGGACACTTCCAGAGATGAGGCATCCACAGCTTCTCTGGGCAACCTGTGCCAGTGCAACCTTCTATGTATTTTCATGGGTTTCCCCATTCTCCCTAGTTACTCTTGCAGGTCCCTGTGGCTCCTCTGAAGTGCAGTGACTCTCATTTTGAACTGAGTTGCTCTTCTCATTCCTAGGCAGTCATGAGAAAACTGCTCTAAATGAGACGCCTCCTCCCTATCAACCAGGGATGTTTCAGAACCTTTTTCCTTTTCCGCTGTGAACGCAGGAGGGCAGTGCAGTTCCAATTTGGATTCAAATCTCTCGAGCAGATGGTCTTAAGCTCAGCCCAAGTGCAAGTAAAGCCTACAATTCCAGTTTAAAAAGTTTCTACTCTTTCTTTCATTGCTATGCTTGGCAACCCACCTGCAGCTAGACTTTTGAAAATAAATATCTCTTCCCCGACCTCTGCATGTGCAGCAAATAGATGTACTGCCAAAGAAAGGGGAAAAAGAAAAAGAAAAAGAAAAAGAAAAAGAAAAAGAAAAAGAAAAAGAAAAAGAAAAAGAAAAAGAAAAAGAAA
>JAWWEW010000165.1:3235449-3258120 GCA_035583185.1 Anabacerthia variegaticeps | reverse complement strand
GAGAGGAGGAGGAGAGGAGAGGAGAGGAGAGGAGAGGAGAGGAGAGGAGAGGAGACGAGAGGAGAGGAGAGGAGAGGAGACAGTGGGATGAAAGACAGTGCCATATCAATTTCCTTTCCATTCATCATTGCTAAGTTTCACGTTTCAGAAACTTTCACTGCCCATAACACTGCAGTCATAAGCAGCTGTGCATGATATCATTTGGAGCCCGGTTGCATAACCCACATTTCCCCCGAGCTTTGTCCCTAAGCTGCCGCCTGACAGGCATCAGCCAGACCCAACCTGTTGGTTTCAAAAAGCCTGCGTGGCGTTTTTACATTTAGCAGCTGAACCAAACTTCACAAAAGCGCCTGAAAAGAATTGGTAAAAGGTTAGGATAGATTGACTGTTTCCAAATTGGAATACTAATGATGATCTTTAATGAAGCCTGACAGTACAATCTGTTTCTTATTGTTCCTTAAGTGCTGGCTACTGATCATATTCACTGGTTTTAGGGGACGGGGACAGACAGAGACAAATGGGCCCCACTGGTGAGCAGGACTGTGCACAGCTGATCTTTCAACAAGGATTAAATTCATTAAAATGATTCTCCCATCAGAAGAATCAATCTTTTGATTTGTTATCATCGTAGTGGTTATTAATTTTGAATGATGTCTAATTGGTGCCAGTACTGTTTGGGTCAGCTGGCACAGTAATCTTCTTAGAAAGCAGTAAAGAATACATAATTTTAGTAGCTCCAGCAGGAAGCAGGGGAGCCGAAGAAGGGAAAAAAAAATCCCCAGCTTGATTTAATACCTCTCATAATTTGTAAGAACAATGGAGAAAGTAGGCAAAATACCTGCAAGACCCAGCTGGTGAAAACTGACTTTGCTTTATTAATTTCACTGCTTTTAATACAAAATTAAGGCACTTTCTCATAAGCATAGTCTTAAATAAATGTTTCACTATAGCATTTCTAATAAGCACAATTGGAAATACTTCATTCTCTGGGCAAAGACCATATGCTCAGGGCAGGAGAGGGCTCAGGGGAAGCCCAGGCTGACCAAGCAGGTCATCACTAGACTTCAGAGACAGAACCCACACAGGTTGTATCATGCCTGGCCCAACCATTTCAGGACTTGGCCTTGGCTCCACACCTCTCCCATTTCTTCTCACAACCAGTATTTTGAAACCAACGGTAATGACCACAGGATTAAGAATGGGAGGATCTGGTCTCCTGATCAATTTTTTAGGGTATTTCTGCACTTTAAAACACTGCTGGGAGTTTAGAAGAGGCCATGGAAGCACCTGAGCAAGGCTGTTTACCTGCCTGGTTTGGATGATTGGGCTACCTGGGATACTTCCACAGCTACATGCTCCAATTCTGCCTGAACCATCCCTGCCATGTGCATGTGGGGCTCCTTGTGTGTTCTTTAAAGTGCCAGAGAAAGGCCTTAGAACAACAGACACTTTTATGAGGCAAGGACAAAACTGGCCCTGACAGAGCTGAGATGCTACAGATTATTTCCTCCTGTTCCCTCTTGAAACATAAATATGTGGCTGCCATGGGTAATGGAAGGAGAGCTAAATCCTGAATCTTAGATATTCACTCAATTAAAGCCCCAGAGACTTCTACTGGAGCTAGTAATATCCACATTTCACCGAGATGAGAACAGGGACATAATTCCTGGGTTTTGCTAGGGTTGTTTTTTCTACACATAGAAAATTGCTTCTGTCTTACTTGTCTATGATCAGAAATATACAAATGTGACAACATTACTTTGTGAATGGAGCAGTTCATGCGGGAAGGTACCTCTTTCATCAGTGCAATAGGTGTTTAGATGACACACAGCCATGTAATCTAACACATCTGGGGGCTGAGTGTGTTACCCCTCTTCTCTGCAGCTGGCAAAGGGAACTCTCTTTGCAAATCCACTGTTTCACCATACCTTTCTCCAGCCCCACAAGCAGCTGTCTCATTGAAAAAGGGAATACATTGCATGGCAAATAACAGTGGTCCAAGGCTGCTTTCTCATGGAGTGATCTCCTCTCCTCTAGGAAATCATCACAATTGCTGTAATTCACCTGTCTTGTCTAAAACCTCTGTTAGGCTGCAATAATAACACTTGAGTAAAACTTATTCACAGACATTAGTTTCTTTAGAGTCAACAGCAAAACCATCGACCCAGGAGCATTCATCCACTACCTTAGATGAAAAACAGATCTTTTACAATCTTAGCTACCTTTTGTAAGAAATTCTGCTTAACCTCAGCTTGTTGGGCTTTAGCAAAGGCTCCAATTTCCACCAAACCATCTTAATAACTCAAGTAGTAAAAAGAGGTTAAAACCTGTTTCTAATTCCTCATCCTCCAGATGGTTATTTTTTAGAAAGCATTCTATAAGAAAGCAAGATAAATCTCAACCAAATTAAGAGTCAATGGAACAATAAATGAAAAGATTTTAAATTACAGAGTCCCAATTGTCACTCAGGTTTGGGGAGCTAGACCATCCACACCTGGGTTCTATTTCATAGGCTAAAAGCATTTGTACTTGTTAGATAAAGTTTCTCTTTATCTTTTCTCCACACACATTCCCCCTGCCTGTTCTGCTCTGTTGGGTTAGACTGGGCCCACTGATCTTATTCAACACCATTAATAACTGCTTAGACAAGGAGTTAAGTTAGAAATTGTAAAATCCAACTATTGTCCCTGTTCCCAGCACTGATTTGGGGTAGATCTATCTATTTATGACTTTGGATAGGTTACATTCCTGCTGTTTCCTTTCTTTTCTTTCTTTTTTTTTTTTCGTTTGTTTTTTTGTGTGATTGGTTGGTTGGTTTTTGTTTTTTAGGTTTTGTTTGGTTTTGTTTGAATATCCTGTTCTGCAAAATATTTTTAAGTAAATGAAACTAAACATCATTACGTGTGCTCCCATAAATACATGTTTTAAACAATCCCTCTAGCTTTTTTTGTGTCATTCTTTTTGAAATGGATAGCATGCATGTGAAGACTGGGTGGAACCTAAGGCTACTGACTAATATCCAGTGGACAATACCAGCTAATAAGTGTCATTTCTAAGACTAGTATTCTGTCAATTTTTTTTCATATCTGCAGTCAGAAGAGATAAACAGGTTAAAAGAATCTTATTGAAATGTTTATTGAGAATTTTCTTTCCACGAAGAGAAGAGCCTGAGACAAAAAGATTAAAATACTCTGAAAGTTATACAAGGCTATCATTGTTTACTTAGCCTTCGAATCAGGCTTGAGCTCAAATCTTTTTACATTCTTTTTAGAGACACAGATGTTTTAATTTGGGTTTCAAAATTCCTCTAAGTATGAAAGTGGTTGCTAAAGCAAGCACAGTAAAGAATCCATTTCTAAATTCAGTTCTTCAAAATATATGTGTTGTATTGCTGTCTGGTATGGCTTCCTGCCAAAACATATCTAAATATAACACTTCCTCCTTACAAACACGATGCCCTTAATTTAAACCTCATAATTGCCTTGTAGCTACAAGCTGGGTTACACATAGGGAGGCTGTAGCAGAGATCAGCCAAGGAAAAGCCAATTTGCCCCCAGCTGTTCAACATCCTGAATCAAACCAGTGTTGGAGTGCAAGGTGGAAAGAACATCTTCCCCCTCATGACAGCTGTGGAATCCAACAGTGATGTTTTTGCAAACATATTACTGAATGTACCTTTACTCACAACACAAAGTTTTACTCCTGAGAGCTGTGTTGGTCCTTTAAGGCTGTGTAAATGCCAGTCTTTTCTTCTCTAAATCCTGGTCGAAACCACTGTGGACATTTTCATACCCAACAAAGGAAACAGCTGTGTTGTCCATAACAGCCAACCTCTCAAAACCCCCAAAGGTCCAGGAACACCCAAAAATAATTAGAGAAGAGCCCCTGCAACCCAGGTCAGAAAGAAGACCCAAGAGCTGCACTCACTGCTTAAACAGTACAAGTATCTCTGGCCACCTACGTTATAAACTCTTCTCCAAAACAGGACAATGGAACTTGGAGATTTTTTATTATTTGAGGAGTCCCCCAAGTAAACTCCAGTTGCTGATGAGATCCTGCTCCAAACAGCACAAGATCAGAAGCCTCCCACAGCTTTTTCCTTTGATTCAGACATCACTGTAAAATTACCACTTTACAAGCTCTAAAAAGAAAAGAAGTCAGATAGATCTTGAGAGGCAGAACTACATCAAAGGAAAGCAACATGGGAAGAGAAAACTCGTGTGTACATTGAAAACAGAGCTTAAATAGAGCCCAGCTAAAGCATTTGTGGAGAATGCTCTCATGTCTTTCTGGGGACCATGATTTCCACACAAGCTATTTGGATACTGTCAGATTTTTGAAAAGAGAACTCAGCTTCTAATGGTGGTTTTTAGTTTATATGGTGACAGGCTTTCTGGAATTCCCCGTCTCCACACTCTTTTTGTTCCCCTAAATACTTTCCCTGCTGGAAAATGCACTGATTCCAAACAGCCATAATGACTAAGTCCTCTAGCAAATGTCTTAAGTACCTGATTTTGAATAACACCTTGTCCAAGGAATTGGTGGGTTGTTAACCTTTAACCCTCTGTACTGCCATGCAGGAGGAATCCGCTTAAAATTCTCATTGTAAAGATACACAAGGAGTAGCATTAAGGCTGTTTGACCTCAGGATTTTCTGAAGGCAACTTTTGGATGTAATTTTCTCACATTTGTTTTTTTACATTTACAAATAACTCCTTAAGCAAGAATTTAAACAAACTTATTTTTCATGGTGCATTTTTTCCCCATTTTGTGATCCCAGTGAGGGAACTGAGAATTCTTTCCAGAAAAAGCTGTAAACAATTTAAGACTCAGAAGTGCCTAAGAAAGAAGCTGTATTTACTTTCCCTGGGATGGGGGACATAAGCTGTTTTTGACAACTGATCTTTGTGATAATAGAGTTATCCCAAGGGACCGTAAATCATTCACTGGGAAAAGTGAAACTCTTGGTAGAGACCTGCCTTATGCATGCCACTGAAAAAACTACGTATTTCAGAGAGATGCCATGAAAACTGTATCTAATAGAACATGGCCATGTAGAACAAATACACAGAACGGAACTGTTGGAGCCAGGTAAGGACATTTGCTTGTGAAAGAACCAATTATAATTCTACTATACCACATGGGATTCGCTTTGACTAAAAGTCCAATTCATATCAGTTCTGTTGTAACTAGGCTGCAAGAGTGAAGTTGCTGGAAGGAACTGGGAAAGGTGTACAAACCAAGTCACAAGGCAGGATGCAGAATTCCACCTTCCCTCTGGTGATACTCTCTGGGGAACACCATCAACACCACAACGTATTTTGGTGCCACCTTCTCATTTAACAGTATTTCCAACCACAACACTGAAAGAGGACAAGGCACAGAAGGTCCCAGAGCAGATATGTTGCTCCACAGACATTCCTCCACCACCTGCCTATGGGCCACTGAGACACAGCCCAGGGCAAAACTCAGTTGGCTCAGGCTGGGTATCTCCAGGGTTATGTCAACCACATCTCCTGATCAGGAATCTCTTCTCCTCAGAAACACTTTCCTGCATCAGTGAGCAGAACACAGGATTTCTTTATGCGGCAGACAGTTCCATGCTGATGGTCCTACAACATTCTCCACGTTATCCTAGTAGCCTGAGAATAAGATATTCTGTGTAGCACGGTGGAGGACTATCTTCAAAGAAAAGGAGGGTAAAAATGGGGTCTCTTTTCCATGAATATGCCTGTTTCCATGAGGTAATTTCAAAACTACTCCCATGTAGATAGAGCCTAGGTTAGGTTACTCTATTAGATGAGATTTCTCGCAGCTATAGATGGATCCCAGCACCTGAAACTCAAAGTGAAACTCTCAGGGAGTCTCATTCATAAAAAGCCATGTGTTCTGTTTACAAGGACAGTTTGTGTCTGGGTTTTAGTGTTATTTACTCTGCATATATGCGAAATAAACATTTTACAGTGAGTTCCTCAAAACAGGTGTATGATTCATGTAACCCCTAACTTTTGCTGGCAAAAATGTTAAGGAAAACAGCACGCTGAAAAACTTATTTTCCTGAAATCTAGAAGAGAATGATGTTTTAACTAAAACTGCTACAAACTCTGGCAATGTCATTGTGCCATTTCCATTTCAGAGCCAAAGAAATAGATTTCAAAGAACATTTGCAATAAGGCAAGTTTTAAATGAAATTCTTGAAGTTGTGGTATCACTGGTCGTTTGATTACACCCCTGTGGGATGCTTCTCCCCACTGGAACACAGATACTTTTTCACAGACACATTCATTTTTGAATACTACATTGTTATACTTGCTTGACCAAATCAAAGTGCAACCTTTTTCTTGGATGTGGGATGCACTCTCCTTAAAGTGCCAGAAGTAATCATCCACGTGTTAAAGGAAAAAAAGAAAAGCAAGAAACAAAAAGAAACACACAGAAAATTTATGGTGTGACTACACTTGTAGAAACAATTCTTTTGCTCCCACTTGTGGCAACTATTGCAAATGCTGTTAACAAATTGAATATGTTTCTTTAAAGCTTTAACAATATTTCTGATACTGTCTCTCCAAGTACAAGTAGGCTTTTTTTCCTACCATGTCTTCTGCATTCACTTAGGTCTGTTGCATTTCATAAATTCAACACTCTTCACCTTGTCAGCTGTCAACTAAAACAGAATTATCAGCAACTGGAGGTGCTGCTGTTTCACTGGACTATCCATGAAAAGAAAAACTACTTTTCCCCTTGTTCTTAAGAATTCCTTAATCTGTCTGAGGATTTATGTTCTCTGTGAATATTCAGGGATTCTGGCTTCTGGGATTTTGAATAGGTCCAAACTTGATAAACTTTCCTTACCTTCTCAGTATTCAAAGCAACAGCATGCAGATACAAAGCATAAGGATAAAAAGACAGTGGTCCCTTTGTTATCTATAAATAGCACAATGACATTCCAACGGCAGAACTCCACTGGGCTGTAATCAACACAATTCAAATTCTCCTTATCCTGTTCTCCAGGTTATTATAGAGGTGAGCAAAGAGCAGGATGACAGAATGATAAACCCAAAATACGTGCTCTATTTAAACCAAATGTCTGGCTTTCCCCCTCCTTCATTCAATGCTTTTTAGCTTATATAAGATCCAGGGTGTCACAGGCAAATTCATTACACAGGGTATCCCAAGCAAAACATGAACAAGACAGTGTGCACAGGCCACCTCAGGTTATGGTTTGCACACCAGGAGAGCAAGGCAACCTTAACAGAGCAATACAAGCAGATGAGCCAGTCTCATTCAGGTAGAACCCTTAGGTTCAAGAAGATGATAATTGATCTAAATTTTCAAATGTTGGACCCCTGTTTTATTTTCAACCATCTCCTCAAAGTGGAAAGGCACAAGGAAAGTTCAGCTGCAGAACCTTGTTCTAAAGACATTCTAAAACATTTAGTCAGGGGGAGTCAGAGCAAACACAGGAACAATAGGTACGTGTGCATTAAAGCCCAGAGGCTTTGCATATTGACATTCTGGGCTCACTTTTGGACACTTTCCCCTTTAAACCTTTGTTTCAACCTCCCCATGTGTAAGATGACAATCCCAACTCAGTTTCCTTAAAGATTAAATCAAACCATTGAAGTCATTTAAACCTACCTGGGCCCCCCTGAATTTTTGACTTCTCCTAGGACAGCTCAATACCCTAGTGAGGACATTGAACTGCAAATAATATTTGAATGTAGGACAGTGCAGTTGGAGGTATTACTATTGTAATAAAAACAAAACCACACAATGTCGCACCTCTTTTGGCAAAAACCTCAAATGGGCTGTAAGCTTAGATTTACTTTAAAATACCTCCTTTCCTCTGTTGACTGGAAAAGATAAAAATGGTCATTCATTGGGCATCTTCTATTAATTTTGGCACTTCTCAGAGAATGTCTTTGTGGATTTCTGCTGTTCCGGGTCACTCATACATGGAAGCAGCTCTGCTTCTGTATTTCATTGTTCATAAAGCAGAGACCTTTAAAAATATTTCCTAGTGCTAAGTTTCCATTGTTAGGCTTCTGTAAGTTGGCACCAAAGTCCTTTGGGGAAACAGTGAAAATTGTTATAGACTTGGCACACATATTTATGTGTATAGAATATTTGCTGTTGATGGAATGAGTGTACTTTAGGAAATCTTAGGCAGCCATGTAGCAGGAGTATCAGCTAACAAAGTGTTCACATCACGTGCTCTGGTGTGTGAATACCTTACTGATATCACTCCACTTTTCTCCTCTGGCATGGCAAGTAAATGCCCTGCAATGCAGAATTGCTTGCACAGTGAATGAACTTCTTAATGAAATATCATTGAATGAGAAAAAATTAAACAGCAGAAAGACGTACTGAGCAATTGAAACAGCCAGCTCTCATCCCCAGAAGTGGTGTGTTCTGTTCTCACTGTGTATTTCTTGGCTGCATGTCCTTTCATGGAAGAGATAGTTGGCTAGTTGTGACCAAGTGAAAATACAGGTTAATCATACTGCTCGGCTTTATATTTTATGCAAAAGTATGTGAAAAGTTCATATAAATGTTAAGTAACTGTCAATTAAACTCCCCCTTTGCTCTCCTGTGGCAATTTCCCAGGCAGCTGGAGTGGAGGGGGAAATCCCCATTTCAGTCCTGGGTTGCTGTGTATGGCTAAAGACCAAACCAACGGGATTTATTACCTTCATATCTCGCAGCGAGGAGTTTGTGTCAGACCCACCACAGCCCTAATAGATGTCCTACTGGGCCACAAACACCAGTACAAATGGCAGGGCTGCCAGCACAATCCCAGCATGAATGGGCCTAAATTAGCCAGCGCCTAATAACCAGTTTACTAACACCTGTATTAGTACTGCATCGCTGTGAGGAGGACTGCTGTTAGACAAGGCATAATCCCATAAGCTTGTCATTTGCATATCCCTCATTAGCTGATTAAAACCTGAAGGAGGCAGGTTTTTGCAGCCGGTGGGTCCATTCCGACACTCCGGCTGCCTGGGTGGCTCGATAATGAAGTAACGGTGGTGAATGTGAGGTTTATATGTATGGAAGGGATTAAGAGTATTAGAGTTTGTGTGAACCGATGTTGCCATATTCTCTCTACTGGATCACAGTAATTGGATGGGAGGAGCAAGAGTGGATCCATTAGTTTTGTGTGTTTGCCCAGGAGCTGGGTGCTAGAGATTCAATTTTGCTTCCTTTTGCTCCTTTGCTTTTGTGAAGCACAGTGCTTTGTCTAGGCAAGCCCTTAGCACCTCTGTACACTACCCACGCTAAGGCGATTCAGCCACAAAGAAGAAACCTCGGAGACAGGCAGCATAAAATGCAGCCTAGACTCAAGTGCTACTTGAGGGCAGCACAATCCCGCACAGCCCAATCCTGGGAGAGAAAGTAAGAGATAATTGAAATCTATAAACACCTCTGGAGCCTTTTTATTATTTTATTAGTTCTCCACATTTGGGCTTAACAAACTTCATCATCAAAGAAGCCGTGAGCTCCTTACAAGAAAACTGAATGGCTTGAAATTTCACTGACTTAAGAAGCAATTGTTGGGATTATTTGCTGGGCTTGCATAATTCTAATGCAAAAAAAAATCCATTTCCTACCTTATTTGTACAGCTGGAGTAATCACATTGTGTGAATGATGATGTAAAAAAAATAAGCAAGCCCGTTTCTCCCATAGTGCCACAACAGGAAGAAAACACACTGAGCAGTTCGGGAGAGCCTGGTGCCAGTGACAGGCTTGGCAGAGCGTGGAGACACAAGTTTTGTGCAACAGACATTATTAATAGACATCAATTAGATGGGGGAACATTTCAGACATTCTAACATGGCCATATTATTTCCACAACAATTTGGAGAATGGTTTCTTTTGTTCAGGATAGCTAAATGTTTGAAAAGGAATGAAGATGCAGGGCACAGGGAAGATGGGGCTATTCAAATATAATAACAACAGTATCCCACAGGCAGCCTATGTTTTCTCATTTTAAAAAGTATTTTCTTTCCCCGCGCTAAACACCATCACTCTGTTAATTACACTTCCCTGGATTTTGGCAGCAAAATCTCAGTTGTTGTATATCACCTTTTTCTCTTATGTTTTTATCCTAAACAATGGCAGTCGGTTTGGGAATAAGAGAAACTAAAAGTTCCTTCAGTCAGAGATCTGAAAAAGCTGAAAATATTCTGATCTTTATGACTATATTATATAGATTTTAGAACCAACAAACATAACACTGGCAGTACAATGTTAAGGAATAGTGTGTGATGTGTCCTTGTGTCACTGCAGGATTTCCTCATTGGAGCAGCTGCATGAGTACAAAACTATAATGACACAGACTGTATTTAGTCAGCAGGCTATGAAAGATATAAAGAGATTAATACAAAACTGTTTGATAACTTCAGAACAGGACACTTTGTGTAGAGGACAGAGGGGTCTTGTAGTCGTCTCACTGGGGGAAAGGCCTCAGCCCCCAATACAGCTGTGTCTTTCCAGAAAACAACTCTGAAATCCAGAGTGCACACCTCATGGAGTTCAAGAAAACAAACCCTTTAAATTAATCAAATTAGTTTGGGGAAAACAAGGGTGTTTTTGTGTGCCAAAATGAAGGGAGTTCAGCACCTCTTCTATTCAATATGGTTTTGTTAAGAATTCACAATGTCTTTGGAATTGCTTATTCTGACTATTAAGGATCACACACTTTATTCATGGGACACATCTTACTATCAAGCTGATATTCTATGGAAAAAGGCCCAGAGTTTTCTATAATGACTGTACTAAGTTGTAGGAGAAGGCTGCCAAATGAATCATGCTGTGGCTGCACTGTGGTAAATTCCACAGCACGTAATAATGCTCCCAGTTGTTTGCTTGAATCATCCTATGGTGCTGCATGCACATTTCGTTGATGTACCGACACTAATGTGTCATGCCGTTCTTGGAGCTGGATTTGTAAAACATCTTATAAAAATAAACAGCTTTATTGCCAGGCTCATGAATGGTAATCCCACTGATTCAAATCACTAATCGCAGAATGTATCAAGGTAATTACCAAACCAGGGATCTGTTTTATGGAATTTGGGGGTATGTGGTTAGATTATGTTCTTATGCACAAAGCAGACAGCAGTTTCCTGCTGCTGAAATCCCTCTGTATCCACAAGGATCAGGTCCTGATAAAACCACAGTGTGTTCAGCCAAGCCACGTTCAGTACAGTGCTGACAATGGACTGCCTGTACAGAACCTTTTCCTGTCACTTTTCCTGAGCACACATGCAGACATCCCAATATTGCTTTTGAGATCCATAGAAATCCTCATTGCATGTTTATGTTTAACAAGGTACAATTCAGAAATCAGAAGAAGGTCCTGATTCACACAGAGTTGTGGTCTGTCCTTTTTGTTCCCTGCGAATAAAGCAGGAAGCACAGAACGAGGACAGTGGGTTGTTTTTCTCCCCACTTCAAACCTTTGTGTACGAAGACAGAAATAACTTTTTAAAGTCAAAACCATTTGCATTCAGTTATTTGCTAACAATTTTCATTTCTGCCAGATTTGACAATTTAGTCTGTTTGTAGTCAGCATCACCACCCAATTTTCAACGCTACTGTGACATGGCACTGGGGTTTAACAACTCTGCAAGAAGCCATTCTTTCCCTCAGGTCTACTCTATTTCATAACTTCTTGTCTCTTTACCATCACCCAAGAAAACTCCAAAACATTAAAAATACAAGAGGGGAAATATTGCTACAAACTCCAGCCCAGGCAGATCTCCAAAGCACAGCCGAGCCCTTGGGATTCTGGGCAGCCAAGAAACACACCTTGGAAGAAAACTCCACTGTCTCATTAAGGGGGAAAGAAGAAAAGTTTGGCTGCATAAGGACAAAGCACTGATCAATGACATTGGTCCAGAAGCACTGACTCCCAGAGTCATTGGAGTAATTCCAAACATTCATCCAGCTTTCTATCCCTATTGTATATAACCAGGTATCCCTACAGAGCCTTTGGCTCGTATCTGAAATGGGTAGAAAGCTCCTTGTCCAGGTTATCCTAATCTTCCATCTTCATATGGGAATTCTCATGCTCAATAAAACCAGTGTGCAGCAAGAATAAGGGGATGCTCCTCATGCAGAGCCTTTAAGCAGCAAGGTCTTGGAGCCAATGTCACCTGATGTGGCTCTCAGAGACAGGCTGCAGTAGCAATGCCTGGAGCACAGGAAACTTCCTGATCTGAGCTTGGCAGTTCTGCCACAGACTTGGGAGGTTTCGTGAGTTATAGAATGGTATAGGTTGGAAAAGACCTCTAAGGTCATTGAGTCTGTCCACTAAGCCACCACAAAATCATTCCCCATGTGCCACATCCACATGCTTTTTAAACACTTCCAGAGATGGTGACTCCACCACTTCCCTAGGCAGCCTATGCCAGGGCTAGACAGGCCTTTTGGTGAAGAAATGCATCCTAATATCCAATCTAAACCTCCCCTGGTGCACCTTGAGGTTGTTTCCTCCTGTCCTGGGAGGAGAAGAGACCAACGCCCACCTGACTACAAGCTCCTTTCAAGGAGCTGTAGAGAGCAATAAGGTTCCCCCTGAGCCTCCTTTTCTCCAGGCTAAAGCCTCCCAGCTCCCTCAGCTGCTCCCCACAGGACCTGTGCTTGGTTTGCACTTGAAAGGCAGGGTGGCTGGAGCCATGTGTTGCACCCTCAAGTGCTGGGATGTTTTGTGGAGGACACCTCCAACTTCCCAGGGATGAGAACCACCCGGCCCCAGCAGCTGTCTCTGTGCAGCTGTGCTGGCCCCTCTGCCCTCAGGAAATGGATTCCCACTCCCCAAGTCCCCACAGCTGCACAGGATCAGCTGTGGAAGATGCTCGGTGAGAAACATTTCGGCTCCAAACAAAAATCAAAGTGCCAGTTCAGGATGACACTAGAGAGAACAGCTGAGGCTCAGCTGCATTTACAAGCCAACACCAAGTCACCAAAGCTGATTAAATTCTTCTCTTTGAGTTGACTGTGTCTCCCTGTCCCTTTAGTCTACCACCTACCAGTGTCTTGTAGGGGTCTGCATCTTATTCTGCCTAGTGAAAAGGAATAGTTTTATACACCTTCATAACATGGAAGTAGATTTTGTGCCCCAGTGCACCACTACGGTTCAGTTTTCACATCCTGGGACATTTTGGTGAGTGACAACTTAAAAACACCCAGCACTTTATTCTATAGCATCATTGTTTTAGCATTATACAACAAGTACACAAAGTACTGAGAAGGATGTAAACTAAGGCCATGGGACATATATAATCTACTAGGTAAAGCGCAATCAGGAAAACCTGAAATGTGGGCTGGCAACTATCCATTTAAACAGAATTACAGTCTCTTTAATCATATTGGGACAAAAACAAGCAGAAAAGAAGGTTATCAACTTAACGGATTGGGGTTTTATTCCTTGGTTTTTGAACCATAATGTCCAGTCTAGTGAAGATGTTGCTTGGTGATACTGAGGGAGCTTGAGTATAGGATTGTTGTAAGTCCCTTATTCTAAGTTTAGTTAGTATTTCAAGTGTAATTTCCTGAACGAGTGAATGATACTGGTGGCCTAAGCACAAGAACAAGGCACTTTGACAAAGTTACGAGCTTCCAACATGTGCTATCACCTTCCTTTATGCCCACACTTGCTTCAGGGTTCCCCCTTGCAAAGCACAGAGCATCGGCTCCCTTGTGTACTGCTGCCACAGAGTAGCTGTGGCACAGGAAGAAATGCCATCACTTATATCACCATAATGAGTTTGATTGCATCAACCCTGAATCCTTCACAGAGAGAAGCACCTCCTTTTATGGCCATTAGAGGAGAACAGGAGTCATGTTCATACTAAAATGCAGCTCCCATTTGGGCTGGGCATGACCACTGGTATCAGTAACTGTGGACAGGTGAAGTGTCTTGTGAAGTGACTGTAAGTTGATTTTTAGATCTTCTTAAACGACAGTAGGGTTAGAAGTTTGAGTCTGAAATCAAGACAGGTGAAAGGACAGAACAAAGAGTGGTCTCGAGACAAAGACTGTGACAGCCAGTTAAAATAAGTCCACAGTTTTGGATCACTTGACTGTCAATCAGCTGCCAAAGCACTGGTACTGATTCTCTGTCAGAACTTCATAGCTCCTTACTGTTCTTCCCCTGAAATCACAAAGGTGGGAGGTGCCAATTGGTCACTGACTCAACCCTGCACACAGCCCCCATCTCTTCCCCTTCCCCACGCTCCACCCAAGTGCCAAACAGCGTAGCTGCCTCTGAAGAGACTCACGTTGGGGAACCTGTGTGTGCCCACAGACACTTCATGTCTACCTAAAACACAATTAACCATCACTGGGGAAGGAAGGCTTTTTGGGCAACAATACCCGGATTTGAGAAGTTTGAGGTTAGCTGAACACACACTTGCATTATTTAACACACGTTCACCCCTTGTTCTGTCTGCTCTGTCCCCACCATTTACTGCTAAACAGGTCCCTTATCTTTATTGATCACTTAATTTATCTTTTCTTAACTCCCCTTGCTCCGTCTGGTGCTGTGTGTCCAAGGTATTGAGCCTAAACATCCGTCTGTTCATACTGTCATGACTGGTTTGCCTTTGAAAGAATAGGGGGAGCAGGTGGTGTGACTAAGTAGACCCTCGACAGAATAGGGGCACCCTTGCTGTGTCCTGTCCCAACCTGCCAGCGATTCCCCACCCTCCCAACTGTTCCACATTAAAGCAGTCAACTGTGGCTTTACAGTCCAAGTTTTACACAACTGTTTTACAAACCAGGAAGAATTTCTTTTGTTGAAAATCTTTTGTTAGGCAGCGCAGAATGGGGAGGGGAGCAGGGTAGAGGGAGTGGAGAAAGCCCGTTCTGAGACCGAGTGCATTTTAATGTGTATGTAGATATAGACTACAGGATGTGCCAAGCCAGCTCTGTATTTCTGGGCTGCCTTTAAGCTCACTTTGAAGAGAGCACAGCACATCTTTCAAACACATCCATCTTTCATTTTTCTTGGGGTCTCATAGTCATTTTCCGTTGCTACAGTTCATGATACTATTTTGGCTCATTAGAGCAAATAAAGTTGAAAATCAAATAAAATCAACTCTTTTCTTTTTTCCTCAATAGGAATAGAATATCCTTTTTTCACTGTTGAAAAATTATTATAAATCCATCTAACTGGATAGACAGCCCCCAAAAAAGTCCAGATGATGCTTCAGCCACGTTCCAGTTGCCAAACAGCCACGTTCCAGTTGCCAAACAGTCCTATTACAGGCACCATGCTGCCTCTGATCTCATATACTGTATTTCTTCACAGGGTTCACTGGTGTGTATTTCAACCCAAATGTCAGACAGAACTTGTACATGTGAGTTATCTCTGAGATAACATCCCCTGAAAGAGTCTAGTCCAAAAGAGACAAAATAGGTACTCACAGAATGGAACCCAGGAAGAACAAGTATTTCTTTCAGCTGACAAACTATTCTGGTATCACCACTAGAGTGCTACAAATAGTTGCATACAAAAACTGAACCTGGTTTTTTTTCTCCCCTCCTCCCTGAGAGAATGTACAAAATTATTAATTCACAAATTTTTCAAAGCCAAACACCAGATTTGAGTGTTTTTCGCATTTTCAAAGGGAAAGGACAAGTTTATGCCTTTCCTTGTTTTGCCCAGTAAGCTTTTTCCACAGGCTAAAATGTACTGAAAGTTTTATTTCAAGCAAAAAACCCCAAGAGACAGAGATCCTGTTCCTTTTTTGAAGATATTGCAGCCAACCACTAGAATCTTATAACGGTAGGTGCAGAAAGGGGAAAAAAATAAATAAAAATTGTCTTTTCTTTCCTTCAGGGATGTCTGTCTTTCTGCCCTTCCCCTCCCCATCAGGGAAAGTGCTGAGAATTAATACTACTAAAACTACTCTTTTCTATTAAGAGCCCGATCCTCTCAAATGTGTAATGAATAGATTCATCAGTTTAATTTGTAACGAGTGCAGGTCAGATTCATGGGGGTTTATAGTTTGCTAAACAAAAACAAAGCATTGAATTATCAAAAAGCATTCAGAACTAAAATGAAGTGCTTTGTAATGAAGCATATATGTTTGGAAAAACTAAAATAAGAGAAAACATATATTGAGGCAAATCCTGACTGTATGTTCACAACCCCTTCAGGAGCCTGGTGGTCAGGTCACTCAACCAGAAGACTTGGTTTCAATCCTTCCCTTTCAAGAAAGCAACTGAACTGCTTCTAAAGAGAGCTCTGAAACCACCAGGACTGAGGACTGCAGAGATGCTACATGATGTATGATTGCCAGTCTCTCCTATTGCTGCATTTCCACTATGCAGGAACAATCCCTGAATCCAAAGCCAGCATCAGGAGCATCTTTTCTCCAAGACCAGCATCCTAATCATGGGGTTCTTCAAATCTTATTTGACATTTCCTATCTCACTATTAAACCACTAAATTACATATTTATTTAAGATGTAGTGATGCACCACCTCCAAGATGCAGGAGTAGCTCACCTTACCCTCTCACCATGGTTCTTGGGGTGGTCATGCTGCATAAGGAAGACAAAGATTGGATTTTTACCAGATTGAGGGGAATAACAAAACTAGCACCCCAAAAATATGAGCAAATATGCTATTACTACAGTATTGGATGAATAGGCATCATCAGGGCTTATTTTCAGTCCAAACTTTTTCTCAAATTCAGCAGGGTTTTCAAATATTTTCTTGACAGCCAAGATTATTTCACAGCTGAACTGGTAGACAGTAGTACATCCCCAGGTGTTTATTCAGACCTAGAAGTGATCATCAAGATGTGGATCAGCATCACCAAGAATGAAACATTCTCAGTGTTTTCCCTAAAAATTTATAACATGTTCACAGTAGAAAACAGAGACCAGTATTTTAGTATTGTAGGCAAGCAGAGAAAGAAGGTATTTACACAGATCTCTGCAGAGGATATCTACAGAGGTCACAAATACTGCATTGCCTGTAAATTACCAAGACTCCTTCCTGCTGTAAATCACAATTACAGATTAGAAAACCCTTCCCAATTGCTCATTTTGAATATTGCCTATGATCTCTCTACTATCATGCTAAGCCCTATAATTTTTGTTCCTACTGACTTCTTAGATGCTGCCTTTTCTCAAACATACAAATTTGAAACATCAGTATGTTTGGATGTATGACAGGTGTGAAGTCCGTCCATGATCACTCTAGTTTATCTAGTTTGTGTCTAGAATTTCTTGGTGAACAAAAATACTTGAAGAATTACTGAGTCAGCTATAAATTTATCCTTCCATTATACTAAGGATAGACAAAGAAGCAAATAGATAGAAAAAATGTGAAACTAGACAGGAGACAATAGGGTGTTCCCACTGACCTGCAATGCAAGTCTGAATTGCATGACAAATTACCTAATTAGATCTGAAATTAGTCTCATGATCTTTCCAACCCTCACTGGGTGTTTTTCTACATCACAAAAGTCACCACGCAGTTTGCCATATTTTGATGGAATGACATTTTCTGAGAGGCTTATTGCTTGCAAGGCAAAGATGTTGTTCAGAATAAGTTGTGTCACCTACTTTTCTGTAGACAAGGCTGCACAGCAACTGTCAGAAGCCATGTAGAATCAGCAGTGCTTTCTTTCACAAAAAAAAAATAAATTAAATTAATGAAACATCCCAGCCTAAGGATAAAAGAAATACAGTTTTGCAGGAGAGTCAGCTACATGCAGCTCTTTGTTCAGAGGCCACAACAAGCTTTTTTCGCTGGTATATACAATCCTCAAAATACTTTATTTGGATTTTACTGCTGCTGTGCTTCACTTGCTGCACACATCAGACTCGATTTAACTTGCCTAAAAGTCACCTACTGGTGTCCTTAAGATATAGAATGCCATCATTTTGCTTTCTAAATTGATGAAAAAATTACAAGAGGAGGGGAAAATAAAAATCATAGCGGCATCAACTTACCCCATCGCAAAAGCAATATTTGTGTAATTGTGTAAAATTGTTTAAAGTATAATTTAATACATCCCTTTAACAACCCACAAATTATCTCTTGACAACTAGAAATAATAGGTCTTTTTGTTAAAAACAGAAAGCATGTGAAGACTAAAGGTTAAACAGGTCTTTTCATCATGATAAATCACTGGTTAATGAGCCTGGTATTGTTGGGTATTATACTTGCTCACTTCAATGCCATTACCTTCTGGTTGTAAAGCTGACACTACTAATGATCTTAATTCTTTGAACTTTTCCACAATATTGACTGGTTGCATAGAGCAGATGTTACTTGGATTTGACTGCAAAAGTGGCAATTCTTCTAAGGTTTGGAGCGCCCTGAAAGGAATGATACTGAACACAATGTATTTTGATATCTCTAAGTCAAAAGAGATTCTTCTATAAGTGCCAATTCTTGCTCTTCCTGCTTCTCAGCATCACACGAAAATCAACCACAAAGATCAAGGTTCTTCATTTACTTTCTGCAGTTTTTTGGTTTTTTGGGGGGTTTATTAAGTTGTAATAATGCAATGAATTAACACAAGAAAATTCCTGCCTAGTCCCTGTCGTACCCATAACTTCTCCTGCACCACAGTTTGTGCAAGGAAATTGGGAAAATGGGCTCTGCATTTCACGGCTTTTCTTGGTCTCGGCTGGAGGACTCTGAGGTCACCAGGAGCTGTATTAGTGAGCCAAATGCTGACAAAGCAGGATGCAGAAGGCCTGCACACATATGTTTGTGTACCCACATCCATCACTTTTGATGCCAGAGCCAAGGAGGCCCTGCAGACCTTCCCTAAGCAGGCAGTCAGGAGAGGGAAAGAGTTACTTGACACCCCTTTAACACACCAGGGCTGTCTTTATTTGTGTGAGGGACCTGGTTCAAATAAACTCCCTGGGATGGAGAGGAAAGACTTAAGGGTAAGAAAGCAGGGACTGACAAGTTTACTTTAAAATTGAAGCAAGGTGGAAGCTTCATGTTTATCCCCATTCCTTTCTCTTTCCTTCTACTTCCTGCTCTATTCCTGTCACTACTGGATTCCAGAAAATGTGGCCTGTAGAGCAAAATTCAAGCCTTGAGGAGGCAGAGGTGCTTTTATCTCAGTTTACATCCAGTTCTGGGCCAGAAAGATTTTGCTGCATCATAGAACAGAAATGGGGACAAATGAACTCACCATTCCCTAAGTCAAAACTCAGACCCTCAGACCCTTCCCATGCACATTCTTTGGACACTTCTGTGCAGCAGCAACCACAAAATCTGTGTAGTTTAGTTTATACAAAGGCTACATTCTGCCCTCTTTGCAGCCCTGTGTCATGCCTAATGTACTTCAAGGACTTCTAGATTCTTTCCTACTTTTGCTTAGTAAGGGTTTGCTTTTCTTTTCAATTCAGTGAGTTGGAGGAGAATGAGGATGTGCCTGATTTTATTAATACCATTCTGGTTCTGGTGTTGTCTCATGTGAAGTGAATTAAAAAAATTGAGCAATTTCTCTAAAGAAATAAAACAAATGCTAAAATGTCCATACTAAAACATCCAAGCTCCGAGAGACATTTCTCATGTACTGCTAACAACTCACTAGTATGTAAAAAATTACTGGTTTTTTTCTCTTAAGGGATTCATGAAAATCTAATCCTGAAGGTTTCATCCTTAACCTACATGGGAAACTTAAGAAACTTTGCAATAGTATTAATTTCACAATATAAAAATGTGAGCATGAACATGGTCTTTGATAACCCCACAGGCTGCAACCTAGATTAGTTCTAATCTGTAAGGCTGGCTTAAACTGTAGGGATATAAATCCTCTGCTACTCAGAGTTTATCAAACACATGGAACTAGAATTTTCATTTAAAGAATATTTACTTGTTAGTGCAAGCAATTTGTTTCTGTGTTAGTGGCTACAAAGTGTGGGTTTCATCATGTAAAAATTAGTGAGAAATACTGTGAAAGACATGTTTTTGATAAAAGGGCTTTTAAAAATATTTTTAGCATGGTTAATATAAAGACTTTTTTTTCCTTTTGCTTATCAATTTAAGTGTTTCCTATTTTACTGATAAAGCAAGAAAAAGAAGAGTGACTTTTGTTGTGAAAAAAGCCCTTTGAATCCTGTGGACCATATACAAATGCTCCATGTATTCTAGGATTCCTTTCCAACCAATTCCACTGATATTGTTGGATACCAGTATTGCAAACTGCACTCTCACTGTCTCTGTGGTGTTCTCAGACAGCCCTTATTTTTGCCATAAACCCCCTGGATTTCTAAATGCTAGTTCTGATTTTTTTCCTTGTCTGAGATGCAACACTACAGGCTGAACACCTGTATTCCTGTGGACATTCAGGTGTGGTTTATTACCATGTTCTCAAAGCACTTCTACATTATCTGAGCCATGAAAAATCACCAGTGGGAAACACTTCAGCACAAGCTAATGCAAGTTACCCGAGAAAGGCTTGGTTAGACAAACCACATTTACAGAGGCAGATGCATCGGGAGTACTGGTGTCATGGAAGGTGTAACTTCTTTAGTCACAGAAACAGCAGTGCCTGACTTTGTCCATGCTCCCATTCCAGTGTATGACCACAGGATTCCTGCTTATCGTGCCTCCCAAAATCATAAATCCCAATTAAAATGTTGAGCGAGTAATGCCTTAATTTATTTATTCACTATTTCTTTAAGCAGAAGAGGTTTGACTGCAAGGAAGTCTATATCATTTTGAAGGTGTGTGTGTTTCCAATTTTTGTGCAACACAGCGTGATGCTGTATAATGTTCATTTCATACACTCTCTCATGTGCTACCCAGGGGTTTATAAAATCCTAGGAAAAGCTCCAGCCTGGCAGCAGAACTGGCTGGAAAGACTTAAAGGCAATCCAATAAAATGTTTTCCCCACATATACATTCCGAGAGCCTCCTCTCCCTATCATCCCCTATTACTTGACCACATTCACCCCCACTGGCCCTTTGCCTTTGACCTCTCCCTGCCACTGCCTCTGATTTTGTATTTGTTTTCTGAGGACCTATTATCAATCACTTTTAAGTACCCTTAAGCAGGACATTTAACCTAGGCATGTGAAAGTACTAGATCCTTCCATTCAAAGAAATAAGTTATTGTAGGCAAGACACAGTTTGCATCCCTTAAGATAGCAAAGCCACAAAAAACAAACAAACAAAAAAAAAACCAAACAAAAAACCAGGAAAATGAAGTTTCCCATGTTCTAGTCACAAAAAGAAAATAGGGAAAATAAAGAAGTTCCAAAACATGTCGCAGTTGCCAGACCTTGTATGAGGTTTGAAGTCTCTCACAGTGGTATCCACTTTGATAACCTACAAACCAAGACTTCTGCTTAGAAAGGTTCAAGTGCTGGTGTCAGCTAATTTCTCTTGTACCAAAATGTTGCATTTTATTTCCGCTGATTAGCATAAAATTGTTCCCATTGTCTCAGGCACAGAGGCACACAATGGTGCCAAAGATCCCTGCAGTGGGGAGTTTCTGTGTATTTCCAGCTCCTGGCTTTGCTTTAGAATTCATTAGCCACAGGAACACCACATGCTCTGTGTTGGATTTCCATATATACATCAAGAAAGCTACTATTTCTAACTGGCAGCTCCCTGATAATTTTAATTATCTACTCTCAACAGCCACAGGAATTATTTTTTCATCACTGAATGATGTGCCTGAGGCCATAAGATGCCTGATGGAATGACTTTTTTTCCTATTTATGCCTTTTTTTGTTGGCCAAGTCTACTTTTACCTGCCAACATATTGTGTACACGTGACTTTCTCTAATGTGGCTATCACCAACTTCTCTCAGCCGTAAGAAAAGGGCATACATGTACAAAAAAGAAAAAACACACAGATTTCCCTTACGAATCACTAGAAAGTATTCAAGAGTTTCAAAAATGACTGCCAGTAGCTTATCATTTCACTTCTCCTTTCTTCTCTTCCATTTCTCTCCTACTACATTTCCATCTAGAGTCATTCTTTTTTTCATTATTATGAAAAAGTTATAGTTAAAAAAAAACAAAACAAAACGAAAAAAGAAACAATTTAAAAAAATGAAGTGAAATTTTGCTTCTGGCTGGGTGTGACGGGCTCTGCAGCCAGTCCTGTGTCCCTGAGGGAAACGGGGTGAAGGAGGAGCTCCTCACATGGGGTTAGTGACTGAGAAGCTCCTTTTTTTCTGCCCTAACAAATCTTGTTCTTGGCTCTGCTAACTCCTGCTGGCTGCAGCTGTCCTGGCAGGGCACCCTCCTGGAGACCCCGATACAGCCAGAGGAGATGGGGAAAAGGAGCAAAAAAGGGAAAAAAGTCTCCTCCATAAGGATCTGCAGAGGACTGAGGAGCACAATGAAACCAACGCTCCAGCCAAAGTCTTTGTGTTTTATGGATGACTCTGTTACTTGGCACTAGGCTTTTGGATATCATTTCTGGTGCATTAACAAGAAAACATTCGTTACAGCAGTCAAACAGATTCCATACCCACTGAAAAAATAAACCAACAAAAAAAAAAAAAAAAGTGGATTTGACAGCTGTTCCTCTTAAAACAGAGGAATAAGGGGCTCAGATAAATAAAGGGCTCATTTTTTTCTCCTAGTTCTCAGTATACCTTCAGTATGTTTGTACTGAACTTCTTCAGATATACCTTAAAAACATGAGATCTGACACC
>JAWWEW010000165.1:3192949-3230449 GCA_035583185.1 Anabacerthia variegaticeps | reverse complement strand
TGCATTATGCTCCTCGGGAGGGGTTTAACCCCTCCAGGCTCTGCAAGGTCTGCCCCTGGCCATGAAGTCATTTGCTCCCTTGAACTACTGAAGGGACTTTTTAAAATATGGTCTGCACTTCCTCTATTCCAAGAGGACCATGGCAATAACAATGTTCTCGTTGGGGTAAGGAACAAGCCACGTGGCTTGTGTAGGAATCAAACCTAAATTAAATCCCATTCAAAAAGTCAGTTTCTGGAAATTTAGAGATGTCTATTTTATAAGTGCAGGGATAGCTTGGTTTCTAATGACTTTCCTTCTCCTAATTATCAATGTTGGCATAAATGTTGCTACTATTCAAAGCACTGAGAAGCAGATAATGTGAATCTTGTTTTGTTAGGCTCTCTGCAACTTGCTTTCCAAAAATCACCTGTATGAATGGAGTTGAGGGGGGGAACAAACAGCAGGGAGGAAGAGTAATTTTCACTAGATGAGTGGACAGCTTGTGGCAGAGCAGACAACAAATTAAGCCCAAAAGGGAGCACAAGAACAGGCTAAATCCTTTTAGCATTTACTGCTAGTGCAGTTAAGGAGTCATATTTTCAGTCAGGTTTACACAATTTTTAAAATTAATTAAGTAGTATTTTGCATTCCACATCACTCTTCATTGTGGTATCTCCAAGTGGCTGTTTAGTTAAAAATGGCAACAGGTCTTACCAGAAGGGCCAGAATACACCTTTTCATAGTTGGAAACGTCATTTATGGCCATACAGCAAAACTTCCCTGGGAGATTTACCTATTAACCCAAATATTTTCACCCCTCTTCCTCCAGTTTTAGGGACGCTAATGATTCCTCTGGAGCACCTGCATGAAGCCCTTAAGTTGTGCTGTTGAATCAGTCCTCTGCTCATTAAGCACTTTTGCTTTCTGCTCAGATTTAAATATAATTAACTTTCTGTAGTCCACAGCCACCGATGATGCAGGCACTGCCTTATACTGCTTATCAGGCAGCATTTCACCAGTCTGAGCCAATATCTAATTTGGTAAAAAAACCAACCACAAAACAAGCAGTCCTACAAAAAAGAGCGAGGTTTCAAGCCTTGCCCAGGCAAACATTGATTTGTTAAACATCTTGCCCTGTTGTCACAATTATATCAAAAAAAGCAGAACTGTGATCCATCAATGAACATCTAAAGGGGCGCAGGATGTGGCTGGTTTTGTTTGCAGTTGACACAAGGCTCTTAAATGAGGTATCAGGGGATCATTTATTAATCTATGCCCAGACTGTTTTAATGCTGTGTCAGGGTGCAAGATGGATGCTTTGCTATATCTCTGCAATTCTTTGTTTGGATATTTGTTTTCAAAGCTTGCCTGTCTGATTAATAAGGCCAGCATCACGCAGAATAAAAGAAGAATGTGTCACATTAGTTCCTCAAACAGTTAAACATCCTCCTGGCTCAATTACTATTTCTCTATTTTTTAATAATCTTTCTTTAGCAATAATTTCCTAAATTATATTACTTCCACGTGATTTAGGAGGGAAAAAATCCACTTTGTTCCTGCTTGAACAAGCTCAAAAGCCTTGTACAATCAGATCCTTTGCTCTATTTAAGCATATAAATCAGGAATAATTCAAGTCAATGGGTTTACACCAAAATAAAATAAGGGGATAATCAGATACGTAAGACGCAATGAATGTATGGAATTTTTCTAGAAAGTCAGACTCCTTGAGTATCATCACAACTTCAGTAAAATCACTGGAAACCTTCACTTAAGAAGTCAGTGGGCCCTGAATTTCACTGACAACCTCAGAATTTGAGAAGCCATAGTTATAATTAGAAATATGGAGATAGAAAATGAATAGGGAAGCTCATTTGTAGCTCATGATGAAAAAACTAATTGCCCAATTTCAGTACCTTTCTGGATCGTATTTTTTAAACCTGAAAAAAAAAGTTTGGGTTTGACTATCAATATGACAGTGGTGGCAAATGGAAGGAATTATGGTTGGCCAAGTTAAATTCCAACTCCATAGAACAAGAGAAGCCACACTGGGGCTCCTGGAGCTCCAGCTGAAGACAAAGCCTCAATTAGAGATTTTATCTCCTGTAGTATATGACAATACACTGCCAACAATTGGAAAATGTATTTCAAGGTGGTTCTAGTTTTGCTTTTTTTTTTTAATCAGCAATCATACTCCCCTTAATAAAGAAATACTACCTATAGACACTATTAAGCTAGTATAAATACTACCATAATGAACATAACTACCTATAAATTTTAACTCTTGATTTCATTAATACAATAAAGCCCAAACAATGTTTTCAAGGTAAAATGCAGAAATAATTTACAGGAGCATGAATAGCATATTGTCTGCTAGAGAGTAATAGTTTTTCATGAGTGTTACCAAACATCAGTGGTTCATTTATGAAAGATTTTCATCTCTTTTAAAAACAAAATTTACAAGGAACTTGCATACAGGGCAGAGCTGTGAGTCAGTAAACTCAGTCTCAAATAACCAAAAGTCTGAGGCCTAAAAATACCCCCAAAAATAAAATCTTGATTTTTCTTTAAGAAATACTCATTTTCACCTGAAAAAAAAAAAATCAGGGGAAACTCAGTTTTACCTTGTGAAAGTTTGTCAAAGTTGTTCAGCCAGTCCCTGGAGGACAGAGCAAGTAAATGCTCTGAACTGCTGGCTCCTCTGAGCTGTCAGTGGCACTGAGCTGTAATTAGTCCCAGGCAAAGGCCAAACATGCTGGGAAGTGATGTGATTCTGGGTTTATAGCTGTTTCATCCAAGTGAAATAAAATATGACATCCTGATGCGACACCTCTTCAGAGCTCTGGGGTTTTGGCTTTTTATTGCAGCACTCTCTGCAGAGTTTTGATTAGGTTGGTATTTTCCATGTCAGGTGCTTTTATTTCTCAGCCGCTGCCTTGCTGTAAGGAGTGAATCAGTGGCTGGACTGTCCCAGCCTGGCCAACATCTAGTCTCCAACATCTGGCCACATCTGGCCTCCAACAGCAGCAAAGGGTGGGTGCCTTCAGGAGGATACAAGCACACCCCCAACCCAGCTATTTTCACAATAATTGCATTTCTTGTGAAGTTATTTTTGGGTTTTTTTAACAGAGAGCTGATGACAGGTTTCCTTCAAAACAGAGATTGCAAGCACTGGCACTGTCTTCAGTGCAAACCAAAGCAAAGAGTCACCAACACACAACCATCTGCCAAGAGGAGACAGTTCAAGAGAACAGCTAAGAAATGCAGGAAGAGCTGAAGCAGTTGCTGACACAGAATGCTGACTAGTAGTTTCACTCCCTAAAACTATTAACTTCTAAGAATTTTGACATTTCAGATTTGGCAATCAAATCTGCCAGGTTGGCAGTGATGCTGGTGCAGAAAACACGTGAGTTCTGCCCTTGATTCTGTTAGCTGGTGAGATCCAGCAAGGAGTATTTCTGGGATTGATAAAAAGAAATATTATTTCAGCCTAGCTATGTAGTAAACAATCAAGACTTTGCAGCTAAACTATTCATTTTATGAAATACAATGGTCAAGAAGGTGCAGTCTGTCTAAGGATCAGTAAGGTCTGAATCTCTGCTTTTACACAGTTTTTGTGAGTAAGTCAGCTGCTGAGGGCAAAGTCAGAGCTGACAACTTCTTTCCCAGACACTTAGGGCCACAATCAGGGACCACACAAATAATATAAGGTATCTCATCAAGTCCTGCTTTCCTGACTTGAGTCCACAGACTCATCTGGATAAGGGGCATATGAAGAGAGATGTGGGAATAATACTTGATGTTTGGAAGAGCCTTTGCTGTCAAAGACATAAACTGTGCAACTTCTGTCTTAGCCTGCTAGAAATGATTCTTGCTGTGGTTCATCTGCTGTTGCTCCCATACCCTGTGAGCTGGAGGGAGCTGTAGAAACAGTTTTGCTTCTGACTATATTCACACATATATCCAAGACAACTTCATTGTTCCGTTTGTCCTCATTTAATTGGAAAGGAGGGGCAAGGGAAAAGTGTCTCAGTGTATGTGTCAGCATCTGAGCCTAAGAAACTTCACATGTAAAGAGTGTCCAGGTGCCTGTTTTCAGCCTAAGGAAGTAACTCCTGTCCACCTTCTACATCCAAACCACCCCCATCCTCCCCACTGACCTTGCCTGCTGGTCTGCTTTACGCTTCCTAGGATGATTTCAGTTTTGATACAGAGGATATCAGCAAGAGATCCTTAGCTACCAAACTCTCATATACACCCTTAGAAAAACATGCCCCAGATTACACATTGCAGAAATCGTATCGCAGTCCTGCCTCCCAGTGCAGGCTGTAACTCACTCCTCTTCAAAACATGCCCGGTCCATTGTGCTGCATTTGAAAATGCTAGTCACTCAGAGTGGAGTTTATGCCTGACACAGACCAGATAAACTCCAGTCATCGCCTCACAATACCTTTTTTTTTTTTTTTTTTTAATTTAATCTTTAAAAGGACAGGCTGCTGGTTAACTGAGAGTCCCCTGTTTGATTGACAGTATCTGTCAGAGGCAATGAACTCCACTTGAACATTGCCTTTATGTTCCTGTGTAAAGTTGTTCAACTGTGACCCTTCCATCTGTTCCAGCTAATCTGAAAGTCATTTAGGCCCGCTTCTCCATTCATCCTAAACACAGCACATTCTCCTGTTAACACACATATGCAAAGTTGTCGGGCTGTCAGCTACGTAAGGGCTTTTTTTTTTCCCTTTTTTTTCCCCCCTGAACTCCCACAACATCTGTGTATACATTTCCTTGTAACAATTGTAATTTTAAAAAAAAAATATATCAGAAACTAGCTCAAATCTTACCGGTTCCTTTAATGAGCATGACAGTAAATCTCACAGCATCACTTCAGAAAATGTTCCAAAGGCTTCTTTAAGAAGGGGTCATCAAGGTAGCTGACTCCAGTGCTCCCACGTGCATGTGCAAACCTCCATATTTTAAAGAACTGAGGCAAATGATTGCCTTGGAGAAGGTGATCTTTACCAAAAACTGTGGTTTAAGGTTTTCAAAGACTACTACTCACAAACAGCTGTACAAACAAACTTCAAATATGTAACGTTATCATATCCTATCTGATATGCAATTTGAAAATGTGCACAAACTGTGGAAAAAAACCCCTGGAAACTCTTAACAATGTGA
Organism: Anabacerthia variegaticeps; assembly: GCA_035583185.1. Lineage (NCBI taxonomy): Eukaryota > Metazoa > Chordata > Aves > Passeriformes > Furnariidae > Anabacerthia > Anabacerthia variegaticeps. Next base: position 3,225,295 of record JAWWEW010000165.1, on the reverse strand, counting down.
TGCTCTCCGTTAATTTGCTCTTTAAAATTCATCTTGCACTGGCTGGAAACTATTCCAATGTCACTACGGTTATTATTTATCTTGAGAACAACAAGAAAATCATCTGTGCCTTGCACACAAACTTAACATTGACAACACAGTTGATTTAAGATTTAGGACAATAAATGTTCATTATGGTCCTGCTCAGATATTGCTGCAAAATTATTAAATACGTTCAATAAAACCAAAAGAAACCCAATAAGTAATTTCTGATGTGTCCAAGGAAATACAAAGAGAAGGTTCCTCTACCTAATCAATTTGTTATTGCCACAGAAAATAATAATAATAATAATAATATACACTTCATCATTCATCCACATACCAAAGCCTTTACAAAAGACTGATTCACTAAAAAAAAAAAAGAATAGTGCAATGCCATCTATTGCAAATGACTTTCAGAATAACGAAAAAAATCTGCTAAAACCTATGGAATAAAAGCAAAATAACAACTGTGGGGAAAAAAAACCAGCATGGGAATTATTATAGGATTTGTTGTGCCACTAAAGGTGACCAGGATTGCATGCTGTACACACTCACTGTGTCTCAAATATTTATTATCTGGAGTGTGTACATCTGGTAGAATCTTGACTTCTTGGTCGATGTTAGCACAAAATGAGTGACACTTGTAGCAAACCTTTGTTCTCATGGCTGATTTCTCTGACAGAAGTTATACAGAGGAATAGAACCAGGAAAAAGAAGATAAAAAACCCCAACAGAAAAAAGCCCCAAATCTCCCCAGCCTCCTGTTCAGCTCTGTCATAGAGAAGTAAAGAAACTAGACTTCCTATTCATGTATTACCCACTCCGGTTGTCGTGCAAGCTTTTTGGCCTTTCTCATCGTACTTGAATGGTAGGAAAGTAATAAAGGCCATGGGATGAACTTCTCGCTTTTTTCTTTCTTTTTTTCCACTCACAAAAAAAAAATAAATTGTTTCTGATTCCTTTTATGACTCAACAGAGGCTCAACAGCAAAGATCTGCCAGCCTCACACTAGAGACTCGACAGGACAAGTTTAACTACAAGATTGTAATTTGTGCTATGATTTATTTTTTTTTTTAAGAAATATGCATTGAGCTTACCTGACTTGTCAACAATAACAAAAATAATCCATATGTGCTCATATGCTGTTCTACTATTGAACTACTTGTTAAACCTGTATGTATCAAAGCACAGCAGAGTTGCAGAGGTAATTGCAAAATGCTCAAAAATGCACGTCTGTCCTTTCATGCATATGGTCTCTGCTTAACATGTAGGGTCTCTCTGTGTACCTTCATTGACAAAGAATTCAGGATGAGATTCCCCTGAACTTTTGAGGTCTGTGGGACAGACAGATACACCTGAACTAGCCTGGCCCGTGGGAAGAAATGTCTCCTTTTACAATGTTATCATCTGATCTAAGTGTCAGCCTTGGGAAGAGGTGACAAGTCTCACACCTTCGATGTGTTTGTTTGCCTTCAACAACCCTAAAGGCAGTGGGGCCAGGGAGATGGGACACCTGCCCTGGTAGTTTTTTGCCTGATGAATCCAGCCTTTATTTGCTGTAAATACCATCAATGAAGAAGCTTTGGCAGTGATCCCCAATGCTTCTGCCTCTAAAAACTTGGTGTGGGGACACTCACGTTTGCTGTGATGTTGCACTTCATATCTTCTTGCATTACTGATGGCCAAATTAATGTTTTAAGGGTCTAACAGTACAAATTTCCTAATTAACACAGAAAGACATCATCAATAATACAGTCAAAATACCTTCCTAGGGTCTACCTCTCCTTCTTGCCCTGAAAATCATACTGGACTGCAAGGATGGGTTCTGAGCGCTGCCTGACATGTATTGAGCTTTTACTTTACCAGCTGGAAATCACTTTCCTTTTACTCAGGAGAAGGGAAAAGTAAAATGAATTTGCTATGACATAGGGCATGAATTTCCAGAGACAAGACATCACAAAGAAGTAATTAAGTTTCCTTAGAGATGGAAAAGAAGGTGTATTTTCATGAGCAAGGGAGCTATGCATAATTAAAAGACCCCTAGGGAGGATCAGGTCTTTGTGTGTTTTCCCAGAACCTCAGGAGAACAGTAAAAAACAACAACTGCTATAGCACAGTGGGAGACAAGTTATGACAAAAGTGATATTGTATGTCCAGTAAGGCTGCAAAGAACAAACAGCATCTAAGATTCACTGGATAAGGTCAAGTTTGAATTTTTTGAGTACTCATGCCAGTTGTTCTTTCCAAATATTTTTATGTAGGAATACATACAGAAATTGCTAGCACAATGAGTCTGAAAGAAAAATTGCTGGGTTTACAATCCCAGGGAAGAGGTCTGTAAGGGGCGTTCATAGGGAAAGAAAAAAGAGAAACCATGGAGGTTCAAGCTGGTAGTAAAACTCATTTGGAGCCAGCAGCAGCATTCCCCAGAGAGCCCAGTGTGTTTATGGACCCTTTTCCTTAATGTGGGCCTTGGAGTATAACATAATTTAGAGAAAGAGCAGCATTACTGTAGGCAGTACAAACAACACAACTTGGTTACCATCTCGAGCTACACCTTGGACAAAGTTTTGGCTGAGATCTCTGCAGACTGGGATTACCTCTAAAGACTTTTGAGTCTTTAAATATGTATGGAAGGTGTGAAGAGTATTTACACCAGCCCTGGTGAAAAGCTTCCCAGATGAAGCCCTGTCACTCTTGATGGTGCCTTGCTTGGTATGCTTTAATGCGCTGATGTCCTACAGACATGAGCACAAGCATTTGTAAGCTCCAAGGGACTGTTTTAAAACAATTGTAAGTCAGAGTTGGGGTCTACAGAGACAGAAGTCCGTTTAATACATAGAATTTAATAGAGTAAATTATAAAAATAATAAAGGTGTAAGGAAAACAGCCATAGTGCTTTACTCCCTGTTGAGCTTTACTCACAACAGTGTTTGCCACTGCTCCTGGGAGGACAACTCATTGCATGTTCCTACACCACGCTGAGTTCCCTTCTCCCAGCACCACAGTGCAGAATCCCCTGGGAAGCACCACTTGTTCATACCAAGCCATGGCAAACAGATTTATTTCTGGAGCTGGAACAAACATGGTGAAGCTGGCAGAGCTTCAAAGATGCTCAGGCTGGAGATTATAGATAGGAGGTAAATTTGGTAGAATCCCTGAATTTCAGCAAAGGAATATCTTTATGAAAAACACGTTTACACATCTCTTGCTCAGGCACATCCTCACTGGAGCTAAAGGGGAGCCCATCCAATGTGTTTTGGGAGCCTTTAAATGGGTCTTGGTTCTCCTCTAAAGCCCTAGGATTCTTCACTTGTCAGACCTCAGTTCTTCAGGGATTCACCTGAGGGCCCAGTGTTCTCTCATACATAATGAATTCTCCTACTAATTCCTTGATATTATTACACAGATTTATTACTACCTTTTACCAGTCAAGTAGCCAAAGAATGTCTAGGAGCTTGTCCTGAGGTCCCAGTGTAAGATACAGGCACTTGGAGCACCCTGATGCTGCAGCAGTGCCAATACTCAGAACAAGGCAAAGGAAGAGTTTCACAATTGGGCTTACCAACCTGAAAAATGAACACAAGCACGGCCTTCCAAACTAAAATAACCCAGTCTCCTAAAAATATGGAGGAAAATTATTTTAGAATATCAATAGTATAAAAATAATAAACTCCTACCCAGGAACGTGCAGTTCCACCTCGATTATGCACAGCCCTTCCTCCAACATCTAGGCAAACACCATGTCAGAAAACTTGATTTCATATTACCAAAAGCTGTTAGGTTTTTTAATCTGTTTTCTTCAGCTAACCAGAGATGGAGTGAGTTTTGCAAAAGCTTCAGCCAGAGACAGATCAGGTTTGTAACCTCCATGAAGTCCCTGAGCCCCACAGATAAGTCCTGGCCAGGTGAAGACCCTCTGTCTGCAGTTGTCTGTAATCATTCACTTCTCTACAATGTGAAGTTACATGTTGTGATGAATATCCGAGAAAGACACTAAATCCTTCTGGTACTTTCTTTTGTAAGTTCAGTTGTCATAACAAAATGGATTTTGGAAGTGTGTTTGCCCAAGGAACTCAACACACACAAGCAGTAGTGCCAGATCACAGCCTGTTTACAGCTGCCCGGGGTCTGACGCTGTTCAACAGCTCCAGTTTGGGTGATTTTTGCATTACTTATCCAATCACTGCAATGAGATGGGATCTAACAGTCTTCACATAAATGGCTGCTCAACATGAAAAGCCTCAATTAAAAGGAAAATGGGACAGAGGACTGTTGGGGAAAAAACCCCAAACAACAAGTGCTGTTTGTATCTCTCCCTTTAGATTAACTCATGCAGCATCCAGAAGTAACAGGTATCTGAACTGCACAGCAGCAGCAGGGGGGCCTCAGAGTCACAGCCCAGCCCCAGAGTTTGGTCAGGTTTAGAGATAAACTTTCTCCTTTATGATTTTTCAATTTAAAAGAAAAAAAAAAGCGCGGGCTGCCTGGCCTGGTATCAATTTCCACCCCCAAAGTAAAAGCTGGTTTGTAAAGCTCCATTTAATATATTTTCCCAGAGCTATGTAGCTTAGCGTGGTGATTTCAAGGACTTCTGCAGGGGGAAGCAGCCAGGCAGGTTCTCTGACACTGGTCCTGGGTGGCAGGCACAGCACACACGCACCAGGGTGGGAAACATTGAACTTCATCCTCAACAAGTATCAAAAGGCGACTTCATTAAACCTAAAGATTTTTTGCAGTGAGGTAACAGCTTATAGTGTATTGCAAAGAGATATGAGAAAGGGCAGATTTTTCTTATCTTTTGTTATTGGAATTGACCCTCAGGGTCCTTAGGCCTTGGTGAGAGCTTAAGCAAGCTTAGATCAAGGAAGGATTTTGAAATTGAATTTATTCAGATTAGCAAAACCTTCCATGAGAGGATTTACTCTCAACAAGCTGTTGCCAACTCGGAGCTTAGAAAGCCCAGCACATTTTACTGATTTGCAATCAACTTTTTTTTCTTTTTTTTTTTAAACCCAAGGCTGGCCTCATTAAAATGTTTGCCATCAACATTCACACAGTATCAAAGATTCTCTGCCAAATGTTTATTTATAGGTACTTTCCCGGCTTGTTCAGGTCATTTTCATTCAGATGATGTTTCAGGGTTTTAGGGGAAAAAAATATTACAAATAATGATGAAGGGGAAAGTGTGGGAGGAATGCACTTGCAGTAATGAAAAAGTGCTCTATTGCAATGAAAGCCACTTCTGAGTCACTGCCACCAGGAGGAAGGCACCTGCAAACCTGCCCTTCTCTGGGGAGGGGTGGAGGATACGACCTATTATTGTGCCTCAGACAGTAACTGAACTGCAACAGTCTGCCTCATCCACTCTGCTCAACATGGGCTAAATAGCAAATATTGGGTTTTAATTAAAGAGTTATAACCAGAGCAATACCAAACTATTTGTTACAGCTCCTCAAGCTTGTGATTTATTTCTTGGTTGAACCCTAGAAATGTACTTTGTGTTTCAATTCTAATCACGAAAATTTAACAGGGCAAAACTAAAAATGTATGAATTTTTCAATGGTGTATTAATATAAGACGAAATGGTGCAAGGAACCAAACACTGCAGCTCTTGCTAAGAGTTATTACACTGAGTTGATGCAGGAACTGTTTTACACAGGTTTCATTTTCTCAGCACATACGAATTTCTTTGCCTGTCTAAGTGCTTAATTTCTCCAGCTGAGCCTGCTTTCCTCAACTCAGAGGCTGAGGTTTGTGGGTTTTAGAATAAAAATGAAAAATAAATTGCAGGTCTCTACCTTTCTCACTGTGGAAGATTTTGCACAGTATTGATCCCAAATAATATCTCAGTTTTGAGAAACTAGCAAGGATAATTTTGTAAAGCCTTCTCAGAAAAATCCACCAATTTCAATCCACAAAGTGACTTCACACCTTTGAAATATTTTGGGGTTTTTTAACTGAAAAATGTCAGAGAAATATATTTATTAAGGAACATTTCTATAAAGCTCAAAACTTGCAGAAAATTTTATTACTTGATTTTATTTAATAATCCATTGTTTTCGTGTATTTCTAATTCTGATTGAATTTGTTCCTTTGAAATGAATGAATTAACTACGAAGTTATATCAAATAAGTACTAAAGATCCAGATGACTTTTTTCTTTAAGTGGAAGCTGTTAACAGAAACTCCTACAAAGGACTTAGGAGTCCAGCTCCCTTAGAGCTGGGCTGGTAAAGGCACCTATGAGCTAGAACAATTCATAAGATGAGATCTCAGCCTCTTTGTCACTGGTGTCTGCAACAGTCCTGTTGCCAAAGAACTTTCTTCTTGTGATTAAAAAGCAAGTAAAAGTTCAGTAAAAAAAATGCATATAAATTTTCTTTGCATTACTGAGTAAACCATAATTTTTATAATTAACAAAACTGAATTTGCCCCGCAGATAAATAGGATTTTTATTTCTGCAGCAATATATATATTTTGCACTAACAGCAATTTCTGAAAAATCATCTTCATTGTTGCATGATGTGTGCAGAGAATCTGCTTAAGGTACATGGGATTCCCCTTTGCCCCCTGCCAAAGTGTGCACATGCATATGTTATCAGGGCCAGGTTTGGTAACTCTTGCAAATTCTAATTCTGTATACTTGCCTAACTCTAAGCCCATTGTACGCGGCATTAGGCCCCTTCCTTGTCAGAAAGATTACTGTTGTATGTATACTATCTTAAATGGTCTTCTTGTGACCTTGCTCTGTACCCTGAAACAAACGAAGCAGGTTTTTGGTGGAGGAGTTTCTTTTTTGGTTTTTTTTTTTTTTTCTCTTGATGGGCGTACTGGGAGTGGGGAGGGAGGAAAAAAAATCATCATTACACATGCGGTGCACCAAGGCACACAGACTTCCTTGTGACCGTATTTAAAGAAGCGGGCACAAAGAAATAGTCATTGCAGCTACAATAGGGGAAATCTAGTATGCATTTCCAAGGAATCACATTTTGGGGAGAATTACAGAATAATTACACATATGCTTAGATCATGAGCATTCAATGAAGCAGACAATATTTTGAGGATTTAAGATGTTGGTGTTGTGGTCGTCTCTAAGAAACCAGGATAATTCAGACATTCAAATGCAAAAATGCACCATTTGGAGAGTGTAATGCGGTCTGTTCTGGTCAGTGTTACAAATTCGGAAAGGATTCCCCGGCTGCAGACATTAGCCACTTAATACTTAAATCTGTTTCCAAATGTAAAGCATGCAACAAAAGTCTTTTGCATTAATGAAATGTATCCTAACACCGGTGTACTGACACATTTCATTAACGTGTCACATTACAGATGTAAAATATAATTAAAACAGATATGCCTGTCCTACAGCTTGATAAAACCCAGGGATGAAATATTGTTTAACTAATTATGCAATAAACCTCCATCTCGGTCCCATCATTTCCTAGCTGCAGACTGAGCTGATTTCATGCCAACATGCTGAATCTCTCAACCTTGCAGCTACACTCACTGCTGGCTCAGTCACATCGATTCGATTTCTGCTGTACAACAAAAATATCAGGCCATGATAATTGTCAGCTGCTAATTAATTGTTAGGAAGGGCCAGCAGAGAAGTGCAATTATGTTTTGGTTTTCCTTACCAGCATCACAATGTAAACCATTGCCACTTGGACTGGCTGTGCTTTTAAATACAGAGGTGTGTTAGCCCATACAAATTAAAGAAACTTCACATTATTTAGTCTCGTGTTTCCTAAGAGCAAAGCCACTGAGACACTGAGTAAAGCAGAGCACCAGCATCTAACTCTATTTCTTTCGATTTTCTACTTTGTTCGAGGCTGTTTCAACACCCTTTAAAACACGAGGCAGGTTTTGCTTCCCTGCATCTGGTCTCTTTATAACTGAGCGCAAAAGAACAGCATAATCGGTATGCAAACGAGTATTATAGCTTTACTCGTGTGATCCACGGTATTATACAGTCCTCGAAGGAAGAATAAATTTATAGTTTTTATTGTAGTACCTAAAAGATGCTCCGGCCTTTACAAATCCCTGAAACACTGAAAAACTTCTGGTGGGATGAGCGTGCTGCCGTATTTACGGGGCGTGGGGGAGACCGCCCGGGATCGCTGATTCTGCAACCCTTCACCTCCGGGAAGCCTTGTTTGTGGCAAGGACAGCCCGGAGAGGGGGACACAGCGGCGCTAAAGGCACAGGGACCATTCCCCGTGGGGAGCGCAGCCCGTCCCGCCGCTCCCCGCCCGGAGAGCAGCAAAAGCCGGCTCAGGGTTTGAAAAGGCGGAGCCACCACAAAGCGCAGCCAAAGCAGGAGAGTTTCATCCCTCCAGAGCCTCTGCCCGGGCAATGCGGGGAATTTGAGACACTTCCACTGGTTCTTCTCCCTTTCCCCAAATCACAGCACCGACATGAAATAGTAAGGGCTTTTCCAGGTAATTAGCTCCCCTCCGTTTATATTGTGGTTCACTCAGCCCCTCTGGTCTCCTTGGATTGTGGGCTGTAGTCTTTTTTCTGTAGCATTGAGGTTTACAGGTTCTCCTTCAAATTAATCTCATTAAATTTATGAAAGGAAATTTAATTAAACTTATGAAATGTATTAAACACAAAAAAAAAAATCCACAAAACTGTCTTATAGTATCAGTCACAGGATTTTAGAACCTGAAGAACCTGCTAAAAATCTATTTGGATCATTCTAGACTGGAGTGGGTTTAATACTTTTCAGTGGGCTTTTTATATCTTTGAGTTTCTTGGGAGGAAGAATGAAAATAAACCTCAAAGAGCTCTTAAAAGAACAGTGAAAACCAAAACAAACCAACAAAACAACAAAAAAGAGAACCCAAAACTCACACACCTTCGTGTTTCTCAGACACTGCTGATGTAATTCTGCCTACCAGGAGATAAAGGGCTGCCCGAGCCACTTGGCAGCAGTGAACCATCTTCTTTGCAACTTGGGAGTTTTGGACTTTTATGAAGTACAGGGACAATACACAAAAAGAAGGGAAAAGGAAACAAAGACAACAAAACTCATTGTCAGCAACAGGTCTCTGTTGTATGCAAGAGTAGGGAATTGTCAACAGGTAAAGTTTATTTTAAATCCCATTCTTGTTTTAAATTGCTGAAATAAGTAAGGAGGAATAATAAAATAATAATAATTGAAAAATCATCATCCCATGGACCATCAAGTTCATATGAACTGTGAAATTAAAGTGAAGGTCACAAAAATCAAGTGTGAGAACAATATATGTAAAGTAGGCAATTCGCCCAGGCGTTTATCCAGGGTCAAACCACCACACACTTCTTTCACTTAGACCAGTCCATCCTTTCAATCAACAGCTATAAGAACTTCCCTGTTTAACTGTGAAATGATCAACTAAAATATTTCTGCTAGAAATGCCCAGCGTCTTCAGGTTCTTGGTGTTCAAGCCATGAAGTCAATGGGATTGTGCAATCATTGCACCTACAGACTCTCCAACCTAAACTTGTGTAGAACAAACCACTAGTTAGCAAAGAAAAAGTGTAACATGTTCTAAAAAAGAATTTATGAGGTCTTAATTCATCTTGGCTGTCCTTTGACACGAAAAACGTCTGGTGGTTTGGGAAAGCATATTGGTATTATCACATCCCCACTGACAAACAAAGCTCTAAAGGCTGTACTGTGGCTTCCACATTCTCCATATAAACGCACAGGAAAGCCCTCCCAGCCTGGCTCAGTTTACTCAATGTGTCAGCCAGCCAGGATTATATTCACTAAGCACAAATGCAATGCAATGGACTCCTTCACAGAGCCACAGGGAAGGGCAATGGCAGCTCTGATAGAATCATCATCACCTCTGTCTCAGAGATCAGCAGAGAAGAAAACATGTAACTTTGGTTACAAGAAGTCTGAAGGTTTCTAAGTTTGCTCAGAAACATCCTGTTAATTATTAGGGGTTCAGGTCATGGCCCAAACCATTCATCTCTCCAGCATATAAAATCAACATTTTAAAGTAAAGGATGTCAGAATCATCCTATCATCCTAACCCATCTGCCTCTTTGTTAGGATGCTTTTGCAAAAGGTCCATGTAATGTATTGGAAAAAATTGTAACCTGGAAGTATTTTTGCTCTGCCTAGCACTAACCCTATGTTCATTCAAATCGCCTGAAGATAAATCATAGAATAGTTTGGGTTGGAAGGCACCTTTAAAGAACACTGAGCTCAACCTCCAAGATGAGCAAGATCTAGCCTTGCAAATATTTATGTGCCTTCCAAATACTTAAGGCCTTAAACACTGCGTTCACATTTAAGCCCATACCCTGAAATTTAATAAACCACCACTGAGACACAAACAGGCAAATACAGGAGAAACCTGCATGACTTCTAGTTTGTTATAAACGTGCAACTAATAAACAATCCAAAACATACAATGCAAATTTCCCCACAAGACCATCTTGCTGTGGAACAAAGGACACTGCAATGCCTCGTAATTTGGCTGGCTTTTCACGCTTTCCCTAGTCTTCTAGTGAAATCTTAAGCCATGAAATTTCTTTTTTGTTAACGCAAAGACATGGTAATGTCAAGCATTCATGACCATAAGCATGGAAAATTGATGAAATTACAGTGTGTTCAGGAAAATAATACGGTGATGACAGAAAGAATCTCTGCTTGTATCTGCGTCCTGGTGGCAGCTTTTTGAACAGGTGAACATTTTTTCCTCCCTCTGTGCAAAACATCTTTGCATGAATACATCAAATGGATGCCCAGGGAGAAAGGTCAAAGGGAAATAGTCACACAAATAATTAAGATATGAAGAGACAGTATATTAGTTCATCTATGCTTTCCACTGTCTTATTCAGCCGAGGTGCACCTTTCAGCTTGGCACAAGATAACATACACGAGGCTCTACAAAAAAGGAGAACAGCAGAGCTGGGCTGAATGATGCAAAAAAAAACCCAGGAAAGGCAGAGTAGCCCTCTTCCAAAGCTTCCCAAAGGTAGCAGGGGGCATCTGGAAGCCCCACAACTCGTGGCCCTCATCTCCTTGGCAGTCCTGGTGGGTCTCAGCTCTGGTCCTTATTAGATATAAATAGGTGTTCTTGCAGAGTTTATAATGTAGTTAAAATTATCAATAAAAGGTGACAACTGGTTGTTCAGTTGTCAGTCACAAGAGGTGCAGGTTGCCCAGAGATCAATCAGCAGGACAGGATCAGTAACATTCATTCTCAAAATGCTGGGGACCCTTCCCCTACTGATCATGTAATGGGGGGCACGTTGTAGGATTGTCAGAGTGTCTGTAACCCCAGAGTGCCTCAGCCCGTGGAGAAATGGGAGGGACCTGCCTTTCAGGCAAAGGGGATAAAGAGGCTGCGACCTCTATCAAGCTGAGAAACCTCACTGGGCACTGTCCAATGAGCTCTCCCCTTTATTCAAATAAAAGTTTTAGTTAGCTCCTCTGTCTCTTGGCTATTTTCGAGGCTCTTAGAACCAGAATTATTTTTCAGAATAGTCCTGCAGCTACAGGGGGGTCTTCTCACCCATTGCTCCCACATCGCGGCCAGGTGAATAAATAAATAAACAAATACACAAAGCCCAAAGGTCATATGTAACAGCTTCTTGGGCAATTCTTGAAAGGATTCCATTAAGAATTCCATCAGTCAAATTAAAGGATAACATTAAAACCGGAAAACAAGGCCGAAAAATATGTTCAATGAAAAAAAGAAGGCAAAGGGGAGAGGATGAATACAGGTGAACACCCTACTATAAGAGCCTGCCAAGGTCACCTCAGAGCAGGGAGAGCCCTTGGCCAGGTCCCCAGTCCCAGCTCTCCTATGAACAGTTCTTCCCCACATTTGTGGCTCTCTGTGCTCTCCCTGGGGCAGATGCTTCTCTGATAAAGAGCAAAGCCCACAAGCTCCACCACCTTCTGACCTGTTTTCAACATAGACCAGTGAACCAGAGAACCTGCTCATGACTAGAAATACTACCCCTTCAAAGATGGGGTTGCTTTGCTGGAAAGATACCCATCATACTAACTTTGGAACACTTACATAGACAGGATCTTCTCTTCCAAGGGTGCCCAGGGAAAATCTGCTCTCTCCCATTTCCTTTCCTAAATGATTCTTTTCATTAAGGACACACACTGGTTTTAAAGGAACAGCTGCAAAGAATCATTGCAACCATGCTGGAAATGTAAAATCAATCTCATATGAACACAATTTCTTCTAATTCCAGTTAATCAGGGCAGGAAATGCTTCCAGCTATTTCTTTGAAATCCTTTGTAGTTGTTTATATGTAATTTTTTCAGTCTTACATGAATTTCGAGATTTCAGATTTTCTCCAGGGGTGTCTTTTCCCCAGGCAGACAGAATACTCTCCTCTTTCACATGTCCTATCCATGCACTAGGTACACAGGTGTTTAGGAAGGAGTCAGGCAGCAACAGACTTCTCTCCCAGACTCTGGAAAGCTCAGCTGCAGCTACTGAAAACAGCCACAGACAAGCCTGCCACCATTTGTCTTCTCTTTGGGATTTCAAAGCAAGACTTTATGTCACCGGAGCTCAAACCAATATTCTTTAAGGCGAAAATAATTGCACGACTGAAGTTCCCTATGGGTTTAGCTGCTGCAGGCTGACATAAACCCAAGATGCAGTTTTGTTTTAAGGCAGTACTTGGTTTGCTGCAAGTTTTTTCTTGTTCAGTCTGTGTGCAGGGACTCTGCAACAAAAGCTTCTATTCCCTGGCCTGTCTTTCATCTGCTCTCCAGAATCAGCCACCCGAGTCTGATACATCCCAAGGTTTCCTCACTGGGGGTATTTTCCTTAACTTCTTATCCAAGCAAACACAGGGCTCATTTTCTGGCAGTTGCCAATACTACTGCTCTTTTAAAATCATAAAGCCTCTTTGTTCTCTTTTTAGTTAAGTCACCTCTTGATGGTTTTCTCCGCAGGTCTGAGGACCAGGGCTGTTTTCTTAAAGTCTGAAATTTATAGATGTTTAGGTGGCTCCAGAAGTAGATATACCTCACATCTTAAGGTCTGGCATGATCTGGAGAGAAGCAGCACAACCACTCCAGATCCCAAATCCTCTCCAAGCTCTGCACTTGGAAAAAGGAGGGGTGAAGCTCTGCCATGTAACACAGCTGTGTGTTACCTCCCCCTGGCATTAGGTAGCTCAACAAAGCACAAGGCAAATGCTGAGCAGGGACGAGTCTTGTCCTGCTCTCCCAGCACACAAACTCGAGGCAAGGCAAGCTGCACAAATGCTTCAGGAATCGCAAGTTATGTTTTACATCACCGATTTCTTCCTTAGCATCACTCTTTGTTGTGCTCATGCTCATGTTGCCCTCTCGTGGCTGCTCTCATGAAGAAGCAGGCCCTACCTCAACCCACTTAGCACTGAGCTGTAATTATCGATGTGTTCTTGGGAGTTTAAGACCAGCTTTTTATCCCTAAGAGTGATCGGTTATAGCCAGAGTTTTTATTCTGTTAATTCTACCAACACCCTTACGTATTTCGTAGAACCATAGAAAGGCTTGGATGGAAGGGACCTTAAATATCGTCTCGTTCCCACCCCCTTGCACAGGCAGGGACACCTTCCATCACACCACGTTGCCCAGAGCTCCATCCAGCCTGGCCTTGGACACCTCCAGGGATCAGGCAGCCACAGCTTCTCTGGGCAACCGGGCTTTGTTGCAGGAGTGCTTCAGCCTCTCCTGTATCTTTATGCAGCTTCCAAGTCCTCATCACCATCAAGTCCAAAGGTGCAGGAGGGGGCAGGGATAAGCAAGCTCCCTGCCCCAGCACCCATGTCCATCTACAATTCTGTGACCTCCAAACCTTGCCTCTGCTGCCTGCCCCTTTTCTGAAGTGGGGAGAAGGAGGAAGAAGAGGAAGGGAAGCTGAAGGCCGTATTAATTGTTGAGATCATGACAGTCCTCACCAGACACTGTGTCCCCAGTGAAGACCAAGCAGCACCAAAGCACCACTTGTCTGCTGTGCTCGCAGCAAGGAAGGATTTTCCTCCCCACACCTTCTGCTTCCTGAGCACCTCTCCCTGTCCCAGCCCTCATCTGCTTCCTCTCATCCACATGCACAGCACTGTCACTCCTACATTATATAGCACATCAAGCACATTTATATATATTTTGTGGGTTTGCTTCACTGCTCTATCTCAGCATGAAAATTTAAAGGCTTCTCTTAATGCTGTCAGCGAGTTTCCTTGCATCAAGTCCAAACACTGGAAGGTCCACAAGTTCTCAACTAAAGTTCCTCTTTGCTGTACAGCTGTGAAGACAGGGAAAGTCCCACCAGAGCGGAGACCCTGCAGAAGCCAGAAGAACTTCTGATCTCTAAGGGTAGCACCACGTGGCAGCCAAGGGCCCCAGGACTGCTCAGGCGTGACTGCCACTGTCCCTTGTCCCAAAAGCCATTCAAGCCCTCAGAGCCCTATGGCTTTCTCTAATGCCCACTGACTTCACCAGCAATTAGCTGGCTTACTAAATACTCCAGAGATGAGCTTTAATCTCCTGGTGGTTCAGTGATTAAGGTAGAAAGTGTGAATAAGCTCTTAGAAAGTGTTGTGAGGAAGAGCACTTAATATACATGAGGCATAGATGTTTTATTCAGGAATAAAATAAACTTGGTTTCAACAACAAAAAGAACGTCAGGGTGTAGTGCACAGTTCCATTTCTGAGGGGTTTTGGTTCTTATTAAAAGCTGTTTAAGTTAATCAGCTTAATTATCAGAAAGACCGATAATTGCTATAAACTGACAGAGAGCCAGAAAAAAGGAGGCGCAAAAGAAACATAACATTGTCAGAACTAGACAAAAAACACTCCCCATCTGTCTTGCAATGCAAGAATATATTGTACTATTTCTCCCCAACTGTTTCTAGAGCAGATACTGTTGTATTTCCCTCTGTAAACACAAAGAAAGAAAATAAATAAACAGTGTGCACAAATAAGCACAATCCTGCCATGCTGGGTGACACTGAGACAGAAAATGCACATGAAAACGACCATGAAAACACATTAATTTATATTCCCATGAAAAACTAGTAACAAAGAGAACCTCCATAGAGTTGCTAAAGCAATACTAAAGCTTCTACTTCTTAAGCCACTAGGATCACTTACAGCTTGATTCCACTTAAAAGACACAGAAAGTTAACTTAAATAATTTATACTTCAAAATTACCTTTTAATTATTTCTCCCTGTAAGTTTTGTCATTTCTTAGAGCTCTCACTTCTGGAAATGCATGAGACAACACACAACACATGCCTGTGGACAGTAAATAGAGTGAAGTGTCTTTGGTCTTAGAAGGGTGAAAGAGGAATTAGAAAGTCTCAATTCTTCACAGTTTGTGTCAAAGCAGTTGATGAATTTTTATTTTTTTTTGGGGGGGGTGGGAATTAATCTTGTTAATTGACAGGGCATGACATAATCAAATGCTCAAAATCACAAGTCCATGGCTTTATTCAAATTCATTGGGAACTTGTAATAACCACTCCCTAGAAAACAAGCTTTTATTTTTTATACTGCTCTGTGAGCCGATGGACGTTCTTCCTAATGCATTACTAACTAAAACCTGAATTAAATCTACACCAGGAGCAGCAAGTTGGAGGAGAAGCATAATGCAGAACCAAGGGCCACCAGCAGCAGGAAAGCAACCATGGAGTGCCTTGGTGAGCTCTGGGGTAGGGTCAAGCTGAGAACTCCACCCTTATAAACCACTCAAAGAAGAGATATGGTCTTCCCACTTTTCTTAACCGTGAGAAGAAAATTGGAGAGTTTAGAGTGAGCACGTGGATGTCTCTAATATCTCACAGCATCATCAACATCATGGTAAAATTATTTTCTCCACCCCTGCCAAAACATGTGAAATTTGACCTTACAATCTGCAGGAGCCAGTGGTGGATGAAGCACTGGAGTGTTCATAACCTACATAGGCCAGCTCTCAAACAATGCCTTTCATTGATAGGCAGTGGAAGAGGGATTTTGTTTCAGAAGCCAAATCCTCCCTCACAAGAGAAAACATTCCTTCCTTACCCGTTCTGGCAAAAGAACACTGCTGAGAAACTGGGCAGAGCCTGTGGCTTCATGAAGGCTGAGAACCACCTTGAGCTTTTTTATCCCTCTCTCTCCATTAAGTCATCGGTGGTTCACAGAACTTTGTAACACTTGCTTTGATTTTGATTTAAAGTTGTCCTCAAACAAACAATTTAACCCCCGTTATGAACAAGCCTTGGAATACAGTAGTCACTCCCTGCAACTCTGCAGCCCTTCAGCTGAACTATAGCAAAAACAATTTGTCACAGCAACAGCTGAAACAAGATGTGTCAGCAAGATGAATGTCTTGTTCATCCACACTGCAATGCTGAGCAGGACTGGAGGGGAAAAAATAATCATTCCATTTCCAGCGTGTGTTAGGCAAGAAGAAATACTGCTGGTTTCATTTCAGTGAAGATGGATAAATGTCTCTATCTTATCAGTTTCCTTAGAACAATCCCTGGCTAAGCAGGGCATAAAACTCATCATGTGAAATTTGAATTTGACTGGTAACAAAAAGTGGAAAAGAAATACTTCTAGTCTGAGAGAGAACAGAGAAGGCAGAGATGTCCTGTATGACTTTTGCCATGACTAGAAGGAGAAACCATCGCAACTTCTTGTTTTGAACAAGTCACTCAAGTTTCCACACTAGTTCTTAAACCTAAGGTGTAGATAGATAGATAGATAGGTAGATAGATAGATAGATAGATAGACAGATAGATAGATCCATTCCATAAAAACATCTGTAAAGAGTCATGCATTATGAAGCTGTAATTCCATTCTTCTTTCAGCAGCACTAGCATACAAAATCAATACTAAATGCCTTTCTGTTAGCTTTTCCAACTTACAGGTATCACAACTCTCAAGATTTTTTTTCCTAGCATCTTAATTCTCCATCCTGCATCATGGATTTAGGAGACTAGATAAGGAGGGCAGCTGCCTTTAAACCTCACGTGCTTCTGTGTTGTAAAAACAGTGCAAGCACACACGTGCAGGTTTGTTCGTGTCTTGCCTTTTGAAACTTTTTAAAACCTTTTCAAAGGAGGAAGTTTTGCAAGATTCATGCAGCGTATAAAACATCACAGATCTAGTCCAACCTCTCTGCTTTACAGCTTTGCCATTTGTACACATTCAGCAAAGATCCCCTGGCTGATTTCCCTGGACTCACCCCCCCCAGTCCCCAAAGCTGGAGAGGACAGGGTGGGAGTGTGCCAGCTCAGATTGTCTCCGTGTTAAAGATTTGGGGGGAGTAATCGGGATCAAAAGGCATTTGCTTATATTAGCTTTTCTAGCAGTACAGAAAGCCCAAGGAAACTTCACAAGCAAGGAAGATTTCCTTGAAATTCTGAACTTTACAGGTATTCAGGCCCTAAAAATTTCCAAAATCCTCCTCATAATTGGTTTCATCATATATATGTCCTTAAAAATCACATCCAGTATATTTGTCCCAATTAAAAAAAAAAAAACCCTGAAAATTCCAACTTTTTGCCCTTCCTGACAGAAATCATTCCATTTTGACCACCTGATAGGCCCTTGGGGTTAATTAGAAAATCCCCATCAAGAGCTCAGAGGCCAATATCAGCTGTCAAAATCCCACATTCCCCTCTTTCACCTCTTTCAAGTGCAAAACAACCTGTGTCTGAAGATGTGCCAGAGAATAAAAGGGCACACCACAACCACTGTGGGCTCTGACTTAGACCTATTCACGGCCTCACTACTATGAATACAGCAAAATCTCAAATGAAAGTTTTAATCTCCCCACTGCATTCAACCCAAAGAGAAAAGGGCTTCCCTTTTAACAATTTCCCCCCTTAAATCTTTTGTGCCGCCGTGCTCCTGAAAAAGCTGAGATTTTGCTCAGCCCCAGCGAGGGCTTTTTGGAGTAGAAAGCACTGCACCTCACCCCTTTGTGCTGCCATGAGACTAAAGGTCTGCTCGGACCAAAAGTAACTCGTGCAAAAGGCCTTCGGAGGGTCTAAATACAAACTGAACAAGATCAGAGTTAAAAGTGCAGGCATCTGATCTCAGCCAGCTTGGCTTCCATGCTCCCTTCCCTCGTTCCCAAAGGTGACGAGTGGGGATAAACAGACACTGGAGGAAAAAACAATCAGGTGGAAGGATGCTGAGAGATGAAGGCAGGAAAAGTCCTGTTGCACCATGTCCTCTGCATCTCCACCTCTCTCTCCACAGCAAATGAGCTCTGCAGGTCCACATACCATGCAAGTGCTACTGGAAAGTGCAGAATCTTTGCTGTCCCAGTGACCACCAGCTGATTTCCTCTCCCTGTAGGCAGAACTCATTGCAAAGTCACTAATCACTGAATTTTGTACTCGACTTCATGAATGCAGGAAAACAGCAAATGCTGGGATTTCATTAGGTAATTGCTCAGCAAGTGCAGGCACATTAATGGTGTGGGGAGCTGCAGGAAGCCAGAAGGAGCAGGCAACCTCAGATGTGCTTCTTTTGGGGTTTGGGGGGAGGTTTTTTTTGCTGTTTCACCCCCAAACACACTTTTTACCCCACTTTTCTCACATTTCCTTCCAAGTGCCCCCAGGCTCCGAGACCACCACCTTGCCTCACCCTTTGTACCCTGCCCAGGACGCCCTCTCTCCCCTTCTAGTGATTATTGTTTTTGGGTTTTTTTCCTCCTCATGAGCAGCAACACCTACATTGTGTGGGGAGAGAGAGCGAGCATTAAGAGCCCTGGGGAAGCCATTCACTGCGGGGCAGCTGGAGAGGCTCACTGCTCCGCTTGCCCTCTTCACTCTTGGATGAGTTTTGTGCAAAGCTCAGCCTCACAGTCCTTCCCCTCCCAGATCCAAGCAATTAATGAGAGGTGGGGAAAGGAGAGAAAACATCGCAGGGTTTGGGGTCTCTTCTCAGTTTGTTCTTTTTGTGTTTGTTTGGAGCTAAATTATGTTAGCTGGTTGCCCTGGAAGGATAGAAAAGCACACTTGGGGAAGGAAAAAGGAACTTCAATGAATTAATGTGTCCTTGGGTTTTTTTCTTCAGCACAGAGAGCTTGGAACTAGCACCTCATATTCACCCAGCAGTGACTGACACTACTGCTAGAAGGGGGACCACTGGCCAAGCAAGATTAGGAGTGGTTTAATTTAGTCCTGCCCCACTTCAGGCAGTGGCACGCCTCTTCTCAGAGCATGTTTTTGCAGAGCAGATTTCTGAAAGTCCTAACAGGCTGTTAATGACCTTTTTCCCCTGAGATTTGGGCTGTGCTGACCAGGATCACGTTCCAAAGCAGCACTATGGCCCTTTGCACATTAAAGTCTACGAGAAAAGTTTGAAGAATAACCTCCCTCACAGCTTCACCCATCTTCCTGCCTCCTTTCCACTTTATTTGCTGTCGATGCAGAGCCATTGGATTTCAATTGCCTGTTATCCTCATGCTTTATTTCTAACAGAGATGTACCAAATGTCCCCCACTTCCTTGATATTACATGGGCTACTTTTCATAGAAAGTTTTAATTTTAGTATCCCTATTAGTGAAACAGATCCTATAATAATGGGATAAACAGGGTGGTTTGGTTTTGGTCAGTCAAGCACTAAGATCAGTGATTTAGTTTTACTGTTTTGTTAGTGATAATGTATAATTTGTTTTTAGGAAAATACAAAAGTAATGTAAAGAATACAATTACCGGGGTAAAATCAAAATAAACACCATGGATGAATTTCATTCTTTGATTTACCTTGAGAGACTGTATTAAGCCACTGAAATGGCACAGTTGTAATCACACTGGAATGAATTTAATAAGACAGGGTCATTTAATGCAAGTATTTATCATGGTGCTGCCATTTCCTGCTGGTGGCCAAGGCGTGCTGCATATTCAATACAATCACATAATTTCACTAGAAAATTAGTTAACAGCAAATGCTGTTGTGCTCTATATGACAGCAAAACCTTTTTGGTCCTCCTTTTGCCCTTACTAATACTAACATCGTAATAAAACACAGTGAAATAATTATATCTTTAATACTAAGGATAAATAATATAAGAACAAATTGCTACAGATAATAATTTTGCCATGTTCCATAGTAACATTTAATCCTAAAAATGAGGGTAACCAAAGGCAGACATGCTTTCAGCTGATTTAGAAGGCTATGCAGCCTTGGCCTGGTTGGCACTGCATGGGAACGAGAAATATCACTGCTAATCAAGAGTGACTGTCAAGCATTAAATAAACCCCAGACCACAGAACTCAACAGAGTTAAAAAACTCCTTTCATTCCCATTGCACAGACAAATGGGGGGAAAAAGGGAGAGAAAGAACTGGTTTAAAACCCTGGAACCCCACCAAAACAACTGGTTTTAAATTTCTTCTGCCAATGACAGCTCTTATGAGTGGGACTTGCTATGGTGTAAGTCCCGGTCTCATGCATTTTGTTCCTGTGAGTAAACCACGCCCTTGCAAGTAACAAGTAGTTTCAGTGCAATACACACCTTTAATAGGTGACATAAGTAGTCCCTAATGAAGGTAAAGTAAGCTATTCATTTGTATTTTGTGACCCTGTTTGTTACACAGTTAGAGACCTGCTGATATAGGAGAGCAAATGAAAAAATCAGGAGTCATTAACCTGAGTATCAAAAAAAATATCTCCAGGATAGTGTTTATTCTCAACGGGGTTTTTTTAGGTATTGGCTTGACAATGGAGTTGCCAATTAATGAATTTGGGAGTTGTGATGGGTCACTGAATCAAAATCCAGACCTCAGTACAGGTCCTAAGAATCCTAGGAGGGAAGGTATAGTATCAGCAGAGCCGGGTTGTTTGAGAAATGCCCTAGCAAAGGAGCCACTGTGGCCAAAATTGCCACTTTCCTGGCCCTATGGCAGGGTTTTAACAGATCTCTCACATTAGAAACCAACCTTTCATCCTGTCAAGAAAAAAACCCTCACAGGATAACTCTACATGAGCACTTTAACCTGACTTCCATAAATTATTGAGGTCTCAGCAAAAGTCACACACACGTAAAATTTTATTACAATTGTTTTTGGCCCGCAGAAAACTTGAATTACTCTACTAACATGATACAAAGATTAGATTCAGCAGTAATATTCCAACTATTGCTCCTATAGGTTCTCTTTTCTTTTACCACACAGTTACTTTATGCATATATTGTGTCTTCATGCTTGTGAGCATAACTGGTGGGAAAAAACCAACGGACCTGTTGAATTGTACCAGTGCAAAGCTCTGATGTGCTATGAAGGTGCAAACTGAGAGCTGCAACAAAAGCATTTTCTTGAAAATACATTCAAATAGCTGCCAAGAGTTGTCTGGCAGGATGATAACACAGAACGTGCAGCAACACAAGTGTGCTACTTGTCAGAAAGTACAGGGTGGGAGGTGCCTAGAAGATTAGGAGCATGGAGGTCTTCTCACCAGAGAAAAGGAAACCACTGAAAAACAACTAAAAAGGGCCACTGTTAACTGAAGAGGCACGCTGTTCCCTAAACGTGGGTTGATCAGCTCTGCCTGCTGTGCTGAAGGGAGGCAGAGAATCAAGAATACCTTTGATTTGTATCCTTTGCTGGATGTGTAATTAAGTCAATAATCTGTTGCTATGACTTTAGACTCCCATTTGTCCACAACTGGAGCATCACTGACAAAACCTCCTCTCTGGCTGTGATCAGTACAACACCTGCACTCTTTCCTGGCTTCTACATCCTTAGGAGGCAAAAGGCGCTTTTTTATTTTGTACATGCAAAATATCTTAGATAAGATTGTGCCACAGGTATGACATGAACTCCACTCCCTCCAAATAAAGACACTTCAGTGAAAAGTCTAAAGTTCTCTGTGTCAGCCACAGTGATGAGCACAGTACAAAAACAATAGATAAAGACAAACTGAGCCATGCTTGGTCTGACAGAGAAGTACCAGGGGATCTGCCTGTTTGCAAAATGTCTCATGTTTCCATGTGAACACTGCTGAGCGAGCCGATGCCCTTGCTTAGGAATGATTTAATTTATATGCCCTCAGAATGAGGTCATATCAATATCATGCATGATCTCTATCAGCTTTACAGATGCCTTAACCTGAGAACGTTCAAGCTCTCGGAGAGCTATTCATACTTGGCAGATTGATATAGTAACTGACAATTCACTGCCATCCAAGTGTATCTGAGAACACAAAGCTCACATAAATATTGTTGAGCATATCCCATTGTCAGTTATTTACTTCTGCCGTTCAACTTTCTACAGCTCTGAGAGGAAGATCATTTCTCTCCATGTCATATGTCTGACTCACCCAGCAGGCACGAACAGCTCCTTGTTTCCTTTTGGCCAGTAATGAGCTGTGCTAGAAATGTCAAACACAGGTTTGTTCAACCCCGACCAACAATGTGAAGCATAAGCATGTGGATGGACAGACACTGGTAAAGAAGCCTGGCTACAAGCTTGGCTCTGTAGCCACTGCTGAAACAGCTTATAATGGTGTTTCTACAGTCAAACAGCTCGAGGAGGAAGGCAGAAAAAGAATAATAAAGGGTGAGAAAAACAGAAAAAGTAAGTGTGCAAGACTCATTACTTTCAAACCTAGCCTGGACCAAATATTTCTGACTGATTAGTCTGATTGACCCCATTTTAACATTGGAGAGGGATTCTTTCTTTAAATTTCCTGACATGCATCTCTCTCACACCCTAATTTAACCTGAAAAGAGTAATCAAATTAAATAAAGAAACACATAAATAAATAAATAAATATGCGTTCTTAGCTGGACTCATTCCTTTAATTCAACCGCAAATCCCGATTTTAAAAATTTGCTTTTTTACCTTGATGAACTTCCAGCTGAGTTAATGAATGAAACCTGTTCACAAAGAAGCCAAATAAGTGGCAGAATGGTCCCAAATGAAACCACAGACTCATGTGGCCCAAACAGACAGGAGAGCAACACTGCCTTGGAGCACTGCAGGCTGCCAGGCAGAGCTCAGCCTCTTGGACTGGCAGCACCCTCTCAGCATCACCTTCAACTTCAGCTGTGCAACCTGGACAGACTGGTTTACTGTAAGCACATGAAACGACTTTGACACATCAGCAGTGTCCATCCAACCGCTACTTTTCATCCTTATTGTCACAGGTACTGTATTTTGACAATTTTGACAGGACAGACACCAAAACAAGATGCCTTTTTTCTCTGTTGCTATTACCCCTTAATATAATGGGAGCTAATGGAAGAAAAATCAGTTAATATCTAAATTGCAAAAATTATATGCCAAGTACCACAGGTACAATGGAGAAGCAAAAAATCCAAAGACAAAGCTTTCCTTTAAGCTGTAAGCATAAGTAATTTAATGTGTGTTTCTCATAAAGCATGGAAAAAAAGTAGATGAGTGACTTGATTGTCAAAAAAACTTCTTGATGTTGGTACTATGAACATCATAGCCAGACCTGCTGGAAGGAAATAAGAGAGGCTCAGTGAAGTTTATCCATTTACATCATTTTATTCTGCAGATAGGACCATGAAAAGAACCCAGGAGACTTGGTGCCCTGTACTGTCTTTGGTGCAAGGGGCATCTCTTCAAGGTAAATAGAAGTCTTGAATTTCTCTTAATTGCTCAAGGCTGATTCAAAGGGGTACATTACCCAGGTCACTCAGACAAGCACAGAGGCTCCATTTCATTTGCCTTCAACTTCCCCCAGATTAAACGATCAGACCCACATCAATCACTGGGTGTAAAGGACATGGAGTAATTGGACTAGAAGGTTGTCAACACACTGAGAGCTTCTGTTCAGAAAACAGATGTCTTGGCTTTTTCTTGGTCTTGTTTATTCTTCATAAATACCAGAGCAAGACAGCAGAGTCACTATTATCTCGTAACAACGTTCTGTTAATCAGGCATGTCATTTGCTTGTATGGCCCAACCTTCTGCAGATCCCAGACATTCCCCTTCCACAAGAATTAACCACAAAAACACTGCAGCATAGCTGCTTTATGACCATGGCTAGGATCAATTTGTTTTGTGCTTTCAAACACTGATCCTGCAACAGCAAACATACAGACACTATAGCAGGCTTTTTTTTTTTTTTTTTTTTTTTAACATAAATAAGGGTTTTGACCACAATCTTTCCTTTATCAATGGCAGTTTGTCAAGATCTTTTTCCTAATTCTCAGTTTAGTATAAAGAACAGCATTCAGCTAAGGAAAAGCACATCCTTCCCAAATGGCTCTGTAAAGCAATCAACAGGGTGGAAGCCCGGTTAAAATAATAATTACACCAGAAGCATAGTATTGGTGGGCTAAACTAAGGGGGGAAAAAAAGAGGGAAAAAAAAAGCAAAACAAACTCAAGAGCTAAAAGCAGTAACCTAAGAATATAAGAATGAAGTATGAAGTCATACATTCCAGCCTGAACTCAGATCATGACATAGAGGACCCATGGGCTTATGCAGCCAGGACCAAGGAGGGGATGAGGAAGAAGGAACCAGACTTCCCCATCCAGCAAAACCCAGCTGCCAAAGTGGCTGCAGAGCCCTCATGGGAAATGTCCCTGTAATTCAGAGCAACACCACTGGCATCCAGGAACCCTCAGCACAAATCTGACCTGAACTGTGCCTGCCCAGAAACATCCCCAAATATTAAAGTTCAGAGGCAGCTGGAAACACTCGTATGAAACCCTCTTTTTCCTGTGTGAACACGCTTCCCAATGATCTACAAATTACAATATTCCTGGCTAGAACACAAGCAGTTTTTACAGTGTCACTTGCTTAAGTGTAACTATGAGCCATAACATCAGTCTGATTCTTCCCAAGTGTCTGGACCCAGAGGTTTTACCAGGAATAGCCACTTGTTGCTTCCTGAGCCCTTGGCTGAAGTGGGTAAGTGGTGGCACAGGTCCTGTCCCCACTGTCTGAGGTTCAGATGGCAGGAGCAACTGAACCCAGAGTGGGAATCGTGGCAGTCTGCAGTGGGGGCAGGTTCACTACAAACCCCTGACTTCTTTAAGCTTAGTGAGTGCTTTTAAACCCAAGTGAATCCAAGCAACAGCCCAACTTTTCTGTGAATATTCAACTGACTCTCGTGAATACAGCCCTGAAGGCTGCCCCCCACTCTTCATGTGCTCACTGCTCCACTCCAGCTGCATCCTGATACCCTTGCTGCAAGTTTTACATTTTCCTTAATCAGGGCATGTTTTTTTCTCACTGACTTCTACTCTTTGCAGCTTCTTCCGGCTGTGTTTTGTGCATTTCACACAGTTCTGTCCACTCAGTGGACCCAAACATGATGCGAAACAGAGTCTCGGTGTCCGTGTGCAAACATAAAATCCTTTGCCAAACAGTCAAAGACTAGAGATGTGTGGATAGTGAAGGAAAAAAAAAATCAAAGCCAAACACTATATAATTTTATACAGGCAATGGAGATGCACAGTATTTCACCTCAAAATGTAGGCAAAAATGGGATGAGACAGAAAAACATCTGTGTGACTGCGTATGTGTGGATGCACCTCCCCATGTATTGCCCTCTCTAAGAGGATGTTTCAGGTGTCATCTCTTAAAGTGAAATACTAGAGAGACTTGTTAGGAGGGGAAAGGAAAAAAAGCCCTTTTGCCTCTTTGAGCCTCTGCTTGGTGTCAGCGCCGAGACCCACTGGGTGTCCCCCCCAGCACACAGCTAAGGCTGTGGCCAGCAGAGCTGGGATCTTCCATTCCCCTCTATCACATGCTAACCAGGCTTACACATAAATAGCACTTCCATCTAGTGCATTTGTCTCTCCTAGTTCTTTTTTCTCCCCACACAGCTTCACTGCAATCCCCCATTAATCCACCTACGCAGGATGCCGTTTTATTTAGGCTTAATTTTTAATAAATACCAAAAATTATAAAGGATGCCATTGTTCTAATTAGTGAAAGCAACACCAAATAAAGAACTGTAAGTGTAGCTGGACATCAGAACACACTTCTTTCAGGAGTGTGTCAGACTCCCTGGTGAACAAGTTTAACCTTCGGTTCTGCAGGGCCTGGGGGAAAAAGAACTGGCTTGAGGAGCCCTATAGAGGTGCTTTTGCTTCCCTGACTTCTCACACAATATTCTTTCGAATGAATTTAAGGCTTTTCTTGTCCAAATCCCCGCAAAAGTAACCACAGTGCAGTTTTTCTACTATTATGCAAATAGATTAATCAGCCAACGCTCCAGTGAGAATTAATTTATATTTGAATCAAATGAGGCCTTAGATTCTTTATAACCCAAGCCCCGGGCCAAGGCCTGGGCTAGGTAGCAACCTCATATTATTCATTTGACGAAATGTGAACTGACATAAATACCATGGCTAACTTTCAATCCGATTACCCCGTTACCTCCCATCAATGCTCTCCCAGCCATCAGCCTCCAGCGTCCCTCCTTTCACCAGCGCAGCCAACAAGTGACAACTCCTCCCTGATAAACAAGCACCCACGCTGCCACCTCGGACCCCCACTCTTAACCCATCATTCCTGCTCAATGGCCCTTATTCAACAAGGTACTTTATTTTGTTTGTAGGAACTGGGGGGGACTAAACAACACAAAAATGCTGTTTTGCTGGGGCTGCGATTCAAAGCTGCCCTTTCAGAGCTGCTGAGCACTTGAGGCACGAACAATAAACATCCAAAAAAAAGTATAGGAGCATCGGGTCCGGCCATACATAGATACTTATGCACACATTTAATTTAATACATTCGATGACATCTGTTATCTTTCATACTCTCTTTAACCCTAAAAAAAAAATTGAAACAATGTTTGGGGCTACTCTGTCCAAAGGTCAATGTAAAGTGAACCCACATTTTACACAGCACCCTTATACTAAACTCATGTTGACAACCACTAAATTCTTTCTATTGCCCTGCACAGGAACTTGTTTTTTAAAAAGGCTTCCCCCCCCCCCCCCACCTCCCTTTAAAACTGTAAGCATTTAAAAAGCTTGGCTAAACAATCCACCAGGTGTGAGAAAAGCCTTTTCTGTGCAAGCAGCTCTGTGTCAGGAAACCTACACTTTGTAATTAGATTAGCAAGCAAGGACTGAATAGCTCTGATCAAAACATCCCCTCTCCACATATTGTTTATAGTGCATAACTGATAACTAAGCTTCTCTAGTCATGGTTAAAATCTACTTAAAAACAGGAGTCCTATGCACTCTGGAATTTAAATGAAGAGGAAAAGAAAACAAAGTGCACATTCTTAAAAAGCTATACATAATGACTTGGCTTTCTTGCCTAAACAAAGCTTGATTTGAAAATATGTCATAAACCAAACCCTATTATTTAATGGCAGCTCCTCAGGAAACCACCACTTAAAACACAGCTAAGCTGGAGAGTTAGAGATGTAGTTTTTTGCCTTAAAAACTCTCTCCATGGTGAACAGGCTGGGGAAGAGAAGGAAGAGAGTCCTCTTGGCTATGTGGCCCCAGCACCAGGGGACATTCCAACTCCCTGTCAGGAGAGTGGATTTTTCCCATGTGGCCAGACAACCTAGCTGCATATTGGAGTCAGTTTTCCAGTGCAAGGAGCAAATTTGAAATGTACTGACTTCCTAAAAGTGGGGTGAAAAGGAGTTGCAGTGTGTTAGAGCACACCATCTCTACCTGATCCTTCAAGGTTTACACTCTCCTAGATATGATGCTAAATGGAAAATGAGCCAAGATAAGGTTGTCTCTAAGCCTTTCATTCAACACTTGCATAATTTCCTCAGAAGCAGTGAGACTGTTTCACAGTCCTGTTTCATCTGCCCAGACTGCAAAAACCCCAGTTTTGAGTATTGGACTCAGCCAGTCCAGGCTGGTGTCAGTCCTCTTTTGTACTGTGGGGCCTGAAACCAGACGAAAATCCTTGTATCGATTAGCTATTCCAAAGAAAGATACCTGATTACTGGGCCCTTCTGCCCAGGTCAGCACACCTCATAAATCCCATTCTTTTTTCAGCCTTCTCAAAAGAGTCTTTTAAATATTAGGGATGGAGAATCAGGACTGACCTCAAACAGCCTTCTCTTTGGCTAAAGGACACTGGGGAAATAGCAGAAGATAACAAGAGGACATCCTCCACTTTTCCACTCACAAATCTGGAGTCACTTACCACACCACTTTTCCACGTTGTCCTGCCCACTCCTGCTTTTGCTATAAAACACAGGAGCAGGACAAAGGCCCAGACATGACCTACCTCAGCTTAAAGCTACATTAACTTCTTCTCTCCTGACCTTTCTGGGTCTGATGAGTCACAGCCAGTGTATGGCTCCTGTGCCAGGACAACATGGCCTTACCAGATTTCATCAAGTCAAACTTTAAATCTGCCAAATCCCATCCAGTGTCCCTAAAGATCTTTCCAGAGACACAAAATTCAATAATTTCCACCCTCTCATGTTTTTAATGGAAAAGCTGGGAGGGGGAAAAAAAAAAAAAGACAAAATTACAAAATTTGTGACATGACGAGAGCAAAAAATGTGAATGCAACCACTGAAACGTGTTTTTTGTTAAGTAGTTATCATTGCTACAGGTGTGACAAGAAACCTGAGAAAACCTGTTTCATCTTATGAAGATCCCATTCAAACATGCTGGCTGTCTAATTCTAAACTTCAGTTGTCTTTGATATTTCCTCCCGCAGTATCAAAACACTCCTGACAAAGTCCTGAAAGGAGACAAGTACATTCAAATTCTTCTAGGGCTTAACCCCACTGCATTGAAATTACCATGAGTTTTGCCCCTGACTTCAGCCCTGACAGAACAAGCAACATTCTCAGGCCAAAAGCATGGGGAAAAGCTTTTCTACAACATTCTTTACATGCTCACACTCTCCTCGGTCCCAAAGATTTCCGTTTGCTTTCAGAAAGCTGGAGCCATAAATGGGCCACATGTTTCACTGTGTGTCTATCCAATCTCATGACTGCTGGAAAACAGTAGGGCATTTTTTTTAGTATTTGTCAGGAAGAAACACAATTCTCTGAGAAAGGACATACTTTCTACAGGTAGGGGAGCTCCCAGGAGAAAAGCCTGGGCTATCTCAAGAAAGGTTCACAAGGTCAAGGACCTCCTCAGCTTTTGCAGATGATAAAATGGAAGAACCCTTGGCCTTTGACTGTCCTGAAGTTGCACTGCTTGCAAAGCATAGCCCAGAAGAAGGGTGGTGCTCTGCCAGTCTCCATAATGACCCAAGTGTTTTTGGAAGAGAGCGCTTTCTCACGAGTGGAGACCCAGTGGAAACCCTACGGGCTCTGCAGGGAGCCAGTCATCCTGAATTCAGAGACCTTCACTTGAGAATCCTGAAGAGATGTCCATGGTGCCTAAGGTTATGGAGTTGTTAATTCCTCAGGCATTATTTCTCCTTGGTTCTCTCTGGGTGAAGCACCTCACTTGACAAAAACAACCCCAAGGGACTACAGAAA
Organism: Anabacerthia variegaticeps; assembly: GCA_035583185.1. Taxonomy (NCBI): domain Eukaryota; kingdom Metazoa; phylum Chordata; class Aves; order Passeriformes; family Furnariidae; genus Anabacerthia; species Anabacerthia variegaticeps. The sequence continues at coordinate 3,195,895 of JAWWEW010000165.1, read as the reverse complement.
TACAGCAACTTTCTTTCATTTCTCTTTCTGTTTTGCACAAAGTAACTGAGAGCGGAGCACGTGGACCACCTGGAGCAGTGATTGCTCACTCAGCCCTCAGGGGTTCTATGAGGGCAAACCACGAGGGACAGAGTTTGTCATTCTTCTTCTGTCAGAGCTCCAGAAATCAAACACACTCCATATCAACACCTACAAGAATAGCTCAGTATTTATGGAAACCAAGCATTCTGTCTTTAGTGAAGAGGCCCACACGTACAGTCTCATCCCCTTTGGAGGCAGTACAGTCTGCCAGCAACCTATAGACATGAACATAGCTGTGGTTAGGGCGTGGTCTGTAACAGAACCACTTAACTGCAAATCCATTGCCTTGATGGACAAGGTCACAAAGGTAATACTTACAGGGAGAAATCATTAAATGCTCAGGGAATTTATCAATCAAAAGCCCCCAGAACTCACAGTTTATTTTTTTAAGATATTCCTCCATTTCAATTCTAAAAGCACCACAGTATCCCAGTGAGGAAATTTTGCACTTTTGTTTGCTGAAAAACTCTTACAGTATTTGAATTTCCCTTCCTTCCTTATCACATGGCTTTGGGTCCCACCAAAAGATGTGCAGGTTAATCCCTGTCAAAGGACCTTCCAGCACCTTCCCACAGGACTCAGAGAGAAAACCACTCTCCCCACAACAGCCGTTCTCCCCACTGGATCACGACATCCAAAGGTATTTTCCCCTAGAAGAAGCAAAGTGAGCCTCCCAGCCCATCACCATCTCTCTGGCTACCAGCACATAGATTGGGTCCTCCAAAGAAAGTTGTCCTTCCTGCCATAGCCTGGAAAACGAGGAACAGGACTAGGTCTTAATGAGGGAAAAAGTAAGGGGATCCTCAAGTCCCAGCACTTAATGTTGCCTGCTGCCTAGAGATTTCAGTGAATCAGTGAGCAGAGAAACTTGACCCTGTCATAAGCAAAGGATCACAGCTTTAATTTCCAGTGCAGAGGCAGTAGCACCAGATTTGAAAGGCAAAACGATTTTTAATTCTTCTGACCTACTTGAGCACCGTGAGAGAAACATATTTTTGAGAAGGTAAATGGGAAAGGATCGCGCTCCCTCATCTGTGCATTTCATCTGCACACTCTAACTTGGAAACTCTTGGGGCAGAGACCACAACTGAAAAAAGCAGCATCTAAAAATCCAAACAGCCACCTGTCTGATTCCCAACAAGTTTCCACTGTGCCAAATTATCATGAAGTTAAGGCAGCAAATAAGCCACCATATTGTATTTTGCAAATCTTAGCTCTCCAAATATGCCTGTCTTAGCTCATAAAAGGAGTTGTTTTTAGGGACATTGTGTGGTTGTTTGTTTATTAGACAAATCAGTGGAGAAGAAAGAAGAGGGATTGTTCCACCCCAGATTATTTTTTTTAATCAGAGGTAGAGGTTGGGGAAAGGATGAAAGGACGAAATGGACAAAAATAATCAAATCTGGAAGAAAGGATGCAAATTAAACAGGCTTGGAAGGAGTAAAGCGCAAGCAAGACACAGAGACTAAACTAAAGTTAATTACTTTTGACATGATCAGATCATCTGGTTGCATTTCAGGCTGCGTGCACTCTGGGCTGGCCGGCATGAATGGCGGGGGAAAAGAAAGTAACTCTCCCCTCTAGGTCCCTTTGCCAAGTCTGGGCTGCGCGTTCTGTCCGAGATCCCTCTTTCTTTGCGCAGAGAGAGAGGGGGAGAGGAGAGAGAAACACAGTTAACCACCTGTCAGGGCTGAGGACACAATAAGGCAGCCCCCAAAGGAGCTTTTCATGCATGCGTAATATATTTGTTCAGCTATTCACTTAATGAAGCTGATAAATGTGATGCGAAACAATAGTCAAGTTAATCTATTTAGTAAAATGTTTTGAGACTCTCAGGCGATGTTAAGGAGGGTAGTGTGCTCGGGGACATTTTCATTTCAATACGCTCATCTCTCCCCTCTTAGGGGGGTTTCAAGCAACCTATGTGAATATAATTTCTTATAAATGTGTCTTTAATGGGTTTAATTCACCCTTGCCAGCTGTTTTTTTAGCTATTTTGTAAGAGCAAAACAAACGTGCCAGGCTTGGAAAGCTAGTTAAAATTAGTTTCGGTCACTGGGGCCAAGCTATATTTCCTGCAAACCATCTGCTTGATTGGCACAATAGAAGGATTTTCAAGAAAAGGGGGGATCTAGAAGAGCTTTGAACGAACCAACAGTTACTGTTCCTTGTGCTTGAATTCTAAAGGTGAAGACTTAGGTGTCTTAATACGGCCTCGCCCCCGCAGCCTCCATTCAAGCTGCCGGCGTGGCCGATGAGCATCTTTAGGGAGCTGGGACACACCACTCATCCCTCCGCCCCGCCGCCCCCTTCCCGGGGCAAAAAATAAAGGTAAAAAAGAAGAAAAATAAGAAAAAAAAAATGAAAGAAAACAGCCCAAAACACGCGCACACGCGATTCCGCCGCAGCTCTGGGGAAGGAGAACCCGCGGGACGCGGGGCAGGGCAGCCGGTGCGGGGTGCGGAGCGGGGGCCGGGTGGTCCCTGGGGAGCGGCTCCCGGCCTGGGGAGGGAAACAGCGCAGGTATGGCTTCCCCTGGCTGCGGGAAGGGGCCCGGCGGAGGAACAGGGGCTGTCCCGCGGAGGGATGTCCCGCGTGGGGCCGGGAGCTGCGCCGTGGCGGTGATTGAGACGTCCGTCTCCCGGGGCTGGGGATGCGGGAGAGAGGGCTGGGGCTCCCGAGCGCGGCTCCGCTGCCGGGGGGGACGCCGGCCCAGCCCAGCCCAGCCCTTTGGTCTCCGGATTTGAAGTGCTGGCTCTCCCAATTTCATGCGGATTACCAGGCTCGGACCGGGACACACGCAGCTTCAACCCCCACCTCCCTCTCCCCACCCCCCACCCGCCGCCAGATTTGGGGTTGGATTCT
>JAWWEW010000165.1:3140796-3183606 GCA_035583185.1 Anabacerthia variegaticeps | reverse complement strand
AGCAGGGGCAGTACCAGAAGCAGAAAAGGCCTTGGCTCTGTGCGAGCCCTGCTGAGCAACAACAAAAACATCTCTGTGTGATCAACCCCAACTGGTGTTCAGCACCAATGCAAAACACAGCCCCTCCCAGCCACTGGGGGGAAAATTAACCACCCCAGCCCAAACCTGCACATCCAGTAAGCAGAAGAGTAGTTAAGCAACTTCTAAAGGCAGAGCTAATTCAAAACACATTTTGTTTTAAAATCCAGTGGGTACTCCAGAGTGGGTACCATCACACGTACTACAACGCTCAAGAAAGGAACTTGTTGAAAACAAAACTGGTATTGCTTATACAAAACCTCTCCTGATTCACTGTTCAACAGACACTGCTGATCTTCTTGTACCCTCTGCTCTTTACAGCTTGTCTGAACTAGGAATGTTACCAAAAAGAATCACATAAGACTGCTTTTTTCACCATGAGGGCTATTACATCTTATGTTGCTAGACAAATAGTCTTACTACAGGAAAAATGACATGGAGTTGTATTTAACAGGGAAAAACCCTTACCCAAAATGTATTATTTTTTTTTCTTTTCCCCTTCAAGGGCCTTTTTTTTTTAATAGCAAAAAGAATGTTGTGTGACTACTAAGCACAACCATTTGAGATTCAGGGATACCTATGAAATTCAAGAGCTAGTTTTTATATTTACCAACAGCTGCCAGACTGCATCTGTGGCTGCAGGAAAGGGGTCTCCTTTCCCAAGGCTTCCCTCTTACACTCTGGATGGAGAATCCAGAGTTCACAGCCACCATGGGGTGGCTCAGGTGGCACAGCTGTGCCAAGGGCAGTACTGCAGAAATAGCCACCCTTTATGTCTGATGTTAAAGGCAGAAACTTATTGTCTTACCTCAAATGGGGAGAGATTCTAGTCACAGCAGGAGGATCTAATGGCAGCTGGGTTTGTCCTGGTCTGCACGACATCAGGAGTCCACCTTGGGTGTATTTCTGAGAGCAAAATGTTTCATAATTTGCTGTTAACATACAGTGTCAGAGGCCACCTCCTCCTCTTAGCTGAAACTAGCTCAGCTCTCTCTCTGTTTTTAATGCAGCTTCCCATATACTTTGGGAAAGGAGAAAAGCTGGTAAGAAGCCTTTCCTGTCTTCCTGGGGATGGAAAGATTTCTGTAATGAGTAGCAGCATCCCCAGTTTTGGAAACTCTGGTAATCCTGTATATAATGTACTCCCACAACAACTGCTGCTTTGTGATACTGAAGTGCTCTTTTTAAAGATTCAGCGGCCCAGAGGGGTCTTGTATGTCTTTTCTTCCTTTTCAGAGCCAAGAGGAAAATCTCTGAGACTCGGGAATGGGTAAGGCAGAGTGGGGGATTTAACTTTGGTGACTGTGAGCTCAGGGCAGCAAATTCTCCATCATTTTATCCCTTAAGAAACCAGCTGGTTCAACATCTGTGCCTGCTGTAACTCTGATCTCCCCCAGCGTGGGAGAATGGCTTTCGGACAGGGAAAGAAAAGAAAAGAAAAGAAATCTCTTTCTCAGTGAGTCTGTGCTGTTGCTACCTGCAGAGCTGCCCCTCTGGTCCCCCTCCCTGATCCAAGTGGAAGAAGAGTGTGAAGCTGAAAATTGTGGAATAACATTGCCAGAAATACTACTGTGGATGAGGTTTAGTGGCTCACACAGACCTGAGCTTATGAACTTGTTCCTCCCCCAGTGGGCTTGGGTTTCGTGTCCTAACATCTGCTTTGCACTGGGTGGTGCTGGTTCATTACAATCCCAGTAAAACGGCTTGCTGAGGAATCAAATGCTATTTCCTAGAGCTAACACTGTAAGACGAGAACAGCAGAGCCAACCTCACCCCCCTTTAGGTGCTGGGACCCCCGGCTCACACAGCACTGAAGGGGCCCCTGTCCACCCACAGCATACCGGTCACACCCATCCAGAGGTGTGGTCATTCAAGCTGTTGCAGGAGGGTTTTCTTCTTAAAGCAAAAGAACTCTCTTAACCATTTCTGCCCTCAAACAGATGGGATGTGCTCATGAGAGCTGCTTGCTGCACAGTTAGATAAAGGCAAGGACGCACGGGTGGGTCAGTCCCTTGGCACCCATCAGGAGCTGCATGTGGGCTCCTCTGATAGATTGGGCTGAGTTTATCCTACGGACAAGGAGTTTGTGCATCACAATGTAGGTCTGAAGGCCAGCCTGTTCTCATGGCTAGGGCAGAGCAGCACAACACGCTCCTGGGCATCCTCAGGTTGACTCTCACGTGGATCACCAGCTCCTGGATGTACAAGGGTCTTTCAGTCAGGATTCCTACAGGAGCACTGGGAGCACATCTCCCCATCTGTGGATCCCATCTTAGGTAAGGTCCCTCAGACCTCCTAATTGCCCAGCCCCATGGGTGAACTTCCTAGAGGAGCAGGAGGAATTACCCTTGCTTAGGCAGAACATGGTCTCCATCCCTTGTAAGAGGCTCAGCCTCCTTGAGCCTCCAGCAATGAAACAAATCAGAAATATCTGTGTGTTTGAGCAACCTGCACTTACTGAAGACAACCCAGCTCATTGCATGGGAGGTGCACTAGAAGACCTCTACAGGTTCCTTCCAACCCAAACTAATCCCTGATTGAGGAAGGAGAGAGGGATATGGGTTTGTTTGTGTGGTTAAGCTGATGGGGAAATACTTGCCTACAGTCAATCCCACTGCCAGGCACTCTGCCACCAAAAGTCATCTCCTGGTCCATGGGCAGCTGCTCCTCTCCTGCCAACATGCCACAAAGGTGTGCTGTGAAAATCAACCTCACGTGGGTCCTCCCTGTGCCAGGTGGGGGCTGTGACCTGTGGAGCACAGAGAAACACATTGAATATCCCCTTAAAAGCAAGAAACCAAAGAGAAGGTGTTTCCAAACCACAAGCCCTTGGTCATCACATCTAGCACAGAGATCAGTGGTAGAATCCCGGGCACCCGTGAAGGGGGAAAATGGACAGAAAGTGGGGAATAGAGGATAGGAGCCCGCAGGGTATCAGGAGGTATTTCCTCTCTGCTTCTTGAGGCAACTACAAGGCAGCAGTAGAAAATTTCCAAGGGCGTAAATATATGTCACAGGCTGCAGAATGAGTTTAGAAAATGACTCCAGAGAATTTCCCTTTTCCATTGCAGAAAGGAAGTCAGCGCTGATCCTACGGTGCTAAGAAATGATGAGACGGATCCAGGAAGGATATAAAATAAGAATAAAATAGGATGTTGGAAACAGAAAAGTGGGACAGTAAAGGCTAAAGAGAAGATGAGGTAAAGGAAAAAAAAAACCTACAGATTAGTGTACAAGACAGTGTGCACAGAGCAGAGAGCAAGAAGAATGTGGAAAAGGGACAGGGCAGCCAAAAAAAAAGGAAAGGAAGGGAAGAAGAATTCCTGGGAGATATTAAGCATTTTGGTGCCAGTCCAGTATGAATTCAACCATTATCCAAGGTCAGGCCTGGAGTGTTTTCCAGCACCAATTCTAAATATCCAATTCTGTGAATCAAAGGAAGTTTGCAGAATACAGAAAAATGTGCTCGTCCAAAGCAATTGTGCCCCTGGGAACCTCCAGTGGAGGCCAGACAAAGCCCACATTACAGATCAGCTCTGAGTTACAGTTCATGCTGCTGTGGTATTAAGAGTATTTTTAGACTAAAGTAACTTGAATGCAGATCATCAGATTTCAGCAGAACTGGTTTTTTAGGTGAATCTGCACTATCAACATTAATAGTTCAAATGAGTGAGTAGTGGACTAGATAAATACAAGGAGATTAAGTCTCCATCAAAAAAAAAAAAAGCTACTGTTGAGAATTATCCCTTAAAGTGCAGAGGTCTTTGAGTTTATTCTTTCTGAATATTTTTTCCCTTTTTTTTCTTTTTAATGCTAAGAGCATTTATTTGAAATAAAGGAGAATAGTTTCCTACATGTTCTTGCTGACCAACGTGTACTTATCACTGTATAATAATAACGTCTCTATCAGATGGGTGAAGAGGAAATGTAATAGTGTGGAATGTGTAGGTTGTCCCGAGACGTGGTAGATGCCCCTGGAAACATGGATAGACCAGTCTTGCCTTGAGCACATCTTGATGGATCCTGTGTACAAGGATCAGCTATGGGAGAGAGTCATACTGGTGCCATCCCTCTGCTCCATTTCCTACTGGATGTGGGTAAGGGCTGTTGGCACCTTCTCACAAAGTACTTACAGGAAGCCAACGAAGCCAAGCAGTGAAATCCACAATCCTCAAATGAGAAATTAGAAAATGGTGATAAAGAAGGGAGAAAGAGCTCTGGGAAGCCACAAATCTGAATAAATAAGCATCAATTTTATTGAATCATGAATAATTTAAGACTGGTACAATCATCAGCTTTATTCTCCATGACAAGGGATGGGGAAGGGGGAGAAATGGGGACAGTGAGAAAGGGGAGGCATGATCTCAAACAGACCATTCACAAATTCCAATCCTAAATGAGAACTTAAAATTAAATAGGGAGAGGAGCAAATGGAAAACATCATAAACGTACACAAAATACTCAATTGCTAGTTTTTCTCTTTAAAAATGGCTAGAAAAAATTCATCAAAATGCAGCACTTTTAATCAAATATTTACATTTCTATGTTACAATGAAAAAATGTACATCTTATAGAACATATTTCATAAACTGTTCCACTGGAAACGACTAGATCAAAACAGCAACCTTCCATTTAATATCAACAAAGATTTTTTTTTTTTGCTTTGTTTTTGTATATTTTTTTCTTGAAAGAAAATTGCCACATTTAGACAAGATTTCATACACATAATATCGAAGTTAAGCATCAACAATGAAATAGCAGTTTGCTTCTTCCAAAATGTACAAAAAGGCTAACCAACCCCCTCCCTCCCCGTCCCCAAATAAACCACATCTCATTTATGGCCTGTATCATTCTTGGCAGTTCTGAAGGAAAGAAAATGATTTATTCTTTCAATTTATAACTCAACACGAATGTTGCATAGAATCTTGCATTTCTTGTTGATATTTTTTTGTTTTAAATGAGCCAACCTTGTGAGGAGAAAAAAAAAAAAAAGGAGGTGTTTTGAAAAAGCCTTACATGAGAAAAAAGTCACTTAAAGAAAGACTAAATCTACGAAAAGTCTTGATAAAAACTAAGAGGTGTGCACAACAGGTAACCCTGCTTCCCGAAGTTGCAGAAAAGACACGGAATATTGTGATGCTCAGAATGACTAGCCTATTCAAAATTGCCTCTCTCACTTTAAGCCCAGTTAGTGTCAATAAAAAAGAAAAGAGAATTGAAATTTCTTCCTGAGCTTAAGCACAGGATGAAAAAATGAGGAAAACAAAATTACCCCATTCCCCGCAAATAAATCACTATTTGAAACATGTCTTATAGCGCTCAGTTAAAGGTTAACTGAGACATTTCCTAGGATATCAAGTCCATTTAAAGCCCTAGCCCTGCAACTGGATTTGTTTTACAGGCACATGCTCTGTCTGCATGGATTCAGTTGGGGGATTAGGTACCAAAATTCACAGTAGTAGCAGGTAAAGTCAGTGCTGGGAAGCAGAATTGTCAAGACTACTGGAAAAATTAATTCCTTTCAAACTCATCACCAGCATGCTATCGATTGGATTCCATACAGATTTATCCCATTCTTTTTACAGTACCAAGAACTGGATTAGGAAAATTGGCTGAGTAACCTCTGTTATTCCATTGAGTGAAATAATGAAATAGAGTTCATAAGGTTAAAACAGTAACAACACCAAGCTCTTCCCCCCATCATTAAAATATTTAAACTTTTCCTTTTACAATATTTTTCTTTTTTTTTAAAAAAAAAAGTCATCAGCACTTAAAAGTTGTAACAGGAGCAGATTCAAGACCAGCTTAGTAAGACAAAGTACAGTTATGTTACAGAAAGTCATGAGGTATAATAAAACAATCCTCTCAAGCTGAGCCACAGAAGCAGGAACTTGTCTTATATTCCTTTAAACCCACAAGCTCTTAAAAAAGTGTTTGTAGTAAGATTTTCTTTCTGTACATTGAAAAACCAGCGTATTCCTGTAAGTTAGTAATGACAGCATTTATTAGAGTTGAAAAGCTCTTTTTGTCCCTCCTGCATGGATAAAACAGTGATTTATTAGCTGCAGATTGATATGAACCTGAAAAGTTATCTCATTTCCCTCCCTTTTTGTCACATTTTAACAAATCCTAGTATCTCGTACAAACAATATTCACAGCAACTTATGATATTCCAAGAGATGACTTTAGCCCTGTTTCTTTAAATAAAATCCCCTAATATACAGCACTAATTTAATCAAACACAATTAGTACAAAATAAGGCATCGCTTTAAAAGTCAGCACCAAAAGATGGCCCGAAAGGCTCGCAGGGATCTCGGCTGAGGAGTGCCGTGTTTGCTGAGGTCCAGCTGGGGGTGGTGTAAGCAGCTGCTGCCAGCACAAGGAAAGTGCAATTCTTTGGGAGGTGTTCTGGTTCCCCAAGAGAAGGACAAGCCTTAACACTGAGAGTTGTAGGTGTGTGCGTTCCGAGAGGAGGAGAAACAAACCCAGGTTCACGGCTCTGCCAGAGCTCAAAAGCACGGCACAGCTACACTGAAAGGATGCAGCACCCAGCACCTTCCCTCCTTTTCTTTTTCCAGACCCGAATACTGCTAAAACACTGGTATTTTTTAATTTGCAATTAAAAAGAAAAGTCGTGGAAGTAAATATTGTCACCAGAGTAGCACTGGAACTGTCACAGAGCTGAAGTGTAATGAATCCCTTATGGTTGTGCTGATTGGAACGAAACCTCTGAACAAAACCCGAAGTTTTTAGAAAACAGCTGTAACATTTCATGGCAAGAATTAAAAACTGAAAGTTGGATCCATCCCTTTGCAGGGATGTAGCTCACCTGTGTGTGCAGGGCTCAGCATGCCTGTGCACTGCCCTTGGAGCTGTAGGACTTCATGGGGCACGGCCCTTCCACTGATTTCTGCAGAGGAGGGACAACCCGTCTCCTCAGGGACAAAAAGTGGGGTGTAAACGCCACAGAAGTCAGCCCAGTTGGTTCTGTGGATGTAAATGGGAAGGGAATTGGGCCCTGACTAGCAAAGGGCTACCTGATCTTTTATTTGTAGCAGGATTGATTGTTAACACAGTGTTTGAAAAAACCTGATTTGTTCAGACTGTATATATATTTTTATATATTCGTATTTATATATATAATCTTTATAAACACACAATGAAAGAAAGCCAAGGTCTCAGACTGGCAAGGAGAGCAGCGCTTTTTCTTTTTTTTTTTTTTCTTTTATCTTTTTTAATATTTATTCAAACTTCCCTGTTTTGCAGCTTTGCCTTTATTGAGTATTATTACCAAGGCAAGCGATATTGTTATAGCACCAGAACTATAAGAAGCTGAGTTTAATCCACAAAGCTGATTGGTAAAAGTCCAGCCCTCATGTAAATGTGTTTGGTCAGAAGCAGCATAGGCAAATATTTCCTCTCCCCTCTCCTTCCAGACAGTACATGGCACAAAGCTGTTTGCTTCATAGCTGTGAAGTTGCCCCCTCCCCAGTCCCTTTGACTTCTAGTCATGGTGATTATTTTTAACATCTTCAGGATCTTAGGCATGAGAGCTTACAGCAACTGAACAGAAGGAAACAAAGGAATAGTGCAGTTCTCATCATCGTCCAAAGGAAAACAATACAAAGGTCGCTTGGGTTGCCTGCACCCAGGTTCAAGATTGACTCCAAGTGTCTCGTTGTTCTTGCAGCTCTAATACAGAGATCCCAGCCCAGGAACGTGCTCTTTTCGTGAGTCTGTGATCAGGGTTCTTGCCAAGTGGGAGAGCATTCATGGAAAAAACCTCTTTCTGTCTGAGGAAGATCACAATGTTGACTCCAGAGATGAATCCAGGATGTCATCGTGATGGCTGTTGCTGTTGGAGTCACTGTCGTAACTCTGGGGACTGGAGTAGTTGGCTGCTTCCTGCAGTCTCATTAGCATGTTCATCTGCAAAGCCACAGGAGTTCAAGATTATTTGTATTCTGAGGTAGAAATAATATCGACTGCACCCGAAAATGACAGTGGCATTTGAGTTGTTGGTGGGTAAGAAAGGAAAGCAAGGAATAAGCTGGGTAATCAATACTGAGACTGGGGAAAGAGGTATTAACTGTAAATCAGAGCAGCACCCAGTCACTGATGAAACTTATGCTTTTCCAGTAAAGGTGAAAAGGAGAAGACTGAAGGGATTAGTCTACAGCCATATGCAACAGCATTCTGAAGCATCCTATCCTCTCTTCCCTATGGAAATGCCAACAGATCAGTCAGGAGGCAGATCTGAATGTCCCAATACCCAACTTGATAATCTGTGTATGCGTATACGAGCTGTTAAAACTGTGACACACAATCTGTACTTCCAACTGTCCAGAAAAACATAGACCTGAACAGAACAGCTCCAGGGCATTCAGTTTGCACAGCATCTTCATTTTCCTGTGGACTGCACTGGCTTTCTCTGCAACTACATTCCCCAGGCTGACTTGATGACTTCCCCAGCAGCATTGTCTTCTCATTCTAAAACTCTTAATCACTCTTCAGCTGTCCTTCCACTTTTATATTTCTGTTTCTAAATCCCTAGAAATGAGGGCAACGAAGCAGTTCTGCTGCTTCAGAAGCGAGAGCTTACCAGAGGATCTCCTTCAGCATCACTCACTGGCACCTGTTTGCTGGTTGAGCCTTCCCGGGACACGGAGTAGCCATCAAAGCCCACGTCTTCGGGTCGCAGCTGGAGCAGAGGAGGCCACTCGTGGTGCTGGGGGGTGGCTGCCCAGGGGTAGGTGTCCATGACCCATTTGGCAGGATCTTCCCAGGGTGCCCTCCTCCCATACAACTGAAAGAGCACAAAACCATGTAAAACATTCCCATCAGCCACCCATTTCGTTCAGTGCCTTCCTAACTGAGATGACCGTGCCGTGGTTCTTGGATTGCAGGACACACTTGCAAGCAGGGGCTGAATGTGAGATTTTCCTTACTCTGCAGACATGCAAAGCTGTTTGATTTGAAAGTGTTTGACCACCTTCTCTAGGACTGCCAAGCAGTGCCCTTCCCTTGGCACCAGCTGAAGGAAGTGAGACCTGAAAATAACCTCACCTAATAAAGCCAACTTCAATAACACCAATACACAAAAGAAGCCACCAGAGCTGACATCCGGATTGTGCCTTATCTGTTTTCACTGTCAGTGAAACTGCCATCCGTGGAATGTGGAGGAGGAAACATGAGATCTGTCATCAGGCGACAATTATGGATGTCAAGGCATAAGGGTTTCAAGTAAGAATTTTTTCCTATTTGACCAAGAAAAAGCCCCAGCAGCATCTGTCTATGGCCATGTTCCTAAGAAAGCTTTGTTTCCAAAACTTTTTCTGTGTTTGAACAGACTCTGTTGCTGAATCCCAGTGTATTCTCTTTGCCTTGATTAGTCAATACATTCATTTAATGCCTCATGACTTTCAAAAGCATAATGTTTTATTTCCACTTTATAAACTTCACTATCAACATCCTTCAGCGACCGGAGTGACATTTTATCACTTGAATTCGGAACTGTCCCCTTCCTTTCTCTCCTGGCACGGGGGGGAAAGCACTGGTCTAGCAAAGAAATTCACCAGCTCTCTGATGAATCCAAGACTGTCTCACTTTGCTCATCACTATTTCTCCTCGGTATTTTCTGTGGGTTTATATTTTGCAAGCACAAGGTATTAAATGTCTCTAAACACCAACCTCTGCTGTGTTGTGAAGCAGGAGGGAGCAGCCCCAGCCCGAGCAGAGGTGCCAGCAGATGGTGCTAGGCAATCTGAAACAGCCTCTTCCACAACAACACAAACTCCTCATCCTCGAGCTGTACTGTATTATTTTCCCAGCATAATGTCTTCAAGATGTGGTAAACCAGATTTCCTATTTTAATCTTGTTCTCAAATTTACAACAACACATGCCATTTGGTAAGTGGGGAGGATTTTATATTTTTCATGTCTTTTCTCCCTCAATGGTCTGTGTGGATCCCAGTTCATTTCTAAAAAGCAGCTGGCAAGTAAAATCACCATTTTAATATAGGAAATCATCATACATCTTCAGTAGATGAGAGACTGAACGACTCACTATTCCCTTCCATGGCAAGCACGTCTGTCCATCCCTCTCACTGGCACGTTTTCCAGGGAGCAATTCTTGGGACAAGGATGCAACAGGTTGCTTCCCAAGGCATCCAAGGAAAACCACTGGAGTGTGAGTGAGGGTGGCAGGAAGCCACGGGGACTCTGAGTCCTCTTTTGCTGGGGCTGCGTTTCTGCATCAATACACCAAGCAGGAAGAACTCAGGTTTTATACAACCTTCTAATTTTCAAATCCCTGTTCTGAAGAACAAAACAACTCAGCTCCAATGGGAGCAATTATTGTAAGGATCCATTTGGCTTGCTTGCATTTGACCTAAAATAATTCTCTAAATGAGAAACAGAAATATCAAAACAGCTCAGTGTAGATCCACAGAGGTCAGGGTGAAATTAGCAGTCCACCTTTCCTTTCTGGCAGGCAATTGCAGGAGAGAAAATCTGCTCTCAGAGGAGCATTTGGGGGTGTGGAGAAGAGAAAACAGCTCCAAATGAAACCCACATTTCTAGTATTAGCTTGTTAATTAGCACCACTCTGGCTACTCTTCAAGTATTAAAGTGCTTTCGTATCCATTGACTGAACAAAAGAGAAATTATTTAACTGGAGATAAATTGGTGCCACTTGGGGAAATGGCACTGAAGTGCATAAAGGATCTAAAGCACAAAGTGAGAAACTGAAATCCTTACCCCTGGAACACAAGCCATGCAAATAACCCAAGGAGAGATGCAGATATTGGGCAAAACAAGGAAGCGAAAAGGTGTTTTTACCAGTTGTTCTCTCTCTCCATTTCCATCACTAAGTTTTCAGTGCTTCCCACATGTACTGATGAGCGATAGGAGAGCTTCAAAACACAACACAAGGAGCCCATGCATTGCTGTGAGGATCAGTTTTCTCCATTTCAAGGGGAAGCCAAGTCACCTGCTCTCCTTTCTCTTGTTTCAGGTTGAAAAGATTCCTGGCTCCCATTACCTTCTTTAGAGGATGTTTGACGTCAAACACTTCTCCTGTTCTATTTGTAGCAAAGTTCCCATGTGTGTTTTGGGCTCTGGGACCTCTTGCTTTCCTCAGGTCTAAAGAGCCTACCACAATCATCCCCCCAAAAACGATACCTCCAGGCACTGACAAACTTCACATGCCAATCACAGCCTGCCCAAATTTTAACCAGATCTTGAAGAATTTGTATACTTCATAGATTTGTAAGAAGCCATTAGGAAAAGCTCAGTTTTCTACAGCAGGATTGTTTCCTCTCTGTCTCTGTAAACAACCACATAGAGACCAAATGAAACCCAAGGTGATTGTTAACTGGACAATGTCAAGTCTCTTCCTCCTTTCTTTTTCAGTTCTTCTTCAAGACTGGTGCATCTTCATGAATTCTGCACTCTCTGCCATCCATGCAGGCAAGAGCTTTACCCCTAATAAAGGGTATTGCACATCAAAGACCTTAATTAACAGGGAAATCAATACAAGTTCCTAGTATTTCAAATATTTCACACATTTTTTACATATCTTGATGGCAGGGCATCCTGGCAAACACTACACAACTGCTTCTCCATGGAGCTCATACTTGGGATTTATTGCATGTTTCAAAAAAACTTCAGACACAGAGACATAATGTGGTGGAGAATCTGTTACTTCTGTAAGTAAGATTTCATAACTGTTAATTATTCTTACTAACAACAAACCATGTTTTGCTTATAGTTTGAATTTCTCTAGTCCAAACTTGTCAAACATCCACTAGATTTTTTTTTTCCCTGTAAGACTAAAGCAGAAGAGCACATCAAATAATAATCCTGAATAATCTGAATAGTTTGAACTTCTCATCTCTCATTGAATAATGCTTCCTGTATCTTAAGGGCAGCTATTGCTCTTTTTTTTGAACCTTTTCAGTTTTCTCTTTCTAAAGAGCCTTTTTACATGTAGAAGTACTATCTTTTCCCTACTGCTGTCAGACATGCAGGTGATCGATGTGCAAAGTTATAGCTACAGAAAATGGTGCTGCTGTTGTTACTTTTTGAACAGAGACCATTCCAGACCCGTGGTTTCTGCCTGCTCACCTGTAGCCCTTCTCTGACTGCCTCCAGAAGATATGGAATGATGGAGTAGTTCCACAAGTCAGTAAACCAAACTCTAGAACCATCTACATCTATTGGACAGGAGAGGAAGAGCCGTGGACCTGGAGAGGCAAATTCAGAGATTACACTCAAAACGCAATCGTGGTAAGCAACAAAAATAGGATCTGTAACATCTAAAAGTAAGAGTTGAAGGCCCTTTTTTATCTGATATACCACGAGGAAGTGTACAAAGATGCACCTGATACACCAGGAAATAAAATACATGTATTTACATATGGAGAGAGCACTTACCAATAGTAACATCAGAGGAGCTGTGAGCCTCCAAGAATTTGTTCAGATGTTGCCAGACCTTGGGAATCCAATCAATAATTTTAACCAGCTCTGCATTCCTCATCCTGCCACTGATCTCTGTTTCAATCAGTTTTCTTCTCAAGAAACGGCCGAGAAAGCCTTTGACTGGCTCAGTGTGGTTTGCACATAGCACCCATCTAAGGCAGAACAGCAGAAAGGGCCATTATTTCCCTTTAGTCCATCTGAGTGGAACTATTCTTGACTAAATTCTGATTTCCAGATGATTATCAGGATCTAAATGGGTTATTCCAGTCATACATGCTTCTGAAGCAAAAGTTATTTTGGGATAGTTCACTAGACGAACCAATTTTTATTGTGCATTGTGTTAATTTCTCATTAATCTGCTTTGCCTATTAATTTCTCATTAATCTGCTTTGCCTAAATATTGTCTTACTGAAAACTTGGTAGAAGATCAAATATCTTAACAGTCCTCTGAAAAGTAAAGCTTTTATGAATCCAGTTACTGTAATTACAGCACATTAGGGCAGCAGCTAGGAGCAAACAGTATTTCTCTCTCAGTTTGCTGCTTCAGCTGATAAGAACAACTTCAGATGACTCAGTAGCCACTACTCCTTTGCCAGCCCACAAACATAAATGAGAAACATCAACAAACAGTACCTGAAATTATGGTGAAGTTGAAGATTAGGTGTCGAGGAGGTGGCTTGGTTCATTGTGCCAATAATATAGGGACTATTGGGGAAAAAAAATCAAGCAAATCAAACTTGTATATTTTGAAAAACAAGGTTTTAGTGAATTATTAAAAAAGGTTATTCAAATCTCTTTTGTCTAAGAAGGTTTTGTAGTTACTTAGAACCAAATTCTCTACTGAGATTCTGAGAACATCAAATTCTGAAAGGAAACCACAGATCTCAAAACAGCACCTTTCACTACAAATGGGGTTGTACTATCAAAGATTTATGGCATGAAGCAAATGCAAATTACTCAAAGCCTCTACCACTTTTTTACTACTGACTACAGAGAAATGGATCACTTTATGAAGGAAAGAGACCCCTCTGGAGCACTGTCCTTAATGAGGTCTGTCCATCTCAGTCCACATTATTAAATTAATCTAGTTTTGTCCTCACATTTTTCAGCAGCAGTGCACTATTAACACTTGCAATGTGTTCTGATACTATTTCTTTACCATTTGTGGTACTTGCAGTTTAGAAGTCCATTAAAGATCTCTCCCAGGGAGCTGACATGATGCAGATTATCCAAAATGATTACAAGAGGCATATCCACAGCATTATTTTCACTGTTGCATTGGTCCGCCAGGTTGGACAGGTATTGGCGGAGCTCCTGCAAAGCAGATATAAAGAAAAAAAGAAGAAAAAAAAATTAAAGGTAATTTTCTTCATAGTCCTTGAAAATCCAATTAAGATCAATAAGCTTGGTAACAAAACCTAGAGCAAAAGAGCCTGACATCTTACAAATCAGGCATTTTCCATGAGTAAACACAAGATATGTTTCCTTCTCCTTTGTAGGTTATGGTAAACATTGAGTGACTGAACACAACTCCTGCATGAGATAAGGGCTTAAAGGGGGGGTAAGATTTTATCATTTGGTTTGAGTTTTTTGATTCATGCTGTCTTAATCTCAGACCTAAGAGGTCTGAAATATATTCTTCTTTCTCTTCAGGAACTCGCTCAACTCTCTCTGCACCAAACCAAACTCTGCATTCCAGCCAGATTTGTTGTATAATCTCCCAACTGTGTTTCTATTGAAAGACAGCCCATAAAATTAATCTGGAAGTATCTCTCCACAGAGGCCAAATTCGGCTGCCCTCAGAAATGCTGTGAAAGAGGATGAGCTGCTGGCGCTGCCCATGGGTGGCTGGGTGTGGTTGAAATGCTCTCAGCAGCTTTAAAGCAGCTCTCAAATCATCCCAGTGGCTTACAACCACAATTTCAACTATCCCTTTCCTCCAGAGGCAAACATGCCTAAGGCCATCAAATGCACGGTTGTTTTTTGTTTGGTTGTTGTTTGTTTTTTTTTTCTTTAATCTAGATGATCACTGGAAGTATATTCAGCAAAACCAGCAGCACATAAAAAAGCAGAGACATGCCTTGCCAGGAGAGGAATGTGCCTGGGCAACAGTCCCTCCAAAGCCAGCACAGGATCACAAGTGCTGATATTTGCAGCTGCAGGAGCTCCTGACAGCCTAGAGATGCATCTGAGGGTTTTGGGAAAAATGCCCACATGCAATAGGGATTGCTTAAGTCTCTGGGAACTTTATGCAGGTGTTCAACTTCCTGGGCAGTCCTCAGGCTCCTAACCGCTTGAGAATCGTGACACCTTTAGGTGTTTAAATGCACTGCTGGAAGCCTGAGATTCCAGGCCCATAATCAGGTGAATGTGCAGTTCTGAAAACCTTAAATATTATTTCCTTCAGGATCAACATAATTCTTCATAAAGAAAGTTAAGTCCAAAACGAGCGTTTGATGGATTGATAAGGAAGGAGTCTCTCACTGTGGATATACAGTAGGATGAATAGTGGAAGGCTGATTTCTGTGTGCTCACCTTGCTGGATTTGTGGTCCACATTGAAGGTTGCAATGATGCCATCAGCCAGCTCCCTGCCCTCCCTGAGGACCATGTACTCGGACAGGCGGTTTGCCAGGTATGTTTTGCCAGTGCCACTGGGGCCAGAGAGGATAATGCGCCTGTGTTCCATCAGCAGAGACACGTAACGCTGCAGGATGGGCTTGGGGATCAGGGACTCAAACACCAGCCCATCCAGGCTGTTCTCACAGATACCTGCCATAGTAAGAAGATTCCTCATTTAGAGGCATTCCCAGGTTTTATCCAAATTACTCACATTTTTAAAAGGTGCTTTTTATTTCCTATTTATATTTAGTTGTAATGCTGCAGAGCAATCCTGTTAGAGGAGTCTGAACAAATCAAGGCTTTGTGCATGTACCTGAGCCAAATAACAGTAGGAGAAACCCCTCAACTAACACTTATGAACAGCAGATGTAGAACTGACCTACTCAAGCTGTTTCAGAGGCTGAGAGAGGAACAAAAAGCTGGTAAAACAAGTGCAGGAGTGACCTGTGGGCTTAGCCTGGATCCTCCCCCAGCTTCCCTAAGTACTCAGCTGCATCCCTAAGGCCCTTTGAAAGCTGCCACACTAAATGATTCCAGGCCACACTTCTCATGCCCAAACAATCCATTTTACAGCATTTCACCATGCATTCATCCAGAATGTACCCAGACTAAAAAAAAACCCCCAGCAATCATCAACTCCCCCTACTTTCCCAAATGCTTGTAATTAAACTCCTCCTCTGTATGCTGATAGCTATCTCTTCTAACAGAAAACTCCTACTGATAAGCATTTATGCCATGTCAGCAGTCACTTCAGGCAGAATTGGCTCAGGGAAAATACACAGTGCTTCAAAATAAACAGGAGGAAGGGAAGTTGGCAGATCACCCAGAGAAATGTTTGCACCTCAGTGGTTACTTGGAATATTAAATATTTATATAGGCAGCTTTATATCTCAAAGGTATATATAAGCGATTTTCCATAAATTGATTAAATACATTTCTATTTTACTGAAAACTGTTATCACATATAAACCTTCAAGGCACAAGTCAAGCCAATGCAAGTTAAATATAAACTCAAATTACAGCTTTACAGACTCAGCTAGACCTTAAGCAATATTTCAATTAGGATTTATGATTGGACAATGTATTTTATGTAAGCAGAATATTCTGGGTTCATGTCAAGCCTCAGTAAACTGAGATATTTCATGGGTTATGTTGTCTTCTTGCCCACTGATTTACTCCCCAAGGTAACTGGTTTTTTACACCAATATTCAAAAATCAAGCTGCTTTCAGTCAAATGCCACAGCCAAGTTTCAAAGTTGATCTGCAGAACGTTTGGCAAGGCTCTCAAATATCATCTGTATGCAGATCTGTCCTGGAGATTTCACTGGTGTAACTTTGAGTAAGTGATGTATGTTCAAAGTATTTCCCCCTTAAACCTAGTTTCACAGTATAGTTTTCATATAAAAATGGTTCCCCGAGAAACCAAATGAGAAACCATATGAGAAATACCAGTATTGAATTTTTATTAGTGTTTGAGAATGAAACTGATGGGAATTCTGAAAACCATACATTTTAAAAATCCAGATTTTAAGGTGTCCCATAAAATTTGGGGCCTCTCTTAGGCCTCTGGTACCTAAGGAGGGACTCTTCAGTGAGTCCCATCAAGCACATGAATCAAGGGGTTTTTTTCACTCCATATGAATGAAATAACAACAGGTATTACAAAGAGGTAAAGAAATTTTGGGCCTTGATTCATTTGGAAGGTACTTTGCTGCTCACACAGCTCCACCACATCCCTTGTGGTGTGAGATCTTCCCCAGACAACTCCAGGCATCAGCTCAAGATGTGTGGAGAAGCTGCTGTGTGTGTAATTATTCCTACTGTTCCATGTTGAAAACTTGCTAGACTGCGCATACCCTAAGTGCTGTTTTTATCAAATGAAAATAGAAGGAAGTAAACAAAAGGTAGGAACAGGAAAAACCAGCACAATGAAAAGTTTCTGCTCCTCTGAGTTTCTTGACAGAGCAAGCTTTGATAAAACTGTTCTTAGTGAGAACTCAGGCCTAATTACCTTTGATGGTGACTGAAATGGTGTTGTTCTCTCCAACCAGATACCCACAGGGCAGCAGCTCCGGGGTCTCGGCGCTATTAGTGCGTTTGATTTCTCCAATGCTGTAGCCCAGAACGCTGTCGGAGTTCAGGCCCAGCTGGCTCACGGGATCCACGTGGATGATGTACTCCTGGGGGGAGAGGGCACACGGGCACCACTGAAACCCCTGCCAGGGGGTTCTGTGCCAGAGCAGGGCTTAGCACAGCAAGTTAAACACAGCTCGGCACCAGCAGCATCTCAGGGCAGCCAACTGTGCTCACTGACCTTGAACAGCCGCCTGACAACCCCATCCAGAACATCCCACTTGGTCTTGCCACTGACCCCAATGCAGCCGATGAGGAAGGTGCGAGGCCTCGAGTCCTAAAGGCAGGGAAAGAACTCTATCAGCCAAGTGTGTTTCATGTAATCAAAATGCTGGGTTCCCCATCCCATTCTATTTCTAAATAATTTAATTTTTAAAATCTTTAGTACTCTATATGGTGAATTCTGAATGCTGTATGCCATATGAAATCCCTTTCCTGTACTGAACATTTTCTACAGTGTTGGAGTCACAAATCTAAAGGATACTGAAGTTATGTAGAAGGCATTTATTAATCAATCCATGAACAATTCAAGAAGTTCTGAGAGGATTATAGCTGAGCAAAAAGACAGAAAGGCTCCTGGGAATATTCTAGACAGAAAAGTAGATGTCAAGTTCATTCTTCCATGACCTCACAATCAAAGATATTGCATTTGCAAAGTTTCTCCTATTTACTTACAGAACTGCTGCCATGGGCATAAAAATCTAAATACATATATAAATTACGCATGGTTATATGTATAAGTAGTACCAGAGAAAAGCAATTGTATTTATGTATAACAACTTCTGTGTTATGTTCGATGTACCACAGCATTTTGACAACTGTGTAACTGATTTCTAAGGCACATAAAAAATCAGAACAAATAAAACTTTTCTACCCTTCTCTAGCCACATTGTGAAACATTCATTGAAGAAAAGCTAATTTCTACCATAATGCTTAAGTGTAACTAAAAAGTAAAGAACCATTTTCCACATGTAACTTCACTCACTATGATCACAGTGAAGTCCAACAGAATTACCAATGCAGTTTCACTGGCTATAATAATTAAAGTATAATTGGTATTTAATGGAAAGATCTGCTGAGTCCATTTTATTTCCAATTATTCAAATTTTTGTCATCTCCCCACAGAAAAACATGAACTTATTTCTTAAATACACTTTTACAGGTACTCAAAAATGTGAGGTAGCAAGGTGATTGCTTGGCAAAGCTTGTGCAGTACATTCATGCATGTACATGGGATGGGCTGCAATTTTACAATATTTGAAATTTATTTGGGTATTAAGGATTCTTCCAATCATTTCTGAATGGAAAACATCTCAAAGATGTAATTCAAAATGGGATACTTGTACCAGAGAGGACAAGTTGAACTTGAATGATAAGGTATAGATCTCCCAGTTTGGATTGGTCCAGTTCTTCCAGAAGACTGCTGCTTCCAGCACTTCAGTGCACCTTCTGCCCACACACTGCATCAGTTTCATAATTAGTTAAAACTCTATCAACAGTGAGGCCCAGCAGCTTTGCTCTTTGCTCTCAGCTTGCCCAGAGAAGCTGTGCCTGCCCCATCCCTGCGAGTGCCCAAGGCCAGTTGGAGGGGTTGGAGCAACCTGGGCTAGTGGAAGGTGTCCCTGCCCACAGCAGGAGGGTTGGAGCTGGATGAACTTTAAGGTCCCTTCCAACCCAGACCAGGCTATCATTTTACAAGCTTTGTGAAACTTTTAAGAGCTCAGTCTTGAACAGATGCTATTCCAAGGTACAGGCTGGACCTTCCTGACACCCAAAGAGTGGCCTTGTTTACAGAGAGAGACTACTGAAAGGCTCAAACGGTGACACTACCACCTTTGCCAATTTGAATTCCCTGGCACATTCCAAAGTCACATATTTCCAAGCTGGCGACTCACCTCCTTCCATTTCATTTCGTCCTGAAAGTTGACGACTATTTTGACGTGCCTGCCTCCTTCTTTCCGGGCAGAGCCGTCTCCAGTGTCATCTAACAGCATGTCTGTGAACAGGAAACATCAGCAGCTTCACAGCTGGATCTTAATAACAATGAAGACTACTCTGGTTTATTGGAGTCAAACACAGCACGTCTGGGCTTCACATGCCCTGAGGTAAAACAC
Organism: Anabacerthia variegaticeps; assembly: GCA_035583185.1. Lineage (NCBI taxonomy): Eukaryota > Metazoa > Chordata > Aves > Passeriformes > Furnariidae > Anabacerthia > Anabacerthia variegaticeps. The sequence continues at coordinate 3,164,180 of JAWWEW010000165.1, read as the reverse complement.
AAGAACCGGGCTGACTGACTTCCCTACCAAATAATCCTCTTAAAAAGTGAAGGTCATTGAAAATTATTAGTCAGTTACTCTGTATTTTCCTTTCTATGATATAACCCCTGGCAAATGTGCACCATTAAATGGCTTTAAACATGACTTTTCACAGCTGAGGTCATAATTGGACACCTCCGACCTAGGGTGTAGCAGACCTATGACGATATTTAAAAGAAGGCTTTGTGCCAGCTCGTGACATATTTCCACACCTCAACTGCTAATAATTCTCATGCTTCCATTTTTCCATGGCTAACCAACCCAAGCCTTCCAAATACAGGATCAAACCTGCCCACGACCTTTCCCATTAAACTCACCGAGACTGGTTGACTCCGTGAGGTTCAAACTGTGTTGAGAGAGACCCACGGAGTGTCTGGGAGAGGAGGAGATGGAAACCTGGGACTGAGCCCTGCTGCAGCTGCCGTGGTTTTCAGATTTCAGCCGATCGTTTTCTGCTTTTAATTTCTCAATCTCACTCTTGAAAAGACAAGTCAGACATTAGAAGGAGCAGTGAAAACACGACTCAACGATAGCAGCATAAGTAACCTAAGGACAAATGGTAGTTTAGCAGAAATACAGCTTTCATAATGTTTTAATTTATTTTAATAAATTAAGGATTTTAATTATTACGATGTCCCTTCCATGAAACTTTTCCAAGTATCCTACAATACATAAATATGTGGGAATTCACTAAACACTGAAATGCAACTACATTAAGGCAGAGAGCATGGAAACATTTTAAGGGTTTGCTGACAGTCAACAAAATGATCTCCCAGTCTTGGGGTTGGAGCAGTTACAGCTGCAGTCGAGGGCAGCAAAATTCAGGTGTTCAAGGTGACTTTGAAATGAAGGTACAAGATTTAACACCGGCACAAACCTCAACACAACGTTTAGTAAGCATTCAAAAACTCCCAAATTCACTGTGTGGCAGGTTGGCCAAACTTGAGCACATCAGCACAGGCTGCAGTGTCTGGGGTGGCTGTTTCTCACCTGCATTCTGTTCATGGCCTCCCGAAGCTGGTCCAGCTGATGAGCAGAGCTCAGGGCTTCCAGGCGAATGTCAGTCAGCTTCATCTCCTTGTCCCGCAGCTCGTTCCGCAGCTGCATCACCGTCTCAGCTTCACTGTCAGTGCATTCAGAAATGCTGCAGGAGGTGGAAAAACAGACACTCAATGAGACCATTTTTTCCTTTTCTGATGGTGCTTCTCCAGTGATACCATAAATCAGGTATTAAATAGGTCACGGAAATATTAGAGACTAACGAAATAAATATGTCAGAGTTAATTTTCTCTAATCAGCATCTGAAACAGAATTCTGGAAATCACCTACTGTTGGATAGTCTGTGTTTTTGTCATGGTAGTTGCCGTAAAGGAAAACTTTTAAAGCCAAAATCTAAATAAATTAAGGGGGTGCAGGCAGTTAACAGCAGTTGGTTGGAGATTGATGAGTTCACAGACAGATTTAAAGCTCACCAGGTGTGCACAGCTGGGTTTCCCTGAACTCTTCTGGAGGGCTTTGGAACTCTACACCTATTCAAGCATGATAAATTCCTGCTCGCTTTAAAGAACTCATGCTTCAAAAATTTTCGGTGGCATTTTTCTTCCCTCCTCCCACAAAAAAAAAAAAAGTTTCTGAGTGAGTAACAACATTTCAGCACATTGGTAACTATCTATATAAAGATCAACTACACAGCTGCATGCTTTGAGGGAGACTTCACTTCATGTCTCTCCCTAAATCAGGTTAATGAGAGACATTTTCCCCACCAAAAAGCCAACAAGCCAAAATACACAGGTTTTACTTATGCTCTGTTCTTCCCTCACTTCACATATTTACTCTTTTTCTCCTCTTTGTCCTTCTGGCTCTCGTGCCAAGGTGAGATGTATGCACACAGCATTTTGGCTGGTGACAGATGGGATCATCATCTGACAACTTTCTGGCCCGAGAGTTCTAAAGCACAACTTGCTGTAGTCACCAGAAAGGCACTGAGTTAGGCTCAAGAGACTGAAGAAGCTTTAAAACAAAAATCAGGGGGAATTATCTTCTGTTACCAACACTTCATCACTGTTACACAGCTGGAAACTATTCCATTGTTTTCACCTCTTCATGTGAAAACCAGTGAAGGGGAATTACTCCAGTGCATTTGCTCTGAAATCAGACTGGAAGCTTTGCATGACCTGCACAAGGTCAGAAGCTGCCTGGTAATTACATGTTTCACAATACTGCCTGTTACAAGGTTCTGTATTTATTAATCCTGCTCAAGTGACTAAACTATTGATAGAATTAACATAAGAGCTGTTCCACTAAGTTTTCCAAGCGCATTCTAAAATGTGAGTTTAGACTCAAAACAGTGTGGTAAGGGAATTGTTTAGATGAGTTAGATGAGTTCACCTGTACCACTACACCACGTTGTGTGAGTTCCTTACCTTTATCTGAATTTGTCAACTTAATTTGGAGCTCAGCATGGCAGATTAGTACAATATGTGCTGTCTCCAGACAACAGAGGGAAAAGAAAAATCCCAAATTTGACCTGGTTTGTTTAATTAACAGCAAGAGATCCAATTAATTTTGCAGACCAAGGTCACCCTCGTTATAAATACTCTTCATACTCAGTATGTTCTGCTAAGAGAGCACCCCAATGAAATATTAAATTACACTTCAGCAATGACACAATGATTTTTGGCTTCCTGGACACTAACGCAAAGGTACAGGGTTGGGAATCAGCTTACATATCTTTAATTCCCTGAATACATAAATTCAGCATTTCTGTCCTCTGCCTGTAATCTCCTTTGAGTACAGAACATTCAAAATAGGCAGTAGTTGGAAGTGAGATCTTCGCTCATTCTTCTGCCAGTATGACAGAAGGATTTTATCCAAAACAAAGCCTCCCTCTGGGAGATAACGTAAGGGATGTTTGGGAGAGAGACAGATCAGTGGCAAGAGACCAGCCCTGGTGTACAGGACAGCCCTGACTGTCCCAGCATGTCTTCTGCCAAGGCCTCATGGTGAACAGCTGCTTTTAGCAGTGCACGGAGCTCAACAGCTGTTGGGCTCTCTTAGGGCTCATACAGATGTGCAGAATCGTACAGAGAGGAACCAAAGAGGACAGGATGGTGTGGGGTACATATTACAAACTCACAGAGAATTGGAGTGGGAAGCTCTCAGCAGTGGTGTTGAAACAGTGGTGTTGTGGTGTGGTAGCTTCGGGGAGGAAGGCAGTGAAGAATCAGTCATCTCCTCAATATCTGAATGAGAAGATGCCGACTTGGGAGATTTCTTTTTTCCAAAAGCTTGCTTGAAGGAGCTGCGTAACTGGAAAAAAAACAAGGCCACAAGAGCAAGCACATCAGTAGGAGTGAAACCAGGCAAAACAAAAGCCACAGAGCAAAAACTATAACATGCAAATACTCCAAATGCTACAGCCATAGTCGCATATACATTAAGACAGGCAAAAAATAATAAAGCTTTTTCTTCCTTAACTATTTTAGGAGATTAATAAGGTCAATAGGAGTGGGTATGAATGCTTCCTATTTTTCAAAAACTATTTGACAGCCAATTGTGTTCAGTGCAACAAGCTTCACAGTGGTGTTGTAACAACTTGCAGCTATGCTGGCACGTGCCTTGGCCGAGGTTAATGGTGCTGAAATGGTTAGTGATGCAAAGGGGTGGGTTAGCTTTTGGATCTTGTAGTTTAAAGTAGGTCTTCCTTACCTCATTGACCTGCCCGAAGAGGTGCAAGCAAAAGGAAGTGGGGGAAGGAAAAAAGACATGTTTTAACAGATAAAGCCAGTGATAAGGGAAGTTTTGGATTTCTAAGACAAATATGACCAATGATCGACAAAGACCAACTGTTGCTTTAAAACTGGAGCCCTGTGTGTTTCCAAAACCAGGTGTTTCAAACCACATATGGACATTTTTTGCATTACTTGGGGAAGACACTAGACCCAAACTCTCTTAACTATTTAAATTGCATTTTCTCCTTAGCTCAGGCAGAGTGCTTTGGCTAACAGCCAAGTTAATCATGTATTTTTCCTCGCAGGAGCAGTTATTTCAACACGTGAAAAGACTGCATCTTCTCTACCCACCTACAACTAAAATAACCTTTTCTAATGTGTCTGCCATCTTTCAAACATGAAAAAGAATGCAATTAAACTGATGTTATCCCTAAGTCACAATTCATCAGTTAGGGTGCAAGAAGCATTTGGACAATTCTCTTAAGATATATGGCTTAACTCTTAGGGAGCCCTAAAAGTTAATGTGGAATCAGGGTCCCTTCCCACTTAGGGTAGTTTAAAAACACCTTTTAATGCTAATACAAATTACATGTTGCACACAGGCTTAATAGGAGCTGAAAGCTCTTTTTAAACTAGACAAAGACTCCTGTTGTGAGAAATGTTGAAAATCTGGTGTTTCAGCTCTGAATGGACAGCTGCATTGCTTCCATATATAACACAAGGATCCTGGCTGAGAACTTCCTCAGTACTTGTGGAATAAACAATGTGTGAATCAGATTTAACTTACACATTTTTCTCAGTAAATTACTGTTTTAATTTCCAATCTTCATTTCATAGCAATGATGTACTCATTTTTAGTAACAACATAAAAATACTGCCCTGTTCCTTCTACTTCATGAAAGCTTTAATTATTTTGCTTTACAATAAGGAGACATTTCCTCAACCTTCTTTAAAAACAATTATCTGAAGAATGAGAAATGTAGGCTGGTGTAGGACCATACCCACTAGGTTAGGATAACAAAGAATAGAAGCTAAAGCAAAAATTTAAGAAGTGTTTATCTTAATGAAAGCTTAATGACTACAAAAGGTTTGTGTCACAAAGTAAGAGTTGCTAGAAATTTTTAAGTCACAGCAATTTACTTAGTCCATAACTACTGCACAACCCAGCACAAGAAGGACTTAGAGAAAATGCTGTTTCCATTGAACCAATTACTTAAGGTGCAGAGTGGAAATGCTTTTGTTGTGAAGGAGTTGGCAATACCATGAGATACCAAAACGAAACCACCAGGGAAAGAGAAATTAAAACAAGAACCTGCTCAGGAAACTGATTCTTACAGTTCAGGAGTTTCATCAGCATGTCTGAGAGGATACTGTGCAAATACAAATGAAGCTTTCACCCGCTCTAACCACATTTTGTATCTGTACACCCAAGAGATCCAGGGAGATTTAAATTCAGTGGGAAGAAAGGGTTGGATTGTTTTACTGGCTACAATAAAGGATCTAGGGACTTCAGTCCAAACTACAATCAGACTAGGTCACTAAGGCAGTTATGGTCTAATTGAAAATGGAGCTTAAGATAATGTACCTTTCCTCCAGTACAGGGTACCTTGTACATGGTACATGAGGAGCAAAGAAGGAAAAAGGGGAAATGACAGGTAAATATTGCAACATCTTGCAAAAGAGATGTCCATCACAATAAATTTTTTAAGACTGGTATTTTATTTTTTTCGTTACAGAACTCCACAGTAATGCTCAAGACAGAGTTCTTAAGTGTTTAATATGTTCCCTTATGAGAAAGCCCAATGAGCCAAAAAGAAAAAAGAAAACAAAACCAAAAGCAACAATGATCCCTTCCTGTGGATTTTTGTTTTCCTTTAATGACAGATGTCACACTTTCCTTAAGGGGTTGGACACCGTGTTACCTTTAGCCAGAACTGATCTTTGACAGCTATTTCTAATTATGACTGGCCTTTTGGCAGTTAAGCTAAAACTCAATCCTGTGCAGAGTCAACACAAGGATATACATCACTTGTGCCTCAATCAAGCCTTCAGAAGAGTTTACACAGGATTTGAACAGCTCGTAGTCCTTGAGGTGACCCGCTGCAAGGGGGAGGAAGGAGGAGCTGGGCAGGCAGACTTCACTGGGCGTGTTCTGACAGTTCTCCACCAACCTCACACAACCTGTTGAAACACTCACCCAGTTCTTCCTCTTCTTTTTCTTGGAGTCGCTCTCGATGTTGCTGCCCACGCTGGAGTGGCTGGTGGCACTGTTAATGCTGGAGACACTGTCCGAGGAGTGCTGCCTCCGGATCCGCAGCTCGGGGGGCTGAGCAGCTCCAGGACCTGCGGGGCAGAATTAGGGAAGAGATTGGATACATGGCATCAATCACACCATCCTGGAGAAACATCCAGGGGAGAGCAACACTCTGACAACCACTTAGCCCAACATCAAAAATCAAATCGTTGCTTCTCCTGAGGAGATTAAAATCTCAGACCCTTCCAACTCTCCCTTCAGTGTGAGTTTTTGAGTTCTCTGCCTACTGGGTGACTCTGGTGGATACATCAGCTGTTACCAAGAGGACTGAGCCCTACAGTCCCTGCATGTGGTGCTTGTGTCTCACCTTTGCAGTTGAGCTCAGGGGTGTTGATGACTCCATTGATGGCAGCCTGGGCAGCAGCATTTTGTTTCTTCAGTAGTTCAATTGTCTTCCTTAACTCATTCAGTTCTGAGTCCTTCAATAAGGAAAAAACACATATGGTGATACATGGGAAAATGCAGCTCCAAAGAGGCTGCAATTCAATCCAGGTGTCAGTGGTTAATAGTGGATTTATGGAATATTTATGTACAAGGAGGTGAAAATGGGATACCTGGAGAAGCACACCCTCAACAGGGTGCAAAACAGCTTGGGTATTATGACACAAAAAATGTACATATTCTGTAACACAGAAATAATGCTTATTCAAGTATACTGTCCAAAACCCCAATGCTGCCAGCATTGCAAGGATTTCTCTTGGTATTTCTCTAGGCCATGCACATGTGTGGATGTGTTGGGATGAAATATATTGCAAAAATATACCATACTGAAGACTTGTATCCAAAGCAACAATACCCAGGAATAACCTGATCAGTTGCCACAACATCCCAGTGCAGAAAATGACTATTTTATATAATTTTTTAATCGTGTTTTACTCCATCACCAAAATTGTGTATGTGACTTTTTTCCAAACCCACAACCACAAAAGAAGCACGAGCAACCATGCTGGAAAGAGAACTTAAGACCTCCCAAATGTTTCCCAAGCTTGCCTTTTGCTCTGCTGTCATTGTCAGGCTCTGCAGTCTGATGGTCATGTTCCCCAGGCTCTGCTCAAACGCTGCCACCAGGTGAGCCTGAAATGAAACCATAGAGGAGGAGTTAGTGCCCTTCCTCCAAACAAGAATATTCCTGCAGGTACTTAACCAGCCCACTTTGTGCATCACACAGTTTGTTGTGTAAATGATATGGAGAAAACAGCACTGAGTAGAAAAGGTCGAATGAGTAGAGCACACATTACGGAAATGCTTGCCAACAAATCACCAGGAGCCATTTAGTTGTGGGAAATTAGGAACAGACCAATTTCCAGCCTTGTAATGTACTACTTTAACTAACTGCACTATTAATGATGCAGTTTTAGGCTACAAACCATGCCCTGCTCAGCAGCAGCTGCCACCAGCACTTTAGAAAACACAGATGGAGGAGTAGTACCATGATAGCCAGGACAGTTACCTCAGACAAACTCAAGTTTCAGTTTGGAATTCTCATTTATTCTGTCAAATGTGCAGCTCTAAGCCCAGAACACATCCAGAACAACAACTCCTGGATGCCCAGGAGTTAAGGTCCCTTGAAGAGCCAGATCTCAAAATGATCCAGTTCATGTACTTTTCTCACCCAAAATTTCCAGTGTTTGGCCAAGTCCCCTTTTTCCCTTTCCCAAGAACCACAGAGAACCTAATGTCAATTATATGAAAGACACCAACTAGGAGTTGAAAAGGACTGAGAAGTAAAAGGAAGGTAAAGTAGACTGAGAAGATGGAGAAGAATTTCATAAAAGGAAACTGTATTTCTGGTGCCATGACATGGCACTGCTTTATAGATATACAAGGATATGAACATATAACTGAACACAGGCATAGTTCAATGTATATTTGTCTCACTAGCCACAGTAATCTATACTAACCATAGGGAGCAATATTTTATTTATCTATTAAAAATAATTCTATACACATAACAAGTAAAACTGTGTAATCTTTCCAAGCAGAAAAGGACATTTTCTCACCTAAATACACACAGAACAGCAAAACCTTTCACAGAGCTATTCCAGACTCATTCAGCAGCAGCACACAGATGACTTATCCTAAATAACTGTTCTCACATTCACAATGAAAACAAACATGAGCACTACAATAACATGGGGATGTGCAGCCCTCGTTCCCATCAGTCTCTATGAAAATAAGCAGAGCTGAGACTGTGAGAAAATGGCAAAAAGTAATTCAAAACCTCACACTACACATGTAGGAAAATCTAAATATTTATTTTAAAAACACAGAGTGCACAGCTTCTGTTGGGGAGGATGAACAGGGAACAACAAACCTGATATTCAGGAATCCTCAGCAATACTTTGCAAAGGCAAAAAATAAATGGGCAAGCAGGACTGCATGGATTAATAACAGGATATAAACCCTTAGTGCTTTGACCTGAGCCTTAAAAAATAGTTGCTCTTTCAAAACCGGATCTTGAAATCATTCCTATCTTGATATTGTTCAGTGAGCTGTGGAAAAAAAGTATCTTCACTTTCTAGTTAGAGCAACACATTTTCAAATTCTTGCCCTTGATGCCTTGAGAAGCAACAAAAGCTGCAATGTCTGTGCAGGCAAATTCAAGGGAAAAAAATAAGAAATAAAAAAGACTAATTTGAACTGCCTAAGTTAAAAGCCTTTTATTAAATGAATCGTGTAAAGGAAATGTCCATAAAGCAGTGTCTTAACTAATCTCTGAAAAGAGGGCTAGAGACTGAAATTTATTACTAGGACAGTTACAGCAACATCTCTGTAGGAGACTGTGGCCAATTTATGGGCAAATAAGGGGCAGGGCCAAGTGTAAGAAATTTCAATAGCATGACTAAAACACTACAGAATTTTAGCAGAGTATATCAAGCAAAGATGGAATACTATCAAAATAATAAATGCTGCTGCCTTTTGTTGCAGGGGGGGAACCCCACAACAAAAACCCCAATGACCCCAAACCAAACACAAATGTACAGCAGCACATGTTAAAAACTGTTCTCCACAAAGACTTAATTTTTGGAAGATTTTGGAATAGTTTTCTTTTCCTCTTGGCACAGTGACTAAGCGGTTTCATGCAGCCAAAGCCCTTTTATTTGGCTTCTCTATCAGCTGTGTTCTTGGTTTTCCCATTCCCTGTTCAAGCTGTGATGCCTGCAGTGAAGAGCAGGGGGGATTTCCCCTCGAGCCCTCCTTGTGACAGGTGTTACTGCTCAGGTGAAACCTGTCCTTTACTGCCCCAAGTTTTGTATTCCACCTATTCAGGAATACAGGACTGTCCTTCAGCAGCACGTGTTCTGATGTTTATTCATTTCACAAACCAGGATGTCAGTATGATCTGACCTGCTGACTATTCATCTGCAGCTTATTTACTCTAGAATTGCTTGTTTTCCTTGCAAGATTCTGTGTTCCAGATTTCTGCTGTCTGTGACTGCAGCACAGAACACACAAATAAACCTGCTCAGGGTCACACAGAACTGCCTCAACACTTCCTGGCTTCCAAACATTTCTTTTCCAAGTGTCTTAAATTACTTATCCACCAAATTCCTCGAAGGAACAAGCAGTATTGTCTACACTGGTTAAAAGTCTGGTATGTCTGCTCTTTAGGATTAGCTTTAAATTAGTTCCCAGAGCCCCTTATGCCACTATTACCTCTCATTAACCCCCACCTGTATGCAAGAGAAAAAGATCCAAGTTTCCACCCATTTTTATTCCTACCAATTATAATCTTTATCTGTACCTCATCCCATCCAAATGTCAAAGCGGGACACTATTTATAAAAAAGATCCTGTCTTCAATGATTTTCTCAGGATCTAAAAATGGCTTACATATATATATAAAACCAAATTTACATTATAATTCAGTATTTAAGGAAAGGCATAAGATAATTTAGCAGGACAAAAGATGTTATTTTTAAAAGGTCCCACACACGCCTGCAGTTATTTTTTTAAGCACATCAGTCATGTGAACTGAATGTTACACACATGAAATCTTTCTGTCTCTGAAAAAAATCAGATGGTAATTTGTGCATTAAATGCATTTCCCATTTATGCTTGTCCCCAGAGTTGTACTCACATTGGCAGTCAACTGAGTTGTCAGAGCTGACACCTTTTCTTGGGATGCATCCAATTCTCTTCGTAGCTTGCGAATCTGTGTGTTTTAAGAGAGCACTTTACTCCATCACAGAAAGGAGAATAAAACAGCAAGACACACAATGCACAGTGTCTTGAGAGAACATTTGTGCCTGTCAAAGAGGATGTGCTCTTACCTCTGACTGGCACTTCTCTTCAGGCTGTAAAATAAAAGGAAGGAAATACATGAGGATATTACAACCTAACCAGCCTGACAAATTTATGCAAATTTTCAATTAATTTTTTATTTTTGCATTTCAAAAACTCTAGCGTGAGTTCCTTATTTCAGATTCCCACATCCATAGTCAACCTGAGATAATGGCCTGATTTATTTACTCTGAAAGGGAGAGAAAATAGGCTACTGATGCTGTATTTCCTCCTGCAGGAAGGAATTTGGGCTCCACCTTCCACCCTGTGCCCAGGGCACCTCTGAGCCTGAACCCTGGAGTGGTGAAGTCCTGGCTCGGTGCCTGAGAGGCTGCATGGGGCTCTGAAGAACCAGGACTGCCACAGATCCCAGGCAATTCCCTGCATCCTGCACTCAGCTCTCCATGGGAAAGAGATCACATTTGTGCATTCCAAAGTCATGTGGGAAATAAAAAAAATAAATCCCTCCCACTCGGGTGCTGTGGGGATGGAAAAGTGAGGACACACAATTAGTTCTGAGAGGATGCCAAGTGGGTGTGCTGACCATGCCTCGTGGTCTTCATGGTGAAATTGTGGCTACTATGGCCTGTTTCTAAGCCAAATTATCAGCTAGAGAGAAGGGCACAGTATAAAATCACACCCTCCACTGTCCTTAAGTAAACATGCCCACTCCCAGCCACGGGGGAAACTACACCCATCCAGCCACTCGTGCCTGGGCAGAGAAACCACAAGATCTGAGGACTCTCCTTGTGGCTCTCATGGGTATGAACAGCAGCCCAGAGGAAAAGGTCTGTTTTCCATCCTTCCAATCCTTTATCTATATTGGCTTGAGGCAAGGCCAACAATGAAAGGTGATATTTTCAATTTATTACTAAAGTCTTAAGGCCATGTTACACATGTGGCTTCTTATCAGTGAAACTTCTATGTAAAATAATGCTAAATAACACTGTGATGGCTTGACAGACTTCACAGCAGCTACAGATGATCTTGCACATACTCTTGTATCACACCCTCTCAAATCCAGCTGTGGATGCATGGTGAGTGTGAAGATGCATCGTACTTACAGAAGAGTTTGAAACTGAAGATCCTGTTCAATTAACACGTATTTCAGACGGAATTATTACCCAGTTTTTTAAAGGGTTGAGCTTTAAGAAACCACCACAACTGTGATCACAGCCTGCCAGGATTACAGAGCCACTGTTAATTGGCTGCTTGGATATTAACATCAGTGAACCCCTGGGAATTAACCATGGCTGCCAAATGCTTCTGTACAGTCTGGCGTGGGCTGGAACCTCCCATGGCCCTGGGTCACTGCAGTGAAACCCCAGCCAGGGAGGGAAGAGCCAGGCAAGGCAGAGTCTGGGTGCTGCAGCCTCCCCTTCCTGCTGGAGCACAGGCAGTCTTAAATTACAAGGCTTTTTGTAGTGGATGTTTAAATGGAAAATCCTTCGTGAAACTATTAGAAGAAAATAAGCAGATGCAACATGCATTTCAAAACACCCCTGTATTTTCAAAGTCCAGTAAGGCTTCTTTTAGCATCAGATAACCTAAATAAGATGCACTCGTGGAGAAAACACTACTGGCCTAGTGAACAAATGGCCTCTTTACAATTATTAATATCTGTGGATCAAAAAGTGGACTCAAACTTCTTTAGTAGCAAATCATTAATACAAGGATGGAGTGACTTCATTCAGAAAGATTTGGGATGCTTTAGGCAATGAAGTTCAAATCTCCTCATATCCACTGAGGTCTTTTGTAGCAAAACCTTAGCACAGAGTAAAATACTCAAAAAACCCAGGGCTGCTTTTAAGCCATTAAAGTCTGTGTTTAATGAGGATACTGCTAAATATCCACAGGCATCTTTATGAACATACACATCTCTTTCCTAGCCAGCACTCAGAACACAGTCAAACGAAAAGTGCTTTTTTTCCTCCTCCATGAACAGCAAAATTATCACAACGAGACCAGTCAATTCAAAAATTTGATTAATAAATAGACTGCTCATTTAATTATACTCACTGTTGAATAAATAGATGAAGTACTGGAGACCAAAGAGAGAGAAGAACCATGCACTAAAGGAAAGAAAATAAACACAATGAATATAAATGCACTAACCACAGAGTGGAGTCATCATAAATCACCCACTATCAACCACGAGCCTACTGAAGAAATACTCTCACAAATTTCATCATCCATCACAAACCCAATTATATTACTGTGCCAATAACGTATGGTTTGAAGAACACATGGCCAGGTGAGACAATCCACAAACTTGGATTTGGTAAAGCTGTTTTAAAATTTTAGTATTTGGGTTTTCTGGGGGGGAAATGAGGTGTGGTTGAGAAAGTTAAAAACAAAATAAAGGTTAGTTGAAGATTTGTTCAGAAATAAGTATTTCTCTGGACAGTTTATCGTAAGATTCTTGCAAAAAGGCTTACTCAAGATTAAAAAAAACCAGAAAACAAAAAATCAACTGAAATGCAGAAGAGATTCTTCTCTTTTCCCTGCAGGGTGTTTTGATCTTTATAGCCTTGACAATTCTTTAACAAGGCAAAGTTTGTTCTCTCACAGAAAAAGTAACAGAGGGAGAACACGGCTACAAAACCTTTCCTGACAAAGAATTAGTTTCAAGCAGTTTTTGCATTTAAATATAGCTTCAGTAAAAGATACAGATACACAGTGATGGACTGGATGATCTGCAGAGGTCTCTTCCCACCTTAACTATCCTGTGATTTTCAAGGTTGTTAGGATTATGATGACAGTATCATTTCATTTTTGATTACACTATTAAAAAACCCAAACCACCTGAAACTACTCTTTCTGCTACTAAAACATGCAAAATCACCTCTCCTTTATTTTTATTTTTAGAAACAAAACACATTTAACTGAAACTCTTCTTCAAAATTCAGGATAACTTCATACAAATCACACAAAATAGTGTAAAATCACACTTTCCTTCATCTAAATCTTCCAGCCAAAAAAAACCAAGTTTAGAAAAGCTGCCATTTTGCTCTACCTACCTACTGCAATTCTACATTCACAATAAATGGGTTCTGCTTTCCCACTGACATTATACCCTAAGGCAATGCTGGAAAGGGAAGTAAACAAGGTCTAAGTTGGCTTCTGCAGGAATTTAAGACAATTTAAAAAGCCCACAAGAAGGTGAAAAAAACCTCACCCCCATTCGCTTTCTCTGGTCAATCATATTTTCAATTAAAATTACCTTTCTAGTCACATTTTAAGGCTGGTGCTGCACTAAGAACACAGGGATAGCCAGGGTGGGTGAGAGCCAGGGTTTGGCTCATCATGTGCTCCAGCTCTGGCTGCAAACACAGTCCATGTTTATGGAAAAGAAGGAAAGGAGGAGGCAGATCCCCAGGGATTATCCCCCAGGTACGTCTTTGCACCCTCTGGGAATCAGCAGAGATGGGAATTTCGGAGATGGAAACTGTAGTTAGACCATTATTTTGCTGTGACCTCTCTACCATTAACTTGCTTAACTGCTTCTGAATCCACTGACACATTTGGTCTGTAACAACAAACTCCTCTCGTGTTTAGAAATGTAATTCTTTGCAGTTGTTTTAGACCTGCTGCTGCTTCACTCAGTAAGTTCCTCGAAGGTCTCCACTGCCCTGTGATATGAGAAGGAATGGATAACCAACCTCTTTATAATGCACCAAATTACATATTATCACCTGCCCTCAGCCATGATTTTCCAAGCAGCTTTCAAGATTCCTCTTTTAAATTTATTTGTATCAATAGTGCTCTGCACTTAAGATCTTCTCACTTTTCTCTACCTGCCTCTAACCCTTAACTGGCTTTTCCAAGACGGAAAGCCTAAAGTGAGGCAATATTGCACAAGGCCACAAATGGACTCATACAGGGAATATAATGTTATTTTCTGGTCTGCCTCTCTATATTCCTTTGTGCATTTTTAGTAATAGAGATGTATCCAAAAAAAACCCCCACACCAGCTGGCCAGAGAAGAAACAGTAGTCTTTACAATGCTTTGGGTCACACACATTTTTGACTTAGCATCAAATGGAAGTTTTAAGATCACACTGGGAATTTAAAGGAGCAAAGACTCAAAATGAAGAAAGGGAAAGCACATATAACTCTGGGAATCATACTGCTGCCTCGTGAAACACCATCACACAGAATCATGGACTCTTTTAGGCTGGAAAAGACCTCTAAGTTCATCCAGTCCAGGAACTAACGCAGCACTGCCAAGGCCACCACTAAACCACATCTCCAAGCTCCACATGTACACGTCCTCTGAACACCTCCAGGGATGGTGACTCAAGTGCATCACCTGAATGTGTATATAATTTTGGCTTTCTCATTTCAAGGACAACTAGGGAGTTAATATTTTCAGGCAATTTATTTTTAAAGGATCTGCAGATGGCTACTTGAAGGCTATTTAATGAGGAGCCTGAAGGCACTTCTGCTCTTGGTGAGAGTCCTGGTTTCTGCAGTTTGCATGCATGTGCACGCAGCCTACAAACCCTAATTGTTTTGGAGCTATTATTTTAAATGCATATGCAAGCATGTATCATTCTTAATGTTAGAAAAGAAAGGGTCTAACCGTGATCAGCTGCCCAAAGAGCAGAAAGAACAACTGGTATAGCAGTCAGTAGCACAAAAAGGAATAAAATTTTATAACCCCACGACAATTAATTTAATTACTTTTTTTTCCTCCAAGTATCGGGGTGGAGCCAGTGGCAGCCCAGCTCCTGGGAAAGACTGTTGGCTGGGGAGGTGGGGAAACTGGAGAGCCAGGAGCCCACTCGAGTTTTATGCTGTGTTATCCCCCCCCCTCTGAAGTTCTGCATGTTTGGAGTTTGTTTCCACTGGCACTTCCACAGTCCTGAAACCCCTTCTATCAGGAGTTATGTACTGCAATGCATTTTGACCTACATGCTGTGCTCTGAGAGAACATGACTGTACTTCACACTATGGAGACAAAGGGAAAAAAGGCTTTTGAGAATAAATCCTGGCCCTGCTGAAGTTAATGAGAAACAAATGTCTTGCAATTTTTTGTGCTAGGAAATAATTAAGAAGCAGGTTGGTGAGATTAATTTAAACCCTGGATTTATGCTTCGTTGACACTGGCTGATTGTATAAAATCAATTTGTTCATTAACCACAAATTTAAATTCTGCAAGACTTTTTAATCTATTCCCTCAAGGTGGAGGTGAATTAGATCCACAGGTCTGAAAGGACAGCACAACACCTATGCCACAGTCAGAACCACTTGCTCCCTCAGAACTTGTGATTATCTCAGAAATAAGCAGGAGATAATAAGCAGGAGACCCTGCCTTCTGTACAGCCAGGGAAGTGACAGAAGACCTTTCACATGAAGACAAAAATACAGAGGATATTTCTAAATATTCATCCCATCTGGTAAAATAGTATTATGCTTTTAGGTGCCAAAAATTGGAGAAAATCTGAAAGGGACCTCTTTAGCATGTCCACTACAGGGCCAAATTCCTTCCTCATATACAAAAGTGGTATTTTCCAACTGCTTTCAAGTCCATAACTTAGTCAATCTTTCTTGGACTTCATTTTTATTACTTTTTTTAATGAATGAAAAGCACCTAGCAGACCATGTCACCTAACTCCTCTCTTCATTTTCTATTTTTAAAATGGTTCATCCTCAAACATGCAATACTTATTAACTACTCATCCAAACCAGCCTCTCTCCTGGACAAGAATTTCTGAATTACAAGAGAGAGTTTAACCTGCAACATGTCAAAATGGATTTGCTGCAATCTTGAGCACACTTGAAAGACTAAGGTTGCACTTTTTTGGAGGATGTCTTCAATAAAACCAGAATAAGTTTTTCTGTAGTAGCTCTTTCAGTAAATCATCCAAGTATAACACAGATGCTATGATTTAAATTCCTTCACAGAGTATAGGCAGGAACAATTTAGTAAGAGCACAATTGGTCATCGCAGTATGGAATTCAACTGACTGACTGCATCTGGCAGTCTTTGACTGTTCCTGATCACCCAGCTTTCTGAGAGCAAACAAAGGTTAATTCCCTCAACGACCCAGTTTTCAGCTCTACAATGTTACTCTAATAATTTTCAACCCCTAAGGAAGATCATCAGCCACGGACATCTAAAATACAATTAAATGTAATGAAGTTAGATTGACCAAATTCAGCAATGAAATAATTAATTCATCTTTCCAGAGCCGTATCCAATATGCATTTTCTACTTCTTTCAATGGCAAAAGGCTGATGGGATAACCAGTATCTCCATCAGGGCACCCTGTGGCCCCTACAAGTGTGGCTCCTATGCATGCCTGGCTCCTGGGGAGCAGCAACACCCAGTAAAGGCTTCTGTGACCTGCAAAGCACCATCAACATGCCAATCCTTGCCAGAAAGGAGATTTAAGACTCAAAGGGTTAATGTTGGAAGAGCTTCCTATGAACCACTCCCAGAGCTCCCTCCAAACTGGACTCCTCAAAGTGCAATGCTTGAGGGTGCTCACAGATACTCCTGTTACAGCCATAAGGTCACTTAATCAGTAGCAAACAAACCAAACCAAACATTCATTTATAAGTAAATGACTTTTTCTTATTATATTTACATAAGGTCATTTTTGTCAGCTACGATTACATATTTGAAAAGATGATAAGACATTAAAAGACAAGCCTAGACATTTTGAAAAACTAGCCAGGTCCTTTCTTTGAAAGATGTGTTGTATCAAACCAGAACACTGAGCAGAAATAAAGACAATTTAAGTACAGATTGAATATGTGAAAAATTACTGGGATAGAAACAGTCTGACTGATATCACTTACATTGTATTATATAAATTATATTACATCATGTCATGGCATGTTATATTTTATACAGAAATGTGGAGGTGCAAGTTTAGAAGAATATCCCCATTGAAGAAACACTAATGTGCTGACTCTAAGCATGAACTTGCCATTTTGAGATCGCTAAAAACGAAGCACAGGATTGTTTAAACAACTTCTTGAACAGTCATGGTCCAGGTACATCACTTATTTCCTCTGTCTGGCCAGAACAATCACTGAATGATCATCATTCTCTCTGGTGACCAGTGACAGGACATGAGGGAATGTCCTGAAGTTGTGTCAGGGGAAGGTGAGGTTGGATATCAGGAAAAGGTTCCTCCCCTAGAGGGTGGTGGGCACTGACCAGGCTCCCTGGGGCAGTGGGCACAGCACCAAGGCTGCCAGAGCTCAAGAAGCATTTGGACAATGGGACAGGGACAGGGTGGGATTCTTGGGGCTGTGCAGGGCCAGAAGCTGGACTTGGGTGATCCCTGTGGGCCTCTTCCAACTCAGGATATTCTATGAATCTATAATGGTAGCAACAATGACCAGCACTAGAGTTCTACCTAACCCTGAGAGCTCCAGTGAAAGCTTTAGAATGACCCCTTAGGCCGACCCGACAAGTGCCCAATTGATACTTGGTTTGTGTGACACCACCATCTCCTGATCATTCCCAGCACCACCCCGTACTTGCTGACCTTCCTCAAAGCCCAACTGATACTTGGTTCATGCGACACCACCATCTCCTGATCATTCCCAGCACCACCCCGTGCTTGCTGACCTTCCTCAAAGCCGTCCCGGAAGGAGCCCGAGCGGCTCATGGTCCTGCTCTTCTCGTCCAGGGACATGGAGCTGTTCCTGAAGCGCGTGTCGCTGTAGGGGTCGTAGGGACCGTCGGCGTTGGAGAGGCTGTGGGTGCGCAGCATGGTGGGGTTCGACAGGCTCAGCTGGGCTGCGGTGGTTGGGCTCGCTAGGAAGTCAAGAGTAGACACCAGTTGAGTTGTGGAACCCCAAATTTCCATGCCTGGTTTTTGTGCAGCTACCAACAAATTTTCCCCCTCCCCTCCCCTACTTCAGGACACAAATTTTTGATGTCCTCTTCAGGCTCCATTTTTTTCCTAAATTCAATAAATTCAAATAAAAGGTAGGCAAATCAAGCCAGTGAATATGAAAACTCAAGTAAACAGGATCATTTTAAACACAGGGTGATACGTCTATGCTTCTAGAAACAAGCTCAACACCTCATAGGAGTGAACTAATTAACCCTCATTTAATTTCAAACTATCCTTTCTCAAAAACTAGGTTTTTGTCTATATAGAACAGGACTTATCTTTTTCAAAGCCTTCAAGTTCTCAGAAAATGACACTTTTCTATGTCTTTAAGTCACAAATGTAAAGAGCTTTAGTTTCCCAATAGTTGTATATTTCAGAATTGTTTCTTTCCACTATGAGGTCCTAAGAATTTTAAAATAGTAATTTTGCCTTAAAAGCCAATACTATTCCAACCAGTGTTTAGAGTATAAAATGACCACACCAGTTTCACACGTTTTTTTAAAGAACTTTGTGCTAAACTTATGTCTGTTATTTACTAAGAATTAATTGACTTGTGGGAAAAAAAGACACACCTCTTGGTGTGCTGTCCTTGCCTCTTCCTATTTACCCCATCAACTGACACAGACTATTGGAGAAAACAGAAGAATTCACTTTACAGGTGATCAACTTTCATATCAACATTTGCTCTTAAATTAAATGTAGTGATCCCTCTTGACTCCAATATCTCTTCTCAAGAACACAGAAAAACATCTTTGGTTTTTTCCCCTGGTGTTAATTGCTGTTTGTGGCCAAGTGGCTTTGGAGGCTAATTAATAATCTCCGACACCTCTGCATAAAGAGTTAACTTTCTGTGCCAGTGACAACACTTTTTGGTTGTTTTCTTTGACTTTCATGAAGTTTCCTGACAGTTTGTGAGCTGTTGGCAAAGTACTTACACTGTGTATATATTCAGCTGACATTTTGCTAAGTGTCAGTTTATTTAAAGCTGTTTATTCATTGTGTTTCTTTCCAGCACATTCAAAGAAAGGCTCTACAATGTCATTACTGCAACTCCAAACTACACCAGAAATAAGTGATTGTGCAAGCTGCTGCAAATACACACAACAGAAGTATAAGCTTAACTATTTTGCATGTAATTTTATATATAGTCATTATATATGTTATCATAAACATATTTATTTTAAATAATATTAATTTTTAAGGAGGGGCTTTTGAAAGTCAAAAAGAAACAGAGATAGTACTTTCCAAATGCCACTTGAAGACAAAATATATAATGTTAGGACTGATTTACAGACCTAAAGAATTGCAAAGGCAACTAAGTCATACTTAATCAGCCCACCAGAGATGAGCACCACTACTGCTTTAAATTAGGTTATTTCGACTGCAGACAGAGTCAACTGAAACCTGCAGTGCTTCATGAGTCCTGTCAATCAACTTTTATTGCTTCCTTCCTTTAAAACGTGTTTATCAATGTAATTATATGAAGGAATGGTGTTTTTTCAATGTAATTATATGAAGGAATGGTGTTTTTTCTGACTTAAAATTCCTTTGACTTTTACATATTGTTTCAGATCGAGCTTTATGTAAATTTTCCAACAAGCCACCTGCAAAACGCATACAAAGATAAAATATCAAACCAATGAGACTGATGCTTGGATTTGACAGCATTATTACTATAGAGATAAGCAACAATTCAGGTCCTTTGAGTACCCCAATGTGTGATATTAACACACAGCTCCACTGAAGAGCTCACTATTTATATTAAGGCATCTGATTACAACCAGAGAAGCAGTTTCAAAGTTACTGCAAGCCTGGCACCTTTGGGCATGGGAGATAATAATGCCAATTAGTCACCCTCATTTCAATGAAAGCACTTCCAGAGCTTCAGTGTGGGACTTGGAGCTGCTGAAAGAAACTCATCTCATGTAACACGCTGTTTTCAAGGCATACAGTGTATTGCTATGATTGTTCAAACAGATAATTTATTCACCAAGCTGCGAGAAGTTAAATCTGGTTCCAGAGGGTGAGGTTATGCTGGATCCAGATGAAAATGGAGAATTGCCAGCAGTATCCTGCAGTCCTCCTGCTGAATGGGACCGCAGCCATTCTTTAGCATCTTCTTGGCTACGGAGCTGGGAGGATGGAGTATACCTGCAAAGACAGGCAGGGGTTTCACAGTGAACTCTGGCATTCATTTAATTCTTTTTTTTAAAAAATAAAAACAACCATGAAATGTCACAAGACTCGAGGAGGGAGAGAGGGAAAGAAAAATGGAAAGATCCTCACACAAAGTTTAAGGATTGCAGTTATATAAACCCAATAGAATTCTGAATTAAGAAGCTGCTCCAAGCTATTCTAAGCTGTTCCTAATTCATTTATCCTCTGTTTGGGAAAAAAAAAAACCCAAACCAAACATGCCTTTCCTAAGGCTTCAGTAGTAAAAATTAGCAGACTGACCCAAAAGTGACAGATAGAAGTTGTGCAGTGTAGCACTGCAGAATAAAATGTGGTGTGTATTACGTATGTATGACTTCAAAATAAAATCACAACTTGGACAACCTTTCCAAAATTCTATCACTATTTTAATATTTTGGTATATCCCTAAGCTTAGCTGAAGTTTTGTGATAATATAACCAAATTCAATTCAACAGAGCCTTTATCAGAATTTCTTTCAGCAAGCTGTGCCCCAATATTTCATATTCCAGAGCTATTCATATAAAAGCCTGTGGAGCTACATCCCATTTAGCTCAAAACTAACGGCATTAAATCATCCTAAAGGAGACTACATTTAGCCTTTTCTGAAGGCAAAGGAACAGCACAAACACTGTCTATGCCAACACCAGTGGCAAAACACCCACTGGCTTCAGCCTAAGCAAAGTTTAAAATCTGCTTGATTTGTTGTGCAGGTGCCTGAAAAAACAGGTATATTAGGGCAGGTGAGCTACGTGATAGGGAACAGGTATCAACAGCAGGAGCATCATGGAAACACTTGTCTGCTGATGGAATTCAGTGTCTGTCTTAGGCTATGCCATGGGTTTTGGAGAAATATTTATGAGTTACCAGCTCTCCTTCCAGAAACTAAACACTTGGAGCCTATTATGAGCTGATATTATCTATTTAATTAATTCGATTCCCTCCAACTAAATACCCTACAGTAAGAGAGCACTTATTAAGACTATTTTATATCAATGGGAACAACTACAAAAATTAAGAAACTGAAACTGCTTTCAAAAATACATTAATTCTTCTGCTTAAGCCTCAGAACCTCAGAAAGAGACCCTGACACTCTGCATCTCTTGAGCTCTGCACATAAATCGTTTTATTAAGAAAGGGGGTTTAAACAGCCATTTTACTTTAACACAGGGTTAATACCCACCTCTTCAGCACTCAAATGTTTTGCTCTTAAAAGAGAGTCTTTATTTATGAGAGACATACTGGAGACCCACAGAAACATTTGAAATAAGTTGCCATTTTCAGAAAGGCTTTTAGCACTCGGCTTCATGGGGCAAGGCTGC
Source organism: Anabacerthia variegaticeps (assembly GCA_035583185.1). Classification (NCBI taxonomy): domain Eukaryota; kingdom Metazoa; phylum Chordata; class Aves; order Passeriformes; family Furnariidae; genus Anabacerthia; species Anabacerthia variegaticeps. The sequence goes on along the minus strand of JAWWEW010000165.1, from coordinate 3,142,436 downwards.
TGTGAGGAATGGCACAATAAAGCACAGCTGCAACTTCAAGGCATCACCTCAGGGATCCCAGAAGCTGCACTAAGCAATCCTGAAGCTGCAGTTTTCTGAATTGTCTAAGATACCTCCTGTAAATTCTGCAACACTTAAAGCATTTAATTAATATAACTAATGTTGATTATCTGGCTAGAATTGGTTGTACCAATGGAAAAATCTTTTTTCATGTTATAAAAATAACCATCTTGCAGACATATAAAACACAGGAGAAGACAATTGCTGAGAGTTTGTCTGAGGTTTTTTTGTTCTTTTCTCTAAGAGCAGAAGTTATCTCTAAAGCCCTATACAATTAGGTATTCTGAAACTTTTTTTTAAATTAATAGATCCAATTTAAACCTAAAAGGTTTGGCATGACCTTGCAAATCTTTTCTGTTTGTGTATCAACACCAAGGTTCCCAGGGTTAAAAAGATCTCAAGTCATTCCACGTAACAGCCATAGAAAATGCAAAATTATTGTTTTCAAGTCAAGCCCAGGGATGGTTTGAAATGCTTTTCAGCAATTCAGCCAGCAAAAGCCACAGTTCTTGCTCAAGCAGAGAAGCCACTAGATGAAAAAAGCAGTCATCAATGACCTTCTTTGAGGAAGGAAGACAGGAAGAAGGAAAGGAAGAAGGAAAGAAGGAAAGGAAGAAGGAAAGAGAAATAAGAAAAAGAAAGAAAGAAAAGAAAAAAGAAAAGAAAGAAAAAAAAGGAAGGAAGGGAGGAAGAGAGAAAGGAAGAGAGAAAGAAAGAGAGAGAAAGAGAAAGAGAGAAAGAGAGAAAGAGAGAAAGAGAGAAAGAGAGAAAGAGAGGAAAGAGATTAAAATAGAAAATGTATCACCCGGTGGCACCAGTCCGGTTCTTCTGGTCTTCTTGGTGCTGAGGTCCTGGAAAACATAGACTGCAATGAATTAATATACATTCAGGAGATGCCTGGCACCTCCCTTGGTGGGGAAGCTTTGCAGTCTCTTGTGACAGATTCAGAATTTGTTGCACTCACTTGGATCATGTGCAGTCCTTTGGTGGTAGAAGGCTTCAGGAATGAGTTGGGGAACATTTTGTGGGTTTTGATGGTTTATCACCCTTTCTCAGCTACTTCTCACGTGAATGCCCTGTGTGAATGTCACCTTCCCAGTGGTGGGGCTGTTACTCTTTTTGGTTTGGTGTAGAGTGATTTCACCATCACACACACAAAACCCTTCTCCTCCAGCACCCCCTAGGCCTTGTTTACTTCTTCTCAGGCATGAGATGATTAGACAACAGTCTTATCTCAAATTCCCAATCTCAGTCCAAATTCCAGTCTGGATGCATTGGGAGGGGAGTGCTTCGGTGGTTGCAGCAGTTTGACAAAAAGATCTTTCTGGGATTTTGACAGTGTTTAAGACATTACCCACATTTCAGTCCATCACATCCTGTCATGGTGTTCTGCACCCCTTGCAAGTCACACAGCACCAGAAGCAATTTTCAGAGACAGATTGCACACTAGGAGCGGAAAAAATAACTGTTATGGCCACGTGCAGACAGAGAACTTAAGAAGTAGGAGATATCCTGCCCTCTAATGCCACCAATTTTGACCTTAACCATCAATGCCTATTCAGTCACAAATTGTTCTGCTT
>JAWWEW010000165.1:3098181-3140696 GCA_035583185.1 Anabacerthia variegaticeps | reverse complement strand
AAAGAAAGAAAGAAAGAAAAAGAAAGAAAGAAAGAAAGAAAGAAAGAAAGAAAGAAAGAAAGAAAGAAAGAAAGAAAAAAGATAGAACGGTAAGTGTGCAGAAGAAATCTGATTATGGATAAAAGTAAAATGGAGGGACTGAATCAAACAAAATATCCATGAAACAAATTTCTTCATTTGAAGAAACTTCAATTTTGTTAACTCTTCCTCTGAGTTATCTGCAACTCTTTGTAGAAGTGGGCAGCACCCAAGTGATAGTTTTTCTGATTTGTTGATGCAGATGTATTCAGAGATATTGCATAGATTTTGCAGGAACTCTTCTGCTGATCTCAGCAGATGTTAGCAGTTGAAAATACTTAGATTTTGAAAGCCAGTGACAAAACCAAGAATAGAATATCCTTTGATCTCACCCATCATTTCATTCTATGTTGCTAACATCATGCCTCTTTCTTTCATTTTGCAATGGTCTAGATTTATTGTAGCAGATTGATTCTTTGATGGCCTTGAAGAAGTTCAAATGAAGCAGTAGTTTTAATTCTGAACTTTGGATGTAGAATATTTTCTAATACATTTTCTTTGTTTTATTCCTTTCTTGCAGTGCCACTAAGTACTGCAGTGTACTGAATCTTGTCCAGCACAGTACAGATAACCTGTAATTTCCTAGTCGCTTCCAACTAATGAAGTTGTGGTGATTGGTTTAGGGTTTTCTTCCTTTTCGTTAAGTGAAAGCTTATATAAAAGCACAATTTTTTGTTTAATTTTTCTGGTGTTTTGAGTTTCCTACCTTTTCTCTATAAAGAATTTCTGTGGTGAAAATTGTCCCATAGCATTTTCAAGTTAGTGGAATATCATTGATCTAAGTTTCTGTTCTAAAGGAATTTAGAGGAAATGTCAGAGGCTCACATCTAGTGGACTGGTGACTTAACGTCTTTGCTTTGTTGATATTTTTTGTATGTCTATGTTTTTAATAAAAAATTGCACAAAATAAATTTCCTGTCAAAGATTATTTTGAAGCCCTGGAAAATGATTTGGCTCTTTTTTGCCATTTTGAAATATGTTTTCTGCGTTTAGCAATTTTCTATTATTCTACAGTAACAATGCTAGACTTGTTTATCTGCTCACATCAAGGGAGAAACAATACATAAGTACATGCTTATAAACTGTAGACAATCCAAATGCTCGATGAAGTGTTTTTTCCTAAGTATACATTTGAAAATAATTTTATTTTTTTATCTATTAGGACACCAAAGATCACTACTTTAAAAAATTCATGTGAGTTAGGTTTATGAAGATAACTATGATTCATTGTTTTAGCTCCATGAATCCCATTTATTCTTTGAAATAAAGCCCTTTTCTTTTTTTCAATTGGAAAATCTATCATATAGTTTCAAATAAGATGCTATTAAAAATGAGTTCTAAATTTTTTATGTTTTCAGAGAACAGAGTCTCTGATAGCTGTTTTATTTATCAGTCACCCTTACAATTATTTTAGCCAGCTGTAGATGAAGTATTGAATCTCTGTTCTTGTCCTCCTAAATAGAGAGTCTGGTAAGTTTTTGTGTGTGTGCCTATGTATAAGAAGTGACAGCAGTAGCATGAGGTTTTGAGTATAGACACAGTGAAGACTTAAAAATTCTATTTTTTAATTAAGAAATCTAGATGATCTGTTTGTGCTAGAAAGTGAGGGAGGAGGAAATTTTCTTAATCTGGATAAAGAGTTATATTTGCTTATTTTGGATCCTTTTTGGGTCTTGAGTGTAATGCAGGCTGTAATGTAATTTTCATCCATCAGACTTTCAAAGGATGACAAAATGACATGCCAGTTCATGATACATAGGACAAGATGTTGCCATATATAGTACTTAAACTAAAAATAGTGAAGTGTTTATCCAGCTAGGGTTTATCCTTTGTATCCTAGTGGCATGTATTTTGGCTTAAGCAAATGTACAAAATTCAGAACTTAATAACGTTTTATTGTTATAAAATTAATAGTTATGCAACAACTCACAAGTGTAGTTGGTGAGGAAAAGAGAGAGGATTATAGGGAGTTGTCTAAAGTCAAGGGAAAGCTGATGGTGTTTGAGGAGTCAGTCAAGCAAGCCTGACTGATAATTGGAGGACGTTACTGTGCTCTGTCTGACAGTTCCAGACTATTTTCTGATGTAATACTATAGCCTTGAACAGCTTGAATTTTCAGGAAAAAAAAACTCTTCATTTTTTTTTTGATTTCCCTACTACTGAGTTTCTGGCATAAAAATGACAGTTTCAGGAGTTTGATAGTTTTGAACTACATGCCCTAACATAAAATTTGCCTTGCTCTTACATTTTAACACCTCAAAAAATGAATGCAGCCAAGGTTGATATTGGAAAGTTAGAACTATGACTAGAAATAAAATTTTGGCTACTTTTTCCTCACGTTTATAAGTTGATTACCTTTATATGTGCTTTCTCTTTTTCATTGGTTATCATCAATGTTTATACAGCTGAATTTTAGTGATTTCACTGCTCTTGAAAACAAATTTCAAAGTTGCCTGTGCAAGTATTCATACAGACTCTGAAACATATATTGAAATAGAAATAGTAATTTTGGATTGTGTAGTTAGGAAATGGAAACCATACTTTGTAATTTTTTTAATAGTTGTCTACATGACAGAATTTAATAGAAAACACAAATGAAGAGATATAGGATTAACTGCTTTCAAATAATAGAGAATAAAATAGCAACACATCACCAAAAGCTTTCAAATGCATAACACATCTGAAAAAAATTGTGTCTGAAATTCCTGTGAACAGGACAAACATTATGTGGATTAGAGGAATCATTTACTTCTCTCTTTCGTTATGGCAGTAATTTGACATCGCTATACATTTTGAGACAAATATTTGAAAGAAAGATGATTTCTCTTATATCACACTAGTACCAAATCATGCTTTAGATCTGTGTTGACTTCAGTGGAAATAAATTAGTTTATACAATTTGAGTATTTAGAGTTTTTTACTTCCAGATAATGTATTCAAAGAGTGATAAATGTTATAATATGCCAAATGCCATCTAAAGGACTTGGAGAAAATCTAGTTCATTATCTTATCAGGAGAACCAGTAGCATAACTTTTGTTCTGACAATTTAAACCTGTATTCAAAAGGCAGTGTTTTAGTACTTGTCTAGTTAACTCAAATAATGACAGTTCCATGTGATTTTTTTTTTCTCTTTGTTTAAACATCCTTTCCTATTTTCTGATATAGTTGTGTCTTCATACCAGTCTCATGTTGAGTGTGCAATTTCAAAATCAATGCATAAAAGAAACCCAGGAGGCATTGTTTCAAAAGCATTTGCTTCAGTCTACTAGAACAATAGGTTAATAAGTGTAGCTTGTTTTCATGATCAACCTATCCACTGTCCCTGTTTCTTGACTTAAAGCTGTTTCTCACCTTTGGCAAAATCTGGAGAAGCTGCAGTCCATGTTGCTCTGTTTTAACACCTCTTTATATAGTTCAGTGTTCAATCAGAATCTTCATATGGACTGACTTTCCGCCTCGTGTGTGATCCAGAACATCAGCATTTAAAATATGAGGTGAATAATTCACCTTAGAAACTGTGGAGAAAGTTTTTATGTAGTCATGATAGGGATTTTATAATTTGCTAATCTTTCTGCAAAATTCTAAATCAATATCATGAATCTAAAGTCTCAAATTTAGAAAGTAATTTGGGATCTAAGCCGAGGTTTGGACTCTTCATTGCAGACCCATTTTTAGCTAGCAACTGTTCTGATTTGTGTGCATGTTTATCCATTCTGTTCCTTTGTTCCAGTTCTGTCATTTTGGTCTTATTAAAAAAGTTCAGCTTACTACATGTGTTTCCGATCTGATTCCATCTGTTGTTTTGCAAGAGCTACTTCCTTTATATCATTAATTCCTCTTTGATTTTTGGTCTTTTTTGTTTGAATGAGCAGTAGTGGAGCCTGTTTCTGAAAAACATCGGTTTAAGGAAGAGTTCATTGTCCTTATACAATGTTACCATTTCCAAATGACCATAGCTCACTTGGTTTGCATCAGGCCATGTTAAGTTCATAGTACTTGATTCAAACTGCTCTAGTTAGATTCGTGACAGTTTTAAGCAGAAAACAGTCTTCCTGTCCTGGGAAAATTATCAGGATACCAAAATATTCTGTATTGGAATGAACAGTTGAACTCTCAGAAGACTGTTAGAAAAACAGTGACTTTTGGCCAATGAATTAATTCTGGATTTTGTAAGTTTTCACTTCCTTTTTTCTTTTTTTAATTTTTTTTCTTTTCAATGACTTGTAAGAAATTTTGAACTAGAAAAACAAAAGGTTTTGTTTGAAAATGTAGACAACAACATCCATTGTCATCTAAAAGAAGTGTATAAAAATATGTTGAAACTGATAGTTTCTTGGAAAATGGAGGGGGGGTGGAGGGGGTGTTGTCATTTTGAGGGGAAAAAACCCAAGTAAAAATAATGCCTGACCAACTCAGTTTAATGTCCTTATTTCAACCAAACGTCAAGACTTTTCTCTGGGATTAGTTTTACTTGATTTACCAGTGGCCTTTGGCACAATTGTTCACAAGGCCTGTGTGCATATTGCAGCTTATACTCTGTTTTTGGCATTTGAATTTAAGCATTGAAATACTTTGAATATTTACATACAGATCCAAATTTTTTTATAATAAGGACTTTACAGTTCACAATAATTTGAATATGGATGTGATCCAGTGATCTATAATTTGCCTTTTTTTCTTTCTATGTAGTCTGTTAGGAATTAATAAGGGTACATGGGTTAATAATTCCTGCTAGATATGCTATTGCAATTTAAATCCTTCCCTGAATTAAAGAACAAAATTGATGTGCCCTGTTAAACAGATGCTCTTATTTGCAGTTCTGGTCAAAGTGATTTCTGCTCCTATGTGCTGCTTTTTTTTTTTTTTCATTCATAGGCATACCACATGTATATTTTATTAAAAGCGTCAGGATCCTTTGGGATAAAAGGAACTGTTTTAATGCAGCTTCATCATCATTACATGTGATACTGTGTTACTTGTGATCAAACAGTAGAGCTGTTTGACGATACCCTATTTCAAATCAATGTAGAGTTTTGGAAGATCTATAACATAGTTCTTTCTCAATTTTAAAATAATCCTATCCCTTCTTTGATAAAAACTGATTTTGTGCATCATCAAATCAGATTTCTTCTCTCAACCTTTTCTTTAATTTTGATTAAGCATTCTACCAATTTTTGTTTTGGGGTATCTTTTCATACATCTTTTTATATTCCTCAAGAACAGCTCTGTTTGATAGAACCCTTACCACATGATTCCTTGAGCAGTTGATTTGAGGAATAAATGGTAATCATGCTAAAAGACATATTGGATATTACCCATCCTGTTATTTACAATACTTTTGACTATGGACATTTGCAAGATACGTTTGTTCATTTATTCTCTTAACAATTTTGTGCTTGTTATTTTGCTTTTCCTCCAGTTTGAACAATGAGCTAAAATAGTTAATTTCAGGTTCCTTTACTGTACACTTTGCTTTCATTTAATGTCATAGCAAATATTCTTTCTGTGTTTGGATTTCCTGAGCTTATAGAGTTGATACAAAGATTACTACATGGGCAGAACTTGTAATATGACAAGAGCCTGAGGGTTTCTCTTCTATAATCTACATGTGTATATTTACATGTTTTTAAAAAAATAAATGTATACAGACATATTTTACTGGTACAGCATCTTCCTTGGTAGAGGAAGTGAAGTTACTTCATGTTTAAGATCTTTAGCGCTGGAAAAACCTGCAGTTGATTAGTTGTGTCCATGTGATACAGTTGCAAGAGAGTAGTGTGGACTGTATTTTGTGTGTTCATGGGCTGCACATTATGCACTCAAAGTTTAAATCCAAGAAACCTCTGAAATATTTTTCTTCTTTTTTTTTTTTTTTTTTTCTTTTTTGGTCTTGATTTTATGGAAATATTTCCTTTTATAATATGAGGCTACAAATAACCATCTTCTAGACAGAACAGAAAAATATGACAGAAGAGCTCTAAAACCATAATTATGGTGAAGAATCATACCATGAGTTACAGATATGGCAGAATAATTCTTTTTTTCATAACACTGTCTGATGGGGAAAGAAAGAAAGAAAGAAAAGGGAGAGAACCTAGGACTAAATACTCACCAAAAGTACTCATTGTACTGTTTGTTTCTCTAGTTAGAAACTACCAAAGAAAGTAGAGATGGTATAGAAACACTTGGATTCCCTTTACAGTATCTCAAGATATCTACACGTAATCAGGATGTTTATATGAATCAGAAGCCATGACCAAATTTTCATCATAAAAATGAAATTCAATTTGAAACATTTTGGATGTGTCAATCAGCAAACAGATCTGGAAAAATGCAACCATATTTGTACAGAATTTCTACCCTGTAGAATTTTAGTGGGTTATGGTTAGTATTAAATACAGTAGATGTGTTTAATTATTTTATTTGTTTAGATTCCCATAGCCTCAGGACATATCATTGTATTGCTGTTAAAAAAAAAAAAAAAAAAAAAAAAAAAAAAACACAAACCTATAACGTATGGTAATGTACCTTTTTAGAGTTATGTAAATTGCTTCAGTGTCCTTTATACTCTTAACAGTGAGGAAAAAAATAACATTAGGACTCTTGGTTCTCAAGGCAATGTGGACTATCTTGTACATCATTTAGTAATCTGATTTATTTATTTTGGACATGCAACATCTATTCACCTATTCATCTTCTAGTTCATGGTAATGAAGAATGGTATCCGGACTGCCAGCATTTTATCCTGGGCTGTACTGGAGGCAGTTTAGACCACTTCAGTAGAGCCAGCACTTAAAATCAAGCCAGTTCCCAAATGAGATGTTGCAGCCTGCATCCATCAAGTTCTGCCCATGCTGCTGTAGCACTCAGAAATCCCCATCCCAGTGCTGAGTACAGCTGCCTTTCCCTCTCCCTCATATTCTTCTTCTCCCTCTTTCTCTTCTCTGCCAATTGGTTGATCCCAAACCGCAGCTTTTGTCCCACCTGTTTTAAAATGTTCCAGGTGACAAGCCCCCTCTAATTCCTCAGAAGGCTCCTGCATAACCTACTTTTCTCACAGCCGGAAGGTATTTTCTAATATTACAGTATTTCCATTATGTAGTTTTATCCGTAACAACTACCTGCACACCCTTGACTGTATATTGTTCCCCTTTCCCTTTGTTTATTCCCTTTAGACATGGTAGACTCATGGCATGCCCCCATTTTCTTTTTTTGCAAGCCTAAATTAGTGTGAGATAATCAAAGAAGCCATTTAAATAATCTTTTTCTTTGTATTGTTCCTGTATTTAAAATATAATGAGTCAAAAGAAACCATGAGGGATAGAGTGGAATGAGAGCAAGAGCAGAAAGGAGAAAGTGAAGGACCAGGAGGTGAGAAAGTACATGGGATTGTATTTACAAGAAAAATACAAGCTGAAAATAAGTATTTAAGATGGGAATTGGGGAGTGGGAATGAACAGCTGTTAGCACAGTTACTTTGTCTGGAAACAAAGAAATGGGATAGTTTAAAAATGTATGCATTTTAAAATGATATTTTAAATAAGGATTAAGCAGCTGGGAAAGGTTACTTAGGCTATGAGTTGGAGACATCTATGGTGTACATAAGATTTTTTTTAAAACAATCTAACAAAGCAGCTGGGTGAGATATTAACAGATGTTAATGATTTGTCAGTGGTATAAAACATTAAGATCACATTCGGGATAGACCGTGGTCATGCCTGATTTCTCCATGGACAAAAATTTTGGATTAGACCACTGTCATGCCTGATTTCTAACCATGGATGGAATATGCCTAAAACAAAACAAGCAAGGAAAGAAAGAAAAAGAAAGAAAGAAAGAAAGAAAGAAAGAAAGAAAGAAAGAAAGAAAGAAAGAAAGAGAGAAAGAGAGAAAGAGAGAAAGAAAGAAAGAAAGAAAGAAAGAAAGAAAGAAAGAAAGAAAGAAAGAAAGAAAGAAAGAAAGAAAGAAAGAAAGTATTGTTGCCACCTCTTGCAAACTGCGACCATCACCACGAGCCACAACAGAAACACAGAGCAAACTCCAAAGCCACCACAAAAGCTGTTAAACCACGTGGAAACACCAATACCTGAGTCCCTTCTTAGGCAAAGTGTTCCTATCAAGATGTGGGTCGCTGCAGAAAAGTTAAAAGAAAAGAACTTCAGAGAAGAACAAAAGGGAAGGAATAAGATCAGGACGAAGGACGTACAAACATCTCCATCACCTTTCCAGAGGAAAAGGTGCTGGGGCCTCCCTACAGAAACATGCACAGACCTCCTCACCCAGGTGGGGTTGGCACAAACATGCAGCTGGTACCATGCCAATGAACCACATCTGTTCACAACCTTCTCTCACTGTCTCTCCTACCCACAATGAACAAAAATGGCTCTTGAAATGTCAAATGGGTGTTTGAAAAGAGGCTTTTCAGCAGGCTATTGGTAAAAACTGATGAGAATCTTCCAAGTCCAAACCACCTTCCCATCATTTCTTTCAGCAGACACCACTTAGGGAATGCAGCTAATTACTGTGACAGCAGCAATGTACAGAAGTACTGAGCGCAGACTGGTTAGATTTTCAAATCTTAGCTTAAATTCCATCAGCAAAGTGAAATGGACCTATTAGTCACCCAAAACTCAACTATTTCAGTTTATGTTTTTACAACTGATGAACTCGTTACTGAGCAGAATTTGATAATTTGTTTTTAAAGAAAATATCCACATGTTTAAGTAAATTAATTAAATGACAACCCTTATAGCTAAATTACAGTATGGGACTGATTAAAATTACATCAGTGAGCAAGAGTGAGCTAGAATGTTTAGATTTGTGTCACCCTTTCCTAACTCCAGCATTCATCTGTCCAAGGATGAACATACCCAAGTCCCTGGAAAACACTGCAATAAAAACTGCAATAAAAGACTGACGGACACCGAATGACACGGGGACTTCACGACAAAAAGGACAGGCCAGAAAGGCAGTGGGAAAAGCAGCATGCCAGAGGAATGCTGAAATGCTAGTGAGAGTTTAGATTCGCAGGAAAGAAAAAAGGGCATGATTTTCAAATTGCCTTTGGGGGGGAAATACCCCCTCCATCCAAAAGATGTTCCCAGAAACAAGAGCAACACCAAAAACACGCCAACTCTGCCGTACGCCTTTCCCCAGATTGATTTGGGTGGATCAATGGGGTGGTTGAGGAGACTCTCACTGGCATGTCTTTGTGTCAGGTCACACCTGAATGATGAACACAGCAGAGCACTCAACTGAGCACAGTCTGGCACAAAACAATTTGCTTCACTGAGATGGGCAACAAAACCTACAGCCTTGAGCACACTCCTGGACTGAGACAGCATTACCTGTCCTGTCTCCTGGGCAAAGTATTTCGGCAGAATTTAGGGCTAGCAGCAGGGGAAGAAAGAGGGCTAGAAGAATCAGTCCAACAAGACAGAAAACAAGAGAAGGAATATTAGAATGGAAAGATGAGAGAACAGAAAAGAGTTATAATAAAACACAAACAGAAACCCAAACTGTCAGAACATTACATTCAGGTGTCATTTTCTCCACTGAGATGCAACCACAAAAATTTTGCTCCCTGAATTTGTAATTGCACATTGGGATGTAGCTGATTTCCAATGCTTGCAAGGGTACTACTGCCTTCTACAAGAGGTGCCTCAGAGACCATGTATTGCCCAGTTTAGCCTGGTGTCAGCTCAATGAACCACCAATACAGCTCTGATGCTGAAAAACCAGCCCTGGTCCCTCCTCCCTGCTCAGCCTCTTCCCAGCTCCTACTCTGTGTCCACTCATCGTGTACAGAGCTGGGGAACTGATCGGTCTGAAATACAACTCAGGTGATCATTTTCCAATTGAATTTATCAAGCATCCACATGAATGCATGTACTGAAACATTGTAGGGAGCAGCTGGAGATGGGACAGGACAACAAGGAGAGGCTGAGAAGGGATCAAATGACTAAGGAGATGAGAACTTCTCTTTTAAGCATCACGTCCAGTTTAGAACCCCATCAAGTGCTATAAACAAGAATTTTAACAGTTTAACGGTTCACTTTTCAAGTCAAAATGATAACAACAATAGAGGTTTTTTTCAATATCACTATCAGATCTATTAACAGGAGATCTTTGGAAGGATAACATAAGATGTAAAATTCAAATATTAGGCATCACACAGTAGCAAAAAAAAGGTGTCACGCTGGCTACCACAGCAGATTTAAATCTCACCTGAACCCACCCCTTTGCTCTGAGCTGGGCTCCTTGCCTGGAATGGCTTCTCTGTGTATTCTAGTAGTACCATTCTGCACTATTTTGTAAGATTACTTGACTTGTACCTGCAGCTACTGCTGCCAGGGCTTCATTCCCATTTGAGACACACATAAAGGTAGGGAAAGAAAAGAAAAACGCACTAACCTTTCAGACAGCGTGGTCTTAACACTGTTGGTTCGGACAAAAGGAGTCAGGGAATCATCTTTAGAGGCTGGTATCAAGCCAGTGGAGGAGTTATGGCTCAGCCCACCTCCACTGCTCAGAGAGATGTCAATGGATTCACAGCTGGTGTGAAGGCTGCTGACAGACTGGTATCCAATGCCATCCTTGCTGACGGCAGAAGAGCTACTCGCGTTGGTCCCCCAGGTTAAACTGTTGGAAGGAGCCGAGTGTGCTGAACTGGGACTGGAAGCCAGTGGAGACTGGTTGAGATCTGTGTTTTTACTATAGAGAGGGCTGCTGCCCCCACTGCTCAGCACACCACTGCCAGATGGGGAATCAAGGTTACCCTGCTGGTTCATGGTAGCGTGGGGATTGGAGATGACTACAGAGTTCTTCATATTTTCAGCTGTTGTGATGGGAACTTGCTTACTAGGCTTGCCACCAAAAAGTCTGTAAAAAAAAGACAACACAAAAAATACATAAAATGGAATATTAAGTGCAAGGATATTTTATATCTAGACCATGTATCTTCTTAGCTCCAGAAAACCAACATTAAGTACAGGATCCTAGATTGGACATATGCAACTATAAATTAATATTATCTCCTTGTGCTCACTGATCCTTCGATAAAGCCCAGAGGCAATTACTATAGCTTCAAATCTACAATAAAGTATGTCTTCTCTGAATCATCAAATACTACTTTCACAAGGCTAAAATACTGTCATATCATCTGCTCCTTAAGGAAAAGGGATACCAGAGAAACACTACATTGACTAATCCAGAATGGAATACTAGAGGTTGAAAGCTTGTGGACCAGGTGAATTTTGTGCAAATCACCAAATGCTCTGTACAGAAGCAGCATTTGCTGGGATGCAACAAGAATAATATGTACTTATATCAAATGTATATTTGTTTCGTTCCATGAGCCAAGCTGGCTGAAAACTGCCTTTTTTTTCAGTGGAGAGTGAGATGTTACCTGCTTTTTGGCACCTGGAACTGGCTCAGTAAAAAAACTAGTTGAGTTGCAGAACTCAGGAAGGGAGGGGATATAGTCAGCATGGCTGGAGGAGGCTGACTGCAGCATCTCTGCTGACTGTGATGCAGCTGCACTGCCAGGGAAGGAGACACTTCAGTTCTCTCAGGAACAGTCCATGGGAAAGTTCTCACAAGTGCTGAAGCGTCTTAGCAGTAAACATGCTTAAGACTAAGTTATCAATCGTTCCAAAACTGATCTTCATAATTTGGAAGGAAGAGTATCTTTCACTCCAGCTTCAAACATCCACTCCAAAATGTTGCTTCTCTTCCTGCCACTTCCCTCCTGTAACTGGCTTTGGAACCTTAGTTTTCCTCACACGTGCCTATGTGGATTTGCTGTTTTATTATTCACTGTGGAGCACTGGGGATAGAATCTGTCAAGGGGATATCTGTCAGACTGCACTCCTCAGAAGAGAGGACTACAGCACAACTATACAACTGTTCCTAAAGACTTATGGTGGGTGTGTCCCAGGGAAAACTTGCTCTGCTTTTGAATATGCCCAGGTTGCCTGTACAACACATGCACACCGTGTCACTGTGTTCAGCACATCCCAGAGACACAGGCTGTGTGACAGAGATGGGCACCTACAGCACATGTGGAGCAAGCCCAGGGATGCCCAGAAGCACTGTCTGTGCTGCACAGGTGCCCCTGCAGCTCCAGGCTCCCTGGGAAGGCTGCCTGGAACACATCCCACCTCGGGGGCTGCTGCTGCACACTGGCCACAAGGCACCTGGACAGCACTGCAGACTGCCAGAGGGCAGGTTTAGATTAGACAGAAAAAAGAAATCCTTCCCTGGGAGGGTGGGCAGGCCCTGGCACAGGTTGGGCAGAGAAGTTGTGGCTGCCCCATCCCTGGAAGTGGCCAAGGCCAGGTTGGACAGGGCTTGGAGCACCCTGGGCTGGTGGGAGGTGTCCCTGCCCATGGCAGGGGGTGGAATGAGGTGAACTTAAGGTCTCTTCCAACCCAAACCAATCCATGATTCTACCGCCTTCAGCAGCAATACCAGCTTAGAGTATTCCTGTTCCTGTGCCAGGGCATACAACCCCTTCAGTTGCACTGGGGATACTGTACTCTTAGATATGATCCCAGAGCTTAAAAACACCAAACCACCCACGTGAAGTTTAGCAACTGTTTTTAAGCTACAGAGCTTTCCTGTTTATGACAGCATAGAAGTTTATAATATTCACAGACTTTCAGGTAAATCTGTATCATTACAAAGGTATGGATTCTAAATTATTCCACAACACAAAAAAAATTCAGGACCAAGAGGAAATATGCAAAACCCAATGTGTGCAAGTCAACTGACTATGAAAATTAAGCTTAAAATCTCCTTCACTGTCATTCTAGAAATCAGTAATAACCAGACAATGCCCAGTTCAACTCAGACACATTTCAACACATGACAACTTGAGAGAGGCTGGTGAAAATCCAAGTGTGAAATTGTAAATCAAATCAGGGAATAGTTAAATTGAGCCTCCGTGTCTTCTGTTTGAAGTCTCATGTATTTCTAATGTAGTATTTCAATTACACAGCCAGCAATGTAGCTTTCCAGAAATAAAAAAATTCTTAATCAAATTCCTATCAACGTGCCTGAGGCTTGAGCACTGAAAATCTGCATTTCTCGTGGGATACACTATAGAAATGAAAGGTCTATGGGAGTTTTTAAGTAGCCATTGACGAAAATCACATGTTCTAAAGGACATGTCTTATCTGTTGATAACCAAATAACAAAATAAAGTATCTTGAATTGCCCTCACCTAGGCTCTTCAAATAAAACCACCCATCTAAAGACAGTTTACAGCATTAGCCTAAGCTGCCACCACAGCCATTATGCTTGCACTGGTGCTTCAGATGGAATAATGTGGCTTTCTCACATCACTGGAAGCAGGATGATGTAGCATAACCATATGGGTATTATGGGCGTCAAGACAGAATGAAATGCAAAACACTGCAACTTGGAACAGACAAGCTACTCAATGTCAAATTCAATTGCAAAATAATATTAACAGAACTTTTCACCAATATCAAGGCTTTGATGTACACTGCATCAACAAAGCAGTTCCTCACCAACTATATGTTAATGTTAAAATAATGTGTGGGGTACTCTTGGAGAAACAGAAGACAGGATTTTTATTCAAAGAATAGTATTAAAATAGGCAAATTTAACCCAGCTTAGACAGTAACTTTATTTAGGGTTCTTCTAAAATGTTTGAGGCTAAAATGTTTGAGTCTTGCAACACACTGGCCTAATCCACACAACTAAAAGATAGCTTTGGGTGTATCTAAGTACGGCAGATCAAATTATGCCATTGTCATCATGAAAATCTGAGATAACTCTCCCGTTGCCAATTTACAATTTGATCCGCCCCTGGAGTATTTCCAGGTTTCTTACACACACATTGGTGCAACAACTCTTCAGTAACCTTCAGGTACGAGAGCTCTTTTTCCTGCCATATCTGCATGGATAAAAGCCTTCAGGTATGATTTCTAGAACCAAGAGACTCCAATCACAACTGGCAAACTTTCTGCCAGACAGGTTTGGTTTTTATCCCAATCTTTAAGTGATGTCCTGAGTATTCACAACCTGTTTATGTGAAATTAAATGTAAATACAAAGACCTTGACGTAGGACACTAAATAGTAAGTGCTCTGCAAAACACAGGCAGGCCTGGGTGGAAGAGTCCTGCTCATTGAGCTCCCACTAACACCATTGCACAACCAAGGAATTTGTTGCCTACCTGCGCAAAGTGGGAGAGGCCACATCGGGGTACTTGACTCCTTGCTGGTGGGTACTCTGAGCTCCGCTAGAAGCAGTCTGTGATGCAGGGTTCACTTTAACTGAATTACATGAGGCCACGCTTTCGTTGTCAGACGAAATCCCTTTCTCTTTATCAGTCTGATTGACTAATCCTGGCAGAGAGTTTCCAAGGATTACCTTGGCAGGCTCTCTCATTTTAGGGACAGGCAACCCAGCTGACTTGCTGCTTATGTTGGAGTCTATGCTACTTGTGCTAGATCTATTCCCAGCTCCACTTCTGCTACTGGATTTACTGGGCCGGGGTAAACTACGATACTGAAGATTGGTTCGTGCACTAAGTGCTAAGTAGCCATCATCCTGGTTCTGGGAGCCATCCACACTAGTCTTCCGACCAGTGGTCCTACCCATGAGTCCAGATGACTTTGGGATTTTTCCCAAGGTAGCCGATCTACTGGTGAGAGTTGCCCCACTGGCAGTGATTATAGTCATGCCTACGGCTGACCCGCTCTGTTTCTTAAATCCAAATGTATTAGCATTAGCAGCAGTTGTTCTAGAGTTACTTGTGGGAAGCTTTTTGGATTCATCACCACTGCTGCGTCCTGCATCTGATGGGGAACGTTTAACATGTCCAGCTTTAGGAGATAGTCTACCCTTTTCTGATACCTTGGCGTCATCAGTTTTCCCTACAAAAATAGAAAAAGAATTCTAATATTTAATGACTTGAAAACATCAAGCAAATGATGAAACTCAAAGCAGCATGAAAAGCAAAAGCGTGTTAGCCCCCAGATTGTGGTTCAAAGTTATGATCTAGTCTGCACTGAACTTACATGCCACTCCAGTGAGTTAGACATGCAGACTTGCCAGAGAAAGTATGTGGTGTCTTTGCCCTCGAGAATATGAAAAGCAGAACAGTCTTACGTAATAGTGACAGATAAGAAACAAGTGTTTCCCTCTGTAGCTACCACAGATTGACCATTTTAATCATTAGACAGAAGGAGTGTCAGGCTGTTAGTATAATTCTCCTAAAAGGCATTGTTCAAGAAAGTATCTAACTTCAACCTTTTCATATACAATTGTGTACAGAACCAAGTAAGAGGAGAGGTACTAAATCATATTACTCGATTATGCAAAGTCAATCAGTTTTCATTCACACATCTGCAAGTGCTAAAATCATTAATACACTTATCAGAAAATCCAGAAATCATGTTTAGTATAAATGAACATGCTTGTTTAGTGCGGAGGGAAAAAAAATCTCCTCAGCCACACATACTTTATGTTCTTAGTTAATGGTGACTTCAAAAGCTAAAATTATGCTACTTATTCTTATTTATTCTTATGGTAGAACTGTGCCAAATAAATAGCTTGGCTTAAGACTGGAGTTGTCATGAAAACAACTTGCACCGTGTACCAATCTGAAACACACATTTCCACGTGAACAGAAATAGAAATGTGGACGTAGGAGATGCTGCACAGGCTAAAGCAATGCCTAAAAATACAGACAGGATTACCTGAAGTTCAGGTTCTGCCTCTGCAAAGTATTTAAACTGTTTTCACACCGAACACACTTTTTGGCTTGTTTATTCTTACGCCTTTTCTCACCTGTTCCAGGTGTCTTTAAGGTGCCTGAGGTGGTTGAAGGTTTAGGCCTTGGTGTGGTAATGCCAACCTGAGCTGACATGCCCCGTCGCCAGGAGCCCGTCTGTGAAATAACAGTGTTCTTCCTACCAGAAGTGCTTTTATCAGATTCATCTGACACATCAGAGGGATTCCGCCTCCATTTAGATCCCGGCTCCATTTTTATGCCGCTATCAGATCCTCCGTCTGATTTCTTGACTTCATCACTGGACCATAAGGAATTCCGTTCAACTTGGGAATGCTTTTCTGCATCAGTCTAGGACAGATAAGGAATTGTGAGACAACCTTCAGAGCAGGCCTTTCTTTTAAGGAGCTTCATAAATAAGAGGCATCAAACTGATTAATCAACCCAGCAGTCATCTTTGAGTACCAACAAACATAACATGCCTTTGATGAAGAAATATCCCAGCAAAAATGAACCTTAGCCATGATGTGTTTTTTTTTTAATTTATATGGGATAAAAATACAAAAAGACCCACAACAGCCACGACCCTTGGAATAAATAAAGGGGGAAAAGACCCCAAACCAAACAAAAAATGAAATAAAACCCCCACTTGATTTATAAAGGACATATTCAGCTCCAGAACATCCATAATCCTCCATCTCAAATTTCTGACAAACCCTTTTAGTGCAGTGCCATAAAAGCATTTCAAACCCGTGTAGCCAGCTTTCCTTTGTTCCTGCTGCTTTCCTATCTCTTGTCTGGCAGTCTGATCTGCAGAGCATGAGGATGTAACTTTTGGAACAGATCTCAAGATGTGGAATGCTGTTAACATTGGAGAAGGGCACCCAAGAATTGAAGAAAAATGAATCCCCCAGAACTTTCTAATAATACTCAAGACAGACTTAAAGACATAAATTAACTTAGTTTATAATTTAATGCAACTCTTACAGATGGTTTTTTTCCCCTATTCTTTGCACAGACTGTGTCTGCTACCAGTCTCTTATGCAGAATTTTGCAAAGCTCAGTATCAATTAGAAAATTTCCCATTTGCAAACCTTTGCCAAATGCTCAGAAATGCTTATGTGGAATCTATTAACCTATATATATATGTATATATACCCCATACATCAGCATTTTCTATTGCTATTGCTCACTGTTTCAGAATTCTACTTCTGCTTCAAATGCTGTTAATTAAATCCATCAAATTTGGTAACACCACAACAAACTATTTTGTGATCAGGCATAAATGACAAATATCTGCACGTTTGACCCTGACCTGGATAAAAAATGCCTAGCTGAAGTGCTCTCCACCCACCATAACACCATGAGAGACTGACAATTCCACACTTGACTCTGCAGGTCCCAAGTAGGAGCTGATGAATTTTGGTGAGGTGCTGAGTGCCACCTCTGCCCTGCAGCCTCAGCAGAAGATGAATGTGCTCAGAACTGTGCAGTAGTCAGAAGGTGTAATTTACTTAAAAGGAAATTATTTTAAATATCCCAAAGCATTGTAAAGCCCAGAGTCTTTATTCCCTTTGGATAATCAGAAAAACACAGCACAGGAAAGGCTGGAAGAACATTTACCACGTTTTCAGCAAAATGCCCTTTTATTTTTAAGTTCCAAAAACATGTTTTAAGTTTGTGACTTTTCTTTCCCTACCAGATCACGCCATTAATATTACAGAATTTAGAGGAATTGTGGTTGCATTTCCTCTGCTTTTTACTGTAATTACTTTTCTTTCAAAGCCTGAAAAACTAGTTAAGCGATCAGTATGTGAAAGCTGACACCACATATCACAATGGTCTTTCTTCAGTCAGGGGAGCAGTTCAGGCTTGGGTTATTTATCTACATATTGAGTCATTACACTAACGAGCACTCTGAATTTGGGATTTAGATACTATTATATTCTTGTACTTTCCTCGTGCCATGCAAAAGTTGTGTCCCTGCCTCTCCATTCAATGAGAGCAACATGGCATTGGCTTGAACAAAACTCTGCTTTCTACCTCCCTTCTCTTCATATGGCTGCCAGGTTTGGTGATGGTGGGTTACTCTTCTATTTCTGAGCATTGGTAGGTGAGCAATAATTCACAGAGTGACTGTTCCTGTGACCTGTGCCTCTCCAAAATCATTGTTTCATGTGAACTTCTGCACTTACTGATCTTGGAAGAGAGCACAGGCAAGAAGGACTAAATAATCAACCAACAAAAGCACCTCAGCCCCATCCCTCCCATGCTCACATGAGCGCTTTGTTTCAAGCTCCTTTTCAGGAACTGTGCACTTACACTGTTTCAAGAGCAAGAAATACACCTACTTGCTAGCAAAGGGCTTATCCCAGTTCTGCCTGACTGGGAAACGTTCCTGTAGCTCTTCTTTCCCCTCTTTTACATCTGTAAGATTAGTTGCAGTCTCCACAGAGAGAACAGCACTGCAAGAAGTCCCCTACCTTTGCCCTCTTCCATTTCATTCCACTGCTACACCCACGGCCAAAGCTCTTCTGCAGCCTTTGAAATGCTGCACCTCCACCTTCAAAGCCCTCTGGCCAGAGATGTTTCTGTTTAATGGTAAACACTGAGAACAGCACAGAAACATGACTAAGGAATCAAACCCAAAGCACGGTGAAATGGGGCTTGGGGATTGCAGCTGAAACTCCACCTGGCTGGAAGGGTGAAAGTGGAAATGCTGTTTGCTGGAGGTCACGGCAAGACAGAGCTGGGGGCAAAGCCTACAACCCATTGAGCTGGGAGGAAACCACCAGGATGTCTCAACTTATTCCTGCAGCTTTGCAAATCTGTTCCTGAAGCTGTGAACAGACCAAACCCATCTTTGCTGAGAAGCTGTCTTGATTCAACTGCTTAAGGATGCTGCTGTTTTCTGTTTTGGAACCTTTCCATCTTCCGCTCACATGAATGAATTTCTTACCTGGTCTCTTTCTCTTTTTTATTTCAGTTAAATAAGTTGTTTTCAAATGACCACCAGGTTCTATTTTCTCCTTAAAATATGTGTATGATGGGACTTAAAAGGTAACTTATCCCAGTGTCTGTAATATAAGGAAAAAATATCAGGCCTCCAAACCTCATACAGCTACATTAAGTGGTTTGGTATCTGACAAAATCACAAGGAGACACAAAAAACATGGCAAGGCACATTCTGGTTCCCATCACTACCTTGTTCAGAAACAACTTGCAAACACCTTCATTGCACTGTTACAAGAAGGGGCTACAACCATAAATGTCTGTGAAGACAGAATTAAAATCATATTAATATCATGTATAAGTCCTGCTTCTCAATGATGGAGAAACTGCAGCTTCTGAGTACTCAGCAGCTCTGAAAAATGAGTTTCTTAACAAAGACTTTTTCCTACAGCAGCCATGCCTTCTTCCTTTGCAGAGATGATTCTGCCTGAGTTACTGATTTTATCAGCAGACACTGACATGTTCAGGCTGTCTCCCTTTGATGTTGCTGCATTATTTGCCTGGACTCCCAGCTGCACGTGTATTAGCTTCAAGCTTCTTCTTTAATTATTTGAAATCCAACTTCTGCACCATCTCAAAAAGATGTGACCGAATCACAGCAGCTTGAAAGTGCCTCCTATTTAGGAGAACCAAAGCAGATGTCTGCTGGTCCTTCATGGCTCACCACCCCTGGGAAGGCAAACCCAGGCACAGGCCATCACACAGTCCTTGAGGTAGGGCAGAAAATGTGTCTCTGCAGCATTCAGTGTGTCATGAGCTCTGAGAACTACCCTGCACAGCAAAGAATCAACCCTGCAAGCTACGGATTCCAGCACTCTGAGCTCTTTTCATTCCCTTGCTTGACCAGTTTAGGGTATTCTGCTCAAATGAAAATGAACTATTCTGTGGACAATAATTTTCAGGTAACAGTAATACCTAGAATAAGGATTGTCATTCATGAAAACTGCGGAGAGAAGCAGGTCACAGACACACATATGCAAACTGCCAACACGCCTTGTACATTCCTGGCTCGTGGCTTCCTCCTCCAACAACTACACTCCACTGCCTGTACAAGCTCCAGCTGCTTTTCTTCAGGTGTTTGTTTGCACCCTCTTGGATGCTGCAATAGTTGTGGAGGAGGACGAGGAGTTCGTCAACACAGATTTTGATCTCTCAGAGGTGTTTCCAAGAATCTGATCCATCAGAAGATAGAAGTCATATGAGTTTCTATTTTTTTCCCCCAGGTTAATGTTTAGTCATGTCTCCCTATTCTTCCCTCTTTTTCCCAGCAGCATTACAATGCTGAGACAGTAACAGCTGTCAAAAAATACTTCTAGTTGTCCATCTTACTCTCTGTTAGAGGCAAACAGACTTGATAGATCTTAACTCCTTTCAACTTGTATGGGACTTGTATTAGCAGACTCAATTGCTGATGCACAACCAGAGGCTCACTGGAACCCCTTCGTGGAGGCTCAAATATGCACTTCATGGCAAGGGAACAAAGACTGCTGTGTGCCTGCACCACAGTCCTGCAGACAGAGCAAGACTTCACAGCAACCACATGTCTACATTAGAATTGATATTAAAAACAGATTTAGGGGCCAGTAATGAAAAATGACTGGAGAAGATTAAGAGGAAAGAAACAGCAGAGAAGGTCACACCTCCATCCCTCTCCCCTACCTGCTGCAGTGCCAAGTCACCACATCCCAGTGGCTTTGGCACACAACACCCCAGGTCCCTCGAGCAGGGTGTACAAAGAACAAAGCTGGACTTTCAGTCCTGCACTTTTCCAAACAAAGTTCTACGCAATTGGAGGGAAAAAGCGTTTTATATTGCTGCAGATCTCTGTGTTATGCAGCCTATTTGGTAAACAAAAAATTGTTAAGATACCTTCACTTGTTCTACCCTCTTGGATGTGTGGTGTTTGAGCACAAAACATACATGTATCCTACTGATGGATGTAAAATTTATCCTCCCATGAAATGCTGCCAAACATAGAAAGTCTGTAGTAACAGACAGCTCTGGAAATTTAATAAGATCTATTTCATGCTTACATTTCCCACAGAAGTGTAAATAACCTCTAAGCTTTCGTATTGACTTTATCAAATTCTATTATGTAAGAAAAAACATAGTATGTTTTCTAGGGCTTAAAAACAAATAAATCCCATTCACGTCAGTTTTCTGTGCAGCAGTGCCTCTAGGAAGGCAAAAAGCATTTGTTGTGACACCACAACAACAGAGATGCCATGGATTCCACCCACGGAGGGAATATTTGTAAATGCCACGGATGATAACACATACCAATGTTACTTGTACAAACCAAACCTCTTACCTGTGCATCTAAGTTTTTGCGGGAGGAGGCAGGAGTGTTGGCATAGGAACTGATAGAGGAGCTGGTGTTGATGTCATCAGTGCTGAGATTATCTATGGTGTCACTGATCCCACTGCTGACAGAGCTGCTGTCATCCCAGCTGCAGAAAAAGCACAATGAAGGCAGAAAATATGGGTCAAAAGACAAAACATCATTCAAAAGGAAAAGTATGATTTCTACAACCTTGAGCCTCCTTGTGGCAGCCTGTTAACTGTCTGGCTGCCACAGAGACAAGTGTGCACCATCACTAGTGCACCATCATTAACCACCAGCACCCATGACACAGCTCTTGCTGACTCAAGTGAAATGTGTCCCTGCAGTCCCAGAGCAGGGCAAAGCAGTGCTATGAAGGGATAGTAGGAAGAAAGTGTTCCCTGTAGGGGTGGTGAGGCCCTGGCACAAGTTGTCCACAGAATCTGTGGATGCTCCATCCCTGGAAGTGTTCAAGGCCAGGCTGGATGGGGCTTGGACCAATCTGTGTGGTTAGTGGAAGGTGTCCCTGCCCAGGGTAGAGTGGTTGGAACTAGATAATCTTTAAGGTCCCTTCCAACCCAAACCAGTCTATGATTCTGTGACTTCCAAGCAGACATAGCACTGACTTGCTAAGCTGTAATAGAGAAATGGAACTTAAATACAAGGAAAAAATTCATGCTGAAGCAACCTTCCATACCTGGGCACCACACAGACCTGGGCAACAACCATCAACAGCATCACTGGGCTCAGAAAATCTCACTAATTGAAAGTTTAGTCCTTCAGGTGGCACACAACCCTCCTGAGCTGTACCACACACCCTTTTCAAGAAGATCTACTATTCAGGAACTACCTTCTTCCAGCATGGGATAACTTCAGCATTTTCTAGTAAATGAGAAATGTGAAACTGGAAGTTTAGGACACACAAAGCACCAACAAAAATGAAAGTCCAGGTCTGAAGTGATTTGAGTGTTGGGACAGGAAGAATCAAAAGGATCTAACAACTGAGCCAGATGCACCACTCCTAAAATGCCTGTAAAAATAAGCTACTCAAGGAGGAGATTTGTAAACTGGCTTACAAGTGCTCCATCTGCAAGAACAATGAAGCTGGGACTGAAACACAGTCCTGGAAGTATCTCTGTGAAGACATTTCAGTCCACTGATGGGTAATTATTGCTGGAAATGCATAAATATATATGACATATATAAAACATAGATCATTTGAAAAAGTAAGAGTTCATCACGTAGCAGCTCTCTAGATATTCTTCACCTCACATTCAGATTTTAGGAGCTCCAAACTTTCTTCCCTGTTGCATTTCTGTTTGCTTTACAAACTTGTACCAAAGAGACTGCAGTGAGGTTTTTGACTGAGGGGTGAAAGTCATTCACCACCTGATACACTGAGCAGGTAATTTATGCATTTCAAACTGAACTGTGTGCTGAGGAAGTGGACTGTGTAATGAAAGGCAACCTATCTCTGGCTTCTTGAACTTTATTCACAGCTCCACCACCGATTTACTATAGCCTTACTACACAAACTTTGCCAACTTTGAAATGAAAGCGCTTCATTTTTCTCAGCACTACAAAACAGATGCCTGTATGAGTTTTAATGATGCTTTAATGACTTTAATTGCTTTTTGCTTGCTTGGGAGTGCTCTGTTCACCCACGTAAGGCCTTTGAGGGAACTGGGCACAGTTTGCTGAACCACAGGAACAGCGTGGCCATGGGGACATCCTCCTCCACATGTCTCAGAGAGGGTTACTGCCATGGGGACATCCTCCTCCACATGTCTCAGAGAGGGTTCCTGCTGGCAGCTGCCCCTTGCTCACTTCTCTGTTTCCAGGGAAGGTCCTCAGCAATCTGCCAGCACAGCCACTTGTGCCCCTTCTCCCCACACCCCTGCAGAGCTGGGAAGCTCAGACCAACACCTTCAGGCAGGCAGATCAGTTTTGTTCCCAGGAAATTCGGGGTGCTCAGCCACACTGCTCTGCTGGTGAGATCAGGGGTGGGGAGGGACAGGGACAGACAGCAGGACCCATTGCTGACCCCTGCCACAGGCTCTCTTGGATGGAGCCTTGAGGTGGCCTTTCCATGTGGTGTCCTCCAGCTCAGGAAAATACACCCCTGCCAGCTCTGGCTGACTTTCAGGGGTGTCCCAGTTACAGCAAAGGCCCCAGATTTCCAAAAGTATTTTCCAAATGCTATTTGATAAACCCACAGACACTCCAGCTCTCCTGATTGGAAAGAAATGCTGCACTCTGCAGTGTTGGTGATGATACAATTTAAAGGAAAAAGAGAATTTTTTTCCTAGATTTGCCTTCACCTGGATACTTTTAAAGAGAAAAATCCACTTTAATACAAAATAGAAATTCATGTTAAAATAAAACTCACAATGTGAGACCTGCTGAGCCTGAGAAAGCCAGACAGCCAGATTTGACACAGTGTCAATTTGCTAATTTTCCAAAATCTTTTTCAGCATAACTGAATGAAAGAGGTGCTGCCCATACAAAGAAATCCATGGAAGGTTAGGGAGGGGATAATTGAAAATCTGAAAAAGGGTTGAAAGACTTTTTTGAAGCACCTTTTTACTTAGAGTAGGCAACTA
This sequence comes from Anabacerthia variegaticeps, assembly GCA_035583185.1. Taxonomy (NCBI): domain Eukaryota; kingdom Metazoa; phylum Chordata; class Aves; order Passeriformes; family Furnariidae; genus Anabacerthia; species Anabacerthia variegaticeps. Next base: position 3,116,914 of record JAWWEW010000165.1, on the reverse strand, counting down.
AATACTGCAATGCAAAATATTGAAAGCCACATCACTTCTAAAATTCAGTTCTGAAAACAGGTTCTATAACTGATATTTGTTTCTGCTGCAAAACTTATAAGGCAATTACCATTCCTAGATTTTCTAAGTCTATAAATAAGGTTACAAAATAACTGAATGAAAGAATATGCTTCTCATTATCCATAGTTCTGTGTAGCAACTAACATCTTTTCTATTTCTGAGCATATAATAAAATAATAATAACAATCATAAATATAACATCAACAGTGCTAATGTTTTGCATGTTTAACAGATCAATTTTCTTCTAATGGAGATATGGCAATGGACAAAAAATATTATTAAATACAGTAATTTTCCTCTCTGTGACTCACAGCCACATCTCAGGTGTACAGAAACTGAAACATTTCATTTTCAAGCATTCACCATTCTTGAACTATCATAGACCCCAGCTCATCAGCATCTAAAGAATGTGTTCAATGTTAGCAAAGTAGTTTTTCTGGCATCAACCAGTCCTGTTGGCTTCAGTTGGGCAATCTAAGGCATTATGAAAATATCTGAGTGCCCTTCTGAACTGGGACATGTGCCTGAGGACAAAGGTAGAGACATGCACCTGAATACATTGATGCATGTGGCTTCCTGGGCTTTAAGTCCTTTATGTTCTGATGGAAATGTGAACAACTCAAACTCTGTGTTTTCAAGTTTACTAATCTGCTACTAAATTAAAATAGAGGTCTGAAGAGAGATGTCTAGCATTTTGGGTGCCAGAAGCTAAGTAACACAGCTCTTGTAGGCATGCTGATGGCACGAGTGATGCTCAGAGCTGTTGTGACAAGGTAAGACGCTGTGTCAGCTAAGCCCAGAGTCCTCAGGTGGAGCTTTATTTAAAGTAGTGGGGTGGGAGTGCTCAATCTCTAGCTAGAAAACAAATCAGGATGTAAGAGAACAACAAAACACCTTCAGAGACTAAAAAAATAATTGTCAACCCCTACAGAAACAATGCTGCACTTTGGAGCAGCACTAGAGAGGACTGGTTTTCATATGAGATGCACGTAGAATTCACTGAACTCTGTAACTTAAATGCCAACACAAGCAGCTTTCAGAGCATACAACATACACTGCTCAAAAGCATTGCAGTTAAACCACGTGTAGTACTGAACCTGCTTGGCAATGAGACATAAAGCTCTTCCCCCCAGGAAGTCCAGCACACTGCATTTGGGGCAGCACACCCAGGACAGGACACACAGCTCCATGACCATGGATGAAGATGGACACTTGGGGGAAGACTGGGGCTTCTCCAGGGGACAGCATCTGTTACCAAACTGAGGTCTGTGTCACGTGGTTCTTGAAACCACCCCAAGCCCTCCACGTAAAGTAGTTCGCTTCTACCTTGATCCAGTGCCTCGATGGTTAAAGGGAAAAGCAAGGAGGCAGAATGGGGCATCTAACAGCCCTAATTATGGTGTTCTTGGCTCTCAGAACCAAGATAACATCTTTGTAATTTAGCTGGTGCAATTAATAATTTCTGATGTCAGCAAAAGGCTACTCAACCGTAACCTGAAGCTGAAATGTTTGGGCTTCCCTTTCTCTATTTGATCAATCACCTGAAACTTCACTTTGTTTACTGAAAATTGCAAACAACAACAACAAAATAATTAAAAATCTTAATAGTGTATTATACATGGAAACTATACAACCACACACTTAAAACCCTCCCAACATTGCCTCCTGCTCCCCATGAAACCAAGCAGCCCAAGCACCTTCCTCTCCCTCCCCACCTTCTCAAGTGCAACTTACACCATGGCTGCTATAGGTCGCCCACATACAGCTCCACATCAGCTACTCCAAGCTGCTTTTTGAAACAGGTTTGGAGAGTGGTTAGGCTCAGACTTGTATTTTTCCACAGTCTATCAGCACTTTTCCATCTTGCATAATCATCATCCACAGAATTGGCTCTTCTTTGCTAGCTTGGACAGCAAACAAAATCATTTTGTGATCCCCAGGATAGCCCCCCTTGCTGCAGAAATCTTCCCCCTTTGCAAAGGAGCTATTAAAATCCTACTAAATAAAACTATTGTTAAAGACTGAGAATGCACCTTCTCTATGGATGGGTGTGGATTTTAACTTTGTTGGATCTTTACTCAAAACCAAAATTACAATGAGCTGCTGAAAAATACATTTGTCCAAGAAAGGGCCTTGGGGCTTTATAATATTTCAAGTGGAAACATGGCAATTATCCCCTTCTACCTAAAAATTTAACTATTTATGAGTTGATAGGAGAACAACAACAACAAAAAAGGGCAAGGTACAAAATGATTTAAACTTTGCAGCAACTTCAAAGATTTAAAAGCAAAAATTAAATGTGCTCTAACATGAGATAGTAAACATGACAGTTTCCACTGTTTTCTTCTGGGATTTCCTACAATCCTGATCACTGGGTCAGAAATCCAAAAACCACATAGAGACCCTTGCATGATTAATGTGTTTTACACTGTTATTAATCACCCACCTCCCCCATGTCTTCAGTTACTCTGCTCTTACATCTCATTACAGGTATTTTAACATAAACCACTTTGTTTCTGACCCGAAAAGGAGCCCAGGGACAGGACTTTACCTTGAAACACTTCGTAAAGCCAGCCCATGAAAAGCAAACCAGGAAAAATTAATATAGACCATTTCCAGTTGCTCTTTCTGGAGCAGAATCCAATCCTTTTAACAACATTTTTTGGTGCAGAGTCGAAGTGCTGGAAGTGTGCTGGGAGCTATTCAGACATTTTCATGTTTAGTGACTATTCGGGTTACTGCCAGCAGCCCTCTGTCAAGCTCTGTTTAGAATTCACCCAAGATAAGGTTTCAGGATTTACATTTAAAATACCTACTTGTAAAGGGAATAACTCACAGAACAAAATTAATCAGTGCTGAAAAAGTCTGGGTAAGAAAAGATTCGGAGAAGCTAAAAAACTGCACATGCTCTTTTCATTTAATCTTTTTTATATCGGTGCTAAGAACCTTATAAAAATAACACTGGATTTTATTTTTTCCCTTAAAATCTAACCAGGAATTTGACCAAGCCGTTGTCAAACTTGAACACAGCTGAGCACACACACACACACATTGGATCTGCTAAATCCAGCTAAACTCAGGGAGTTACCATTTGAAACACTCTGAAGCTTCACGAAACAATCTGACTTTCCACCGAAACTCATCACAGCCTGCTCTGAAGCTGAAATTCCAATGGCCCCTTCTTCACCTGCACACTGTGCTCAGAGCCCCTTCAGCCAGGGCTGGCTGGAGCCACAGAGCCAGCAGCCAGCACAACTGTGCTTGACTGGTGGAACTTGTTTTTTTGGCCATTGTTCACATCCAGGGTTCCTCTGGCACCGCCACAGCCCCCGGGGAAGGGGAGAAACCAGAGCAAGGCACTGCCTTGTGACCCAAGTGCTGCAGTAACTCCCAGCTAGCTCTGCAGAATTTAATATGCAATACTACAGCCAGCTACCAGCCCCTTTTCTTGCACTCACAACCTATCAACCATATTTTTGGGTTTTCCCCCCTCCATTTACCGCCCTGTCTGAAGCTTTACTGTGTTTATAAAGCAGTTTACAGCCCAGTTCTGCACTGGGTGCACAGAGCACCCCTTGGCCAGCAACACTCTCACCTCTCTGCTTTGAAGGCCATGGGATTGATGCTCATCCCTGATCCTGTGCCATTACACTGAGTCCAGAGAAAGCTGAAAACAAAACCAGTGCCTTCTATCACAGCAAGGTCAGCGTTAAATCGCAGTCATCATGTTAAGAAACGTGCTTTGTTTGTTCTGCCTTTGTTTCCATGACAGTAAGAAGTGCTGAGAAAAGTCTTCTAATCAAAGTCAGAAATCCTTGTTTACTTACAAAGCCCCTGGTGCCTTCCAGAAAATAAATCCCTGTGAAGTATACATGTGACAGCGATGGACTGAAGCAACCCAGAGGTCAAGCCCAGGCCGCTGGGGATGCAGTGCTGGACCGCCCCAGCTCCCTGCAGTCCCCCTGCAATGAGGGAATGGGGAGGAGGTCCCTGGCAAAGCCTGGAGGTCTAGGTCACCATTGCAATATGCCTCCTACTCCCTTTCAGCAAGGTCCCAGCCCAAACACCTCCTTACCTCAGGCAGGCACAGAGGGTGACCTGCCCTGAGGATGGGGAATTATGGCAAGCAAAGATTAGACCGTGTGTGTTTCTTACCCTGCCTTACTCACCAGTACTTCTTTCTTACCACTTCTTCCCCAAAAACAGATACTCTGGATCACATCACCTCACAGGACTGATACAACACGGAAGGAAAGAATGAAGGGCAATATGGAAACAAAACTATGGAAGATGCATCTAAATTCCCTGCTGCTTATCATGCTTTTGAAAGATTCACAGGGCTGGACCCACCTGTCCTGTGGCCATTTGCTCCCTGGCCAGGGTCACTCACCCACCTACTCCCCCAGCACAAGTGGCCAACTGGGACCACTGGGCAGATTCATCCAGGAAGAGGTGGATATTGAACACCCTCAGAGCCAAAACCTCCTGCAGCTGACAGGCAGAACACAGCTCCTTTGCTTCCCACTCTTGTTTTAATCCACCTTGACACTGTAGCTCTGCTAATGACACCAGTGCAAAGCTTTTAGGTCTGCAGATTGTAACCCCAAGCAGGAAACACACAGGCACAAAATGAAGATGGGATATGTATATGTATGAAGACTCAAAAACAATTCCAGCTACTATCAAGTTTTTTCTTACTAAGAAACACTGCAAAGCTTCTACATAAATTGATGAAGGCAAAAACCTGTGCATTGCAAACAGATTTCACAGGAGTCTCACAGCAGCATCAGCTGCAGCTGAGCACATGGAGACAAAGATAATGCACACGCTTGCACACTCTTCTCCCACGAGAAAAAAGGGAGCAAACCAACAGAAATGATCTTCCTGAATGCATCACAGCCTGCTGAAACACATCTTCGAAGCTGAACTTGGCAATAAAAAGTGTTAATTTGATCACAGGGCACAGCACTGTCCCTCGGGAAGCCAAACCACTGAAAAACAACTGCTGTTATCGCACCAGTGATTTACAGAACAGACAGACACACAATGAAGAGAAATACTCGATTCTTTGTAAAATGCAGCTGTGTGGAAGGTGCCAGCGACTACCAACTCTGACGGCAGGTTTTTTCCTTGCAGAAGGGCAGCATTAAATAGTACCAATAACACTTGGTGTATGTCAGCCTGTAAAATCAGGCTTATTTGAAAGGAACTACAAAAAGGAAGAGGATCTTATAACCTTACTCAGACAAATCAGGAAGCCAACAGAAATTTGCACAGGGATGAGAATAAGAACTGGGTATTATGTACTAAAAGGCAAGTGCACTCGGGGCTGGGATCTGGCCTCAAACACACTCACACACGCCTTTGTTTCCCTGCAGAGTGAGCTCATTCCCACCGAGGTTCCTCCTTTGCACAGCAAACAGCCTCACAGTGCTAAAATATAACAAAGTCCCATAGTTTTCTGCGGCTAAAAGCCCGTAGCACTAGAGGAAAGATAGCTGGGTTAGATTGCAACCCGTGAGTGTCGACAAACCTCACAGAATCACGAAATCAAGGCAGAAAACACAAGGACAGTAACAACTGTCAGTTCTCACACGGGCACTTTTCTCTTATGGTATTCAAATATTTGCAATCTACTAAAAATCTGCTGATTTCATACAGCACACAGCAACTCAAAAGAAACAGCGCAGGGAGCGAGCTCCTCAGATTTATCCATCATCTAATGTGTTTCCACTGCTGCCAGTGTTTGCACAGCTAAACCTCCTTACACAAAGGTGTAACACAACACGCTCCCCACGCCTTCAGAAGGGCAGAAAATCTCTTACCTTGCAATATTCCCTGGCCAAAGCACTTGTCCACCTTGTTGCCCATGAAGAATTCCAGGAAAGGGGCTCAGATTTATTTTGCAGGTTGATACCTTCATTAGGCTACCATCCAATACACCCTCCCCGCCCAAAACAAACCAGCCTGTAACTCGACTATCTAGGAAGAGACTTGGAAAAAAAAGTTTGAGCAAGGTCGTTTCCCAACAGAGCCCTCCACACTCAGCAGCTCCGAGAGACACTGGAAAGTAAAGCCTAGCTAGAAGGTGATCATCAGAAACTTCCCCTGGAAAGAAATCTGATCCCTCAACAAAATTAACCTCTGAAGTGCTGGAAAAGTGAGAGGTCAGGACTTTCTGCTGGGACTAGGTCATCTGAGAGAGCTGTAACTGGGTGGCAGGGACCAGGCAGGCGGGTGCCTCCTGATCAGGTACCATACCCTGTGAAGTAAAAGCTCAAGTCAGAGACCCTGCACCTGAAGGTACTAAACAACAGTATTTCATCTCAGCTACAGTCTCTAAAAGCATTTTTCCTACTCTGCTTGTTCAGAGGGATTCAGTGATGTGACTGCTGAAATAACTGCAGTTGTATGTGAATGTAGCAGCAGACATACCCAAAATGTCTTAATATAAAATATGTACAATACTGGTAAAATAGACACATTTTTCTTCTTTTTTTTTTTTTTTTTTGGTGGGTGGAGGGGTAGGAAAACATCTTCAATATAAATGGTACTGAAAGTAGCAATTTATCCGCTGGTATCTCCAGCAAAAACCTTATGAAACTGAGATAAGATATGCCCTAGTTATGTGACTCATTTAGGGCTGTAAAGTCAGGGGGGCTTAATACTTCCCTTTATTTCAAGTAGGACAAAGATGGGGATTTATAGATATTTGGTTGATAAAAATTTATGGTGGTTAGCATTCAAAACTCTTATTTGAGCCTAACATCAATATCTTCTGACAGGATTCTTCCCAGATCTCTCCATTCTGATGCACATCTGGGCTTTTTGTATTCTAATATGGGAAATCACACCAGCTCTATTTACCAGAAGTAGCAGTGCCCAGAGGCAGTAGTTACCTTTATTCTGCATGAACATAACCTGCAAACCTTAGAAAACCTGCAAGCTGGTCAATTACAGCTCATGTGGACTCACCACATCCTGTGTGCCAATGGAAAGGATACGTGTGCCCCAAGAAGAAAATACAAGAAACAGAAGAGGAATGCCAATAACAACCCAGGCGATGGAAAACACAAGGGTATTGGATAACCGTGGCTAGTTTGGAATGGAAAGCAGCCCTGGAGCTTGGAGTGGAAGACTTGTGAGAGGTCAAGGAGCCCATGGGTGCCTGAAGAACCAAGGGACTGTCTCAAGGTCAGTGTGAGGAGAATGGAATCTGTGGGAGAAACACCACAAGTAGGTGCAGCGTGCGAGGAGGACTCTGGGGAATATGCAAAGCCCACTTCCATTATTACAGAAGGATTTGTTCACTAAGCAAGAAACTACATTTCAAATTCAACCAGGATAGATCTCTGCTGCCAGGAAGGAGGGATCCCGTGGCGGAAGGGAGATGGGCAGCATTTTGGATGAAGGAAATGAAGAAGACAACACTGCGCTGTCACCTTACCTTCACCTCAAGAGAACCATCAATCATTCAGCCCAAAACCAGAAAGAAGGAAAGAGCAATCACAAGTCAACCATACCCATGTATTCATTAACTCAGCCTGAGTACCTTGTTTTAAATAAAACACACCTTTTAGTACAATACAGTATTGCTGCTTGAAAGAGTTAAAATGCAAGTATTCAAAGGCTATAAAACAAAGTCTTTGTGGAGATACTCTGCTGCCAAGACCTTCAAATAAATGAGTCGCAGTCTGAGCTTGCCTTTCTACACCAGAGTCTATACTTTAGTGGCTGCAGTGTAACCATAGCAATACAGAGGACGGGTAATTTAGAGGCTGGGGGATGTGACAACTTGCAATTTAGAACAATACTAATAATAAAAATGGCTTGGGAAAAGCATCATTTAACACAAGTGTCTGTGTTTTAAAATTAAAAAGCCTGCTCATTTAATTTTAAAATTTTTTGGATTTTTTTTTCCCCCAACCTGGATAATTGTCTATATTAGGTTAGTCTGGTGATGAATAAAAGACAGAAACTCAAGTACTGTGCTTTTCTATGTCTGCACCATAGAGTGCAGCCAACCCACCCCTCCACGATGTGCACGTGTACAAATGCAAAGCTGCTGATGTCATTATCTTTGCTGAAGATTAGACAAGAATCACACTGCTTTTTAAAAAGAAAGCTATGTATTATCCATAAAGAAAGAGAGGGAAAAGATTCTCATGGACTTTTATTATTTCTTCTTTGCCTCTGGTGAATTTTAACTGCTATCCTGTATAAAAAAATATCCTGCAAACTGCTTCTCATTCCTTACTATAATCGCAGACTAGTGACTAGAGATAACTCTCAGATATGACAGATACTTTCAGGAATCCCAACTGCAATAGCAAAGCTTTCTTTTCATCTCTATCATCCTTCCCATCTTGATACAAAAGCTCTCATATGCGATGATAGTTTCTCAACTATCTGCTCATGGAGTTGTGTAAGAAATTAATGACTGACCAATGGTAAGTAAGGACAGCCAGAAATATTGTAATTTGAAAAAATCAAATCTGAAATTGTAACCTAGGGAGAGAAAAAAAAGAAACAGAACATTGCATCTCTTGAATCACCAGCTCCAAATAAAACCAAATTCACAAGATTAAGGTACAGCATTACACTCTCACACCCATGTACAGCCCCATTGTCCTCCCCTTCCCTGGCAGCCCTTCCACTGCAAAGGAAGGATTTTGCAACATAATACCCGTAACCCTAAATACAGAGGGGTATTTCCAGATGAATTTTACATGTAGCAATAATCATAGTTTCATGGGTCAGGAAGTTCAGAAGATTAGTGTGTTATGGCTGCAGTGTATAAAGCGTTTGCGTTAGAAGTTTCACATAGCAATGGGGTGAGATAAGCTGTGAACAGCTTTACATTAAGTTCTTTTATGGTAGTTAAAAGTTGGGGAGAAGTAAAGAGACCCCAGGTATTAATTTACCTAAAGAACAGCTGCTCAGAAAAGCCTGCAAAGTGTCCTAATACTCAGTGCCATAAAATCATTGCACCTCCAATGGCTTTTCTTTTCCCCCCCACACCATGTGTTACTCCCATTAACCTCAGGACTGTTACCATGGTCTGAACTGAACTAAAACTGGTTGCAGCAAAATAAAAAACTTATCAAAGAAATGTCTGGTTTGATTCTTACTTGGGAAGGCCTAAACCTGTAATTACAGGTCTGCATTCTGGGTTAAAGCAGCAAAACCTTGCTGCATTTCAAACCCTCCCTTTGGAGAACACCAAAACACCTAAAAATTGGGGTTTTACTGTAATATGTTAATTTCCTTGGGTTTTTTTTTCCTCATTAGCTGAGATACATCAGTTAGAAGCTTATAAAATGTCTGCATGTAATGACTGAAATGATTTTAAAAGTAACACAAGCAGCATAAGCTGTAAAGGTATTGCACTTCACAGTCTTTTTAAGCTGTTGCATAATGTGTGGTATGAGGCATCTGCCACATCTTGCCCTGGAAGAGACTCCATTACAACTGGGTAAACCAAGATCTTAAAATAATCTCAGCAGTAATTTTTTAAGATTCCTTTCTCATTTCTTTCCTTCTAAAGGACACAAAGATTTTTTAAATGAGAAAAAAAAAATATTTGTAGCACCAAAACGTTCTGAACAGACTCAAACACAGTTTTGAACATACTTCTATCCTTTTAACTTGAGTACACTGAATAAAAATACAACTTTTTTAAGTACTTTCACTGATTAAATACCCGCATGAGAAAGTAAAGCAGGATTACAGCAGCACTGCTGCCCCATTACAAACTATTATGCATGATGCTATATGTCTACAATTCTGTGCATCAACGTAAACAAATGGCATTTTGTGTTAAAGGAAATTTTTAAACAAACCAAACCAAACCAAACAACCACTCGTATGTAATTGTTAATCCTGGGTAGGTACCTCTAGTTAAAACCTGGGGAACACTGGAAGCCACATAAATCCTCAGTGAGAGACATGGTAGAAAATAAGCCCCAGTTGCTCCAGTTAAATGACATTGTGGGTTTTCAGTGAGGTTCCAAAGGGAGCTTGGAAGGCAGGAAAAGTGGGGACTGGAAAAATGAAGATTCATTTTTTAATTGCCCAGTCACTGACTTTGCAGTGACCAGGGATGTCTGCGACGAAATACTCTTCACTTTCCTAAATTTCAGAGTCCTCTCTTGCCTCAGACTTTCCTGAGAGCAGACAATTCTGCCTGGTGGTGCTGTCTGATTTATTTCTTTTTAGGAGTGAGCAGCTGAAGCATCGAACACCTCAGGCTTTTGTTAAAATCACTTAGGTGTTGTACAGAAGGAAATAAAACCACACACCAGTGCGTGATGCTGCATGGGTTTGCAGTGTCAGGCATTGGAACTGCCCACCAGGGAAAGGTTGGGGAGACTTTTCCACTCCTAAGGCAAGTCCCTCAGCAAAACTTCACTAGAAGGAAGGGATTCTGGCCCAAAAAAGACTGTGCATTTGAGTAGAATATGTCAAATATGGGATAAGATGAACGACTTGGAAAAAGATAAATAATTATTGCATTGACAAAGCAATGAGACAGACTTAGCATCCACCACCTAGGAATTGCTTTTCACTGACCAGCCACAGCTTGCTCTGACAAGGTAAGAAGCCACAGTGGAGAAGGAAAAAGTATTTATGCACGTGTGGTGTATGATTAAAAATGATCTTTTAACATTTTACACGTACTTCAAAGATTGCCTAAAAAATGCCTGTAGGCTGTAAGGAGCACTCCTGTTGACACAGTTGTGAGGCAGAGTTTTCACTATAGCCACTTCAAATGAGCAAGCACATCAGAGTGAATAAACACAAATGGCTACTTTCCAGTGGCAGTGGAGAAAGAAAAAAGGCAGGGAACTGGAGCTAATCCAATAAAAATGGGGGATGCTGAGCAGTGGAGCAGTTTGCACGTCATTATCCGAGAGGAATTCCAAATGTATCCTGAATCCAGGGGTTATACTTGGATGATCAAAACAGCTGTTTCTATATTTAAACACATTACTAAGTCTCAAACTCCTCAAGTGAGAAATATTATCAACATATTTACTATAAACACATGTATATGCTTTTGTATCCATGTTTTCTATGCTAATTTTTTCCAGACACAGCAAATAAACAAACCCAACAAAAATATATATAATAGGGCAAATAGCTCATTAGTAGGAACAAACTGTATAAAATGGTCAAAAATCTGATCTTAAAATGCAGTTAATGCAGTAAAACACAAGTATGATGTATCATTCTCATTGATTTAAATGCAGTTTTCTTGGTGTTCTTCTCCAAACCATAAAACTCAGCTCTCTTTCCAAAGACCATAGTACTGCCACTCATAGATTTTAACACACATGCCATTGACTAAGGAAAAAAACCTTAATTCTTCCAGTCTAAACTGCTGAATAGAGTAACAGTTTACTTCTACACTGTTATAAAACTTTATTGTCTTCTGCAACCACTGAGATTTTCAGCTCCTTCCCTAGCAAACGAAATTCTAAAACCAGGGCAGCTGGCACATTTTCTTCCTTCTCAGGACTCTGAAAAAACGCTTTGGGGTGAACACATGAGAGATGTCCACTTATGATGGACAGCTTCTTTTCTGAGCTTCCTAATATAATGTCTACGTAAACAAGCAAAAAGCAGAGAACAGAAACTTCAGATATGAAAGAAGCCATATAAACCCCTAATCTAGGAGCAAAGTTCTTCACGGCCAATGAGGTAGAGAGCAGCTCAGAAGGAGAGAGGATTAGCATCACAAGCTGTGTTTTGGCCAGCAGGTCCAGGGGACTGTCAGAAGATGACTTCAGGCCCAAGAAGGGTATGCCAACTGCATTATCTACAGAACTCCACTTAAATATTTCTGGTTGAACAAGCAGCTCTCCAAGTAGTTTTGAAAAGTCATATAAAACCTGATTTGGCCTCCCCTCCCACGCACCCCCAATAAAATACTAAAATCATTAGTGTTTAATCAACAGTGGGCATTAACCATGTCACAGCACCCTCTGTAAAACCACTGCTGTCATCTCGGTGTATCTTGGTCAAACGTGGTTCAGTTATGATCAATAGAGTTCACCCATCTTAATTGCTTCAGCCTCCCCCTCAATTACAGATAACTCTGCATTTACAGTTGTTTATTGTTGCTGTGGCTGTTGTAAAGCTAATCCATCCCACTAGAAAAGTAAACTCATTTATTCTAATTAAAGTAGAACTATTAAATCAAGCTAGCATCATTATAGCTTGATCTTTAGTGTTTGCAAATCCTCTGTATCACTGAGCCTATAAAACATTCCAACCACAGAAATGCTTCAACTGAGCACTCAGCACAGAACAAAGATGCAAAATCCCAACTTCGACAAGAACTAGTTTTCCTTTATTTTTTTGAGAGTGCATCTGCATTTTCCTAATAAAACAAAGGGATCTACCTCACCCTACAACATAAGCATGTTCTAAAGTCTGTATCCAAGCCAAAAGACATGCCTCTTTCTCAGGTTACCTTGCAAAATATTTCCACTCTTTTGGATGTGCCTTCCCATAGGAATTGGTTTCTTTCCTTATTGGTATTGTCTGTCTAATAGATTCATTTGCCATTTCCAAATTCACAGTAGAGTCTTAATGCAATATAGACTTTCAGACATTTCCCCTCCCTGCCATGGATACCTAAGCCTGGTTATGAAAACTAAGGTTTTTGTAGATTTATAATCTTTCTAGCAAAAGGTAAGTGAATCAAACCATTACCTACAAGACAGAAGCTCTAATTAGTGCATACTTTTAAACAAAAGTCTTTCCCAGCTCCCAGTTTTTGTTTAAAATGCTGGCAAACTCTTATGGACTCAGTATTTTTGCTCTAGAAATAGAATGGAAATTCTTAATTAAGCAGTAAAAAAACCCCAAGCCTGTCAGATAAATCACTGAATTTAAACTAGTATTTTAGAATTGGAGCTCATTAGAGGTGTGTTCTCCAAGAAACTCCTTATCTCAGGAACACCTGTGGTAATCACAACTTGCCCAGGTGAACTTGTGACCTCCAGTATGCCCTAATAAAATCGTAGCTGGGAATGGTCCTCCAGATGAAGTTATGGCAGCACACGCTTCAGGCAGCTCACAGCAGCTTCATGGAGGCTCCACTGGAGACAATTTCAGCTGGTTGACTTGCTTTTGCAAAGGGTCAACATTTTACCTGCAACACTGATAAACTGAAATCTTATTTTCCATTACCTGACGATTACTCATTTATAGAGAGAACACTTCTTGCAAACACAGAAAGCCTCTCTAGGGATGAAACCTTCTGCTTTTATTCCTCCAGAAGGACCAGAAGAAAGACATGTTTAGACTTAGCCCTACCAGTTGTCATGGTTGCCCATGTTTCTGAACAACAATGCCTCTGACAGCTCGATGCTCCCTAACTCTGCCCTTACACAGACAGGAGTGATCACGAGCATATTGGTGAGGAACATTTAAGGTTTCCTCTCCATGGAAAGTGACTGGGAGCAGAGATTGCATGTAACGCACGACTGAGCACATTCAGCTCCCAATCACCACACCAGGGATGAAGGGCAGGGTGGACACAGCAATCAGGGGCAGGACAGCACCAGGCATGGGAAGCAGTGCCTCTGCAGAAGGAACAGCAAAGCTTAATGGGTAACAAAATTATTAAAACCCACTGATCTTTCTCTAGAAGAGCAGATCCTTTTAATTGCCATGACAGCTATAAATCACCCAGAGTGAGCAGCATCATTCACAGGGCATCATTCACTTCTACCACTGGGCACTCTCCTCCTGACCAATTTCTGCTTGTCTTATTTAAGCTAGTAGGTCAGGAGAACTTTCATTTAGGCAAAATAAAATGAGATATGCCACACATCCAGAACATGTGCGGGAAAGGAGGGAAGAGAAGGAAGCCTAGCTGGAGCTGCCCTTCAGACCCAGCTCACCAGAAGCCCAGTCTTGCTAAGGGTCAGAAATACCACAGTCACAAGATGCAAACTCTCCTTCCAGTAACTCTGCTCGTGCTATCCATCCCTCCACAGAGCCAGGTCTCTCCTGTCCGCCCTCCCAGGTGACATAAAGTCAGGCTAAAATTACTACATTCTGTGCACTGCTATAAAGGCACAGCAATGTTCACAAGTGTGCACCTAGTAATTAACCGACAAGGGGTTAATTCTTATATTGCCTCATGGCATTATCATGCCTTTTGTTTCAATTTATTTTCATTACAATCAGGTGCTAGGACAGATGTTGTCAGGGCCAGAAGTGACACTAATCCTGGGCTTCTTCCACAATTGCCGCTGTTATTATTGGTTATCTCAGGGCTATGTGGCTCTTCATTCTACCAGCTATTTATTTGCACTTGAAAACTCTGCAATATTCATTAACGTGCCGCATCATTTTACAAATGAAAATGCTAAAGACAAGACCTAAGATGTGCATTACTGGCTACGTGCACAGTGTAATTAACATGCATATGATCTGTATGCAAATCACGTTATTGGAAATAGTGACTATTAGCATAACAAGTGCTTATTATTTATTGAGATGCAACTCGAGCAGGCATCCTGCTGGGGTCTGACATCCTTCGCTGAAACAGCACCATCTTTTCTTTCTTCCTTTACACATTCTTCTCTCCTCCTGAAGACTAACAGCACAGAAAAGCCAGGGAGACTCCCTTCTGTGCCTTTGTTGAGAGGGGGAAGTCTGGTGTGTTTAATTGCCCTGCAGCATCCGATGCAGTTCAAAGCCCAGCGGAGCCTCCCCGGTGCTGCTCCCTGCCAGCCCTGCTCAAGGAGCCCTAAGCACCAGCCACTTCACCTACATTATCTCTATAACTCTCAGCTGATAACAAGTTTAAAGAGTTTTTCTCTGTCTTTTTTTTTTTTTTTTTTAAGGAATAAAATGGGAATAAAGTGCGAGAAAACAAAAGCTCAACTGTGCAAAGCCATAAACCTTTCCAATGTTATGTCACCCTTCTCCTGCTCTTTACTTCAGAAGAATTTAACCTGTTAATCATCCCAGCCATGAACTGTAAAAGAAGAACACAATTCTACTATTTTGCAGTAGGTGAGCAAGGCTTTCTTGCTGGATCAGTTCACCAGCCTTGCCTGCTGAGCACTCTACATCCCTGATGCTGGCACTGCTTCCTTGCTCCCTCCCTACCCTGCAGAAGTCCTTGATGTCCCAGGGTCTCTGCAGGGCTCTTTAACCTCTCCCAGCATTTCTGGAAGAGCAAAAACTTGGGAAATTATTCCTTGCCCAGTAATTCCTTCCCCAGCCCTGCTGGGGTGCGTGTTTGTTCTCTCTGAGGCTACACCCACTGCTTCAGAGATGGCTGTGTTACAGTAATGAAATAATTAGCACGGGGAATGAGTTCAACTATTTATCACTTTGCCAAAATTGAGCTGTTTGACCTGAAATTTTCCAAGCCGCCTGCCAACCTAAGGATGGACTTTGGTCTCAGTTAACAACAGCATAACAATCCCTGAGCATCATCAGAAAATAGACATGATTTTACTATTAAGTTATACTGATCTTCCCTGAGAAACCTTGTCCTGCAATGTAAGATTTTTATTTGTTTCTGGAGGGCCCTGGAGAACAGAGTTACAAAGGGAAGCCAAAACTGGATTTGAAGAACAACTGGAAAAAAAAGAAAAGGAAAGGGAAATCAAATTTAGACAGAAAGTCTGGAGCTGAAGGTTGGGACTTGCTGGCAGAGGGGGATCACAGCTCTCCAAGGATGTTACCTGGGGAACCCTGTCCCACCTGTCTCAGCACAGAATCATAAAACAGTTTGGGTTGGAGGGGACCTTGAGGATCATCTCATTTCAATCCCCCTGCCATGGGCAGGGACACCTTCCACTGTCCCAGGTTGCTCCAAGACCCCTCCAACCTGGCCTTGGACACTTCCAGGGATGGGGCAGCCACAGCTTCTCCGGGCAACCTGTGCCAGGGCCTGCCCACCCTCCCAGGGAAGGATTTCTACCTAATATCTAATCTAAACCCACCATCTTTCAGTTTGAACCCATCTCCCCTTGTCCTGTCCTTCCACCCCTTGCCCAAAGTCCCTCTCTTGTAGCCCCTTTAGGCACTGGAAGGGGCTCCAAGGTCTCCCTGGAGCCTTCTCTTCTCCAGGCTGAACAACCTCAACTCTCTCAGCCTGTTTCCATCACAGAGGTGTCCAGCCCTCTGAGCATCTTCGTGGCCTCCTCTGACCTCACTCCAGCAGGTTCACAACCTTCCTGTGTGTGGGCAGCAGATGGACCGTGCAATTGGACCCCAATTTTCTGTTAATGCCATTTTTCTTATGCCATAATCTACTGGCCCAAATTGGTCCCTATGATCCATTCTTTCTTTGAGGTACTGAGAACTTTCCAGGCCTGCCTTCTAACCAAACACAACACCTTTACAGCACAGTGGTGACACAAAAGCAGTAACTGGAATCCAACCAGAAAGTTATTTTGTAAAAAACAGGCTTTAAGGCACTCTCTTCCCCCCTCTACTTTGGCAAGCTTTAGCTAGAACTCTTCAACTCTGCCAGTTCTGCTACTGCTACAGCAATACTTTAGAGATGTTTGGAATTTTTTTATTAAATGTCCTCTTGGTTTATAAAAAAATGTAGCTCCACAACACCAAGATGACTCCCTTGGACCCCTTGTTAATTTTCATAGTTCAATCAGCTGGGGGGTAAGTGGGAGTTCAAGGACTTCATCCTTAATTCTTTCCATTCCACTTCCCATCCCGATAGCTCCACAATAGTCAGGAGTCCCATCAACACCTTGCAGTATCTTATGTGGATTTTATTTCCAGCAAATAATTTGGCAGGACACACAGGGAGAAATATCCTTAAAGAAACAACCCAAGCAGAGGAAGCCAAAGCAGAGATCCCTGCTCCAGCCAGGCACAGCAGAGACCTCAGCTCAACCTTGATCACTGCACTGCTAGTCTGGAAGGGGAAAACAAGAAGAGAACCCAAACCCTTATCTTCTGTTTTATCCCATGAAAATAATTTTAAATCAGCCTCTCGTTCCTCTGTCCTGTTTCAACAGTGGCACAATGAGACCATCCATTAAGGCTGAGCTGTGAAATGGTGTCTCACTTTGCTATCAGACACTTAAACTAGGACTGATAAAGACAGCTCTATTTCAGTGAATTCCTCTAGAATTAAGGAGTGGTCAGTGGATATATTTGTTTAGAGACTTCATTGAAGGGAACTACACAAGGGATGACAGGATCAAAGGAAAAAAGTCAGCAGATGTCTCCTCCCCCTCCAAAATAATAATAAAAAAAGACTACTAGTTAGATTAATGCAAACATATTTTGCATTGTAAAAGGCACACCTAAGAAACTATGAGGAAAGTCCTTGCCTTCAGGACTAATAATGAAATGAACAAAGATTCATCTGGAAAACCCCTTCTAGGTTATTCCTGCCACTTTCCCTCCAATATGTGATTGTGCTTCGGTTCAGAGAGATTTTTAGGGACACAAAGAGCAGACTTCCCAGAGACTGCTTTACAAGACAGTAAGTGCCAGAAAGGTTTTGCTTCTAATCACTGTTTTTCTTGTCTGCCTTAAATCCGTTCTACTTCAAGTTATAGCTACAGTTCACTACTATTTCTGAAAATGTCCAAACAAAGTTTTGTTCTCCTCCCATGATCTCACCCAGACTTGCTTAGCCAAGCCATGTTACCTTTGGCTCCCATTTTTTTCTTTCTAAAATAATCCCTTATTCCTAAATGATTCGATAACATGCACTTTGCCATAACAAACTCAATCACATCACCATATATTGCAAGCTCCCTTGTTCCAATGGTGTTAATATCTCAAAGTGAAATCAGAGTGAGTCTGATGTCAATAAATAAGAGGAGAATGTATCCCCAGTGGGGAATGACTTCAGGATTCAAACACCTTTCATGGACAAAGATGGGTTTCAGTAATTTGTTGAGGACACAGGCAGATGTGAGGAAAGCCCACCACTGACAGCCCAAAGCACTGTTTGGAAAGAGATGAATGGCTGCAAGGGAAAGCACTTTGGTA
This sequence comes from Anabacerthia variegaticeps, assembly GCA_035583185.1. Taxonomy (NCBI): domain Eukaryota; kingdom Metazoa; phylum Chordata; class Aves; order Passeriformes; family Furnariidae; genus Anabacerthia; species Anabacerthia variegaticeps. The sequence continues at coordinate 3,098,845 of JAWWEW010000165.1, read as the reverse complement.
GCATGGAAGGGATGATGCAGGAAAGGTAAAATAACTGGGCATGACTCACAGAGAAGAATGACTGGAATTGTGCTGGTGGAGAGAGGGGAGCATATGGTATGACTCACAGAGAAGAGTGATTATTTTATCAGTCACATGCTTAGCTCATTACAGTTAATGTAAAGTCATAAAAACATGGTGTGAGAGATGAGAATGTCTCTAAAATCAAGAACTAGACAGAAGCTATTGCAGAAAGGGACCCAAACTCTAACCCACAGTGTGGAAGACACCTCTGACTCTGCCCTCTGGGTGCTGGAGGTCAAACCACCAGCATTCTTTGACCAAAAGGAATATCAAGCAGCTTCATGTTGCCATATGGCATTTTGGCTTTTAATACATATTAACAAAGCAACAGCTTGGTGGTTATAGTTAGAAGCCAACAAAGAATTTCAACAGAAATCAGAGCACAGAACTCACTGCCTGACTTCAGTTCGAAATCACAATGTTCTGACTTCAGAAAATTTCTGTCTTTCCTTTGCATGCACATTTTAGGCATTAGAAATGTGTAAATGCAGATCCACCTGACCCATCTCATGAGTCCTTTGGTTCTCTCAAAGCACAAACTGATAAATTCTCTACCTAAGAGTAAATGGAGAACACACACAGTCCCAAAACACAGACTAAG
>JAWWEW010000165.1:3062062-3091974 GCA_035583185.1 Anabacerthia variegaticeps | reverse complement strand
TCCCCGGAAACTCCTTCACATAAAATCCCAGAGCCATGTCCCTGCAAGTTCATCTGCAGTGAAACTCCACTAACACTTCTGTCAGCACTCCTGAGGGAGCCCTGCAGGAGGAGGAGATGCTGTGGGGGAAGGAGATGATGGGAATTCCATTGCCATTACAAGGCAGGAATATCTGTTTTTACATATTATTGCAAGAGTTGGGTCCATCTGAAGGTTAAGACACAACCCAGTCATGTTTTAACATTTTAAGACAAAGACTATCCAGTCTATGTCTCTATTTCAGAATAATTTTCTCTGGTTTTCTCCTTTTTTACTGTATCGTGCTGCCCCTGCTAGAGTAGTAAAACCACAGCAATGATGAGACGGGTAGTGATGGGCTGGTGTTGCTGATGGGTATTTTCTGTGACTGGAGGACAACTCCTCACCTGCAAAGCCAGAAATTACAGACACCTGCATTTAACTTTAGCTTCACTGTCTCAATTACCAAGAAAAACTGAAAACACACAGTCAGGACTTAAAGCTGTCCTTATCCTACTATAAAACTGCATAAAGAATATATTAACAAACATTTCCATTTTCTTCTCATAATATTTTCCATTGTCTACAATAAAACAGCATCTAAAAAAATTTTAAAAAAGGAAATTTGATACAGCTTCTTAAGCAATAGCCATCACCACCATGGCTGTAATTGTGCTTTCAGTGGAATCTGCCTCCTCCCAAAAGCAGTGACATCTTCTCTCTGTGCTTTGCACAACATGCCAATATTGCCCCAAACTTGATGATTTGCTTCAACTTGCTTTTCAGCCCTTCTGAAGTGGGATCCAAGTTCCCATGGTTAAGAAGGCAATCCAGCAATCTTCCCCCATCACCAAGCACTAACCCCTGTTTTCAATAATCTCATCACTGTAGCAGGATTCAAGAAATTAAACTGCAGTCAGTGAATTTAAATAGACTCCAGTCAAAGGGGTTTACTCCACAAATAACTGTGAAGCATTGTCTGCTACCTGAGCCAAAAGACATACAGATAACCTTAATTTGTTTCACAAAGGGCAAAATAACAGCGAAATACTACTATTCAGCTATTTTTGAAAGCTATAATTTTTACCATTTGTAGAAATTACTAAAAATCTGCATTCAGTGACATTGTTGTTAGTATTGATGTTTGTGTGCTCTGCATGGAAAGTCCTCTGGCTTTCTGCTCTGCTTCACTTCAAATTCTTCTTTCCTGCCCATCTCCTGTCCTGGATCCCTGAGGATTTTTTAAAAGGTCATATAGACATTTCCCTAATAACAGCATTGAGAAGCTCACATGCATTAAACAGTCACCTGTCCCAGTCACAAGGATATGATAAATCAGCACAGGTCTGAATTATCTTCCCTAAATAACAGGTTACCCAAGTAAGGAATTACAGATTTATTCAAATGAAGGTTCAAATTTTTTCTCTCTTATCTATACATAGTTATAAATGCAAGTTGCATATATGAAGGCAAAGACAAGAATGTAGTCTCAAATCAAGCAGCTGCATCTGTGAAATCAACTTAAATAACCAGATGGTAACCAAGTCCATATATATGGCAGAGACAAAACAACAGGAGATTAATTTCCAACCTTAAAAAATAACCCAAACTAAATAAAAGGCATTTTAATGCCTTTTTAAAAAAAAATTAAGATGCCTTTGTTCTAGGCAAATACAAATTGTCTTGAAGTCAACAAAAGCTCAGCTGTGTTGTGCAATGACTCCATTAACCTTGCAATCAAGCATTAAATTCAAGTGCCTTGTTTGGATTTCCCTGCTGCAGGGGAAAATGTACCTTCTAAGGTCTGTGCTTTCTGTTACCAGAGCCAATGAGCAAACCCCTCACAACTAAACTTCTCCAATTAATAACACTAGAAACTAAACCAGCAAGCATATTGCAAAAATTCCTCTGATAACTTGTTAATGATTAACCTCCTACTCACGGGTTCACAGTCTTTCACACTTGTTCTCCCATGCATTCAATTAGCATCTGCTTTGAACAAGTTAAATATAATCTTAAGTTTGCTACATGTACCAATAAAGCAACTCAGCACTCCTGCTCACTGCCTCTGTTCACAGAATGAAGAAAACAATTAGGTACTGCACTGGTTTATTCGGCTCCTTTTCCTTAGGGCCATTTTCACCCTGAAAAACTGCTGCTCAAACTAAGATTAATGTTTTGTTTACACTGCACATCATGGACACCCAGCAAGCAAAGGGGCTATTTTAAAATCACTGCCCCATTGTCAGAAAGTTCTCATCTCCTGCACAAGGTGAGTAGTTTTATATTCTAAATACAAAAGACTAAATCAAAGCAACACATAATAATATCACCAGCTCTGGGACCAAGGGTAATTCTTCTGTGATCCTGTGTTGCAGATAAATCACCAGCCATACAGAGTCTTTGTTGTGTGTAAAGCCCATCCCCTCCATGTGAACTGAAAGGATGATTTTCAAAGCTGAAACAATTCACAAACTAGGGACTACATTTCAGCGGGTCACAGTCCCACTCTAGTTGGAATATATTTAAACACACAAATAATCTCTCTTGTCAAATGTACCTAATTGGTACCTGATGTCTGGTGTCTTCAGGGGAAGGAGCTCAGCAAATTAAATGAGAGGATAATTTACATGCAAAGAAAAAGTGTTGCAAGACCAGAAAATATTGGATGGGGGAAGGAACCAGTGGCGAGGAATGTACCACTGGCTCTCCAGAAGGCTGACTGCTACTTAAACAATAATATGTGTTATCTTAGAACCAAAGCTGTGTTTTCAACAGATGCTTCTGTGACTGTGGCAGTGTCAGAGGCCACAGCAGCAGACGAGGATGACACTTGATTAGTCCCCAGCTGCATCACAAGGTGGCAGTGCCTTCACTCACAGCCCCAGTTGCGAGTGCTCGTTGGGTTTCAAGGAGCAAATTTCAGAAAGAGAGATGAGCTCCTGAAAAATCCAGGCATCCTTTACAACTGGCAAACATATGTTGACTTGTAATTCAAACTGAGCTGGGATTCTCTGAGAGGTTTTAGTTCTTTTGTTTAGATTTACCATCCTGCTCTTTACTAATTATCAGGAGGACGCCAAAGCACATTTAGTACAGCTGGCCTAGAAAACAAGGCTAGATCCTCCATCACTTGTATTTCTTTAGTAAAACATGCATCACTATGAAGAAAGTGTCATACCAAGCTCAGTCAAGTGCATTGTGTCCTGGGAATGACTTACTGGTAATGAAAAACTTTCAGTTCAGAAATTGGTTCAAACCTGTACCTCAAAATTCATGTTTTATACTCAGAGGCCCCTCATGGAAGAAAAAGGATGTGGGTCACTTACTACATCATCAGTAACACTCACCAGGCTTTGGGTCTGGAAGGGAAAGAAGCACTATATGCTGATGTCACTAAAAGCAACAGCATTTAACCCATTTATCTCAACTTCAACAGAATACATCCATCTCCGTGGGTTCCTTTATGATTGCAGTGCCATAAATTATGGATTTTCAGTCCCCTGATTCTTAATCTTTGGCCTTAACTGTTCACATTAGATCACTGGACTTGGAAGAATCAGCGGAAATCAGAACAGAACTCAACCTTTTGTATTTCAAACACTATGAAAACAGAAATTTTAAGTTTTCTCATGCTGCATCCCATCCACAAAAAGCCCAGAGGAGATCTCAGCAAGGCAATCAGAAGACATAAAATCAGCATTTATCCCGACACCTCCGCGAATACGTAACACAAAAAAACTCCAGAGGAACTTACACCCAACTACTCAGTCTCTGAATTCCCAGAGCTGCTTCACCTCAGGAGACCCAATATTGAGCAGGTGGAGTGGGAATCCAAGGCACCACCAGGTGGGAGCACCCTCTGGCCTTACCTGTCGGCGTCGCCGAGCCCCAGGGCGGTGTTGCGCTGCAGCGTCTCCCGCACCGCGGCCATCCCGTCGGGCAGGCGGTTCAGCCGGCGGGTGTAGAGGCCCAGGCCACCGTCAGTCATGTACCTTGAACACGGCAAAGCAAAACGTCACGCCCGGGAAATCCAAATAAAGGTTCAACATGTCATCGTAGCACCTGGTTTTTAACTCTCTGTTGCAATTTCCAAACTTTCCAACTAAGGATGTTACTCGGAATGAGACAGAAGGAATACTTTGGTCTTGGTTGGACTGGAGATGTTTTTTGCTTCTCATCATTCTCCATTACACTTTGCACTCTCTCTCACCACCGAGAATTGAATTTCAACATAAATGGGATGAAGGAAGAGTACTTCACTTTCATTAATGATGCCTATATGGAAGTAATCTAATATTTGTGAATGCTGTCATTAATGATCCCTTCCTGCCCCAAAAAGACATGGTTTATACCACCCTGAATTTTTCTGCATGGGCTAAAACAACACAATCAAAATCTCAAACCTTTTACAAGTTAACTGCAAAAATCACATTGAATATACACCCAGAATGAAAAAGGAACATTAAGTACTCCATGATTTACAGAAATCAAAGTTGCAGCATGAACGAAAAGCTTATTTCCACCTTGTTTTGGCTCCTACTTTGGCTGCAACAGAGACACTTGCATTTAGAAACTACTATTGATTATTACTCTTCTGAGATATTAAGAAGTGCCAGGTGTACATATGACAGTTCACAGATTGCTAAGATAGCACACTTCTTACTTTCTAGTTTAGAGAAATGACAAATTAATGTTCAATTGAACAGAGATGACACATTTCTGCCAAAGTCAGTACTGATGCAGACAGCAACAGACATCATGTAATTTAACTTCAGGAACAGCAGTAACCCAAGAAAAGAACAACTGTACAACTACCCTACACTATGGTATAATTAATGAATAAAATATTTTTATATATTAATACTGAAATTAAAAAGTTACTCCAGTCTTGCCTCATTGAATAACTTCTCAACAAGCTGCCCTACACCAATGTTGCAATAATGTTTTAAAGTATTTTGTGGCATTTCATGAGAGTAGTAAGTAAACAAGTGTCAAAATAAAACAGGAGGGGGTTTCTCTTGGTTTAGCTTCATTTCTTTAATTATTTCCGACTCCAGACATATGTGAGAGGTTTAAACTGGAAAGGCAAATCCCGCTGGCCTCTACAGACACTGGCATGGAGTGAACTCTGTGCTCCCATCACCAGTTCATCAGCCCACCCATGAGCAGCACTGCCAGTTGAGCAAACACACCATAAGGGTTTGCACACACCTGAGACTGAAATAACCCCAACAACTCCAGCACTGTGGTCGCTGTTTCCAGCATTCTGGTGGACACGTAACGTACCTCACCGAGTCAGGAGCTGATGGGATTGTATCTCCTCAATCCTTTAGCCACTCAGCAAACCAAGAGCAGCCCACAGAGTAATATCCAGATACTCAGGACACCTTGCCCTTGCTTAAGAAAGCACAGAGCTTTGTCCCTAACAGGGAGACACCTTCAGCCACAGCAAGAAGGGAGAGATGCTCTGAGCTGCAGCCAGTAACGCCTCTGCTGGAGAGATCTCACTGCAACCCTTGTGCTTCACCCAAGTCAAACGTGATTACTACATTTCTAAAAATGGGATGGTGAAGAGTCAGGAAGCCTTGCCCAATCTGCTGGTTAGCACCTCAGCCAGATGTATAAACCTGTAGAGGGCCATCCCAGGAGCAGCCCAGGAGTCTCAGTGGAGTTTAACAAAGAGGTTGCTAAGCCCATCAAGTGAGACATAAGAGCATTCTCCATTCAGCAAATCTGTAGGGACCAACTCTCCAAACTCAGAAACAAAGACTGTAAAAAGCAGGAGGAGCAGTTGCACTGTAACATATGGAATTTGCCTTAGGTCTGGCCTTCTAACTTGTGTCTGACAGTTTATAAATATTTTATCATGGAAGGACATTTTTTTCCCTAAGCTAGGAAAATAAAGGGAAAGAAGAGAGAAGTGGAGCTTAGGACCATATTGTTATACAAACATGCAAAGAGTATTTTGCAAAAACATGTAATGTACATACATTAATTGGTTTACTGCAGCTACTTGTCTGCACATGAACCACGTTTCTGTATGAACACTCATTGCACACGAACTGGAAAATGCAGCCTTTAGCTCTGCTGTCAGAGTCTGGCATATGAGCAACCCTTTGATAAAAAAGATCTACTACATCTGAAAGACATTGTTTTCCCTACCTATTGCTCAGAATATGTGAAAATATATATATTACTTTCAAGAGGTAGCCACGTTGAAATCAATGTGTTTTCACATGTTCTACGTGGAAGCTCAGCAAGATAAAATAATTCTGCAGTTTCATCAAACTGAAAACTAAGAGTCAGATTTTCATTGGTTTCAAGCACTGGCAAATCTTGCATAAGTCAGTGCAAGCTGGATGCCTTTGGCACCTCTGACCATTAAACCATGGCAGTTCTTCTAACCAAAACCATGTAAAAAAGCAGAGACATAAACAGTGACTTTTACCCCCATGCCAATGGGACAAGTTTCTTACATGCCAGAACAACACAATATAGATCTTCGTATTTTGAAACAGGTTTGTGTAATCACAGCTTGAAAGCTTTATATCTTATTTTCATTTCATGCAATATCCTCTACCCAGGAATGTTTAATTCTGAAAAGATGCCAAAACCAATGATGCCTTAGTCCTGCCTGCAACAGTGAGGCGAAGGAAGAAGGAAAGGTACTACCTTCTAAAGTCTGTGGAGAAAAGCACATTTCAAATGAATATACTTTAAATGAAAAAAAAACAAATCCCTACTACCCATTGTTAGTACAGAGGAGGTTAAAAGTTACTGGTGCCACAAACTTCCAACTATTGCTTTCTTTCTCTTCCTCTCCATCCCTTCAAACTTAAAACTGTCTTGCCTTCATGAATACAATATTATTGCTCCACATATTTGCTCTGTGGCAAATGAGAACACAACGAAGGCATATTTTTCTAAAGACAACCTTACAATATTTTACCTGGGGAGGAATAAAACCAGGAAATATTACCCTGCATGTAAGTGTAACAGTATTCAACACTATGTGAATTTATTGTACCATCACACCCACACAACAGGCAACACAAGAGTATCAGCCTCTCATCTACAATGACCCATTGCAGTCCAAATAATTGTATTAGGCCAGTTATTGATCAGGTGTAATTAATTTGACTTTTTTTACTAAAAAACATAGTAGATTTGCACTAATTGCCCTGCTCGCTTCATGCCTCCCAGGAACTCTGCCAGCACATTCAGTGCAAAAAAACCCAGCACACAGAAGTATTTTTTTACCTGCCCCAAAATAAGAAGATTAAACATACGATCTGGAGAAAAGCGTAGTATCCAAACTCTGACTTTTATACAGATGGGTAAATTCTACCAAAAATTGAATGTCACACATGCTTTAAGAATGGTACCAAAGGCTAATGGGGAATGACTGCTTTTAATGAAGTTAAATATAATAATATTTAATGAACAGACAATGAGATGGTGATGACGTCGGTTAAAAGGAGTTTCTAATCTTTCCAGGAATTAATGTTTAAATACTCATTGCTATAGTTTCACTCTTCATCAGCAAGGAAAAAAAATAGCCAAACTCCTGTCAATATGAAAAAACTCAAGTTAAACAAGAGAAGTATTATGCACTTCTAACGCACAACTGGGACTTACTGCCCACTTTCTAGGTGACAATTTTTTCCTATAAGAAAGTGGCTCCGTGCCCTGCATTACAGGCATAAAATAATTTGCTTTGGACAGCCTGGCCCTTTAAACTCCTCTTTTCTTTAGCCAAATACAGTCTTTCTGTGCCTCTGAAACTTTGAATGCCATCACAAGCCCTTCCAAGTGTAATATTTTTAGGGTATTTCTGACGCTGAAGTGATTTATTTCCCTTTCCTGAAAGGCACGCTGAGGAAACAGGAATGGGTTATGCCAGGGATCAGTAAAATCCAGTGGTCTGAATCACTTGACTTCTGCCTGCACTCCCTACTTACCCACACATACAGCCAGCCAGCAGCACACTTACTTTTATGGTCTGACAACTCTACCACTTCATATATATTCATGTCACTCCTTAATGCATGAATATGAATTTTCCAAGTTTGCAAACAGATAGCCAAGGGACAGGCATTCTTTAGTTAAGTATTAGGAAGGGAAGGAGCAGCAGGTAAGTCAGCAGCACACACCAGACTGGGCAAGCCTACCCTGATGTGCTCAGGATCACACAGCTTCATCAGCCCAAACCCATAAGTGGGAGAGCAGCAACGTGCCCCAGACTGGATTCCAGGTTGGTTTGGAAACAGCTGCCCAGGTGTCTCCAGGCACAAGACTTGCCCAGCAACCCAAGTGCTCAAAACTTTAAGGAACAAAAAGCTTGTAGGAATGACAGCTTTTGGATGATTTTGCGTATCGACACCCGCTTTGAGGTGCAGAAGTGTTCCCTTACAAACACAGCAGTACCACTGTTATCCTGTTTTCCTTTAAATCTCTCTTTTCACCAGGCTTCATCTGTCTCATCACTGCAGTCAGTCAGATGAGATCAAGAGGCTTAACAAGCTTTGAGTATCAAAGAACAGCTCTAACTTTGCCAGGCGCTAAAAACCAACAGCAGAAAACTCTCCACTGATGTTTCTGAAATATGATAAATGGGATCAAAATTATCCTGTTACTGCAACTAGGAATATGCCTTAAATCTGACTTAAAAAGAAATGGCAGCATGATGGCAACTCCAAATTTCTCTGTTTACTTTGAACCTTGTCTGAATTTTCCATCTTAACACTGACATCAGAGCATATGGTCCTTCCCCACGTTTATATCCCCCAAAGTCTCCCCAGCCTCTGCTCTTGCCTGGCCACTCTGTTAGAACACCCTCCCCACTGGCACAGCTCTTGACCTCTCTCACCAAAGGGTTGAGCACAGACCCTGATACAAGCCTGTGGCTGGGTTCAACTCCAGTCTTTGATCCCGGTGAATTTCAACAGTTCAGGAACAGGATTAGGTCCTGAGCTTTCAGGTTGGGACTACTAATACAATGCTCAAATCCCTAATATTAGACCAAATATTATCTTTCTGGTTCATAGAAGCACAAACCTATTGCTCAATTAATTTTAATTTTAGTATATATTTAAGGCAGTCTGTAATTTATAAATTAACAGCTTTTTACTAATAATTAGTAACTATTTACAATTAACAAAATAATGAATGAACTATTAATTGTTTTGAAGATGCTCAACCCAAACATGGAGTAAACTCTGAACAAATTACTTGCAGTCTCAAAACTTCTAATCACTGCTGGAAAGGAGGAGATACCCGTTCCACTAACAGGTAAGACAGGAAAAATGAGATTATGCAAAACTTAGCAAGTATATTTTACTTTCACAGTTTACTTAGGGAAACCTCTCATCTGCAAAGCACTAATAACATAAATAGCACTGCTTATTCACACTGTCCAAACTAGTCTAGAAGCAAACCAAGTTCACCTCTATTAACTGCTTAATGCTCAAACCTTTTTCTGGGGAAAAAAACCAACAAAACAAAACAAAGAAGAAATGTACAGAAATAAGTGGCTTCTGTGAAATCAACACTTTCCTGTCTGGAGATGTATTAAGGCTGCCTGGCACATAAGTCATTCAGCAGCCATCAGATCACAATTTTTGGGCACTGCTGTCCAAGGCTAAATGTTTTTTTCTGTCTTCTCAGCCTCAAGCAGTCTGCAGGCAAGGAATTCCAAGGACAGTGTGGCCTAAGGAACTTGGGTGGCTGTTGCCACTACAGGTCAGATCTCACACCTGTCCCCACATCCCTTCCCTCCAGGAGAAGGGCTCCTCATCAAACTTCTGAAGAAACCAGTCTCCTGCAGAAGGAGCAGTCTTAGGCAGATGCAGTCAAAGAGATATTGTCAATATATAAAAGAATATTAGACTGAAAGAAAGCATCTCTCACATTGCTGCACCATTCCTGTTCCAGGGGAGTCTCCTCAGTGTATTATCCTCTTTTCAACACTCACTCAAACTGTCAGCCAAGTGCACCTTAACCTCAAATTCACCTTCACCTCAAGGAACAGGCTTGCTCCACCATCACTTTTAAAGCTCTTTTACAAATCTAGTCAGCCCAGACAGACTGGGCTGAAGTCAGGCTGGAAAACACCCAGGAGATCAGTCCTCTCAGGTGTGCAAACATCACTGTGGACCCTGGGAAATGTGGGGAAACCCTTTATTTACAAGAGGAAGACTCTCAGAGCCCCAGGCACAGGCTGAGAGCCTGAAGGCAGGGGAAGGCTCACCAGAATCAGGCTCTTCTTCAGTGGAGCTTTGCATATGCCAATTTTGATTTAAATGCCTAAATCCTTTTTCAGAATCTATTTCAGTGAAAACCACAGAAATAAGCAGTGCAATAAGGGATCTATATTTCATTCTCGTCTTTAATTTTATGCAGGAGAGGAATGACCTGTGACCAAAGGGGAGTAAGGAGGGAGTGCTGCTTCTCCAGAGGTTCTCAGCAGCATCTGCAGCAGAGGAACTACAACTTGGGATTCCCACTCTTTTCCTGCAGATGATCCATATGGACACAGTGTGTATGACTCCATCCCCCTCTACTGGCTAGCCCCAGACTGGGACTGTATTTTGTCCTTTAGAAGCTGCCCTTTCACTCAGATTACAACAACCTGTTGTCACTGATACAGCAGTTCAAACACTGCTGGGGTGTTTATTACAGAAGGAGCCCAGAGCGGGATGATTGCTATTAAATGGTTTTTTGGTAAGTGTTAACAATAGGATAGTATGTAGAAGTAAGAAAAAGATAATACACCATAAACTCTGAGTTAATTTCATTGATTAACACTATATGTGACCTAACACAGCTTTTACTACCATTATACTGAATAAAAGGTTTGATTCCAGCTGATGTCTGAGGTTATACCTTACAGGCCTACGTTGTCTTCCTGAATGGTACACTGCAAGAAAAGCTCTACGAGAGCATGTTATGTGAGCTATCATTTGTGAGAAATGATAAAACACTGTCTTATTGATTAAGCTGACACAAGAACTATTCCTGAAATGAGTGCAATAGTTAAGAACACTTAAACCAATGTACAACCTTAATACTACTGAAAATGCTTGTGTGATATCCTATTCATGTCTCATGTAAAGAACTGTAAGTACAGTTCATGGAATAAGAATACTACTTTGATTTAAACACTGCCATAATTTTTTCTTTTCATTCTTACAGCACCCAGATGTTTATGATTTTAAATCCAAATTCAGTTTTCAGTTTGGTTTATTACAAAGTCAGAAGTCAAGGTTTCCTTATACCTTTTCATTAAAGTCAAACTTTTGAGTTTGCTTGCCTGACCCCTTCATTATTTGTGTTAATTATCCATTTACCATATATAGATACTATTCTGCAATGCTGAAAAGATCAGAATGTAAAAGACGACAGCCCTAGCAAGAAAAAAGGCCGTTCAAATAAACACTCTGCTGAAGCACAGAAGAAAAATAAAATAAACCTCCTAATGAGTCTTAGTCATGTTGAAGTGTTAGAGACATATAAGGAATGCAGTTTTACACATCCACTGCATTTAGATGAAGACTTCAAAAAACACCAAAATCACAGCATTTGAAGAGCAACGTCCAGTAAATGACTAACCCACTGGAACTCAAAGTGCACAGAAAAAATACAGTGGTAATAACCATGGCAAGAAATAGGTCAGAAGAGACTTCACACAGAGCATTGAATCAATGCACACATTCTCAGCTCAGCCACTACTGTTTTCCAGCCAGCCATGTGTTACCTGGAGCAGCAACCATTCCTGTTGCACCTTAGAAGGAAAGGGTTTCTCCTACCTACTGTTACCAATAACAGATTCTCACGAGCAGCAAAAAGCATAGTCCTTCTCTTTCTCTGAAACCTCAGCCCAAGTGAAGGTCTATTACACCACGTGTGACCCTGACATCTGAAAAAGATGCGTCACTGTCTGACTGATAAATAGCACAAACCCAAGAAACTGAGCTGCAAGGATCCTCCACATCTCAATTACACTTCAACATTCAATGAAATCGGTCCTCAACTTCAGCTCTTCTTCACCTCCTAAGAGATACAACTCCCAAATTTAAGCCTCCTTCGGAACACCATTTAAATGATGGGTTTGGTCCAGGAAGGGCACAGTGCTTCTGTGTGGGTTTGACAGACATGAGCAGAAGGAGGGGTAAAGCCTGGCTAGCCAGTCCAGAGTGGCCTGTCCTCCCTTTTTAGCATCCTTCATTCGTGTACCAAATTCAACTGTTTGCAGTGCTTGTGGAAAGACCCCTGGGGAGCATAAAGGTTTGAATAAACAAGAAGGAATCCTAATCCCACAAGCACTGTGCACACAAGCACGTTAAGAGGTTGTGGAAATCGAGATCTGCAATGGGAGCATATCAGCCCCAAACCATCAAATAAATGGGCAGGTTAATAAAAAGGCAGAATGTCTCCCCCCCCCTGCCCCCAGCCACTGCACCCATGGAAGGTGGCTGCAAGGACAATTTTAGCACAGTGGCCCTGAAGATCAGATGCAGGCTGTGCCCTTCTGGCCTTGTCTAACAGCTGAAGGAGCAGTGTGTTGCTAGGCTGGCCAAGTGAGGTTTGAGAGAGTCACTAGGCAACATTTCTTAATGAGATACACTCAAATGAGTGAGCTGGGCATGCCCCAAAGCCCAGCCTGGCAGGCACCCTCAGTCCAGGCTGCTCACTGACTGCCCTGCCTCGAAGTTCAGGCTCTCAGGCAACTGGGCTGCCAAATCACTAAACCCACATTTGGTTGGGACATCTCTGGAACAGCCACACCTATGCAAATGATGATTTTGACAAAGGTGTGTTTGCAGAATCAAAGCCATTTCCTGAGAAAACCTGTGCCCAGCATGGTTAATTCTGCATAGAAAGCTGCATACTGAGGTAGTGAAAACAGGGACAGAGGATTAATGAAATTAAAAGAAAATAATTCTAAAAGGCTTGACCAGCAGCCCTGTTGGTGCGTCCTAATGACAGATAAAAAAGAAATTAACTCTAGGGGTGGCAGGAGAGACAAAAAAGGTATGTTAGTAGCTAAAGAGAGACTGAACTGGACTAAACCTTCTGAACAAACTCAGAAAACCCATGAGAATTAACAGCCTCACCTGGGGCCATCCTTGGGGTAAGACAGGTGAGACACTTCTGGGCTCTGAGGTGCCACTTTCTGCTGGGGCTCTGAGCCCTGAGCTCAGCCACCAAATCATTACAGTGGGCTGGGGGCTCACTCCCCCCTCACACAAAGCCCCGTCCCCTTGCTTTATCACTGGGTTGCGTTTTAGCTCCCGAAATAAGGCAACTTCTTACCTCTGATCCACCCCCTGGAGACTTCCTTAGTTTAAGAGCTGTTTTCTGGCCGTTTGGCAAAGATATTCCTCCTAACCCTAAGAAAGCAACCCTGGTGTCTGCCAGAGCTCTGCTTGAGCCCACTCACTAAAGGAGGCCAAACGAAACTTCCCATGACCCAGTACATTTCAGAGAAAGCATCAGGATCACAGGGCTAAAATAGTTTTTCTTGGCTATTGGATTTATTTTGGCTGTAACAAATATTTTGGCTCCCCTCCCTATCAGTTTGCCAATGAAAACACAGATCCAAGGTTTTCAGACTGCAGGATTGCAGCAATTCTGAAAAATGACAAAGTGAAACACATACCAGCTAATAAAGAGCTATTCATGCTTTAAATACCCTCTTGTGCTGCTCTCCACACACTGTAACAGCTCCTGGAAATAGTGAGCCTCTTTGCCCTAATGCTGATCTTGGTGATTTGTTCTGCAGCAAGTCACACAGATGCTTTCCTTACAAGCAGACTCCCTAAGCATTTTATTTCTCCTGTCCCACAAAAAGTCAATGCTACCCTATTTTTTTTACTGTTTGGATTAAACTGACATTGGGGAAGATAACTTCTGGAACGGGCTGCCAGATGTCTGTTCACACTGGAGATGGTAGCCCAGTGCCATTAGACGTCACTGAGATTCCCCTCATTTTTTAATCTCTCCCCATTAATAGTGTGATTATATCCAATGCTGTTATTGCAGTTCAGCACTGCAACATTCCTTTCCTGGGGAATTCCAACACACCATTACTCTCCACACACTGTGGAACCCCAACAGTGTGGGGCTGCTTCCAGCATTGCTCCCTCCAAATGCCCAGTGCAGCAAGGAGAGGACCCCCAAATTTCCCACCTCCAAACCCTGCCCACCACCTGGAAATGGAGCTGGATCTTTCCAACAGTGCTATATAAAGTGCTGAACTAACTCATATTATTCAGCAAAACAGGCTTTTTTTGCTAAAGGTAAAAGATGTGGGAAAGAGAAATACATTTCTACACACTTCTTGTCCTAAGAACTTTATACTGAGATCTCATTCATCAATCTGTGGAGAGTTCTGTGACTAAAAAGTGAAAGTTATCTCCCTCTAAAAACTAGTGGAGGGAAAAAGAGTCAGACACTTAGTTTAAGAGGTCCTAACACAGCTAGGAGTGAAGTGGGGTGCAGTATATGACTCTTTCTGCAAGATTCATCATTCTCAGTATTATTCTTGGTATTAACAAAAGTACCAACTGGCAAAGCCGTTTTATTACACTGTTGGTCCCTCAGACCCAGAATCTAAAGACCACACCTGTACTTTCAGATGGACACCCCCATTTTTAACCTTGCAGAATGAACAGACAGACACAGAAAAGGAAGTGAGACACAGAGATGAGCAAAGGCACAGATTCCTCTGGTAACACCTTTCATAAATTCAACAGCTTTCTTATTCCTTTTTTCTCCTCAACCTGGAATCTGAACTTTACACACTTGGTAAAGATCTGCAAGGACTGGAGCTCCTCTGGGATATAAGCAGCAGAAGCCTTCACTGACACAGTTCTGCCAGGGGTACTGCTCACCTCCTGCTCAAGGTGTTTTATAGAAACCATGGTGCTACTCATTTTCCTCACTTCCAGACCAGAATTGCAGGCACAGGTTCGAGTAAAATTCATAGTCCAAAGGAAAAGCAATAAACATTACAAAACTCAAGTGTAAGTTGATTTATTTCAGGACAAGGTACTTTAGTGATATGATGCATTATTAATGCAGCTGCAGCTACTGGTGCTTTATCTGAAATAGAATTTCCTACTGGTTCTTGCATCAGCTGCTTCAACATATGCTTCCCTAACAAAGAATTAAAAATAAAGTGTCTGACTTTTCAAAAATGTCCAAGAATTCACAACAGACAGAATTAATGGACGTTTCCAGATGGTGTAACTGAACTGGCTAAGTTAGTGACAAAGCAGCAGCTGGATTCCAGCTTTCTATTCCAATAAAAGACACTAAATCTCACAAGAAATGTCACTAGCAACAAAATTACAAAAAAGCAAAGGATGTAAGATGGCCAGACAGGGAAAAGGCTGATGCACTTGAGCTAAGAAAAAATGACTGTATGTTACAGTAGAACTGAAAATAGACACGCTGAGCTGAATACTGACTTCAGAGCAAAGAACAAATGCTCTTTCCATTCAAGAGAGAGATAAAATGTTCATGTAAAACCTTGTTAATAATGATCCGTCACTGCATATTTCTGCCCACTAACTTGTTCCTTAAACTCTATTTGATGCATACAACTATTTTACCTAACACAGAGTTGCAAACTCATTTCCTTCCAGTGAACTGTCCTCTCAAAGTTCAGACAGCAAGAGTTCAGTAAAGAATAAAATATGCCTCGCTCTCTCCATCTCGTGGGCATCAATGAATGTTGCAGCATGTCTGACAACCACGATGAACTCTGACTCAGGAAAACATTGAATCATGTACAAGAATACCTTCATATATAGGAATATTTTCTTAACATGCGCTGAAATCATGTGTTTAAATCCCACTGATTAAATTAACTGGGACAATGAGCCATCTCTCCAGACACTTATTAAAACTAGCAGAACATATTTGGGGTTGGTTTTAACCATCCCTCCAAACGACCACATAAATACGGCGCCACCAAGGAAGCACCACCCCGAGCAGGGCACTAACTTACCCGCTGGTGATGTCGTCGGCCCTGATGTTCTTGCCCAGCACGTCACCATCGCTCATGTAGCCTGTGGCATCCATGGCGATGCCCTCCAGGTCGATGTCGTCGGCGCCCTTGTCCGAGATGTCCAGGTGGCAGACGCCGCTGCCGCGCGTGGCCAGCTGCCGCCGCAGCGGCGCCGAGTACACGTAGCGCCCCGGCTCGGCGCTGATGAAGCGGCTGGCGTTGCCCCGGGGCGGGTACCCGTTGCCCATGGACGGGGCATCGCCCGCCTGCAGCCGGGGGCTGGACTGCCCCAGCCTCCAGGACAAGGGGGTCGGGCGGCCCGTCAGGCTGAGGATGCTGCGGCCGCTGATCTCGGTGGTGACGTTGGTGTCGAACGTGGTCTCCAGCGTGCTTGGGAAGGAAGAAAGAGACCGTGTGCCGGGTGAAACGTGAGGTTTCAGGGCACCACGAGACCCTGAGTGCCCGCCAAGCTACAGCCCGTGGGTAAGAGCACCAAGAGAATCTGCCTGCTACCACACTCTGCAAGGGGGACGTCCATTCCTCCACATTCCTAATCAGTGACACCCCTGCATAGGGACCACCAGGTGCTCAACATACACGTGAGAAGGCTTAAGCAGGAACCTTTTAATGGATTATCTGCAGTATCAAAGCATAACTTCTTCATCTCCAATCATATGTAACTCAATTGTACCACAGTTCTGCCACTCTACGCAAGGGAGTGGGATAATAAGATGACTAAAGGAAAACCAGCTAAAGTACTACTTTTTTTTTTTTCGTCTACATTCATTAAAGTCCTAAAGCTCTGGAGACATGTACAGCACCAGCATGAAAGCTATTTCTACATCTAGGAGAGGATTAAATGAAAAAGTAAAAAGAAAGGCCGAAAGATTTCTTTTTCAAAATATATCTTGGACATTAACAAACCAGTGAACGAAATAGGAATTGTTTTGCAGAAGTTCAAACCCAAACATGGGAGCAAACACAGAAAAAAAACATTAAATTGTGTTATATATGCATGAATTGAGTATATTTTTTAAAATATTGATAATATTTATATACAGAACCCTAAAAATGGGACTGCTA
Organism: Anabacerthia variegaticeps; assembly: GCA_035583185.1. NCBI lineage: Eukaryota > Metazoa > Chordata > Aves > Passeriformes > Furnariidae > Anabacerthia > Anabacerthia variegaticeps. The sequence goes on along the minus strand of JAWWEW010000165.1, from coordinate 3,074,855 downwards.
CACCATGAGATTTCAGGTGATAGATTGCAAGCCTACACCCTGAATGCTCTCAGCTTCACTGCAGCTAATCCATAGCTGCATCTCATCCTCATGAACTCTTTTCCTTTCCTGCTCAACTAACAGTGTCACTATTTTTTGTTTATTGTGGATACTTTTAAAAATAAACAGCACTGTACCATTCACAATATAATGTTACATATATGCTGCAAAAACCTACATATCTGCTGGTTGTAGTAATTAAATCATAATGAGTTGTTGCATTAATTGAAATTTGAAAAGAAAAACAGCAATGGAGTCCATCTTTGCAAGCCCTGCCTCAGTTTTAGATACAAAGGCAAAACACAAAGTGTTCCCCCAATGAACTCATTTAGGACTGGAGACCCTAAGGCCCCAACATCATTGGGGGCCAAGCAGCTTATTCTCCCAAACTTCCTGTTCAACACTGAAAATATCTAAGTCACAGAAAGTCTAAATGAAATAGAAGTCTTTGTTCATTTAGAGCATATTTTAAATACTGCTGAAGATTTCCAAATGCTGCTTTGCAAAATAAACCAGTTACGTTCATGGGTGACTAAAATTAAAAGAATTTGTTTGACCGAAGATTGGTCAGGAATTCAAGGTATCCACTTGATAAAGTGGGTCAAGCACAGTCCACCTGCTTATTTAAACAAAATATTACACATAGGAGGAGAGGGGTGTAATGCACTCCAGCTATTCAACAGTAAGATGAAGAAACATTTTGGCTTATATTCAAACATTTAGCTGACTACTCTCCACCTTTGATTCAATACACAGCCCACCCCATCAATTACTCATCCTACATCTCAGTAACCCATGCACATGATTCACAAGTATTTTCCATTGCCAGTGTCAATCATTTTTCAAGGATGTACAAGCACAATTGTTTCCCCATGACCACAGCTGTGGCCATACCTGTGGGTGACCTGGGTTCCCCGTAGGCTGGACATGGTCTCCTCCAGGTTCTGCCGAAGATCAGCGATGTTCTTCACCGTCCGCAAGCGCCGCGTCTCCGGATCCTCTCCTACACGGAAGGGAAACCAGGAGAAAGGATAAGGCAGGAAACAGCACAGAACTGAGCTGCTGCCTGTGCCTGAATCGGACTCAAATACATTTTTTTACTGCCTTTCTAAATTGATTGTGATTGAATTCCATTCCCCTCTGCAGGCACCTGCATCATCACATCTCGACTGAGATGAGCTCTGTAGGGTCAACTGCATTACACAGGCTGCCTTTGAGATGTTTCTGTGCTGTCACCTCCCCATATGGCCCAGTTTAAATTCTGGTTAGCCTTTAGCCTCATTAGAATACATTCTCCATCAATAACACCCTTTGCATCTCATATATTGACACAATTAACATCAACCTGACACAGCCAGTTTCTCCAGTGCTGTATTTTCACTGGATTTTCTTTTTCCTTTTTCACGCAGAGCTCATTCTACAGTAACAGCTTTCCAATCAGCTAAAGTGTGCTGACTGGGTGCTCCATGCTGAGTGGTTTTTCAGGTGAAATAGCAAAAGGTTTTGCTTGTCAACATCACAACACAGTTACCTGAATGTGCTGCATGACATAAAGTTGGGGGATGACTTAGTTCTCATGGCATTTAGAAATCCTGTCCTTTTTAAATACTCTCCTCTAAAATGCATTTATGTCCTACTCTTTAAAAGTACAGTTTATGTAAATTTAAAAAAAAAAGTCATCCTAGTGCCTCAGCATAATTTCTTCTTTTAAAATTACTTATTTGATTAGTGCCTCAGCATAATTTATTTACATGCTCTCAGCTGTCCATTCAGAAATGCTCTGGTTGCCACCTCAGCTGAGCTTTATAGAGTTAAACCTTCTAAGAGACTGAAGAGAAGGGGATTTCTAGTAGTGCCAGTATATTCTTTGTAAGCTGAAAGCTGGAACAGAAAACCTCCAAAAAGCCATCACAAAGCTCCTGTTAGGCACAGAAGGACATGATTTCACTCTAAAGGGTTTACAACTCATGACTAAAGAAAATACTACAGGAAATGTAAAACTTTTTACATTTTCTATCCACCTTCTCTGTACAAGTGATGCAAGTCATCCACACAATTGCTAGTTTACATGGATCCCTATATATTACACACATCAGGTGTGTTAAGAACCAGGTAAAAAAGCTGTTGTTGGAACTTTCTGCATTCTTTGCCCCAAATTTCATGTTTTTAAAAGACGCCAGGCTGGTGGCACAGAAAAACACTCTTACACACTGTTGCCTCCAAAGCAGCAGTGGCACAAATTACTGACCAAAGTGCTTAATGTCCATGTTAGCAATTTTTTTTCATCTGTCTCCATTCCCTGGGAAATCATCTCCCTGAGTTACAATTCACTTAAGCCAAAGGGTCAAGCAATTTTGGTCTAGCTGGACTGGAAACATCCACCTAACAAGACTGATTCCTTTAGCCTAAGGGTGTCTGGGACAGAAAAACATTTTCTATACTCGCGGATCTACAAATTTTTGCAGTAAAAAACATAAAATATTTATAGGCCTTTAGCTTAACAAAGGTCACAGTGCTCTTTTGCAGAAAATTTCTCTCAGGATGGCAAATGGTAGGTAACTTCTTAGGAGAACACACAGGAGACAAAGTGAACCCATTTCTGTTGAGACCACTCTTACGCCTAAACTGATACTAAATTTTCACCCAAATGATGTTCCTCTGCTTGAATTATAAGCATACTTAAAAGACAGATACTGAATAGTGCCACTAGAACTTAATTATGAAATCACTTAACTCCTCATGAGCAGGCAGGATCCTTAAGTGATTCCATTTCCATTCCTCCCTATCTATGCTCTCTCTTGTTTTATATGTGCTTTTAAATTAACACCTGCTATGCAGGGAGAGAAGAAATCTGTCCCTTATTTCTCCTAACTCACTTGGGTTGAGGGACTCTTTTGCCTTGTTGGCTCTGTTCCCCCCAAGAGCCCCTTCTGGATGCTGGCTGTGCACAGCTGGGGTTTGAGGTTGTCAGCTCTCTTCCTCTTTTGGATCCCCAAACTTACATATTCTGTGTGAGTAATAGTTTGTATTTATACAACACCTGGCATTAAAGATTAAAGCGCTTTAGTTGTCTATGAAAGCTTCTCAGTCTACAGGATGAAATACATCCTGGTTAGGCAATATGATGATGATGAAGAAGAAGTAATACTGAAAAATTTTTCTTCCTTTGGACTCTCATATTTAAATATAAGCCCCAAAGCGTTCTCAAGGACTTTATCCCCCGTGCCATTTGTTTGCTTTTCAAGTATTTAATCCACCCATACATAAACTGTGCACACAGATACCCTCATTTCTGCATTCCTGAAGCCCTTTTCCTCACCAAGACTCTGCCTTTTACCTCTGCCATCAGCACATGTGCACACAGGTGTAAAGGCAGGATTGATAGAATATGTCATGCAGTATGAAATTAATCCGACTGTGAGACTTTTATCATTTCTCCAAGAGGGGCATTCAGTTTCAAAATCCACATTAAACTGGAGGACACTGAGACTAAGGAGATGAAAAAAAACTGAGACATTCTACAGATGGGATATGCTGTAATAGCATGCAGTGAGCAAAGTCACAGCTATTGCTGAAATTGGAGCAGGAAGAGACTTGAATGTGACTTTAAAAACACATTTTAGACCAAATAAGATGCTACTGTATATCTACACAGTAACAGAATATGGTTGCTAAAAATCACTTTGTTATATTGATAAGCTTCAAAATTTTTGCTAATTATCATATACCTCTTACAGTAGCAGGAATTCTAGACAGATATATGAACTACTTTCTAATTTAGGTTGTTCATATTCTAGCTACCATCAGTTTCAGCTTCTGTATGCTGGACACCATAAATTGTAGAAATTAATTGATTGTAAATTCATTTTGGCCCCCCCCTGTTGCTGCAAATGCTATTTCTCAAATTGATCAGATTCATGTGAGTGATACTGAGATTCCCTCAAATCCGGAAATGAACTAAAGCATCAAGGAAATAAACTTGATCTTTTCTCTGAGCTCCACAACAAAGTTTTAAAAAGTAAACAAGAAATACCAAATGTTTGGGAACACTTAGGATCCTTATAATAGCTTCATCCTGAAAAATGCTGCAAGCCTCCTAGGGAAACATTAAGTCCACAGAATTCATCATGATTTCAAGACATTTGGGGCAGACACCATTGTGCTGAACATGAGCATCTAGGATTCAAATTACTGACACCCAGTTGTCATTGCTGAAGAGCTGAAAGAAATACTGTAACTACTGAGAACCAAAGCATTAGCAATAAACCCAACTTGCTTTAGCCCACACTCTCTTTTAACCAGACCACAGTCAGTAACTGGTCATGTCACTAAGACGTACCTGAGAGGTCTTCGAGAGCAGGCTGGGCAGTTTTGACATAAAGAGCAGAATCCATGCTGACCCCTCCTGTGCTGGCCTCGGCTGTCACGTTCCCTTCATTGTCTGTCTGGGATCTGGAAGGCAAAACAAACAGAGATGAGCAGGCACTCTCCATCCAAAGTACATCCAGAACAACAACGAGGGGAGTGCACCTGCCAGCAGCCACTCTGTCCCGCTCTGCAGAACAGACCAGCAGCCTGATTTTACATAATTCATTAGTCCCATGTTGAATTATGTCCTGGAAATGGAAACGAGCACTCAAGTGTGAAAAATAAAAAATTCATAGTCAAAGATAGGCTTCACAGCTTCTGACAGGGTCTTAAGACATTTGGATTTCCAGCTGTATTTTAATTATCAATAACACCAGTTGTTGTGGTTATTCTGCTCCTCTCTAATAAAGTCTGTATTACACGAAGATAAAGCAGGTAGTGTGTGTTGGCATCTCACAGTCCTGCTAGTTTCTCTTCAATAACTAGCACTTAGATTTTAAAAGCAATGACTGGGTAAAATCCACTTCAAACTCCAATTTCCTGTCTGGTATTATGGCTGTCAGGTAATGAAAGATGATGTTGTAAGAAGCTACTGTCAGATTTGATTAATATGTTCTGACTCATTTCACTTTACTAATCGTGCTGCATTTTGCATTTGCAGAGCCACACAAACAAACATCTGGAAGGGTAAGTGCTGTACAAAAGTGAAGACACAGTGGGGAATGACTATTGCAATATTCTTAATTTCAGTTGACCCTTGGAACAGGATGCTCTGCCTGGAGTAGGGGTAAAACAACTCCAACAATAGCCTATTTTCAAAGCTGTTGGTAGTGAAAGGAGAAAGGGGCCTCATGCTGCTGAATTCTGGTGTTGAATAATGTTGAAACCAGCCTGACTCATCAATCCCAAAGTTAAACATCCTGATAGTGAGGTGAAGATAAAGGAACAAAGAAGTGATATTAATGATAACTTAACTAAAGGTGGTAAGCTGACACAGCTGGCCAGGAGACAAATGACTGACAGTCCATCACTTGACTATTAAAGTCCAGTGCCACTTTCTAACAGCAGGGTCTTGTGACACACCCCTTCCTGGAGTGTGTGTGGAGATTCCTCCTTTGAGAGGGGGTGCTCTCAAGGCTGAGCAAAAGCAAAGGTCATTGGTATGGGTAACATCAATCTCTACATAATAATTGGTTTTGCTAGCTTTAATATCATTCCTTCAACATTGTTTGAAATAGTGCACTGTACTATACTAGTAGTTATAGCTTCCCATACTGTGTAGTAAATAATTCTGATTAAGATATTTCAGTCTAGTCATTATTGTAATAAATACTTTCTTTTTATATAAATATATCTGGTTTTCTATCCCTAACCCTGCAGGGCAAAGTTACACAAAAGTTCAATTACATCTATATAATCCTTTAGACATGAACAAAGTTGCCAAAGTCTGGGGCTAAGACTGGGTCCAGCCACACCTGGACTCCTCTGAGGAGGAGTTTAGAAAGCAAGGGGGTCCTTTCTGCAACTTGTGACTCAACAGAAGAGGAGCTTAAGGAAGGGAAGGATGTGACAAAAGTCTCCCAAATCATGAGCAGCAAGAAGATGATGAAGACAGAACAACTGCTTGCACCCTCTTCCTATGAAAGAATTAAGTGGTGTCAAAGAAAACTAAGAGACAGCTGTCCAAACCAAAAATCCCACCATCCGACTGAGGAACTTCTTGTGTCCTTAGGAATCTTTGCTGTTGATGTCCCTCTTGTTACACTTCCCACTGTCTAACAGAAGATGCTTCAAACAGCAACTGGACTAGGCAAAGGTTAGTTGTGACCTCATCTGGCCGCTCCTTTGCTCATCTCATTCAAGGTTAATGCACAGAACATCAGACTTGTTGTCTGGCCTTACCTATACTAGGGAGTGGTTTTTATTATTTTTTTTATTTCCCATTCCTGCTTATAGTGAGGCAGCTTCACCACTGTTACCCACAATGAAGACCACGAGTGCATCTACATCGTAAATTGGTGTTGTCACAACTTTTAAGGCTATGGTGCACGAAACAAACCTGATACATGTTCTTGTACCTGGTCAAGGTGTTCGGATTCTCATCTGATTCTTACCTGTCAGCAGGGCCAAACACAACAATTATTCCCCCTCCCATCCATCACAACTTCTCACACCTCTTTTTCTGGCAGCCTTCACCCTCAGGTTTTGTGCAAATCCATGAACTGCCTACCCTCTAAAGACAAGAAACTTCTAGATGCAGCAGCATTTACCCCAAAAGAGTGTCCCCAGTGACCCTCCCGGGCACCCCGCTCGCAGAGCCCGCCGGAGGAGCGTGCCATACCTGTACATGAAGGGCGCGACGGTGGCGGTGTTGGGGTGGCTGTATTGCTGCTGGGGCTGAGGTAGCTGAACGCTCACGGTATTGCTGCCCGTGGTGTGCGTGCTCACGGCGGGCCCGTTCACAGCCTGGCTGCTGCCGCTGCTGTGCAGCCCGCCTGCGCCTTTGCCCTCGGAGGAGGCGAGGCTGGACGAGGAGCTGGAATGACGGCTGTCCAGCTGGGACTTGGGATGCGCCAGCCCCGAGCTGGCTTTCCCGCCGCCGCGGCTTCTCTCGCCTTCCTTCGCAGCAGCGGGGGCACTTGAGGATTTCCCTGTGGTGTTTTTCATTCCTGGTTTTGGTATTCCACTGTGCGAAGGGGCAGAGGCCTCCTTCTTGGCACTGTTCAGCTTCCCTCCTTTAGGGATAAAGCTTGCGATCTTGGAGGACTTTTTTGGCATCTCTGTTATTACTAGCGCTGTCTGTTCTTCTTTTGGTTCCTCTTTCAGGTCCGGCTTTTCTGTGATAGACGTTCTCTTTGTAATGTCTTTGCTTTTATCCTTTTCTTTCTCTTTCTGTTTCTCTTTCTCATTACCCTTCGGAGAACTTTTCTTGTTAGTTAGTGCCCGGCTAAAAGTCCTTTGTGCAATTCCCTTGAGTGCAATTTTGGGACTACTGGACATGGATCCCGGGTTGTTCACGCCCTGATTCGCAGCATCGATCTCGTCGCTCTCCTCAAAGCTGAGAAGAGCCTCCAGCTTCTCACAGCTGTTGTCCCGAGACGCCGGGCACTCCAGCGTCGTCCCTCCTGCTTTGGAGCCTCCTTTGCTGTTGAAGAGCTTTAACTTCTCAAGCATGGATTTCTGCCCGTTGGGAGTCGTTTTGGCGATGTCCGAGGGTGGCTTCGGAGGCTCCACCGCCGGCTGCTTTACAGACAGCATGGAAGACGTAGCTGTGTGCTTAGCACTGAGGGACTTGCTGCGCCAAGGCTTAATAGCAGAGCTGGGCTGAGGGATGGCTGAGGAGTTATTGCAACTAACAGTGCTGCCGCAGCTTTGAACTGAGGATGAGACATTTTCATTCATTCCTGTGGGCTGGGAGGCTGTGCTGTCTGCAGGCTCTGGAAAAAACACACACACACACGAAAAAAAACAACCCAAAAAAACCAACATGGTAGTACCTGGTATTACAGTTAGAATGAGATTCTTTCTGTAATGAAACATTAAGAATTTTACACCAGTAACATTAAGAAGACACATATCAGTATTTTCAACCTCAGTATAACTTAGAGAAAGTAAAAGCTGGTTTTCTTTTCCTACCCAGCAGAACAGCAGTGAGCTCCTACTGTATAATTTACATTTACTTGCTGTTTCAAGAAAAAGAAGGAAAAAAAAGAATCTCTTCCAATTCAAACCAAAATGTGTTTTGCAATGTGTTCTCCCTTATTAAGTCCATAATACTTTTTCATTAGCAAAAACACAGCACTATTTTCTAACCAAGGGTTCCCTCTGCTTTTGGCAGAATACTTGCTGTACAAGTTTGATTCTTAGAAAAACCTCAAACGTATAAAAAAAATATGCAGGAGTAAGGAAAAAAGTAAAACTGAAGTCTTTTCAGTTATTGGGAGTGGTGAGATTTTCACATGCAAAAGGTAGAAGAAGCCTCCACGTACAAAAAGAAAATCAATTGTGTCCTTTTGCAATGAACCTAAATTAAGTATTACTACATATCTTAATCCAGCTGCAAGAGAAACTTGTGGCAGTAACTGTACAGCCCTCCCCCTGCAGAGAAAACAAATCTTTTATTTAGTTAGTTCCTCCTAATAGTATTTGTTCCTGTTAAGGAATCAGTTCAGAGCTTAAAGAGAGCTTGAAAAATCACACTCACCTACCAGTGGCCACTTCTCCTCTGAAGTTTCCCTCTGCAGAGTTTCCTTTCTGGAGATGTTACTCTCTCAATTATCACAAATATGCTTTCTGTTGAACTGCTCATGTTTCCAATTAGGTTTTGTCATCTGTGTCTGTTCCCCTGCCCAGCAGCCTGCTGGGGATTAACGGCTCTTACCTATATTTCCCTGCCCTCCTCTCGCACTAAAGTAAACTGTGTACAGAGCTGCATTTTTTTAATTCAAAAATCAACAGCAGTGCAGAGCGTGCGCTCCCGGCAGCAGGAGCAGCCCTGGGAGGGCAGCCCTGTAAATCACGAGCTGCTGCAGCCACACAGGGACTGTTTTCCTTCACTTTCAGTTGCTCGGGGAAGATACGGCTCTGTTATCCTCCCTCCTCTGAGCCAAAGCAGATCGACTGAAGATTTCCAGCACATGCATCTTCCTGACTTAACACAGAATCGGGTTTCTAAGAGTATCAGAGCCTCCTTAGTAATAAGCTCAGCCATTTCAGGGTTATGGACAGAGTGGGATAGCAGGAACTAATGATACTTTGAAAAATATTACTGACGTCACAAGATTTCCAGGACTCTGTTATTAACCAGTAACTATGATACTGGCCAGGTTTGCCAGTCGTTTTCCTACAGCAAACTATCCACATGGAGCTGGAAGGAAGCGTGAGCTGGATTACAGACACAGGAAGGAATCACGCTTCTATCAAGCCTGTGCCAGCTTGCTGCCTTGCAGGGCACCACTCCTATTTGACTCTAGTACAGAGGGGAATGTCCCAAACAGCAATGCCACCTGCTCCTCTACTTCCTCTGCTCATGCCTTCTGAATCCAATCAGATGGGTCCAGGAGGACTGAAGAAGTGATGGCATAGAAACATAAAGGTTGGAAAACACTTCCAAGATTGAGTCCAACCATTCACCTGGCCAAGCCCACCACTTAACCATGTCCCATGTTTTTGAGCACTTCCAGGGATGGTGATTCCACACTGTGACCTGGATCACAGTACCCTGACACAGACACAAGAAAGGAAGGACAGTGACAACTTCACAGGCTGCTGGCAATGTTCCTCCCTCTGCCTACAAAAGCTGTGCACCATCATTGCTCTTTCCTTCGTGCTGCTTTGTTATTATTTTTATCTCCTGAAGGCCTCCTACTCATCCCAATCCACTTCCCATTTGCCACACCAGGCTCCCTTTGCACACTCAGAACAAGCGAGCCTTTGTCTCAGCCTGCCTTCCACAGAAGACATCCAGCAATGTAGTGACAGCTTCATGAAAATCCCAATTGTGCATAATTTACAGTCAATTTTTACAGATGATTTTTAAAAATAACAATTGTTGCCCATTTCTGTATCGAGATATTGCTATAGAAACTGGAGACTGACAGTACTTTTAACACTGAGTTCCTAATCCACATGTGTTCTGATCTCATCATGCTCAACAAAGCATACTCATGCCCAGAAATCATCAGAGCTGCCTAGAATTCATGAACATGCCTAGGATGGATTCACAGCCAGGTAAATAATCAATACAGACAGGGGAGCCTTTACTTGCTCAGAAAAAACAGGACTGGCACAGTATAAGGGCGACAAAAAGAAAATTACCAGTAAGGGATGCAACCACAAAGTAGAAGAGCTGGTTGTACACTCGGTTAGTACAACATATGCAGAAACCCAAACTCAGCTCAGGCTCTGTCCATGCAGCCAACTGGACAGACTTGGAAAAGAAATGTGCCATCCTCTCAAACAGGTCCTTCCCACTAGGTGACGTGTGCGTGGTGTGAACCAAGGCAGGCTGCAGTCAGCAGCACCCAGGGCTGCTCACCTGAGGCAAGAGGGACCCCAGCACCAGGTCCCTACCCTGGCTGTGAACTCTGAGCCTGCCTCAGACACCCAGCTGGCTCTTGGCACACTGCACCTCAGCTCTGGGAGCACAAACCCCTGCCAAGACAGGGCCCTGACCAGCTCTGCAATGTTCTCCTGGAAGTGAATGGAAGGTGCTGGTTCACTGGGGACCTCAACTTCATCCTCAGGGCCCAGAGCAGTGCTCCAGTCCACAGATTTCAGGGGGAAAAGGCTTGGCTTGGATCAAGTGAAATGCCTTGTTTTCCAAATCCCAAAGCATTGCTCAAAATTTATTTTCCAAAAAAAATCCAGGGCTTTTTAACGTCTTTTTTTCTTGAATGCCTTCAGGAAATTAATTAATTAATGATGTTTGGTCGCTGACCAAAATAAGCTTTTTTCCAGTTTATTTGTTTACAAACACAACGTTTCTTTGTCCCAACTCCCCCACATACACCCTCCTGTTTGGAACTGGATTTGGCTTCCGTTGCCAGTGGCGTAGGATGAGCACAATGTAGCTCCATTTACAGACATGTCAGAGAAATCAGAATTAGGACAACAGTACTATGAATGTAACATTAAAATAAAAATTTTAAAAAAAGGATTATATTGTGACATGAATGCGATTTTCAGAGTATCTACTTAGCACTTCCCACAAAGTGAATTCTGGATGCGACACATGGGAAATGAATGAAAAATACTTACCAACTCTTAAATATACATGTTAAGCAGCAACACTTTGGGAAGGAAAAGAAGATACTTTCTTACACAACTGCAGGGGATTTTGATTCATACTTGGGTCAAATACAGTGAAACTGGGAATTGAAAAATCCTCAAGTAATTTGTTACATTGCACCATGCGAAGTTACTGCAAGAAATAAAAGGTTCACCCTGAAATGAAAAATTGCCTCAAGCTTAAGAAAACTTCAGTTTTAAAGATTCTGTCTTTCTTTTTTACAAAAACCTGCTGGCTCTTTTACTCCTCTGACCAAGCCTGGTAAAGGAAAGGGGTTCTGCTGCCAGAATGCAGCTTCAACTGCTGGGTTTCCTAATGAAGCAGTAACCTCCATTCGTGGAGAACACATCAGCATGCAAAGAGCAAAGTTTTATTCAGCATAGCATAGGCCCTTCTTTCATGAACAGCAGAGCAGGTTTCATGCATTCAATTAATAAGCTTATTATTTCCCATGTGTTCTTTTGTGAGGGAGATATTTTCTTTTTGCAGCAACTTGCATTAACTAAAACTGACTATAAAAGAAATGTTTTCAAACCCAAGCTACAGTCTACAATAAATAATGATCGCTTTCCTCTTTTCAAGGTCAAATCTTGGCCTGAAATCTATTTTGTTCCTAGCGTTCCTGTTAAAAAAGATGTTGGTGGTCTAGTTCCAATGCCAATACACACTGTAGCATGGGTAAATCTGATTTCAGCTGCTCCTGCAAAGACTGAACTGCATCTGCAGTTTGTGAAGGAAAAAAAAAAGAATCTGAAGGCTTATGATTTAATTCTCCCACTGAAGTCTTTGAGCACTTATTTTATAATAACGTCAGGAGAAAATATATGCAATTTCCCATCATTTGTCATGTTCACTCTAAGTAAGTGGACTTTGATTTGCTATAACTGAAAACTTTCAAAAGCCATCATTATAAGCATGAAAGGCAATACACAGACAAAGGATGTTCTCATGGTTACTTCTCCTTAGGAGGGTCAAGAACTTAACAGCATTTTTGTGCATTCTCGAATGAACAAACTGTCATTTTTTATTTCACAGCTATGGGAAAAGTAAAAAGCTCTTATGAGGAGATGTATCTTTTAGTGCAGCCCATAGATTAGATAACAGATTTAAAAGCAAATCCACAACCCTATTCTAATTTAGGAAATAAAAGCAGCTCTGCTCTGTGACATTAGAGTGTCAGAACTACAGAAACCACTGTGGCAGTTTCATCATTTTCCATCTAGAAGAATAAATGGTGAATCTTGACCCTTCTCATCCACCCACCAAAAGACTCTCCTTAAAAGCACCACAAATAAAGTCCTACAGAGAAAAACTTTTTAGCTGTTCTTCAGTAATCATTTATCAAGCTCAGCAACCCCTGGAAGTGTGGAAATGCCTGCACTTCTGCCAGGAGCTGACTATAAAAGTCACAATCCTTCCATAAGCCAAACCACAGGCAGGTAGAGCAGAACATTCCCAACAAAGAGCAACCTGGCACACAGTTCTTCCTCAAAACAAGCAAGACCCTTTTGGCCCACAGGTGTCGGGGTACAAGGGGAATATAAAGGATGGAAGCAAAATAAGAAGTAAATTACACCGAAGAACAACCGAGTTGGA
>JAWWEW010000165.1:3028337-3061962 GCA_035583185.1 Anabacerthia variegaticeps | reverse complement strand
TTCTAGAACCTTCTGAGCCAGCCTATAAATACCCTGTGTCCGTTACAATCAACGGCCATTTCACCTCACGCCTCTTGTGGCGTGGTCCTTCCTCTGTGTCCCTTCCTCTGTGTCCCCTAGAAAGGCCTGCGTCACACAGGAGTTTCCATTTCAATTGTAACCCTGCTGACCAGAGAGAACCACAGCTGGGTGGAAGGGGCTGGCTGAGACATGGCTGGGGTGGGCACGGGCTCCACCCACAAGATGACTGAAGCTTTCTGTTCTCTCTTCTATTCTGGACCACAAAATAAAGCAACAAAATTTATTTTCTATTTTTTTAAGAGCAGAGATTGACAAATAGGGAAATTCTGTATAACCTGATAAAAGCCCGGATAGGAAACATTTTGCTTTGCTGAGGACCAAAACTTAGAATGACAGAATCACTGAATGGTTTGGGTTGGAAGGGACTTCAAAGATCATCCAGTTACAACCCCCCTGCAATGGGCAGAGATGCCTTCCACTAAACCAGGTTGCTCAAGACTTTTTAACTGAGCAGAATTGGTTCCTTCAACTTCTGCCCACTGGCTTTCCCTTTAGGGTTGATTTAATTTATTGTAACACAAGGCAAAAATTACCTTTACTCCATGATATTTTTCTTTCCTTCCATCACATCTACTTCTTCAGCCCCACTGTTGTAAACTCTGTAGCTTCAACAGCGGTTCTGTGTGTTCACAGAGATGTGCTGTATCTCTGAAAAGCCTCCCCAGAGCCCGTGGATGTGTCAGAAACTCAAGTGCCACGTTTCTGTCATATCTCCTTCATTCACACAGAGCCCCAGCACACAAAACAACAGTTCTGCTGTTGGCTGGTACACATTACCAGGACTCAGCAGTTTTGCTGAGGTGAGGGGAAACAGAACTGCAGCACAGGCAACCCCTTTCTAATTGTCTTGACATAACCAGCTAAGACACTTGAATTCCTTGTTGTTTTTGTTTAGTTGCTGTAAAATTCCGAATGCTGTCCACATGAGTGCCTTAAGAGAGAGGTTGGAGGGACCTCTATCGACCACATTCCGTTCAGATGATCATGAAATTAATGAAACCAAGTTTACTGTGCCACTCAAAACAAGCTGCACTCTCCATTTAATACTAGACAAATACCATTCTTGTTCATTCCTCTCCATTTCCTTCTCATTATTTGTACAATCTAATCCCCCAAGAGTTCTCACAACAGACTTATTCAAAAGCATTAATGAATTCCAGGCAGGGAGCTGTTATGGAGTCTTTCATTAGATTTAATTCTTAGCTGGAGTGGACAATATGTACACTTGGCAGCCTTGGTCTGACACATCTCTCCTGCAGGTTATATGAAAGAGGGCACATACAGATTAGAATTGCAGTTATGGAATACTGTCCATTGCACTGTTAGTAGTGGCTCCTATCAGGGCTTGCACTGACCACAGAGGTAGAGATGGAGGCAATTTTTAACTGAGAAGGGACAGGCAATAGGAAAAACTGTGTAAGTGAGCAGTCAGTATGTCAAGCTAAAGCAGATTTAAACTTAGAAACATCCCATCCTGCTCAGCGAGGAGGGACACAGTACACAGCAGAGTGGTGAATACCAGTGCACGAGGATGCACACCCCTGAACCCAGTGCACCCCAAACGTGGATAGCCCATGTTCAAACTGAGCTGGGAACCTCACCATACAGACATAACACACTTTACCATCATCTCTATTTACACCTAGAGATGAACACACAGAAATATGCAAAAATCTGTTATGCTTTTATATCAAAACCAGCTGACAGATACATACTACTGTTTATGGTGGGGTCTTCTTCACTTCCCCTCTCTAGTCAACCAAACTACCCTACAACGTGTAGCAGCACATCTTTCAACCCAGGCCAATGTTCAGGTGACAATGTGCTATTCGTGACAGTAATGAAGGGCTGGGCCATGGCTTTGTGCTCCTCAGCCAGCCCAGAAGTGGGGGCAGTCCTCTGGTGCCAGTCCCAGATTCCTTAGATCTCCCGGGTTATGGATGAGGAACAGGCAAGAGGCTCAGCAGAGAAGGGCCCAGGGAGGCTGGATGATGCTCCTGCCCAAGGAGAAGGGGCTTCTACAGATGTGGTAGAAACCTGCTGGCACTGAGGGAAGTCTGGGATGTAGCACCACTGCTGTTCGCTTTCCTGTGATTTAACAGTGAACTTTTGCTTCTGCGGCTGTTTTTCTGGCATGCTTCACCCAGGCAATAAATTTACAAGAAATTGTAAATGTTTACTTTTAAAGGAAACATCTAGGCACTGAAAGGGCCACGAAATGCTGGACCAGCTCTTCAGCTGGTATAAATTAATGTGGTTCCACCACCTCCAGTGCAGCTCTGCAGATGAACATTGGACAAGAAGCTGCTCCTCAGGGTTGCATTTTACTTCAAAGCTCGGGATTTTTATCCTCATTAACTGTACGGTTAAGAACATGGCATTGGCTAATTTTTTTTAGGGTTTGTTTTCACCCAAAACTTTATTTGAAAACATTTTTGGCTTGTTTTATGTATTTTTAAAGCTTGCACAACTACAGCAAAGTCCTGTGGTCTTGTAAAGCTCCACTTCAGCCAGCCTTTGTTTAGGTAAAAGAGGACATATTTTTAAATCCCAGATTCAGCCAGTTGAACAGTTGTAAAATGAAGCACAAATATGATTTACTGCATACTGGTATCTTGTCCTATAAATGTGCCATACTGCTGGTTATTTTCTGACAGTCTTTAAGCTGTTTGTTGGGCAGGCACCCAACATAAATATGTCACTAAAAATTTACTAAGACGAGCCAATCTCTCAGAAAGTACGTTTGATTAGAAAAGTGAAAGGCTGCAAACAATACCCCAGGATATACTTCTATGGCAACTGCCCAAAGATGAGTATTTTGTTGGACACTAATGACTCTCAGGAGGGTCACCTTCTTTCTGCCTTATATCTGGGGAATATTCACCAAAAGCATTTGGTGAAGTGGAGAAACAGACAGAGTCAATAAGATTTCATTCACTGAAGTTGATTGAAAAGGTTTGTGCTTAAGAAAGGAAAAACTGAATGCCTAAATATAAAAGATCAAACCATCAGATATGCAAATGTACTGAGGCAAAGAAATAGGAGTTACAGTAGAATGCAGCTGCACACTTCCTAATGTGACACTAAGGGAAAACGAATACCATTCAGAAATGAGGCTCATGTATGGAATAAGGGATTTGCAGAATTGGAGAATACAAGATAGAAAACTTAGACTATTCCATCTTATTCAGCACTAAGCATCAGGTAAGAGTGCTGTGTTCAGCTCAGCAACCCTCTAAAAGGGACTGACAGACTGGAAAGAAGCCAGTAGAGATCATCAAGACACGTAAGAGATTTATCACAAGGGTTGGAATAGTAAAGATTGTTTACTCCAGGAGCAAAAAGACTGAGGGGAGACATCAAATACAAAAAGAGTGTTATAAACAGGACAGAGATAAAGGAGGAGCAAAAATGGGCCTTATTTTTAGCTGCACAGAATGGTTTTAATAGATATATTTGTAATAGCTACCTTTAAGAGCAAATGGGCACTAGAAGGGATACGCTCCAAGAGATGGCCAACTTCTGACATGAGGCATTTGAGAACAGACAAGCAAACACCTCTCAGGCACAGATACAGCTGATTTTCCTTCAGAATTGGAGCACAGACCCCCCATGTTATTAACAAATGCAATTCTACACGTATATAATGTAAGGTGTAAAGTTGGCATAATTTTAAATACAGATCTTTAAACAGAGCTAAAAGCAGGAGGTGTATTTACACTGCAAAGTTGTGACTCAACAGAAGAAACTATGGGGTTCCTCAGGGGATCTTTCAGATTACCCCACACTTTCTTTATGTATTTTTATTTTCACTCTTGCCACATCAAATTCATGATCACTGCGCTATAATTCAAGGCAAGATAAATCACCCTGAACATTTGGTGAATACCTTCAATGCAAATAATATTCAGAAAACTGGACAGGGTTATTCCAGCATCTGCATTTTGGTAGAGCATAGAGCAAAATAATAGAAAACCCCAATGGCTCTCATTATGGATTTTTTAGATAAATTCTTTAAATTTATTTTATCATCAGTCTGACTTACAGGAAAACCTCTCAGTAAAACCAGAGAGCATCTCTTGAGTGTCAGCACAGATGAGAACAGAGACAGCATCCTAAACACCAAGCAGAATGTGATGTTTGCTTCATGCCTGACCTAAATGAAACACTGGTACATTTTTATAGGGTGGGATAACTGAGATTTAAGTAATTATCATATTCTCACATTGTTGAGCCTATCACATTTATTTCCCAATGAAAATCTGAAAGTGTGGGCAAACTGGCTGCAAATCTTAGGGACTCAGACCTCTTAAAAAATATAAAACCTTTTCCAATTTTGCAATAATTTTAATCTGACTGAATTTTGCAGTTTATCAAGATTTCAAAAATAAACAATAGATTCATTCAATTTGCTAAAGAAAGAGAAACCCAAGAATAAAACTGAGCTCCAGATGGATATAGAACAGGAGTGGAAGTAACTGCTCCAAAAAGTCAAACGAAGGAAACTTTTTCTACATCTCTATGGACACAACTTTCAGTCCTGAAGAAAGTTATAACTGCCTTAAGAGCAACTAACTAACTAACTAAATAAAACCACTTCCCTTGCTGCTATCTGTTGCCTGAGCCAACTGTTTCATCCTATAAAATCACTTCCCAGCTTTCTGCCATTCATACCCCATTGCTTCACAAGGACAGGGATTGTTCAGTCTCAGGAGCTCTGCTTCATTTTGCCAGTCTCTACTGAACTGTGAACATCTTTCTGCTGGTCCTGCCTTCCAAAGCCTTCATCCCTCTTCTTCTCCACCACCCTCCTCAGCAGCCTCGCAGAGCTGGGCTCAGCACCAGCCCACTGGCACAGTTACAAATGATCACCTGGCAGTTTGTACCAAAAGGCCTTTTCAATACCAGCCTCGGGGTATCAGAGTCCTCAGCTGGAAATCTTCAGCCTACAGAGAACACTGAGATACCAGGCTTAATGTTTCACATTTTTGTCCTCTCTGTGTGCCACCAGATGGTGCAGTGACTGACTCAACAGGGAGAGCTGTGAAAATTAACTTCAGGAGTTTGTACGAATTCTCTCTTCTGTGAGATAACACATACCTTAATACTTCAGGACCATTGAGTCTGTGACTACCAAAGATGAAATGCAAAATAATGAGGCTTATTATAAAAACAGTTATGTGATAATATGCAATTATAGGATCCTGGAATGGTTTGGGCTGGAAGGGACCTTAAAGCCCACCCAGTTCCACCCCCTGCCATGGGCAGGGACACCTTTCACTAGCCCAGGTTGCTCCAAGCCCCGTCCAACCTGGCCTTGGACACTTCCAGGGATGGAGCAGCCACAGCTTCTCTGGGCAACCTCTTCAAGTGCTTCACCACCCTCACAGGAAAGAATTTCTTCCTAATACCCGATCTAAACCCACCCTCTTTCACTTTAAAGTCATCCCCCCTTGTCCTGTCACAAGCTGCCCTTACCAAACAACCCTTTGTACAAGGAGTGGGACAGTTCAGCCACCCCAGTAACCTCCTGCCAGCAGAGTCAGCTGGCTCAGCACCACAGGGACTGAATCCCACACCTCAGCTCCCTGCAGGAACTCTCAAGATAACTATCCCTGAAGCCATAAAAAGCCTTCCCTTTCCCATTCAGGCTGAATGCTACTATAAATGGGAAAAAAACCCAAAATGTTAACTCTCAGAGACAAATTTCTATTGCACTTTACGAGTCTCAGAGCTCTTTTTTCACCGCTATTATTTTTTTTTTTTAAATTCTTACACTATTATTCAGCACAAAGGCAAAAGCCTGGGTTTTGTCTCTGTTTATTATTATTAATTTATTTGGACTGGGAGAGCTGCATGAGGTTAAACAGAACATAGGGGTTTTCCAGCAAGGAAGCTTGTGCAACATCACTGGACCATCCTGTACTTGGTACAGGAGCCAAATCCAGTCATTCACAACAGCAAATATTTCATCTCATTTTACATGCAGCTGTAAAGGAAGACTTGTCCTCCATTTTAACATGCTTAAATGAAACATTTTTCATTGAAGAGAGCTCCCAGAAACATCTAAGTTGATTGTAAAGATAGCAGGGCTCAAAGAATTTCACTCAGTAATTTCTTGAGCCAAAACTGGAACCTCTGTCTGAACAACAGCTCTGGGCAAACATTAAATTTTGACTCATTATGTCTGCTGTAATCTCTTCTAATGGCTACACATCCTCATTCTTAAAATTTCTATTCAGTTTGGGGTCTGAATTGGGCTAATTTCAGATTCCTAACAAACGGACACTCACACAGTGCCTGTTAAGGTAATGAAGAATTATTATCACTATAAATGTCACTACCTACAGGTATCTTGTAGGTAGTAAGGGAGTTACCTTTCTTTTAGACAAAGATCACAAATTAACCTTTGAAATACCAAACTGCAAAGGAGATTTTCCAAAGCTTTCACTATGCAGTGCCCTTCTCTATGCTTTATCTTCATCCCTCTTTTGCAAAGGACACTGCTGAAAATCTTAGCCTTCAAGACATTACCCACAAGAACTCTGACTTTTGATCTCCTTATAAGAATTTCTCACCTTGTTCCACATGGGTTTTTCCTTGCTGTTACTAAAGCAGCATTTCTAAATTGAATGTGAGGGTTTGACATAATCCAAACCTGCCACTTTTAAATGACCTTAAGCAATGCAGAGTTCCAGACAAGCCCAATATCACACAGAACCAAGCCTTGAGAGTGTATTCAAACATGCTTTTTATACCAATACAGGATTGAATATGATATATTTGTATCCTGAGGAGAAGAAATTCCAAAGGCTCAATTCCAGGTTTAGGATTTTCTACTCTCTCTACAAGAGGACATTTAAGGAAATAAATATGGATTTCATAGTAAAGTTGACACGAAGACACTGATTTAACTTTGAGGAGCTCTTCCTACCAAAGCCCTGACAAGATATGCCATGGCCTCTTGAACTGTATCCTTGAACCTGATGCCATGCCCTCTTGAACTTGATAAATATAACTGCCTACATATAAAGTGCACACATTTTTAGCACACATGTGGCATGTGTAACCATACACCAAGCTGCTCAGTGGAGAGGGGGTGACATTCCCTTGCTAACATTTCACTGATGGTAATCAGTCCTATTTTGATAACACAAAGTTAAAAAGTTAGAGGAAAGACATTCCTTAACTGGCCTACAAAATACCTTAATAACTCTTCCTGTTTAACTAGTTTATACTTACTAAAACTTTTTATAGCAAATAATATGTAAAGGTATCAAAATGTGGTACTTTTATACCTGCCAGAGCTCAGAGCTGGACTCAAGTAACATTGCTCAAGAAATTACTGAGTGAAATTCTTTGAGCCCTGCTATCTTTACAATCAACTTAGATGTTTCTGAGAGCTCTCTTCAATGAAAAATGTTTCATTTAAGCATGTTAAAATGGAGGACAAGTCCTCCTTTACAGCTGCATGTAAAATGAGATGAAATATTTGCTGTTGTGAATGACTGGATTTGGCTCCTGTACCAAGTACAGGATGGTCCAGTGATGTTGCACAAGCTTCCTTGCTGGAAAACCCCTATGTTCTGTTTAACCTCATGCAGCTCTCCCATTCCAAGTAAGTTAATATTTATTCCATTAATATTTTTATTGCTGTCTCCATGCAGGTCTGATCCATGCCCACTTGCCATGGCATTGAGACACTGCCTTTTGGGAACTGCAGGTCCCTGCACTCCCATCTGTCTCTCTCCCACCTTCTGCACTGGAAGTATTTTTGCTGTGTCAGCAGCTTAATTATGTCTGCAATGGGTATAAAGTGGATTGGTTTGAGCATCACTGAACCACATCCCAACCCACACAGCCTCTCACAACAACAGGCCCCAACTGAGCATCAGTGTAAAAGGAGGGAAAACACGGAGCACTGAAATAAACCTGGAATGGAGGACACTTACAAAATATTAGAGATTTTCCAAAGAGCTGGAGCTATCAATCCTGAAGCATACTCCACTTCTGCCTTGCCTTTTTACCTCCCCAGAATCCCTTAAATAACTCACTGATAACTCTATAGTCCATGTCCAGCATACATTTGAAACTCTAAGAAACTAACCATACATTTAAACTGCAGAAATCACAGAACAGACCAGGCTGCAGGAAACCTCTGGAGAAACTCTTCCCAATCTGCAGCTGAAAGCAGAGTCCTCATGAAGTTATCCAGAGCCTGACAAGGCAAGAGCTGAACACCTCCAGCAAGGGAGATCCCATCCCTTCTTTGGACAAACTTCTCCAATGTTTAATTCTTCTCATAGTGAAGACTTATATTCCTATTTCCAGACAGGATTTCCCCTAAAGGAACGTGTGCCTCTTGTCCTGTCACCACACAACCTTGTGAACACAGTGACTACCTATTAAAAGACAGTGGTTAAATACACACTGGGCCCCAAGTTAAAAGGGTTTACCCAAAATTCAAAAGAAATAAAATAAAAGGAGCAGAAGAAGAACACACATTTTTCTTACCCTCCTGCCCATGTGGTACATCCATACCTAAAAAACTGAGATGTGCAGAACAAAGATTATTGCTGAGTTGGCAGGATCTGGGTTAAGAACACTGTCATGAGACTTGTATCAATAAGTCTGCAAGAAGACTGCTATTCAAAGTCATTTATTTCACCTGAGTGCCTGAATCTGCATGCAAATGTTCTTGGGGTTTTTTAACTTTTTCTAATACTATCTATTTCAGAGAAACCTGACATCATTAGCACTGCCTTCTTCATAAACCTGAGCAATAAACATTTCCTTTGATCTCTACCAAGGTCTGGCAGTGCTTTTTTCCTACTGCCATTTTTAGTGCCATCTTTCCCACAGACTTCTACTGCCCTCTGTAGGAATATTTTAAATAAAATATTAGGCACAAAGTAGAAGAAAAAAATGAAAAAGAAAGTGTGTAAGCCTGTCACATTACTGCATCACATCACAAACAACGTGGAGATGGCACATTATGTTTCCTATAGCTTCATAATTTCATTGATTTCATAGACTGGATCCAAGTAATAAGCAGAATATTCCTGTACTTTTGAGAATGCAAAATGCAAACTGAGCGCCTGGAGAAGAGTGAGAGTGTTCAGAGCTAGTCAGAAATACCCACCACTTTGCCAAGCTGGAGGTGGCTTTCAAAGCACATCTCAAAAGACTCTCCATTGTGTGTAAGCAAAGCACTGAAATAAATTGATGAAAAAATCTACTGTATCAAAGTCTTTACTGCAACTGTCTGTTTCAATATACTGAAGTTTCATTCTTGATACCACCTAGGATACCGTTCTGCTCTTCCTTGCTCTGGATAAAAAAAATATATTTATGCATTCTAAATTGCATATGCAAATGAAATTTTTGCTATATTTTATTTAGTGGTAATAGACAATTAGAAGGACATGGTAACGTGGAGCCTCAAGATAACTAGCAACTAATAATTACACACTGGTATAGAAATGTAATGCTCATTTGCCTGTTTAGATTCCTTAGAGATGTTTTTGATAATTTAGATGGGTTCAGGATACAAAAGGTATACTTAGAGATGCATGAAGCAAAACCAATGGTATTCTTACATAAGCATGGACTAAGTAACTGCGACAATTCAGAAGTGAATTAAAAGGCTTCACTTGTATGGAGGGACTAGGAAGACAAAAAAAAAAAATCACAACCCTCAGTCACTTATTCCCCACAATCCAAACTTTCCTTTAAAAAAATCCTGTAACACCAGTTACACACATAAAAACACCCTGCCTAGAATGCCACTGCAAAATGGCTAATCACTGTGACATCAAACATGTGCATGCAACCAAGAGCATCTTATTTTGCTGCAATGGTGGAACTGCTTAGGATATTACTTTAATCCTTTCCCCAAGATTTCTAGAAAATCAGTGGTTTCATCAGTAAGTGAGTTACAGCTTCTTTCAAACAATGTGGGTTATTTATTTCCCAGTCAGAGCTATTCCTCCATGCTCCATTTGCTGCCCTTTCCCTTCCTCGTGTGTTCTGTTTCAATTAATGCGCTCTCATTGCCACAAGACACAGACCATTGACTAACAAGACAATTTGCACTTGGAGGGAAATGCCACCAATTAATAAAAGCTAAAAATTACAAGCTGCTTTGTAAGAAGTGATTCAAACATAAGGCACTGAAGGCCATCTTCTATCACAGAGTGACTGATTGTGCCAAAAGAGGCACTTCCTTCCTCAAAAACACGCAACTTACCAAGACAGGCACACAACACAGTCGTCTAAGTCCCATTTTCTTAGGCAAAATACAGGATATGGGTCAAAAAACTTGAATTGTCTTAGCAGTCTGACAATAAACTTTGTCTGGCAACGTTACAATTAACTTCAAATAAGCCAACAATTTCTCAGACCAACTGCTTTTGTTTCTCATGGATGCTGACCAACTTTGTGTCATGATTATACTTTTACGAAAAGTTCGAGTTCAACTTTACGTAAGCCTTCATTTTTTAATTCTTTTCCTAAGACCATAATTTATGACTGGAAATTTTGACCAGAGCAAATTCTGAGTATTTAACACAATTTATGTGGTCTGTCAGCCTAAAAACCAGCCTTGTTTCTTTCAGTCATTTGTAATATTTGTAGGAAGCAGCTCATCTCATGCGCTTCTTCAGCAACCAGTTTATCCTTCTCCAGAGATGAATTACGGTGAGGAATGAGGGTTCCCAGAACTGCCTGTCTAAAAGCAGTTTATATTTAAGCTACTCAGTTGACAAATTATTGTTATTTCTCTGCACGCATGAGGACTTTCTTCTCTTTTTATTTTTTATTTTCTAAGGACTAAAACCAGGACTTTACTTCCCTTATTTAGTAATCTTGGTAAACTGAGAGAAAGCCAAAACAGATCCAAGTTCTCTCTTCCACGCAGCACAACATCAGCCCCCATCTGTAGTGGTGTGACCATCCAGCCAACCACCCCTGTCTCAGGACAAGGCAATTCCCACAATCTCCAATTCTCCCCACTCCAGGAGTTGTGGGACATGAGCAGAAGAGGAGAGCATTGACAAGGAGGACACAGAAAGAGACTGGGGAGATATTACACTGGAAAACAAGATTTCCTCAGTCCTACTGCCCACCCTATAACCTGTTACCTTGTTCTTTTAACTGAAAGCCAGACCTAATTCAGATTCAGAGATGACTATTATATGCTGATGTTACAATTAAAGCACTACTGTTTACACAGTGTACCTTCCAAAAGAGTAAGCGTGGATTTACCAAGGTAGAATGTTGCTAATTTATTAGTATATTATGCTAATGCATTATTTTGTAATATAATAATTATATAAAATCTGATCAGGGTGCTTCAGAATGTCCCTGGAGGATGTTGAGGACCCTCCATTGCCATCATTACAAGGGGAGTTTTTGGGCTAACATTCCAAAATCTACTGACATGCAGTCCTAGGACAAGAGTTCCTCAAGAAGGAAGAACAGTTTCCTGGAAAGAACCAGGCACGAGAACCCCAGGCAAGCTCAGCCAGACGAGTGCTCTTCCCTCCAGCAAAATCCTCATTACAGTTATTAATTAGAGCTTATGCATGGACAGCGAGGAGACTTGAGCCTCAAGGCTGGGACTGTCAAGTCACTGCAAGGAGGCTGCTCTGAAATGCAGTGCTGATCCATCCTTGCCAGAGCAAGGACTCCAAGGATGTGGAATTAGCTGCCAGCCTGCACCAGCAATCTGACCGTGTCAGAGCAGAGTGACTTGCTGAGTTGTCACCAGCCACATCCCCCCAGCCCCACTGGTAAATGCTGCACTGCAGAGCTCAGAGCCACAAACTCAAGCTAATTAATGCTGTCAGGTCACTAAATCGGTGAATGGACACAAAGTCAGTGAATGTCATTCAAAAAAGCTGCACTTCAGACACTACATGGCAGAGTGTCCCTGCCACATGTCATTTCACTGCAACATTTATAACACATAACACGCTCCTGCCTTCAAAAATGCTTGGTGATTCCTGAAGTTAGGCTTAAAGAGTGTACTTTTGTAACTTAAAGGATCTTCCACAACAGTGAGGGGAATGAAAGCAAGTGGTACTATTTATCATATAAAAACAGGGATGAAATCTTTAGGCGTCACTTTTCGTTCCTGTCAAACTGCTGAACAAGTCTTCTTTTATGATTAATTCACTCCCCCTTATCTCTGCTTGAAGCAAAGTGAAAAAACATGGTTCACCAGTGCCAGTTTTTTTTGAAGTTACTTTTTGGATGTACCTTCAGGACAGCAAGTCCCAGCTACAGTCACAATAGGGGAGGACTACAGCTTTTTCAAGAAAAGCCAGCTGGTTTTTGGATTGTAGATGTCACGTTTGCAACATACAGCTTTGAGATGGCACATACAGCTCTGGTCATTAATGGAAAATTGAAATTCCCCCAAATGAAGCCACCATAAAATAAAACCTGAGGACACCAAAGTCTCAAGTGCTTACCTTTGTCATTGCTGCCTGTTGGGGTCGGAGGGGGGAGTCCAGGCTTGGATTTGTCGTAGTTGTTAAAGCTCTGGCTGCGTCGGTTGTTGGCACTGATGGAACCACGAGCTTTGGCCTCACTGCCCGCAGTGGACACCCTCGTGGTGGGACCTGGAAGTCTGATCAAAGAATTACAGCATGATTAAACACATTTTAAGAAACACTCTGGGAAGGAAACTATGGGATAACCATGCACAGGCTGAAAATAAAAGGATCAGTAGCACAAGTATATACTCAGAAGAGTCCTTCTGCTTCCATAAGAACAAACCAAGGAATCATCTTAGATGAAAACTGTATGTCAAAGAAGCTGCAGTCTGAATTGTATTGCAGAAGGGAAAAAAAGCCCTGAGCCAAAATTAATGGTCATATGCCATAAATCTTGTGAATCAGAACTAGTAACAGGTAAATTCAGTGGAACAATACTACTGGAACAAGGTGAAGGCCGAGTGAGCCACTGCTGTTCTTAAAACAGACTGCTGGATATTTCATCATATGCTGCACACATAAGAGCTAACTCTGTTTGGGGAATGAGATGGAATCTGGCTGCCTTTTCTCTTCTAGAGAAGCACATCACATCTCTTCTCTGAAAGCTACAAAGCTCAGCAGCCAAGCCCAGCAAAACTTGAACTTGGTTTAATTATCTGAGCCTATAAAACCACTCAAAGCTTAAGTGCGATCGCACAAAGCTCTTAGAGCAACCACATTACCAGTGAGCTGGTATAAACCTCTGGTTTAAACTGGGGATCTGCCTCCTCCATACCATAGCCTGCATTTACCAGATTTAGCTGATTAACTAAGAAAAAAAAGTAATTAGGATTCTGGAGTAACTAGACAAGCTTTCATGCTTTTCAGGAAAAAAGGGAGGGGGGAGACTTCTCTAAAAAGGCCAGCAGAATTAGGAAGGCCACTGGCATCACATCTTGGAGCACCATGTGTGCTTGAGTCTTTCAATGCCAACATTCAGACAAAACTCCCATGCATTCTGTGCACTGATAAGTACAAATTTATACATTCCAAATAGATGACATATTTAAAAATTAAAGATTTGGTAGTTGCTAAAAATGTACACTGAGGAGTTAGTGAAACTCTTTTGAAAAGCAAGAACATCCCAATAAAGACTAAAAGACAGAACCAGTTCACATCAGCTACAGTAGCACTGGAAGGGACCACTCTTTACCTTCCTTGTATTTTCTGTGTGGTAGAATCTTTTTAAAACTGCTTTACATAAAATATAAAAATCTGTTTAAACAGCTTGTGTCAATAATAAGGTAAAATGAAGTCCCAGTTGTCAGAGAGAATGGGCTGCAACCCACCAAATCACCATTGTGCCACTGAGAAGGAAGAGAAGCAAGGAAGGATCCTGGCAGGGCTTCCTAAATAAAGTCATTTCTCCAAGACCAGCGATAAAATAGAAAATACAAAAAGAAACATGAAGAAAAAGAGCAAAAATGTCAGCAGCTGCATGCACATGCTTTCACAGCTCGAAAGAGTCTAAGACATAAGGGCATCATTCAAATACAAACCCAAAAATTAATTTACAAACTCAAACCAGCACAGATCCAGCCCAGCACATCATGGTTCTGAGGTTGACTTTGCTGAAACCATTTAGGAGCCTCTCAATTTATCCAGCCTTTTTCAACACTGGGGGGTGCTAGAAAGTTGTCCCTACTTGTCATCACTGGAGCAAGGTGTGCATAGCTGAGAACACCTCAGAGATGCTTCATCCACTGTAGAGGAGACTACAGGGGGAGAAGCAGAGGGCAACCAGTGACAAACAGTGTTGCTGAGAACGTGAAAGTCCCCAGGACAAGAAAGTTCATCAAGAGTTTATTTTGTTTGACAGGAAACAAGCGAGGTTTCCTACAAGGTAGGAAGGATGCAACAGCTCCAAGTTTCCATGCAGTTTTGGAACGCTGAGGAAGGGCCAACCACCCCAGGAGAGCCCCAGTAAGGGAGGGGAGCTTTCCAGCAAGGCTTGGCAGGAGGGAAGGGACAATGTTCCTGTACTGATGGGTAAGAAAAGGCTCCCCCCCCTACACATGCCCACACGGGTTTTGCAAATCTGTCACATTTTAAAATAAATAAAGCTACTCAAAGCATGTGAACACTTCAGAAGTGACAGGTTTTCCACTCAAGTCAGTATTGTCACTGCCAGTAAAAGCACACCAAGAATAAAAAAACCTACACGCTAAAACACTCTTGAAGTTATCCTTTCTCTAAGACTTTTCTCCCCCTCCACAGTTTAACTGACTGGTTTTAAGTCCCTGCTTTTGGTATTAGGTCAAGATAATTCACAGAAGTGCCTGTGAAATCTAAGAGGAAAAAAACCAAGTTCAGGGAGATGTTTCCAGGTTCTTGATATTGGAGACGAGGTACTGAGCTTGGAGAACACCTCCTTTACTCCTCAGCACCCCTGACAGGCAAATATGAACTGTCAAGCCATAATTATGATCAAGGGAGAACAGGAAAAGGAAACGTGGACTTCTTTAACAGGGGTTACTCTGCAGAGCTGTATAGTTGTCATAAAAGGAATAAGATGTGGGAAATAAATCCAAATTTTACAGCAGAAATAACAATGTAGACAAACTGAATAAAGACCACAAGTTACAGTTCACAAGCTTAGCAAAAAGGGTATGGTATAATTTACCAGAGTACAACTACATTCTAGTAAAATATTGAATTATATTACAGTAGCAGAATCAACATGAGTAATAACACAGCAACCCTTATGATCACTGAGATGAGATGATCAGATGAGCTGGCATGCAAGTCATGCTGGGACCCAGGAGACAAACTGAGTGAAATACCCATGGAATCCCTTCCCAGGAGACCACAGGTGCTCAGTGGGAGGGAGACAGTGGGCAGTGCAGAGCCCAGCTGTGCTGGCACAGACCCACACCGTGCTGTCCGGGCTCACTTCTGCACGTGATGCTCTCCTCACTACCTCACACTTGATGCAACTCACATAGGGCTTGAACTAGATGATCTTTAAGGTCACTGCCAACCCAGAACAGTTTATGATTCTATGATTTCAGTAATGCAGATCAAAATATAATTAATACAGTGGGGCGAGAACTCCCAGAACCATGTTTTGTTCTCCAAAGCAAAAGCTCGTAAGAACAAGAAAATCAAATTATTTTCTTGCGGGCCAAAATGCATTCCACACCTCGAAAGAAAAGAGAAACAAATTAAATCCATCTCAAACTTTCACATTTCAGCTGCTTGTAAACACCTACTTACAAACTGTTTTCAACAGGAACCCTAAACATGCATCCAGAAATATTGCAAAAGGATTATTCATGCTTTGCAGAAGATGAAGAAATGCTAACCTAGAAGACCTTTTCTGACCAAGAGTGAATCGGATGATTTTGCTTTGAGATGAGTCCCTGGGAGATGCACTGTGACAGGAAAGAAAAAGGGGAAGATAACATTGAACAAAGAAACTTTGGTTGGTTGGTTGGTTGGTTGTTTTTTTTTAAGTAACCAGCTTTAGGGAGGAAAGAGTTTTTATATGAATTTCACAGGAATTAAAAGCTTCTTGCCCAAATGTGGCTTCAGGTCAAAACTACAATCTGAAATGAATTTTCACAGAGTAATGAACATGCAAATCTACATGCAACCCCCAACTTTATTCCTCTTTTCCTTCTCAATCCTTCATTATACGTATTTTCTGCAGAATCTCAGCAATTGGACTTTCACATATACTAAGAAAACATGACACTTCAGATCTTCAGGACAGATATTTTTCAATTATTTGAAACCCAGCCCGATCCACACAACAGACTGAAAATATCAAAGTAATGTTCAAATGGTCCCATGCATCTCTGCATGCATTTGACAGAAAAGTTGCAGAAATATGTTCAAACACATCTTTGTTTTATGGCAATTATTTCCTGTACAAGCTTATACATGCTGTAGCAACACAGTGTTTTTCTATCACGCATAACTATTGCTTACGCCCAAATGAGCATAATTCATGAAGAAAGACATAAAAGCAAAACCCAAATAAGCTCTGAGCAGTCTCAGTTGGAAGGCTCCAAATTAAACTGTTTATATCCCTCCCAAAGCAGCACCCGAGCCAGTGCTCACCTCAGGATGTGTTAGCACAAGTACACCTCCATTTGAGAGATGGAAACCCAAAAAAGCCTTCGTCCTTCAGCAATTGTGCAGATATGGCTTCTGCTTTTAATTCTGCCCAGTTATCCCCCCTAAACCCTCTCTGTCTGAGCAGTGGGAGGCTCAGACCAGCAGAAGGCTGTACAAGCATTCACTGGGGTACAGCCTCAAAAACTGCTTTTATTCTAACCTGGACAGAGCACTCCTAGTATTAAAGACATTCAAGAAACAAAGACCCTTTTTATTCATCTGTACTCTGATCCAGGAGTGCCAACAAACACCAATTATGAAAATTATTTTTCATGTAAAGCCAGCAGCATATTATTTTTTGACCAAACAGCCTAGATTTGATTTTTGTTGCCACCAGGCATTATGAGCTCTATTTCTTTTACCACTGTCAGAGCCTTCCACTTCTTAGTGGGGACTGAAACTCTTGTAATCTGAGAAGTGAAGTTGGTTTTCATGTGCCTAAAATAGATGCTCTTTAAGGGCAACAATGTGCATGCTTTGTGAGTAGAAAGAAGCAAAAGGAAGAGTGAGAAAAACATCCTTTTAAAATACTGTGGTTACTTGGCCTAGCAGGTATGTTACACCCATTGGGCTGCAGGCTCCCAGCACTGAGAACATATTGAAACACATCTGGTTTGGTTTCCAAAGGCAAGAAGTCAACTGCTACTCAGCATTCCATTTCCAGCCTTCTAGAGCAGAGCTAAAGAAAGGAGTTCCTTTGGCTTTTCGAGACCTTTAATGAGAAGCAAAATAAAAAAGAGAGAGAGAGATAAACAGTGACCAAAAAACCCCCAACTTAAAGGAAATTTCCCCACCTGGACTGCATTTCTGGTTGTGCTTTGAACTGATGCTGCGTGGCCGGAGGGGGCTGCTGGCACGGAGCGTGGAGCGGCGCGGGACCCCCGCCCTGGCACGGGGATGGGGACACTTGCTGGGACACTGGGGGGGCCTGCTGGGCTGGGTGGTGCTGGGGCTGCTGCTGCTGCTGCTGCTGCTGCTGCTGCTTGTAGCGAGACAAACTGAAGAAAAGACCCAGGATGGCCTTCAGATTCCCATTCCTGATTTCTGCAAGGCAACCATCAGAAGTCACTCGTGAGCCACTGCACCCCCAGAACGCTGTCTCAACAGAGCTCCTTGGGGATACCCTTCAGGATAAGTTTCTTTCTGCACATCTAATTGGCATTACATTTGATTACCAGTGAGCACCACCAACAAATAAATAACTAATTTCTCCCCTGTGGTGACTGAGTGGTATTCCATGTTTCTGCTGCAGTCTGTGTTAATGCCAGCGTGCCTAAAAAGCAAGTTCCTTTAAATCTTCCCTTTAAACTAAAGTGATTAAAAATCCCAAAACCAAGCCCACACAAGAACAAGTGTATTAATGACACCACACAGTAAATGATTTCTCAGTCCTAAACTTGCATAAGGAGGAAAAATGACTTAGTTCTCACCCAACTTCTGGAATATCGGACTAAATTTCCACTCAGAAAATCTGAATCAAGTTTTTCCCCAGAAAATATGATTCTTGGGTGAAATAGCTGTATTAAAACAGGTAATTACCAGCTTGATACTATCACAAGCTGGTAAGAAATGGATACCAAACATACTTAAAAAAGCTTGACACCGAATGTATAAACTCCTCATTTCCTAAATGTCATCGTATTCTTTTATGCAGTATCAAAAGTAAAATTGTAAAAGCAAACAGAAATAAAAAGATGAAGAGGTTTATCAGACCATGCAGTTAATAATTAATATGCCAGAGCACAAATTGTCTTGCAGACAACCTTAATGTGCCGTGATTTAATTATTTAGCATGTTTAACTTAGCCTTCTCCCACTGCCATCGGCATCAGGCAGGTTCCTTCTCTAATCTGCAGGTTCTCTTCAATACTCTGTGCTTAGCAAGGGAGGACAGGGATGGAAGAAGACTATAAAGTAAAACAAAAGGCAGCAAAGCACACGAAAAAGGATCTCCTTATCTCCAGTGAAGAACTCAAATTACTCATGGGAATTGGAAGGGAAGCAGCATTTAATGACAGGTGGAAGCATAACTAAACAGACCCAGAGGCACTGGGAAGCTCAACTGCACAAATACAGGCCAGAAGATAAAAGAAATTACCATGGGCCTGCTTATTTCAACTTAGCAAAGTTATAAGCAACTGGAAACTGATTTCCATGTGAAATGAGAGGCAATTATAACAACAACCCACTAAAAACCTGTGGCTTTCTATGGCTGCTTGTCTTCTGTTGTATTTATGAGAAGAGCAATCTGCTTTTGACTTTTTAATAAGGTTACAAAAACATTACAACCAAAAGAAAAACTCCTTTAATGAGTTAAAGCAGTCACTTTCCCCCTGGATCTGAAACAAAACTTTCAGAGGTAGCCCTGCTTCTCTTATCTTTAAGAGTGAGGTAATTCTCCTGGCAGTTCCCCCTGCACTTTGCACAAAAAGAGTATTAAAGAGCACTTCAGCCCCACTGCCCCCTGCAGTCTCCACTGCTTCCTGCTTCAAGTCCTCTCCACTCCCTGGGGAGCTCCAGTACTCTGTTGACTTAGAGAAGGACAAGGATGTCACCCATCCACTTTACATGGAGTCGAAAGTGACTGGTTTGGAGATTGGAAACAAACACTCCAGACATGTGAGAGGAAACTGGGACTTGGTTTTCACAGGAATCTCCACAAAGTCTTCACCCTGGAATATCTCTGTTGCTGCTGGTTTCACCACTGTAACTTGCCAAACTTCCTTCTCCATCTTCACAAAAATCACGGGACTTGGTGGAAATTTAAAAAAGGAAAAAAATCAGCTCAGGACAGAGAAAAGGTAAAAGGATAGAGAGTGGACTGAGAGCAGCCCTGAGGAGACAAGAAGACAAGAAGCTCCACACGACCAAGCCATGAATGCCAGGCCTGTCCTGGGCTGCATCCAGAGCATCGTGAGCAGCAGGTGGAGGGAGGGGATTCTGCCCCTCTGCTCTGCCCTGCCCTGCTGGGACCACACCTGCAGTGCTGCATCCAGCTCTGAGGTCCTCAGCACCAAAAGGATGGGGACCTGCTGGAGCAAATCCAGAGGAGACTGGGAAGATGATGAGAGGGATGGAGCAGCTCTCCCATGAAGAGAGGGGAACTGCAGCACTGTGGAATGGGTGCACTGAAACCCATTTACCCACAGAAGCATGAATGTCATTTCAGAGGCAAAACTTTGAATTGTGGTTGTTCCAAAGTTTAGAGAGGCGCTTTCTTTCGTTGCTTTATGGTTCCATGAGCTGATCATTACCCAGCTAATCTGTTACCCAGAGGAGGTGCAGCTGCTATCTAGGACATCAGTTGGAGTTTCTACTCCACATTTATGTCCTCCATAATCTTCAAAATCTTGGCAGCAAGGAAATATCGTGTGAAGGAGAGCAAGCTTCACCGGGCAGCTGCAATTCCAGGAGTCTAAAACCTCGCTCAGCGTGGAGACAAGATTGGGAGCGTGGGTGTGGAGAGACAGCTCAAAGAGATGGACAGCAGAAAATTGCAGCAAGAGAGAAAAATGAGTTTTCCAACATCTTCATAGTTTTCTGTAGTAACTACAAAAGGAGATTTAAGGATCTAAAGATCTTTGATAAAAGAATGTCTTTTTGCCTTCACGTTGCTGGGGAAGGGGGCCTGACTCTGTCATAGCATGGTCATCATCAGTGACTGAAGATCCTTAGGATCTCCACTGCACACATCCATATAAACAGACTAAGTGGCACGCACATATCAAAGCAGGATTTTTCAAGACTGGAAGGATATGACACAAGAAGTCCTGAATTATTTCAACATTTAGGAGCCATCCAAATTCCAGTTTTGAATCATTAAGTTCCCTCCACACTAAAACTGCACTATTGAAAAATACGTGTTCTCAAGCGACCCAGGAGACCTCGATGATTATTCCCGTTTGGAAGCAATCACAGCCTTTTCCTTCCTCCCAGATGAGGATCTGCCAGTGAAGTAAATAAAGTTATTTGCAGTTGACCTAGCAGGTCTTGGCAGCTTGCGCAGAAACACTGGCTTGTTTGGTAATGGCACTCTTCATTTAAATGATTCTGTGTCCCTCAGCACAGTTCAGGAGTGACTAAAAAAAGACATTTATTTTATTGTTGCATTCAAACATTATATATATATATAAATATATATATATATAAAAAAATGGTCCTTCCCTCCCCCTCTCTGATTGTCACTCCCTTCAGTGTTAGTGGTGGAGCCAGTAAATGTTCTCATTTATGTGTTGGCAACAAACCTGGTCCCTTCTTAGCTTCCGTGTGATTTAATACACTAATTCCTAGATAGTGTAAAAGAAAGGAAGAAACAGCAAATCAGCAAAGCCATGGGATAACGTGGATCCTGCTGGGTCTGGCTTGTGACTTGGCAGCAGAGCCATGACCATTAATCATGCTGTCCCTTCCCCAGCATGAGCAACCTATGCTGCCAGCTTCGTACACCCAGCCACTTTCCTTGTCAGCTACTCTGCTGTTCCACTTAGATTCTGCCTTGTATCAAGACAGGAAAATAATGTGAAATTTACTGCATTTTTACAATATTTATGTATCATGTCAAGGTAAAACCTGGCTTTTACAATGGACTCAGCTGCGTTTTCTTTTCAATCATTTCCTTGTAAATAAACTTTCTGCTGTTTGAGTTTCACCTCATACTTTCTTTTCTTGACATGAGAATCCTCCTGATTATAACTGAGCAATCCAGATATTTCATGCTAACAATACTCGGGGCAGAGCACAGGAGAGCTTCTCTTTAGAGGAAAATATTTGTTGTTGCTGTTCTAAACCAGCTTAAGGACACACCAAACATTCAGCCTCCTCTTCTATTAGTTGTGGTACATTCAGGTTAGGACAATGTGTACTAAATATGTGCTATTTCGCTTTCCACACTTACAAACCACCTCAAAGTTGCATTTCAAATACACGTTTTAAAATGACTTGTAAGATCTCACAGACTGGGATGTCCTTGGGAGCACAGCAAGGATGCTTTGAGCTATTTTCTAAACAGCTAACATGTAATTTTAAATTGTAATTTTTAATGATTTTTTCTTTTAAAAAACTGGCTTCAGTTTGACAGTAATTCTATAATTTTTTTTCTATTTTTATGGGTTTTTTACATGTAGGTACATATGTAAAAACTGTGTACGTGATGGTTTCACCATAAGGTACATCCAACAGTGGTTATCTGGCAACCATTCCATTAACATCACTTTTCATCAGTAAGGTAAAGTGTGTTTCCACCCAGGCTTCCCATCATGATCATAGGGTAGATTTGTGACTAAGACAGCATTGACAAGGCACCAGAGCTGTGGCTATTGCTGAGCAATTCCATGCACAGTGTCAAGGCTTTCTCTTCCTCCAGCACTGCCTTTCCCTGGGGCACGGAATGGAAGTGGACAAGAGGCAGGAAGGGAGCACAGCCAGGTCAGCTGACCCAAGGGATATCCCATGCCATGAGACATTACAGTCAGTAATAAAAGTTGGGGTGGCTGGTGGGAGAGTGTTGAGGGTGTTTGCTGGATGGGCATCTTGTGGGAGATGGTGAGTGACTGCCTCAGCATTGCTTGTTTTGGTTTTTTCTTCCTCTTTCCCTCAGTCATTAGACTACTTTTACCTTGATCCATGAGTTTTGGCACTTTTGCTCTTCCTGTTCCCCCCCCAGCCCTGCCAGGAGTGAGCCAGCAGCCATGTGATGCTCAGCTGCCAGCTCAGGTCAGCCCAGCACATCTACACAGCCTTTCCTGCCTTCCTCCTTTGAGCTGCAGGAATCCTTCAGAGGCAAAAAAACATGGCTTTAACCATAGAAGCAATGCAGCCAATGGCACACAAGTGATAGCAGAGGCATGACTTGGTGCTGTAACCTCCTTCTCCAAACTAAATTTGCAAGAGGCTCAGCCATCAAATGGAACTTGAAGTCGCACCAGATGCCACACATTGATTTATTTGTTCTGTGAAGCACTGATGGAGATGTCATATAACACATTCAGCTACTGAACCATACTGCTTTTCCAGCATATTTAGATGAAAATACAAGTGAAAGCTGGTGCTGAGGATGACAAAAATCTGTTTGATCTCTCAATAAGATAAGAGTTAAACAGCTTCTGAGCCAGCATCCACACATTGTGGCAGGTAATATGCACTGGCAAAGAGGAATAGAGTAAACTGAGTCATGTTTGGGTTTCAGAAAAATTCTGATGCTCTACAGAAGCAGAGTGATTAGAGGTTAAAATGTCTTCTTCCTTTTTGTTTTGGTTCAAATAATTTGGATTTTATTGTTTCGTGCATTTGGAAACAAACTATAAAAAAATAATATTTCTGTAAAAAAGAGGAGGAAGCAAGAGCGTTGCTCAGGTAAGAATAATTGAAGAATATGGAAAAAAACTTCTCTCTCAAAAGGCAAACAAGTACCAGCAGTTCACTTATATCTGTAAAATGTACACTGATCAATGTGCCAATTACAGAACTGAGATAAGAAATTTCTGATTTTCAATGGAAAGAAACAAAGAAGAGACTGAATTCTAACTTGCTCTCATTGATTATTTTCACAAGTCATCTGTGTAGAGATTAGATATATATTTTACTTACCTCTCATGCTGAGATGGGGGAAAAAAAAGAAGCAAAGACTGTTAAAAATTCAATTTACACTTCATGGTCTGGTTGCATTTAGAAGTAGTAACTCGGGGTCCTTATTTAAAATGAAATTCTAAACACCCAATGCACTCACCTTCTGCTGACAGCCCCTGGATGTTAATGCCCTTAGCAGCCAAGAAACTCAGGCAGGCATCTATGTTTTCAATCTGTTCAAGAACAAACAAACAAAACAGAGACACAAAAAGAGAACACATTGTAATAATTATTTACTTTCATCTCCCGCTACGCTTGAGCACACTTAGTCTTTGCATCCCATAAAAAGTCCCTTTGTTCATTATGTGGGAACCATAGCACGAAACCCTCTCAGTTCCTGAGGTCCTAAATGGATTATGACATTGATTATGAATTGATTATTCCATGGGGCAGAGCTTCCTGGTACTTGCAGTGGCATGAAGCAGGTTAGTGAATGCTCTACCCACAAGAGGCGATCCCTGCTCATCCTCCAGGATGTTCTGTGCCAGGGTTCTTAACCTACAGCAGGTAGAACAAACACAAAACTGAAAATAAACATTTGTTTGAGCAGGCACATTGCCACTTGCTCTGAAGTTGACAGCTGGCAAAAGTTTCCAGCCACACCAACAGTTGAATATAAAAGCTGTAACTGGAAGCCCCAGCTGGAATCCCAAAAACATTCCCTGCACGTCCGAAATGACAGGAGGCTCTGGGCACTCACTGAGGGCACACCCTGCCCCTCAGAGAGGGGGTACACTGGGAATATGGTGCAGGGCATTACAGGAATTTGGAGCAGGCAGGGCTGGTACTCAAACCCTGCCTAAGAAAGTGAACTCCAAGGGTTGGATGAGTCAGGGATGTTTTCCCCTCTGTCTCAACATCACAGCAGAGATCTCACAGCAGCCTCACACTTTGTTTCCCACAGAAGCTCTTCTGTCCAGCCCCCACCTCAGAGCAAAGCACTTCCATGCAAAAGGCTAAGGAGCTGCAAAGAACTTTTTAGGAAATATGATGTTTTGTGTGTGGTTACACAGAAGACTTCTGGATAATACCACTGAGAAATTTTTCAATCAGCAAGCGATAAGAGTCTG
Organism: Anabacerthia variegaticeps; assembly: GCA_035583185.1. Taxonomy (NCBI): domain Eukaryota; kingdom Metazoa; phylum Chordata; class Aves; order Passeriformes; family Furnariidae; genus Anabacerthia; species Anabacerthia variegaticeps. Next base: position 3,037,527 of record JAWWEW010000165.1, on the reverse strand, counting down.
TGTTTGAACACCTCTCAAACATTAATTTATTAATTCCTGAAACACTGCAACCAAACACTGCATCCACTGTATGGATAAGGAAGGAGACAGACACCAAAGCCTACACTTGCTCTTGCATAACTACCTTTATTTCATGAAGTTTGGAAACATCAAAAGGAAAGGTGAAAATCCAGCTGCCTTGTCAGCTCCTTCCTGTCCTCTAAAAAACACACAAGTGAGGTCTGGGTGGCATTTTGGAGCCTGAGCTCCCAGCACCTGACCTGAGCTCCCTGTCCTTCTCAAAACAATAAAACAGTACAAGGGAAGCTGCCAGAAAACCTCCCACACCTGCCTTCTCTCAAGGTACTTTCATGTATTTTCTATAACAATAAAAACATTTTCTTCTAACCCAGGGGCAAAAAAGAGCTATTGGCATTGCTGCACTGTGATTTCAACAATTACTCAAAACTTTTATCAACCTCATTATACTGTGAGATATACCAAAAAGTACACAAAGTACCTTCAGTAAATGATAGACTCCAAAACCCAGGGAGACACCAAAGATCAGACCTCAGAGCTCAGAGCAGGGTGCAGTTCAAAGGTTCATTCATCCACAGTTCAGTATGATCTGACGGTCAATTTTGACCCATTTCCTTCCTCAGCACTCAACAACCCTGTCAACTTTTCAACACGGCTCTTTTATCGAGGTGATTTGGACAGAAAAGCAAAGTTCACCTTTTCAAGAATAAACAGCACATGAAAAGAATCAATCCATTTCAACTACCTGCACTTCACAAGCTGCATCATTCCAAGCACATTTCCAGCCTCCCACACTGGTGGGTAGATGTCTCATCTCCCAAAAAGCAGTGAGTAAAGATAAGCAATATCTCATGTGCACCCCATAGCTCTTTCAGTCCTGCTCTGCTTGCTTGTCTTCCCAGCTCCCTCTTCTGTGCTCCAACTCTCCCTTAGGACAGAGTGAGCACAGGATTAATATTTAAATCTGGGTAGTGACTTCCTCATCCATGTCCTCGTTCTCGGTTCTACACAGCAGTCCTTGCTGACCTCCTAATCAGATCCTATTCAGATTCAAGGAGCCTCCTTTAAAATCCTTCCACTTGTTCCTGGGAGAGTCTCCCAGTTTTTACTGAGCCTTTGAGCCACTGAAGATTCAGCACTCCCAGAGTGATGGATGGCTCCCCATCACAGGTCTGTCTTTGGACCACGGATTGAGCAACCTGGACCTCGCTGTCATATCAAAAGCCAGACAGGCTACCTTGGCACACCAGCTGTAATGCCCAGCAAAAAGCTCTGAGAAACAGGACTCTTCATGCTGTACTTGTATGGCAAAAGAACGAGGAAAAAAAAGTAGAGCAATATAAAATGCAGAAAAAAATATACCCAGAAATAGAAAAAAAAATTTGTGGTGCATTACAGTAAAGAATGTATAAGAATCAAAATATTAGAGAAGCTGGAAAATGCCCTAATTTCAGTATTTAAGTTCAGACATGATGAAATAAAGTGGGAATAGAAGGGGCACGCAAAAGCAAACCCTTTATGTTCAGAGAGTAAAGAACTACAATAAGACCCTCTGGGAATGTACAGCATTGCACTTATGGAATTCACTAAGAGAATAAAAGTGAAAGATACAAACACATCAGTGACTCAAATGCTAATGTTTACACAGGATCTGTGATATTAACAACACTACAGGGCAGCAATGGCAGAAATGTCAGCAACTAGTTGATTTTGAAGGAAAAAACAGAGCGGGAAAACAGAAAGGAATTAGAGCAAATTTTAAAAAAAAAAAAAGTGAAACACTGAATGCAAGACTGTAACTGAAATTATTAAAGCTTAGGGTTGGTAAGAATTCAACAACTGCTGGCCTGAGTCAAGACCCCTGATCTCGGCTGAACGAGTCTACTGCATCAGAAATCCTGTTACTTGCTTAAAGAGTCCCCAGCAATGCAACATTTCATGAATTTCACCTGAAAAAGCTCCAAGGAAGGAACCTGTGTCTGGTCCCTGCTGTATTAACAAACTAAGGACTAGCTATTTATAATCTGAAAATGCTGTTTTATGGAGAAAGACGCCCCCAGTGCATAAGGGGCTGGATACAGCAAGCTATGCTGAAGGAGCAGCATGATAGTGAGACCACTTAGATGTGTGTACCTAGGATAGAAGTGAAGTTCCTGGATAGATCTCAGCTAAAGAGTAGGAAGAAATCCTTCCCTGGGAGGGTGGGCAGGCCCTGGCACAGGCTGCCCAGAGAAGCTGTGGCTGCCCCATCCCTGGAAGTGTCCAAGGCCAGGCTGGACGGGGCTTGGAGCAACCTGGGCTAGTGGAAGGTGTCCCTGCCCATGGCAGGGGAGTGGAATGAGATGGGCTTTAAGGTCCCTTCCAACCCAAACCATTCTATGCTACTAGGCAAGAACCCAATGGCCTGCATGCATCCTGGGGGCTGCCAACACCAAGAACAGTTGCCTCCTTGTCATTCCAGTGTTCTGCAGCAAATCATCACCAAGGCTCTCTGGGCCCTTTCTTGGCCAAGTCCACATATTGCTCAAACCCATTAAGCAGATGTGAACAGACTGGGTTTGCCAAAGGGGAGTGGATGTTTTCTCTTTCACTGTGAGCTACAATTGTTTTTTGGCTGGCAATTCTGATTTCTCATTTGCTGTGTCAGCAACACTTAACACAGCAGAAGCAAAGCAGGAAAGATGGCAATTGGATGCTCTCATTCCCTGCCTGCCCAGAATGGGAAAGCTGTGCAAAAGAAGAAGGAAAACCAAGGACAGCCAAGCACAGTGATTATCTCACTGGGAGACATTACCAGCAGTGTCCAAAACTGAGCTTTATCAGAATTCCTGGCCAAAAGCATCAGATGAATTTGTGATTTTGGATGGTCACGCTTAAACTATTTCAGGTGTAGTCAACTATCAAAGGGTGTTGTCAGTCCCACAGCCTGGGACTAAATACAATGGGTATTTATTCTGGAATGTCCCTAAATGCCAACCAAGGACTGCTGAGCCCAGACCTGAGGGGCTGCCACTCCCCAGGGCTCCTCCTCCTTTCCTGTGATTAGGAGATTGTGAGGAAAAAAACAACCCCATACAATTAAATTTCTATTCAGACACAACATATCAAGTGTCACCACTTTCATTCTCACACTCACAGAAGGAAAAGACATATTTCAGCCTGAAAGCTTCCTCTTACCACGAATAACCTGGCAAGATGGGGGCAGAGGGCATCGTGGCTTGGTATTGTACCTGGCAAAGGCCAGATCATCAGCAGCTGCTTTGTTACCCTGGGAAGACTGTCAGCCTCTTGCTAGTGGTCTCAAGTATTTTCTGATTTCTAAGTAAAGGACATCTCTGCACATCATCATTTTCATTCCCACCAGACCTGCACTCCTTGTTCCTTCCCAGCTCCTCCAACACGAAACTCAGGTACGTGTAAAATTTAACAGGTTCCCTGAATTCCTGTGTGTGGATCAGAATCCATCCATTTCCCTCTCATTTCACTGTGCCTTTCACAGGTGTGTGATTCGGGTTTTCCTCTGTTCTCTAAAGTACCCTACAGCAATTACACAATTCTGACAACAGTGACCCCCACGGGTTTTTGTGCTTGTCATATAACAGCAATTTCCATTTCTATTCTTGCCAGTGCTAGAGAGAAAACATGCTCTGGCCTGTATAAGTAGAATAGGATATGCCAGAAACCAAAAAAAAACCTCACCAAAAATATCCCCATCCTGTAGCTTGTAAAGGGAGACTCACAGGTGGGCACTAAGATATGTTGAACATTGACTATATCAGACAAACACTTGAAATGTGGAAACTTCCTACAGCCAAAGCTGCCTGTCCAGCTGTGCCAAGGCAAATACACGGGGTAAACTGTAACTAGTGCTGCCCTTGTGAGAGACGTGTGTTTTTCTCAAACAAAAATCAGAATTAAGCTTACTGTAGGTTCCTTTACTTAGAAACCACGGGAAGTTTCTCACATTATGATGCAAGACCTCTGCTCCCAACTTTTACAGTGATAAATGTGCCGGTTTTATGAGCTTAAGCATAAAACCCCTGTACTTATATTGAAACCAGTGCTTTCCATTTAACTTGAGGCTCCATGTCATGTGTAGCATATTAATTTTCAAAAGAAAAAAGATTGATTTCATGTGAAAGTTTTTAAATCTCGCAAACCTTTATGCAATGTCCCAGCAGACTTTACATACAATGTAGGCACAAGGAAAGAGCTTAACACAAGCTGCTTCTTAAGGCAAGATCTATTTCTTGTTTCTATCTTTGAATAAAGCTTTTACAGTCATATTTTTATATCCTAAAGTTTAGAAAGAGCCTTAAAATCTTAAGTCATTACACTGACAATCCTTCAAACCCTGGAGTTTTTGGGGGAGAGAGGGTTCTCCCTTCCAGTAATATCTCATTTGCTCTATTTCCTAAACATAATTATATATAAGAAATATCAAGGCAGAACTGCAAATTCCATTTGTCCCAGAAGAAAATAAATGCTAACTCTTACTGCTCTGTTTATAATAAATCTTCATTAGCATTTATCCAAATCAAAATATATGTTTTTTAAGGAAAATAATATGGTGCTCCAAGTGTTCATAGGTTGCTCCCGACTGTTTGGATAAAAATGTCTCCCAAAATTAAGTTGCAGGATTTTTACAGAGCTTGGTGGGTAACTCAGAAAAAAAAATAAATAACAGATATAACGTAAGGGCAAATGAAACTAATCCATATTTTGAAGACAAGCTGTGACAGACCTAGCCACAAAACCAAAAATCTCTTCTCATGGGCACATTGTTTTTCACATGTGTGCAAAGAGTTGACTCTTCTGCCAAAACTGTGTTACTTTGGGTTTCTAAGGACAAGGAGCATTTGGGCACTAGCCTAAGGTTCATCTTATGCATCCTCTTCCCTTTGACCCTGATAAAACCTTTTGCTATCCTGTGTTTAGCTCCTCCTCTGGCAATAATGGGACAAATATTCAACATTCCCTTCCAACACACCCAGTCTGAACAGAAATGAGGGCAATGAGCACCACAGAGAAAACTGTGATTCACACTGGCCAAAATTTCTAACAAAGAGCATCCAAAGGGCACACTCGGACTGTTAATGGATTCAGGTAATCCTGGGTGTCTCCCAAAGCCAAATTGGCCAAAGCCAATCTGTTGGGAAGAGGCAGATGGAAAGGGCTGTAGAAATATTCCTAGTTTATCTTGAAATTCAGCTTTCTTTCAGGTTTTGGGGTTTTTTTTTGTCTTTTCAGGTTTATTTATTTAAAACAAATTTTCCCCGGGGGAAACTCAAAAGTAAAGAGTCATTTATTTGAAAAATATCCCTGGAAATATTATTTTGGGATTAGCTTTTCAGGATCAGACCTTAAATATATTCAAAAAGGCAAAGTGGGTAATTTGTAAGTAATCTGCAATCTTGAGAGGTTCTAATTATGATAAGTTAAGCAACAACAAGCTCAACTTTGCAAAACAAGTATCAACAAAGAATCCTGCCTCGGGAGAATCATTCATTTAGGATATAGATGAAACTCTTTGATGGCATCAAGAGACACTTGACTATATATTATTACACTGTGCTATTGGCACTAAATCTCTGCTTGTGTATAACTGAAAACAGGAAAAGATGGGGAGAAGTCCTGGCTGTGCTCAGTAAATCCATAATGAGGAGAGCAGCAAGTCCCATCAATGCATTATTTCCACTTCCCTGGCTGCTCATGGAAGACCCTTTTCTACCTGGGACTTCCAGATCTAAAGTGCAGCTGGGAAAAGGGGGCTTTAAAGTGAAAGAGGGCAGGTTTACATTAGATATTGGGAGGAAACTCTTCCCTCTGAGGATGGTGAGACACTGGAACACATTGCCCAGAAAAGCCACGAATGCCCATCCCTGGAAGTGTTCAGGGCCAGGTTGGATGGGGCCTGAAGCAACATGGGCTAGTGGAAGGTGTCCCTGTGCATGGCTGGAACAAGATGGGCTTTAAGGTTCCTTCCAACCCAAATTGTTCTATTACTCTGTGATTAAATGTAAAATATCATCAATACCTAGCCAAGATGGATGTCTTCTCAAAACATCCCCGACTTCTACGTAAACCAACATTTTTCAAAGTGCATAAATACCTAAAAGGAAGGACTGGCACTAAAACCCCTCAGTGCAGTAGGTGCTGGATTTTGTTGTACCTCCCCAAATACCAGCTCAAGTGCTGAAGGCTCAGTACATCATTAACCCGAATTTGCAGCAGGAATCCAGCCTGTAACAAAACTCACACAGAGAAAGAACCTCCTGCAATGCAGTCACTGACAGTTGTTGGTTTCTAAAAAGGATCCCTGGGCAGGGAGCTCTGGCCACAGCCCATTCCCAGGCACAGCATTCCCCCTTTGCCTGCCTGACACACACACTTGTGTCTCCACGCCCGAGGGTCACGGCTTCACCTGTTCCCAAAGGATTTACTCCAGAGCCTGCAGGGCACTAGCACATATTTGCCCCCTCCTTCCTTGCACCTGGATCCTGGATAATATCTCCTACTGAAATTCTCCAGCATGACAGCTTAGAACAAGCCCAATACTACTGCTTCAGTATATCAAAATAGTCCTATGTAAAAAGCAAAAGAATAAAATCTTCTGGATACGTATTACCCTCACAGAGCAACTAAATAACATAACCACTATCACACGGTCCCAGTGTATAACCAGTGGCTGGAAATCAAAGATTTGTGATGAGACACAGACAAAAAGTTTATTTCTCTGGGCTGTACAATGCTTTGTAACACCTGTGATCTCTTTCAGACAATCCAGAGTGAAGAGCTTATCACTACATCACCTGTGAAAGGACAGAAACACGCAGGCATCCAAAGAAATTCCCACACAAACAACTGCAATTCTTACATCACCAAGCTGAAGGGGAATAATAAATGAACTTTTACTTTCGCCTGTCCTCAACTCAATCTCACCTTTTTACTTTAGTTAGAGAAGGTTCTCATCCATGATTTCCCAGTTTTCCCCATTTATGCAAAGCGTAGCAAGAAGCCATGTGCTTGTAACATATTGCATAAAAGGTATGTTTATGTAATAATTTTACACCAATAACAGGCATGGCAAAACATAATGATGCTTTTAGACTTCTGTATAGGTGTAAATATAAAGTGAAAGCTACATATGTGGGATGACCCTGGCCCCTCAATGCATTTGTTGTTTCAGGTATTTAGTCCATGCAGGGGATAGAACCACAGGTGTTCAAAATGCCATTTAACACTGAAATAAATAATCAAATAGAAACTAATTCTGTCTTTATAGTTAGGCTCACACACTTCATTTTTTTCTCATAAAAATGACTTTGTTGCTCTTCGTGGAACCTCACAGTATTTCAGAGACAAGTTCTTGCATCACTGTATAGGATAAAGAATTAAGAGCCCCTCGTCGGGGGCCATGAAGGTGCTTCCTTATGGGAATGACCCAACAGTGTAAGCTGCAATGTTTCCAGAGGGATCCCATACACCCACCCCATGGACAGGACAGCATGCACATACTGCCTTATCACCCTTCACACAGAAGAGCTTTGGGAGTCTTTCCCTCCAGAAATGAAACCAATACCTGTTCAGTGACACTACCATGCCTTATGGTAGGGAGATGCATATATTTTGCCTTTCCCAATCCAGTCAAGCTCTATTTATCCTGTTATTTCCTATGTAGGAGGATGGTGGGGGAGAGTGGGGGGGCTTGTGGCTTTATTTAGACTGCAACACCTCTGATCTGCCCATGCCTGTCTCACAATGCACAAATGGTAGGCATGGCAGCACAACAACAGTCTGGGTGTCTGGGAAAAAACCAGAGGCAGTAAACCCAACCTTATCCTGGAGCAAGAGTCAGGATATAAACCGAGGCAGAAGTACAAGGAACCTGGGAGATGATCTCTGTAGCAAATCATTCTTGTCCACAGGACAACACAGGTTCATGCATGACCAGCAGAAACCCAAGAGAAAAAGCTTTCAGCATTCCCAGACTTGGGAATGTTTGGCCACGTCCCTGCACGGGCAGTCACAGAGGTTAAGCTGGTGTCTGTCACCAGCCAGGCTGGCACAGCTCTGGGGGATGTCCTCCCCTCCAGCCAACCTTCAGCTGTGAGGAACTGCACCTCAGGTTAGGGCCAGAGGACACCCATTTGTTACCACTGCAATACCAAACCAGACTGAATTTCCAAACACGTGCTGCCAGTAAGTTATGAACTCCCCCAGCAAAGCGGGGCAAGGCTCAGCAGAAGATGGGAAAGTTCCCTTTACTACATTTGCTCAGCCTTGGAGTAGGATTACTTGAAAAGACACGGCTATATTTAACCCCTGGGATATGGTTCCAAAAATCCCGCGCTAGGAATTCGCAGAGGAAAAGCATGCTTGTGATGCTTTTGATCTTCCAGCAGAGCTGCTCCCCTGAATTAGCAGCACATGCCCCAGCAGCAGAGCCCTCCCTGGCTTTGGGATCTGACCTCAGCCCCACCAGCTTGGGATGGGGGCTGGAGAAACAGCCTGCCAGAGTCACTTGGCTTAGTTATGGCAATGTTTGGACAACACGGTGTATAAATTGCTCAAAACATTTAGAGGAGCAGGGTAAAGTGGACACCTGCTCTCAAAGAGCAGCCACAGAGTTATTTTCTGTGAGAAAAACACAAGCAACTCAGAATATTTACTTTTTTTTTTTTTAAAATACAGTAGCTATTTTTAGTGATTTGTACAGAGCACAGCAGCTCGCTCACTGTGTGGATATTACACACACAGATAGCTGTTCGGGTGATACAGATGGTTTCAGCTCTTACTATTCCCACCAACCAACCCATTAATGTGAACTCAGCTCCACCCTGCAAGGATGGGCCACATCACACCACCACTCACGTTCTTTACATCAATTTAAGTGTCCCTTGGAATCAAAAGAAGACAGAAATATGGATCGCATACACCATAGGCACAAATAGTAACGAAGATTTCAATATCTCCTGCTCTTCTGCCAATTAAAAAAAATCATTCATGGAGCTGGCAGGGGTCACTCCGAGGAGGGAAGTGGATATGAGAAGGGAAGTGGATACCTGGCTGTCGGAGTACAAGGGGAATATAAAGGATGGAAGCAAAATAAGAAGTAAATTACACTGAAGAACAACCGAGTTGGAGCTCCTGTATAACAAGGAAATACACC
>JAWWEW010000165.1:2926491-3028237 GCA_035583185.1 Anabacerthia variegaticeps | reverse complement strand
CTGTTCCTATTGGCTCCCCCTTTCTCTCTTATATGGTTGTAGCCCCGCCCTCCTTTACCGTGATTGGTGCATCCTTTCGGGACACGCCCCTAACCACGCCCCTAGCCACGCCCCGTTTCTAGAACCTTCTGAGCCAGCCTATAAATACCCTGTGTCCGTTACAATCAACGGCCATTTCACCTCACGCCTCTTGGGGAGTGGTCCTTCCTCTGTGTCCCCTAGAAAGGCCTGCGTCACCTGGCTCCAACAACTGAATTCGTATTCCCAGCACTGCTTGATTCAAACCCAGGGTTTCCACCAGGCTGGAGAATTCCCACACAAACTGTTCGTTGGGTGTCACAGACATTACAAATTTTCAGAACACAGTCACATTCCCACTGCTGGAAGCAACGCTTCCTTGAGAATGAAGGTACTGCACTGAAAACACAGCCTTCATCTGGAGTTTCAGAGAGCCCTTGGACAGAAATTCCAGCTCTGGCCCCCTGTGCAGTACAACATTCTCTGTTTGCACAACAAACAGCACCAGGGAGAGTGAGCAGTGTTGCTCTTCTACTACAGTTTGATATCTGCACAAGAAAGAGGATTCTTGAAAAACTTCCTGTCAACACAAGCAAAAAAAAAAAAACACACACACACACAAAAAAAACAAACAAACCAAACCCAAATCCCTCCTTTTTGTTATTTGAGAACAGATACTTATATACACAAAGTGATCCTGAAAAATACTAAGGCCCAAGCACAAACCCACATGAGAACCACAGTAATTTCCTCATCTATTTATAGGAGGTGCTGTGGTGTTTGTTAAACCTACGTGCCTTTCTGTTGCTCCAGATTCTTGTCTTGGGTGTCCCACAACCTCCCCAGACTTAGGAAGGAAAGATGAAAGTGTGGTGTATCCACCCACAGATTCCCTAATCCTCTTCCTTTCAGCACCGACAGCTTTGCTACCACTGCACTCCTCGAGGCTTCAGTAACAGGGGTAACACATCACCACTTCTCAGACTTTCACACCTAATATTCTAGTTCTTCTGGACTATCATCACCTGTGACTTTTAATTTCATTTTTCAACCTTGGGAAAAAAAGGAAACCATCTTCTCATTTGTCTCTTCTCATACTCGTCTCTCTCCCTAGTCACTTCTAGTCTAGCTGATACAAGTCTTCTCTTTCCTTTACCTTGCCCTCCACTTCACTGCTCTCATCTTCCAAACATCCTGTCCTCTGCCTTTTCTTATACCATCCAAGCTATCCCATTATCTCATGAGTCAGGATTTATCACTTCCATGTAATAGGCAACACAGCCACCTCCCTCTCTCTCCCTCCTGGCCATGCTGTATCACACAAGAGAATAAAATGCTCAGCTGTCACACCATCCCAAAATATCTCTGTGGATCTTCCTTCAAAACCTGTGAGCATTTTACACAACATATTCCCTCCCACACAGAATACAGCCCCTGCAGAGCAAGATTTCTACAGACTGCCATTACAGCCAGACTTCACATATAACAAATAGCACAGACAACTCATGCACTCTATTTTTTGCATAATTTTACAAATATACGAACCTTTTACAATAAGTAACATTCAGCACTTGCAAAGGCAGCCACATCAGTAAGAATAACCTATAGTACCTAGAAGGGCAGGTAGCAACCAGCACCTCCTATATAGTCCAGATTCTGCAAGATGCCAAGTGCTGAGCTCTAATATCACCCCCTAAAACAAGAAGCAAATTAAAAGAAAGAAAAAAAAAGAAAAGTATCTCTGTTTTTCTATAAGCAAACAATATTAGCAGCAACAGCCCTGCTGAGGTTTATTGGCCTAAGCCTTCTTTTCAGAAGTGTGAAGGAGAGGAAACTGGCCTTGTTTCCCTGTCCTTCACCAGTTATCAAGAACCATGCCAACATTTTCTGGGGTTTTGTTTTAAAAACCCAAATGGTCTCCAAATCTTCCTGTCCCTGAGCCTGTGCTCCATACAACTACATCGTGTATCACCCACAGTATTTTCTGCATCCAGATGGAACTAATCATTAAAATTACAGACTTTTGTTTAGACAAATATCTACAGTGCAAAAATATAGAGTTCTGGGAAAAAAAACACCCTGAAATGGATCTTATGCGGAGGACAAGCTACAGAATAGTCTATAATAGATAATATAAAAGCCAGCCAGCTCTTATCTGGAGCACAGGAAGTGAGGGATACTCCCCTCAGCAGAACAACCCAGACAAGATGATGATGGGAGGATAGGTTCTCACCTAAGTGATTTTTCATGGAGCCAGTGGGGTCCCTGTCATGTCATTTTTGGCATTGGGACTACGTTGATAAGCACTGATGGTCCCACATGGTTCTGCAGTGCTAAACTTAACTTGACAAGGCTTATTAGCACTGGCTTTGAGCCTGACAGACCCAAGCTGTCTCTAATGCTCAGTCTGGGCCAATTTGTGTGCTGCTCTCCAACACTGCATCAATGGGAACAAGGCAAGGGTCTGGACTGATATGGATCCATGGTGAGCTCACTAAGGTTTGGCATCACCAGCTTAGGACTGTGCCACATGGAAGCAAACACACTTTTTTTTTCACACCCCCTTTAATAGACTTGGAAGACACAGATTTAGTCCAGAGGATTCTTCACACCTCAGCTCACCTGTGTCTGCTCAAGGCATTGTGAACCTGCAAAGGAGGTCACTGCCCACAGGGGAAAGGAGCATGGCAGAGGAGGTTTCCCTCTGAGATCTGCTGTATTTCTACATAATGAGCAAAGTTAAATCTTCATTTATGGTGCTTTTTTTATTTTTAACCCCCCAAATCTCCCCAGCTGTGGTGTTCACCTTACAGGCACTACAATATGGATATGGACACTTGTAACTGAGAGATTAACTTGAAAAAATTAGACTGGCCATCACCTGGTTGAGTGTCTGAAAGGACTGGGTGGCCCTGTCTCTGCTGGCCCTCTGAACCAAAGCTATCAGACACAAACACCAGTTCTCACACTCCACAGGACCTTGTAAGCTTTATAGAGAAGTCACCAAAAGGCAAAGGATGAAGACTGCTGTACCTAAACAAGTATTTGTCCTGGAGCAGAGGAGACCTGCCAAAGGTTCTTGCTCCAGTAAAATCAGAATACAATCATGGAATGATAGCAGCATTTGGGTTGGAAGGGATTACCCAGTTCCTTCTCCCCCTGCCATGGGCAGGTTGCTCCAAGCCCCTTCCAACCTGGCCTTGAACATTCCCAGAGATGGGGCAGCCACAGCTTCTCTAGGCAAAAACTGTCTGCACTGTGAGATGACAAAGAGCTCTGTAAGCAAGTGCACTTAATGAAAGCAGCCCTTAAACACAAATTTCACTTTTCTCACATGGGGAAAACTGCTGGGGATGCCCTGCTATGACTGCATCCTGTGAGTGGGGAACCCAGTCCCAACTGGAATAACTTCAGAGGAGGCAAACACATCTTCCTAGCACTCTTCAGCACTCCTGACCCAGCATGTGCCCCCTGGTTCTAACCTGCTCCAGCTTCCATAAGCAACCTACTGCATGCATTCCTCCAGCCAAGAGAACAGCCCTCTTCCTTCTCTGAGAATAAAGACTTCAAGTGATTTTTAGCAGCAGCCTCCTGGAACTGTTTACAGACTCCAATGCTGAATGAAATTCGGTTCTTATGACACACTTGTGGGACACTAAATTATAGTAATTGTCAAAATTTCCTCATTATTTATACTCCAGACAGCTGCTGTGGCTACAGCCAGGATAGCAACCAACCTCTTCAAAGCAGCAAGAAGCAGCAATGATAAATGGTTTTGATGGCTTTGCTTTTACAGAGCGCTTGCTCCGTGGCTTAAACAAGATTGATAACTTGCAGGAAACAACAGAAGAGCAGAACAGAGCGTGGATTTTGACTTAAGATGACAAACTCTCCTTAAATCTTTAGTATTTAACTAAGTGAGTGGTTGTGCTCACAATGCAGTTGTGGAGGAGGGGGCAGCTGGAAACGGAGCCATAAAAATGAAAGCATTAAAAGAGCTTCATACACAGAACAGGTACCCAAGTACCCCAGAGGAAGCATTTGAAATGCAAAAGGGAGATTTCTAGAATTTAAGTTGTAAAATAACTCTTTTTTCCTCAAGATACAAAAGGAAATAGCCTTCTTTAAAGCATGATAAATTTTAAATGCTCACCTCCTAGGATGCATTTAAAAAGTCAGTTTCTTATTATTCGTGTTCTTCATAAAGTTCTGAATCCTGAATTTTGTAATTTGATTTTTTTTAATTTGGTACATATTGCTAATTTATTTTGTTTCATTCAAAGGATACAGGAAGTCTTAATCCAACTTTAATCTGATTCTCCTTTTTCAATACTGCTGTCTACATAGAGGAACAAAATTTAATTTTTATACATTCCTGTTTATGGGATATTTCATAAATATAAAGAGCAATGTAAGAATAACCTTGATTGTAAATATGTGATAAATTATAAGGCCTAATTCAACAACTGTGGAGCACAATGGGGCAAAAGTGGTAATATTAATGCTCTGTAGATTATACCTTTGGTCTCACTGATGTGAAAAACTAATTAAAAATTGTCATTAAAAGTCTCAAAGTCATACACTGTCACTCAACCATGCACACACACACAACAGATCACTTTACTACTTACCATTTGAGACCTGTTTTTTGGACAGCCATTGATGTCTTCAATCTTTTCATTTGCTGAAAAGCAAAAAAGAGGCAATAAAGAATAAAACCCTAAAGCAAGGACATTTATTCTAATGCTTTCCAAAGCACTTGCTGCCAGCTGAATCGAGGGGTTGCAGACTGTAGCTGTCCAGCCCAAGGGAATGTGTGAAACACTGAGAGCCACCAAAGCAAAAAAAAGCAGCTGGAGTTTCCCAGTGGGTCATGGCTCCAGAGACAGCTGGGGGCACGAGCCAACTGGCCTGACAACATCTTGGACAGGGACAGGGAATTCCTTTAGACTACAAAAAGATTTAAACTCTGGGACCTGAATCCCTGAGCACTACATATATATATACATACCTACATTTATATATATATACACATGTGTGTTTCAATGTCAATTGGTTTGCTTGTAAATATAGGGTTTAAATCCAGATAGGAAATATATGATCAATAGCTCTAATAATTTTATTTTTCTTTTTTTAAAGCACAAATCATGAAAGATCTTTTCGAGTTTACAATACAACCCTACCTGCAGAATAACACACAGTATATTTTTCTTCTCATTTCAATGAAATCCCTGGGGTGGTTAATGTTTGCTTTAGGGTCTTAGTTTGCTTAATTTCACCTTTCAGTCTTGAACCCTGAAATGACTTGTGTGCTACTCTCCACAACCAGTTATACCCAAAGTTCAGTTCCCCACAGTTTTCACACTGTTATAAAGACAAGTGTTCACATCACCAACTAAATTTCTAATACTTGTAAAAAAATGACTGCTATATTCCTATAAATTGGCATCATGCATAATTATTATTTGAAAGGAAACTAATGAACTTGTGAATGAGCTTTCTCTTGTTTGGGACACAGATCCCTCTAACAGGCCAGGTCAGACCCGGGGTATCTGCACTCATGAATTCATATACAGCTACTATGTTTATATGCCATTACTAAGGCATATATTACTTACACGTTCTTTTAGAGACTCATGGATTTTGAACTGAGGTAACCCAGAATGCTGTGAATGCATTTAATTGACTTGCAAATAGAAAAAACCTGTCATCATGCTTCTACATAATCATTAGCAGTTTTGAAGCCTGAAGATTATCTCTGAAGTCAAATGCAGTGATGTGTCTCTTTTTAGATTTGCCCCTCATTTGGATGCTTTGGTGAAAGAACTACCCAGTTACTATGAATTTTAAAATTCCTTTTTCCTAAATGCAGCCATTTCACTTCAGAATGGCAAAGCAGAAAGGTTTGCCATCACTGTCTTTGTGTAACCACTGACTCCTATGGAGTCTTTCCCTTCTTATATCTGTGATGTAAATGTCAGAGAGTGACTCAGGAAAAACTGTATCACTGATAATTAAACCTGAATTAATTTCAACGACTTTGGATAATCTCCAGATACTCCAGGCACATGACTGAATGGAAGGAAGGATCTTCATGGCTGCTTTCACACATAGCACACAGTAACATAAAAAACCCCTCTCCTGCCTGCTTACTGTGCAGTTAGGGAAAAAAAAAGCTTGGATTTTCCAGGCTACAGATAAAGCTGCTTCTAGGTGTGAAAATTCTCCCCATCTTTGTGACAATGAGATGCAGCTGCCTAAGCCATACACAGCAGATACAAATTACTTTTCTTCACTGTCATTCGGAGGATTAAAATGAGAATGTTTAAATATGACTTTTCTTTCACAAGGGAAAACGTTCTGCGAAAAAGAAATCCTTCCCCTTCTACTTTAACTTCTGAAACCTTGCAGACCTTATCTGAAATATTAGCCAAAAGGCAACTCTAAAAATTACCAGAAAAAAATGCAAAGCTTATCAACGTAATAACTGTGTATTTTAGAGGGAATAATTTGAATTTCATAAGAGTTTTCACAAGTCAATACTCCAAGAGCTACATTTAAATATTTGTTAGAATCAAGTTCACATTCTGATGGCACCACACGAGTTTTCCTGCAGAGGGATTTCCCACAACAGTGACAAGGCAGGGGAGCTACACAGGCATGAAAGGAATCAACACCTAACTGCTACTGGGTTTCCAAAACCCTTTCCTATTGAAGGAAACAGATTCAGAATGAAACCAATGAGGAGAATGCCTGTCAACACCCAATTAATTCATGGCCTGCTTTTACACCTCTGTAGCTGCAGGGCAGGTCTACAATGCTACTGGGATATAATGTTGAGACAAAACACTTTTTAACATATTCCAGTAAAGCCATTGGAAGATGCTCCACAATGTCATCCCCAAACAGGGCTTGCAGATTTGTACCTTAAATCAAGGAACTGGCTCGTTTACAGCATCTCAAACACACATAAATATGCATGCACTGTGTTAGTTCACTGCTGGCTTCTTAATTTGCATCTCAAATCTGTCAGTTTGCTCCTAACAATAGTTGTCCTAATTCCCATTAGCAGGCTTTCCCATCCCATCCATCTCCATTGGCCCATGCACGTGGTTTGTGGCATCCCAAGCACCAGATGGATGAGCCTCTGAAGGAACTAATGAAGGATCCAGGCCCAAGGGAAGAGGGACAATATGAAGCTTCACATAGAGAAAATTGCTTGGAACTTTCATTATGCACAAACATTAGCGCAAACTAAGAGAACTTGGGATAAGCGAGCCTGCATTTGAGGTTTGTCCTAATGATAAATGATTTTCCTCCTCTGAAAACTCATTATGAAAGATTTCTTTTTCTGCCACATAAAAATTACACCCCTTCTCCTTTCCCAGCTGCATGTACAGAGTCTCCAAATCCAGCTGGAGGCAGGAGGTTCCACACAGGAGGCCTGCATCACTGTGAATTATATTCAGACCAGTACCCAAAAGGTATTAGAAATACAGACAGTGAAGGCTAACAGCATCTTAGCAGGAAAAAAAAAAATCCCTCCTGAGTTGTTTTTCTAACATTCAGCCATGGGGAGGAATATTGCTGTGTCAGGAGATCTTATCAGCAACAGCCAATATTTTTTCCATTGTACTTTACAACAAGGCTTTTTCAAATTAATTAGCAAAGTCTCTGAAGGAAAATTATCGACATAATCCCACGTGGTTGGATGGATTCCCCCCACACACACCGTGTTTATGTAGAAGATAAAGGCAGGGATTGCCTGAGCAAACTGGTGGGTAGCTGGGACAAACACAGAAAGTCACTCACCTACAACCTGGATTATTTCAGCTAACAGGACTCCATCAGTCACATCTTGCTGTAGGTCCTTTATCAATCTCTTGTGACCAGATTTTGCCAGATAGTGATTAGCCCAATCCGTGTAAATCTGTTGGGAGAAAGAGAAACAAAACCAAACTGTTACTCATAACACAACCTTAAAAATGAGAGTTCTTTGTTTTTCTCAGTATGCAAAAGGCTGATTTGACATCACCGCTTTTTCTCCTCTTGGAGACAAGACAACAGCATTAAAATTCAAGGCATTGTGCAGATCAAGTGTTCAGCTCACTGTAGTATGGATTTTCCCATTCAGCAATCTGACATCAAAGCCCATGGAATGGCAAACTCCTGAACCTGTTACAGCTCGAATGGATCATCAGGAGGTCAATGGAATATTCTACAGCTACACCGAGTGTGTAGAAGAGATTTCCATTGCCACCAAAATATATTTTTGCATTTTCTCTTTGACGTTTCTTCTTCACAGCTCCTATTGAGAAACTTTAAAGATTCTTCTCCCTAAAACACTCAGCCATGTAACAACTTCACTGTGAGGAAACTCCTTTGTAATATTACCAAAGAAACCTTTCAAGGCCCCAAAAATCCACCAACTCTAATAAATTCTATCTCACAGGTTCAACAGGCCTATTAAATCACTTTTAATCTCTTATGCAAACTTCTAATTGTTGGGATCAATTTCAAAACGTATTATCTGAAAATTAAGCACGTAAAGCAGTGAAGAATCTCTCTAATTTGCATTAAGTACTGCTCATCACACACTAGCACAACTTATCACCAGACAACTTAAAAAACTTTTCATGCCAGATTATCAAAAAGAAGCTAATTTAGTTGATTAGGAATTTCTGCTTATGAATTAAATAATGTTTCCTGTTCTTCTTACAGCACAAAGTTTAACATTGAAGACATCAGTTGCATCTCACTCCTGAGCTGTGCAGCTCCCCAGATCACAGAATCACAGGGTGGTTTGGGTTGGAAGGGATGTTAAAGATCATCCAGTTCCAACGCTCCAGCCGTGGGCAGGGACACCTCCCACCAGCCCAGGATGCTCCAAGCCCCGTCCAGCCTGGCCTTGGACACTTCCAGGGATCCAGGGGCAGCCACAGCTTCCCTGGGCACCCTGTGCCAGGGCCTGCCCACCCTCCCAGGGAAGGATTTCTTCCCTATAATCTCAACCTGCCCTCTGCCAATTTAAAGCCACTCCCTCGTCATATCACTCCAGGCTCTTATCCAAAATTGCTCTCCAGGTCTCTTGGAGCCCACTTATGTCCTGGGAGGTGCTAAAAGGTCTCCCCAGAGTCTTCTCTTCTCCAGGCTGAACAAGCCCAACTTTAGGAGAGCCCTCTGATCATCTTCATGGACCTCATCCTTCTTGTGCTGATCCCCAGAGCTGGGCACTGCAGATCCCCTAAATCACTGGCTGATATGGCTGAGCACACTCACAGCTACTGATTCCAGGAGCATCTTAAGCCTTGCTTTCTCAAGATGATGATGATGATAACGTTCTCCTTCATGGGAGTCAAAAACCAAATGCCCACTCTAAGGGTCAAGTATTTGCCAGGAGAGGCAGAGGAACCTGAATATATAATACAAGGATTGTCATTTCACACTCCTCTTTCTGGTTCAATGTTAATATGACAAAATGAAGAACAAAGATTTTGACTAAAGTTATTCTGGTTATAAAGTCTTCATTTGTTTGGTTGTTTCATTGGTTTTGTTTGTTTTTTAAACCTGTAAAACACTACTGGTACCAGTCATGAACAAATCACTTCACATCTGAAACATGTTGTCCCTATTTTCCACCATTCATCCTTTACTTTCCTCTTCAGAGCAGCGGGATTTACGTTTCCTAAGCCAATAGTGTCAGGGACTTGAGCAGAGAAATACACTGGGACACCTCTGTGGAAAAAACCCCAGGGCTGAACAACATCTCACTGAAATAAGGGCTGAGCACATGAGTGAGTTGCCCAGCTGAGCAATACAAGGAAAGGGGCAAGAAACCCACGCTGCACAAACCAGACATTGTGTCCCTCAGCTGCTTTCACAAGAACACGTTTTCCTTAACAGGAAGATACTTTAAAAGATCCAACAGCTTCAAGGAACTGGGACTGACTTAACCTACTTCTCTGCCCCGTGGTTCCAGCTCGCTTATCTACAGGTGAAGACATATGAGGAAACAGGTTGTAAACCACTTACTCTGCAAGTGCAAGGTTCCACACACACCCCTACACCCATGCAATTTAGCTGACAAGCAACTTATCAAACGCAATTATCATGGTTCTTTTAATGGGAGAGCTGCAACGAATGCCCTAATTTATCAGAGAGCGACTTTCAGAAAATTTAAGATTATACTTTGATGCATCAGTTCCATCCTGGATCATTTCCATTATGCAGCTCATGGTGCAGTCAGACAGATCCTTGGATCAGCCCCAGAGTTAAAACAGGAGGAGCAGACCCCTCCGGGCAGAGCCTGAAATCACTGCAACTGCCAGACCTTGAGAGTTCATCAGCATTGATTTTTAAGTCAAATAACAGCGTGAGAATGCATGGCTGGCATTGCAAAACTGCTGTTCCCGGACCTGTTTCCCACTGCCCTAATTTCTCGTGCAGCCAGGAACATTAGACCTTATACTCATACCCTGTAAATAAACACTGCATCAAAGGAATCCCTAACTCCCTCAAATCCTCCTGGTAAAGGAGACAACTTGAAAGAAACCAAATACCCACTGTCTGATTCAGTGTCCATGATAACACATAAAGAAACTCCCTCTGATGGCACATCGTTCTTGTACATCCCACTTTGTGTGCTCAGGTCAGTCTGTGTTCAGTATCTGAACTGCAAGCAGAGCTTTTATGCTTATTATGAAATATTCCATTAAATACACACCAGTATGGAGGAAGTATTTGTTTCTGAGGTATTTAAGGGTGTGGAATATTATTTCATTTCACTAGTGGATTAGCAAAGCCTTTTGCAGGAAAATACAGACATAATAAATCTGTCCTTCTTTTAAAAGCGTTATTACACGACATGATTTTGAAATATGCATAACATGCAAATTATTCCTGGTTTTTAACTGACTGGGCTATATATTTACAAACTCTGAAGCATTCTTATGGATACAATATTATCCAAGTTTACTGCTACAGCTCTTTGTGGTCACTGCTGATTTTTATGGCATATATTAAGCTAATCATGGAAACTTTCCAGGATGTTTTCAAAACCTGTTTGTTGCAAGTCTTTGTAATGTACTACACAAGTATGATTCCTAATGTTTCTTTTCCTTTTCCATATAAACAAGTGAAAAAATATAATTGCACAATGGCTGCTATTTCTAGACACATAAAATATGTTTCAAGGCACACAGTGTTTTCAAATGTTCAAAACCAGGCAAATAATTGGGAAAACAATAATAAAAGAAGTAGGAAAACACTGCTGAGAAACTTTCCATTTTCCTATCTCTCTGCACATGAATTCTGAGTGTTCCTCAGGTATTTTCAGCAAATGGGCTATAAAGTCATGTTCGAATATTCACATGAAACAGCTATTTAAAAATACAAAAACTTTGTGATATGAGATATTTGACCCATCAGAACCCAAGAGATATTGCCTTATTATATATACACCAGCATGGCCTTTTACAGCTTGGCAGAGATTTCACACAGTATGAAAATCACTGAAACAGCTTCATTATTTTAGTTCCAAAAATCGAGTGAACATTGTGATTTGGGCATTCCCACCACAAGCAGATCTTTGTGTCCAAGTCAGTTTAATGTTTAACTCGGGTCTAAGTTCTGGCTTTTGTTAAAGGTGGACTCAGCTGTTTGGTAGCTCTTTTTTTTCCCTCTGTAGTATGTGATCTTAGGAATCCAATTATCTGGCAACAAATTAAAAACAAATGTGAAAGGCTCTTTTCTTCTCTGTTTTTCTCTTCCCCTTCAATCCATCAGATTTGAATTAAGAGCATTACAGTTAAGTATTGATTTTGGAAATATTCAGGACACTGTGAGTCAGAGCTAAAACATTAGTGCAAAAAGTAGTCAGGTTTTAAGCAAGAAAAAAAAAATAAATCCAAACTTTAAAGCTTTTGAATGCTGTTTATAAAGCAAAAGGCCTGAACACAGCTTGCCATCAAAAAGGTGGAAGAATTTTGAAATACTGAATTTTGAAATGTTGAAATCTTGTTTCAGATGAGGGAGAAATCTTGCTTTCCACATAGGACAGCCCTGAAACTTGCTGGCACTTCAAGCCTTGTGTCACCCCTCTGGCTGTACTGAGAGCACATCCACCCCAGCCAAGCAGCCCTCACACCACCTGCCCTGGATCTGAACCCTCCAACAGTCCAAAAAGTGCCTTCTGCAGAACTGGTGGTTTGTTCAAGCCCACACAGCCACCCCTAAGCAATGAGGGAAGGCTGGGGAACAAAACAGCAAAAAGCAAACACCCTGAAGCTTCTGTCCACTTTAAAGTAATTCATACAGGCTTTTTAGCCTTGGAGGGAAAAAAAAAATCAATCAAAAAGCCAAATAAACCAGAGCTTGCCTGGCCAGCCATAACAGGCTGAATTTGGCATCTCAAACCGCAGTATTCCTCTCTCCAGACACCATTTGGAGGCTGATGCCTGGGTGGTTCCTCTCGATCTGCTGGCAGGTAAGACCAAACACAGCACCTGTGGGACTGTATTCCTCTGTTCCCATAGGCAGTTAAACACAGGATATAGAGCTACAGGATAACTCTAGAGAGCAGATCCTTCAGAGATCTTAGAGGAGACCCAAAATATCCACAGGGCTGCACTTAGGTTAAGGTGTCAGGTATTACCATGTATTCCAGTCTCCTTTAAATAGAATTTAAATGTCACTCCTGCATGGGAGGGCAAGAACTACCTAATGTTTCTACCTCTGCACTGGCATTCTGAAATACACTCATGAAAAGGAAAGGGTTCATATGAATCTACCTAAAAAGAATGTCTCTCTTCTATGCAACCAAGTAGAAAATATGCCTGACTCTCTTCCTTGTTACTCATTTCCACAGACACAAATTTCATTATAATAAACGCCCAAGTAAATTTTCAAACCTTTCTTTCCTTCCCTTTACCATGTCAGTTCCTTACTAATCAGACTCTGATTGTTTTCCTTCAATAATTATCCTGAATCAGGCTCTCGTGATGTTGGTAGCAGCTGAAGAATCCCTTTCTGACATCACGTAGCATAATTAGAGCCGAGCAAGGCTTTTTCTCCGTGATTGAATAGCAGGGTTAGTCACATCGATGAGCTCCCGTTCCAGAACACCCACCACAATGCAACGCCTGTGCTGTGCTAACCAAACCACACTGCCTGCTGAAGTTCCCAGGGAGCAAAAAACCCAGCCCAAACCCTAAAAATAGACACACCACGCTGAGCTGATCCTAATGGGAATGCCTGCAGTCGTGACTGTGCTGTGGGGGGAGAAGCCCATCACATACTCTCTGCTGCCCAATGTAATGGGGCATGCACGTGGAGAGTCACGAAATCCCAATTTCTGACTGGTAACACTGATTGCAGTCTCATGCTACAGTCCAACACAATGATCTCATGAGCAGATATCACACTGCAAAGCCCAGAGGTAAAAAGCTAAAGCCAAAGGTCTGGCTGAAAACCTCATCCCTCTGAAGCACCTCTGGCTCCAAGGGGGCACAGGAAGGATAAATAGGCTACTTTGAAAGTGCACAGAGATTATGACCCTGACAATAATATGGCAGGTATTTTGTAGAGTTACTGGGAAAAGGACAACTAAGAAGCACACGGTGAAAAAAAAAAACCCAAAAAACACAACCTCCCCCCACCCACAAAAAAAAAAAAAAAAAAGAAAAAAAATCAAGTTTAAAAGTATTTGTCACAGAGCTTTTTTCAGGTCTTACAATGTGTGGTCCCCGCGAGCTTCTTAAATCTTGTAGAAATCTGTATCTGTACATCTGTACCATGACACAAATCCCACTACAAGGATAGTGCTGACTCTTCTAGAACAAATGAAGCTTTGCATTGCTGTCCAAAAGACTGTTTCGTGGGGTTTTTTTCCCCAATATAAGTTCTTGCAAGACAAATAAAGAGGCTTAAAAAGCAGGACATAAGATAAATAACATGTGGCCCACATTCCTCTGTGATAAATCAAATTAGTGGGCTCTGAGGAAGGAGTTCTGTCAGCTCCTTTTCTTTAAGGATGTGGACAGCAGGATACAAGGCAAAAATACACTGGCCTTAGGGATGCCTGTGAGTCCTCAGTGATCCCTGCTCAGAGGGAGAGGGGGACACATGAGGTAGGCAGCGAATGGCTCCCCCTCTCTGCTCTGGGATGCTGGAAACACCCTGAAAGCCAGGATGGGAGAATGGAGATTTGTTTACTCCATCCTCCCAGCACCTTGGCACCAATATCAGGGGAAAAAAGGGAAGGAAACCCCCAGAAACTCCAAGCTTTGAGGTGCTGCTGGGCTGAGCGGCAGGTGCACCCCTTCCAGGAGAGACAGCAAAGTGACCTTCCTGGAAGGAATCCGTACAAGAGGTCAGGTTGGATGGGGCTTTAGGCAAACTGGGCTAGTGGAAGGTGTCCCTGCCCATAACAGGGGGTTGGAACAGGATGGTCTTTATGGTCCTGTGGAAGCCACACCACTCTGAGGTTCTGTGACTTGCAGTCCCCTAAGAGTAGCTGTCACACACACACATATACACCTACTAATCACTATGATGCCAGTAAAATACTCTCAATTACCTCAAGTGCTGGAACTTCTGAGTTATTACCAACTGTTGAGCCTGCAGCTGGAACCAACTGAAGTTCCCACTTGGTTCCCACTTTTCTGGGGAGATAGAGGGAACTCTACTTCTTTTTCTTTTTTCATCTCTAAAGGGAACTAAACTCAATGGTTTATTCCACTCAGATGAGCGTTTGTTGGAACTGCTTGAATTATTACCCAGTTGGTGGGAGGTATTCTGCTAAATATTACATTTTACTGGATACTTATGTACATTAATGACCTTTGTGAATTTAAATACATAAATGGGTAATTCAAACACCATGGGGATTACTAATTTCTCTCTCCTTAAAGCCTTATTCCCGACTGAGGAGGGCTATTCTCATGCATATGACTGCTATTCAAAAGCAAGGGGCTGACTCCCAGCACACAGAGCCAAGCATATGTGTCAATTTTAGCATGCTCGCTGCCTTTCCCAGGAACAGAGCCTTGGACTATCCACACCTCAGGGCAGGCACTGCTGTCTCGGAGTTTGAGAGCAAATCTTTGGTGGATACTGAACGAGCACCACGCTTTCACTTGTCTAGCTGGCACCCTTCTTACTCTTACCCTACTGAATCTTTAACTGTATTTAATATAAAAGAGGAGAAAAGAGGTATTTCCTTTTATCTTCCCCCCAACTGTCCAGTTTCTGAAGGTCATTACTGGCAGGTGCTGCCTGCACAGAGGGGTAAATATTTCTCCCCAAAGGCCAGCCAGAAGGTGAAGCAAGGACGGTGCCGGCATCCGGCACGCTGCGCTCTCAAAGCTCCCATTATCCACAGCTTCCACACACAAACCCCTGTCAAGCTGCAGCCACACACCACGCCAAGCAGGTGGCCACTCTCTTATCCCCCCTTGCAAAAAAATAACATAAATTAAGTCCTGAATAGCAATGAGATTACATTCACACCTGCATCAATTCCTACCCGTGTCCCGAAGTGAAATAGAGTTTAGTCTGCTGAGCTGATCGGCAAAAACCCCTTCCAAGTCACATTTGGCCACAGTGAAACAGCTGGTTTGATCTCACACCAACCAATTATAATTTACCTCAGAGAACAAAAGAAGTAAATGCCTTATTTTTTTCCCCAGTGTTTTCTAAAAAGTCACCTAAAGTGCACAGCAGAACTATTTTCAAACATCACAGTTCTCATACACGAAATAAACCCATTTACATCTACCAGCACACACAAATAGCGACAGAAAAGGGCTTATCTGGAAAGGTGATACATATCTACTCCGAGGAGAAACCACAGAAAATCTTAAGAAGCTGCAGAAGAAAGGGAAAAAAATAAAAATAAAATCCCTCCTAAGGCTGAAGTTAGTTACTGTTCAACAGCACCACTGCCATGATCGAGGAGCCAAGAGCTGCTTACTGTTTTATAATGGTCACAGGAAAATTTACTTCTCCCACGAACAGGGACCTGGAAGGTCATACTACTTATTGGCATATTTAATGGGAGTACTGCAAGAGTCCAGCTCGCTCTTCCCTCTCCAGGGGTCTACAGTTAAATGATTATATATATATATATGTGCTGGCTTAGGAAGCTTGGGTGGTTAATTTTAGCTGAAGTCACGCATGCACAGTGCTCAGATTTCTCACACTGTCACATTTTACAATTCCCACCCCTCCTGCAGCCCTTCCCTTGCACCCCCAGTGCTCCCTTCTCTTACTACTGTCTGTAACAGGGAGTTTCAATGTTTGGTATCAGTTTCAAACAGGATCAATACATTTTATAACACATTCTTGAACAACGAAGCTATTCACAGCGAGCATAAAGTTTGGCAAATCTTTTGTGTTAGACACTGTAACCATTAAAAGACAATCATCAGAGAAATTGTCGGGGTTTTGTTTGTTTTGTTGGCTTATTGCTTGGGATTTTTTTTTACACAATCAAGAGACTTTCTACCTATTACAGAGACAACCTCTTTTATCTAAATACTCCCCATGTCTGTGGAAATTTATGCTCTGAATGGAAATTCAAAATTTCACAAGACAAAAAAAATCCAGATATATCCCTCTTTTGAGCTTCAGAGCATTCACAATAACAATCAATGTTTGAAAGTTTTATCTATCACAAATGCAAGCTAAAAAGCTGAATTAGACCTGGAGTGGACACACATAGCATGGTACAGCAAGGGCTGCCTGCCCTCTGGCAAGTCAGCCCTTATCCCATGCTCTGACCACACTGCTGGCACTCCTTAAAAACACAGAGCATTGGCACTTGGACATGGCTTGGCTGGAATTTTTTATATTAAAAAACCCAAAACCCACACAGGCGGCGCTGCCAAGGTGAGAAGCAATGGCTGCTTCACCTCCCCTCTTGCCAAGCTGAAGGGTAGATAGATGTGTGACAGTCCAGCTGCTGCTGGTTTTCCAAAAGGCACACTTCTGCCAGAGCAAAATCCATGCAGCTCTTTAAACTCCAATACTCAGCGTGGTCAGTTCCCAGAACTCGACACAGTCTTGGCACACGTGGCCTGGGACAGTAAAAAAAAAGTCTTCTGAAGTTTTCTAATGAAGACAGACTCGCTTTCTCTATTTGAAAGAGGTGTGAGAGACTGTTCCAAACAGCTGCTGTAATTTCCCTGGTATTTTTCACCTGGGGTCACAAATCTGTATGTTTGCAGCATCATCTCCTCTGGGCAGAAAGCCATGGCCACAGGAGGGATCAAAACAGATGAACTATCACTGCTGGATCAGACTCTGAGAAACAAAGGGGAAGGAAAAGATTCCAAGAGATAATAATCTGAAGAGGGCTGGAAAAAGAATCTGATTTGCCATGTAGCAATTTTAAGCACAAACTCACTCTTCTATTCCATTTTCTCTTGATTGCTCAGAGGATTAATTTATCAGAACAAGATTCACAGCTGTGAAGCAACTCCAAGTGAAAGTAAAATTGGTTTCTAAGCACACAATACTAAACCCTTTCAACTGCTAGCAATGCACGAAGATGAAAGTTATCCAGACACTGAGGCCACAAACACTGGAAAAGCTTTTCCTAATTTTTAACAAAATCAGTTTGCTGTGGGGATTAGGGAATTACAGAAACTAGCCTTGGTCTCTCCTGAGAGACCAAGTCCTAGCGCTCTTTTAGCCAAGAAGGTCCAGCCAACATTCCCTTTTGGGTCTGTTTAGTGCCTTATTGACAAAAATGAGACTTCAAAACCAGGGGCTGGGTAGGCTCAGTCCATAGCGACACTGAAGTCACCAGCCAAATACCCTCCTCTCCCATGAACAGAACGTCTAATGCCACTCAAAAACCAGTAAGTCATCTCAACCCCCTTTCTCACTCTGTAAAATGCAATTCAGTGCAGTGTCCAAGACCTTTCACACGAGGCAGTGCCTCTGAAGCTGCCAGGAGCTGGCGAGCAGCAGTGCTAGCTCACACTTGGAATGACATGAAGCGATGTGCAACCAGCACAAGGATGAAAAATCACTGCAACTGAGTCATGAAGGCCAGCAACCTACTCCTCACTTTATCTGCCAAGCAAGAGCAATGCAAAATCTGGAGATGGAAGAAACAAAAGGAGGAGGAGGAAACAAGAGCCAGACTCGAGGATGGACCTGACCACACCACTGCTCCAATGTACTCCGTTCTCAATTACTTGGCACACATTCAACTCATCCGAACAGGAACGCTGGACTGAAGTTGGGAGTTAAAGAATTGCATATTAATTCCATTCTTTCTAAAGTTTATTGATTATAAGAGTAAGAATGAGAAGGAGCCAACTATCTTTTGCATAGTCTACCCACGCTTCTATTTCTAATGCCCTTCTAGTGCTCCTCCTGCTCTTGGGCATGGTCAGAAATGGGACAGTTGGCTAGACAAATCTTAGGTGTGACCTACTTTTGAAAGACCTATTTTTATTTTAAGCTGCATTTTTAAGATAGTGAAAAATACTTTGTGACAGCTGAGCATTAATTTGTGTGGCAAAGACTCCATCCCAAAGAGGCACAAAAAGACTGAGAATTTCAGAAGGGCCCAGCATCCCATTAGATCCGGATTATCACAGGAGCTCAAATTCCACACAGCCATCAAAATAAACAATCAATTTTTCAGAGAACTTCAGATACCTTTAAAAAACCAAAACAAGTGCTACGTCTCCAGCATTTTTCAAATCTGGTCCTTACTTCTGAGTACGGAAAAAGGAAGATAGTCATGTATTTCCATCAACATATAGATGGGGGGATGAGGTCCACACGGGTGTCTGGTTCTAAATGTTTTGCTAATCTTGAGATCTTGAGATAAAAGTCTTGCATTTGAAAATACTAAAAACCTTTTAAACACAGGTGGCAGCATTTTTGGGTTTGTCATGTCATTGCCTATACTGCTACACAGCCCAGAACCCAGGCTACAGCAGAAAGCTTTCTGTGTACCCCAGGATCACCAGGGGTTTGCCACATTTTAAAGGTCATCTTTATAAATTGGTCCTGCTAAGCACTTACCAAATAATACAAGTTGTTTCTCCTTTATTTCCCCCCAAACAAACAAAAAAATGAAGTGCTGAATTAATTTCCACAAACATAACAAACCTAATCTAATGGTCCTGCAGTTGGCCATCTGTTTCACAGATACAAATCTAACCGAATCTTCTTCTGACCGATAACTTTCTAAATTAAATTAAACTGTCAATGCTGACCCTGCGTCCAGCTTAGATCCTCCTGCTTCCATTTAAAGGGTTGGGAGTGCTTTCTATGTCATGATCTATATGCCAATTAGATAGAAGACAACTGGTAATAGCTGAAGCTACACACTTGGCACCAGATCAAACTCCAAGGGGCAGAGAAGGGCAGTGTCCCCAGCCAGGATGCAGCCTAAGGGAACAGAGCAAACCAGTTCTAGAGCACAGATGTTAGAGCACAAACTTTAGTTCCCCTTTCTCCTCTATAGTCCATGTCACAGACACTTTGTCAACCAAATGTTCTTGTATATTTACAAGTGATTTAAGAAATACTCCTCCTAATGGGAAAAAGCAATCCTCTGTACCTTAGTTTAGCTATATACATATATATATATATATAAAATCAGTATTTTTATCCCTAAAGGCCATTTGCAGACATGCTGGTCAAGACCCTAGCTATCAATTTGCTGTCTTTGGGATGAAGAACGATCCTCTGCAGGATGCAAGAGGAAAATTCTGCTTCTTCATTTCCCACTGACCTTATGCCTTATTGGGGATGGAGGGAGGGGGATATTCTTCCATCAAAGGCAGCTGGGTTGGGCGCTGCTGGAGGCAGGATGCTCTCAGACTCAGCAAACCATCAGCCTGATCTGCAGTGGCAAATCCTGTGCTCCTAATTAGAGAGGTTCACTAAAGCGACACCAGCCTATGTTTTCATCGATCTGGCAATTAAAATCAACACTGCAGGGCTTTACTAAAAATTCTGACACTGAACTTCTAGCATAGCCTTCTACAAAAAAAATGAAAAAGAAATAAAACGCAGTAAAGCAAAACTTACAGCAGACTAGAACTAATAATTTAAAATTATATTTTATGGTTGATCAAGAAATGACAGTACAGGCACAATTGCCACAAGCACAGGAGGTTTGGGCATCTCTGCCTGGGAGCTGCCTGGCGTAGCCATCGGCCACTTGAAGGCCTCCTGCACCTTCCTGGAAAAATCATTCAGGCAAAAGAAAGGGTTTTTTGCATTGCTCCTGAAGCTTTCTTCAGAAATATATACAGCACAATGCCTTAATAGAACTGTTGTGAGGCAGATCAACTGTAGATTTCATCTATATAAAAGAGAAAGAGTTTTAACACAAAGATTTTTAATGGGGATTTCCAAGTCTTGAACAGCAGGACCTACCAGGCTAAGACTCCATTATCAGTTCCTTATAATCTCTGTTGATTCATCCCTTTCTAAAATGCAGATGGTTGAAATATTTCTATTATTATTATTATTATTAATACTCCTTTAACAATTATATGGCAGCAAGGAGGTTGATCCAAAGACTCTGGGGAATTCAGAGAGCACAAGGCAATGACAGCAGGCTATCCTCCCAGGGGCCTCCATCACTCCAATTCCAGGGTCAGTTTATGCACACCTACAATAA
Source organism: Anabacerthia variegaticeps (assembly GCA_035583185.1). NCBI lineage: Eukaryota > Metazoa > Chordata > Aves > Passeriformes > Furnariidae > Anabacerthia > Anabacerthia variegaticeps. The sequence continues at coordinate 3,007,563 of JAWWEW010000165.1, read as the reverse complement.
TCCCTTCCTCTCTTTGACATCCTGCCTTTAGTTTCCCATTTAGTCCTGCTTTTGCCTGAACGCCTACACCTAGGAAAGCGCCACTCCAGCAAACTTACACTCCTAAAATTAGCTGAGTTGAAAGGTTTAAAGAGAAGAAAAATTATACAGAATTGTCAGGGAATAGACTCCTGTAACTAATCCTTATGGTCATTTCCCAGGGGTCCATAGATACCAAACATTTCACTTTTTTTTCTTTTTTTTTTTTTTTTTAAACTTTGTAAACTCTTAAGTTTTCCTTCAGACAAGAACATTCACTTTGATCCATGCTATAGATGTGGTCAAATGTTCCCACAGGATGCAGATGAAAGCTCATCTATGTATGAAACTAAGCATGGTTTAAAGTAACATCAGATAAGAGCAGTGGCTTAGCTGCAGATAAAATCAGAGCAATTTACTGGTAATCATTGGGGAGGACAGAACCTACAGGCACAGAAACAAGGCTTGGGACAGCAGCAAAATCAGTTATTCTTTTTTTGCCTGCAGCAAGGGTTGGAGGAATGTAGAACAAAGAGCATGCTGCTAGTTTAAAAAAGAAAAGGAAGGGTAGGAGGAAGAGCCTTATGCATGGATGTATCATTTTGCTTCAGAAATTAACCACAGATATTAATACTGGGAGTGGGAAGTATCAGGACTGGTTGCCCACTTTCCTGTTGAGACACAACTAATATTTATAGCATTACTTGTCCAGTTCACTGTCAGCTACAGTTCAATTGGCAAAATCGTAAAGCTTTAGAAATTGGAAAAAAAATAAATTAGAAAAGGAAGAAAAGTTGCAATAGCTGTTGTGGGACTGTGTTGAGATCTCAGGTTACGGGCCATTTTTTTGCAAAAGGCAGGCTGAGAGCACCATCTAAAACTTGGAATTGTACCAAATTAATTAAGCCATGGGCAGATGGTTGAGTTGTGGATTAAAACTGAAATTACTATTGAAACAACCTAAAAGAAAGAGGCAGCTCACCGTTTGGATTTGGGAGTTTTTGTCTGCTTGTGGTTTTTCTTCTTTTGTGTTTTGGTTTTTTATTTTGAAGAGTGATGATTCTATTGCTGAATTTCCCAGTAGTGTTATTTCTGCAGTGCTTGTTTTAACACCTTTGGCAACGCTTTTGTTGCAAGTTTTGTTCATGCAACCTCACAACGATTAGGATGTCACGAATTACTCATTTTTATCTCTACAAACAACCTCCCTGTTACCTCCTGCAGGTTTTCTCCTGAGCCATCGCTGCTGCATTCTTGAAGAGCAAGAGTGCTGGCCATTACCCTTTCACTCCTGATTGCATCTGGCACTAGAACATGTAGGGCAGCCTTAGCAAAATGACAAATCACTCCAAGGAGCAGAGGCTGGTGATGCTCTTGTGAGAATCAGAAGGACAGATCCAGGCAACAACAATGAGGGTGTGATTCTGGGCCAGTTCATCACAGCTCGGACATGGACATCATTTTAAGGAGCTGAGCGACACTTCCAGGCACGCACTGAAGGAGCACAGGCTTGCCCCTATCACAGCAATTCTGACACAAAGGCCAAGAAAGGAAAAAAATGATCTTCCTGAAGTGTCCAGGAGCTGACAAAGGCAGCAGCTGCTCTGCTCTGCAGGGCAAATTAATCACTACAGTAGGCGCTGGGGAAAACGGATCCTTACAGAAATTACTATCACTTCAGCCCCAACGCTGCCAAAGAAAAAACTGAACCAGAGCACAACTTAATTTTTATAAATAAGTCCAGAGACTCATTCAGAAGAGGCATGCAGAGGCATTTCTGAAGAGCAGGCAGAAAGCAGGAACTAACATTTCCCGATAAGCTGGTACAGGAGCACCTTCAAAAATAAGAGATCTCCTTGCGATGATTCAGAAGTTCCTGGAGGATTTGAAGGATGGATGCATGTTTTGGCATAGGCCATTATGTCATCAAACCTCATTTTATTAGTGCATTAAAAAAAAAAATTATGACTACTGCTACAACATAGTTGACCAAAGAAATCATCACAGAGTATGAACAATCTTAAGCAATGACTGGAAGAAATTCGGATTACTTGGAAAATGAGCAATATTAGATATTGGCATTGTAAGCAGAAGTAAAAGCACCCCAAGAGTGGTACAAAATATGACATGGAATACTGCTGATGTTTGGTACCTTAAACCAGAGAACCCTTCTCCATCAACTCATGAGCTCCTAAAGCCAACCCACTGTGCAAAGGAGATGCTTTCAGCACTTGCCTGTTGTATAATGAGCAAAATCTATGCAGTTTGAGCTGCTGACACTTGTAGTGTTTTGCAGACCAATAATGCAGCTGATAAGCTCTTACCATCTTCTGAATAATAACCTGAACTGAACACTTACAGACAATACATCTACGTTTAGCACATCTATTTCTGCAGTTCCACAGTATCCATCTTTCCTTTTTTTTAGTACAACTAGTAGTGAACAGCACATTAAAGTATTCTGACAGCCTAAGTGAGGTAGGCTTTGCAGTGCTTTAAACACTTGTGTCTGTTTAGTGAGATCCTTTACATTTACTCTTTCTATAAACCACGATGTGACAATTCTTTGGCGAGGGATAAGGGAGGGCTTTGCACATTCTTCACGGACACCTGCTTCACTCTGAGGACATTTGATTTCCCCAGCTCTCTGCAGATGCTTCTCTCAAAAAGCAAATATCCATCCCAAAGATCAGATTAGCAGCCTGATATTTCCATGAGCACAGCTAAGACTGGCAGACCTCATAAAAGCACTGACTAGCCCTGAGACCAGCCCCCACCTCCAAGAAGGATTAAACACAATTAGCATCAGTAAAGCAGATGTCTAACAAAGTAATAAACCATAACTTTTACACGGGGTTAAAAATTTCCCACTCCTTTCCTCCACTTAGAAAATGATCCATGGCCTCCAGACGTATCAGATGCTGCTTTCCCTTATTCTCTAATCAGTCAATTCATTTTCTTTTTCACTTGTCAGAAAAAGAAACAAAAAAGGGGAAAAAAAAACCAACAAAAAAGCTTGTTGAGCAAATGTCAGAGAACATTAAATTAACCAATGGAAGATCAGCAATGAACAGCTGACACCAAATTGAACCCAACACATGGCCCCACTCACATTATTGTTAAACACACATAACCAATCACTCTGCCTTCAAAATGACATTAAAGGATCTTTATTTTATAAAACAAAAATGTTTGCTTGTGAATGGGCAGTCAGCCTGACATAAAGTACCTTCATAAAAAATAAGCTATTGCTTTCATGCAGTTTGGATTAAAGGTACTGTTTTACCTCTGAGTGAAAACTTAATTTATTATGCATTTTCTCTTTAGCTCAAAGTGACCCTCAAAATATTTCTGCATACTTCTGGTTTTGTACAAAATGTATAATCTTACAGGAAAGCCTCCAAGTCTGCATTAAATTTCTTGCCTGCTTCATAGAGCCAGGCTAGTTCCCTGCAGGAGGGAATAAATTATGTTCACAGTGGTACAGTGTTATCCCCTCATCAACTCCAGCCTTCAGAAGAGATTTTCATATACACATCTGTGAAAAAAACAGTAGAAGGTACCACCTTAAACATATCTTCTCACGTCAAAGTGACCACCATCCCTCACCTGAGGAGCTACAGCTCAAAAATCACTAAGTGGCTGACAGTCCTGACACTGGTAGAGCCTGGAGAGCCCAAGGGAGGATGTGTGCAAGGCAACAAGTGCCCCAAGGTCCCACAACCCTCCTGTGAAGGTCACCTGGGCTCAGCAGTACAGGTAGGTCCCAAAACACCCCCCTGATTACAGCAGATTTATACCTGTTTCTCTCAGAACAATGATTTCAGATTGTCCCACCAACACCCTCCCAGGAGCACGTGCCTTCTTCACCCTGCTGTGGATCTGAGTAGAAACAGGACTGGACCAGCAAGTGATGACCCCAGAACAGAAAAATCACGTACCAAGCAACATAAATGCATTAAAGAAAGAGAGAGGTCCAGTGGGTTTCTCTCCTGGCAGCAAAGGCCATTCTGTGCTGTTAATCAGTTAAGGACAGGTTATCTGGGGAGAGAGAGAGAGCTGGATGTGAGGGCAGGGCTCCTAATCAAACACATCCATTCTCTCTGAACAAAGGAAAAAGCCAACCACCGATATGTGCAATATTTTAAACACAGGGTGTTGAAATGACAGGAAAAGAACCATATTTACAACAGACTGAGGTGCCTGGAACGGCAGGTGTAATTCCTCTTATTCCTTGAAAAGAACCTTTTCAGCACTGAGTAAATCTTGTTACTTCTCTCTATGCCTGTCACCCCTCCCACACCTTGTCTTATTTAGATCATAATTCTTAGCCATGTTTACACCGTACACCTCCAGGACAAGAGCTGCCACTTTATGTTTCAGCAGCACCTTGCACAGCGTGGTTGTGATCCCAGCAAATTAAACCAGGCAACCTGCTCAAGACTGAAATCATGTTTCTTAAAAGGCCACAAATCTGCCTCCTAAACCCACATTTAGTCACGGAAATAAAATGGTTTTACAAAAGGTCAGAACAGACTAATTCTTCCTGAGACATCCCATCCTTAGAAATCCTGGTATCCTGTATTGTAGATCCTCTCTTAGTGTAAATTTTTCACTGCAATGTCTCAAACCAAAATCAAACAACATATATTTCTACCTTCTGAATTCTAAAGCACACATCACAGGCATGGTTTTGGAAGCCCCTGCTAAAACCAAGCCAGAATGCAGGTAAGCCTTTGAAGGTGCTGATCTTTTCACATGTCCTCTACTGACTGCAGTGGTGTCAAACCCTGAGCCCAGGTTATTTCTCTGCTTTTTGGTTGTTTAAAAAAATAAATAAACAAATAAATAAATCCTTCCAAAGATTTCTTCAAAAAAAGGGAAACAGCCCTTATGCCAAACCTCTGAATGCAAAGCACAGAGGACAAAATCAACCTGCTTTGAAGGGCCCAATTGTTTCACAGGTGATCATCCATCACATCCCAACACAGGCACAGAGTTGAGATGCCAGGACAGTAGTACCACCCCACAGATTGAAACTGAATGCTCAGGAGTGTTCTAGAAGTTCTCTAATACTTCATCATAAAAGATACTGATAAAAAAAGACAGAAAACTGCTTAGTTCAGAAGCCTCCTTAAAGTACAATGTCCTTCCACACCAAAATCATTGTCCCTCCTCCACTTTAACACTGACTGCCCTAAAGAAAAGTGTAGCAGAAGTTATGTAGGGTCAGGATCCTCAGACAACAAGATCAGGACCATTATAATAAAATTGGTAACTGCCCAGATCATCTATAAGGAATTTATATGTATTTATATATATATATATAGTAATTTCAAAATGAAAAAGCAGATCCATTATGACAATAAACAAGCACAGCTGAAGGAAGATTTTTCAGAGAGAAAGGTAACACAGAAAACATCTGGCCAGTCACTCTCTCACCCTGATGGCCCTAATCATGAACTATCTGCTAAAAAAAAAAAAGGCAAGTACAGGTTGCCTGAGAGACTCAATGCTTAGTCACATGTCAAATTTTTTAATTAAAATTACGACATATTAAAAGCCTTGCACAATACCCTGGTAAGACTTCACCATATAGTTCTTGCCACCTACGTTGAAGGAGGAGGAATTCAGACTAGAAGAAAATTACCTGGGAAATTAAGAAAAAGACTTGCAAAAACTCTAAGAATTAGGTTTGTTTAAACTTCAGAGTAACATATTCCTTGCTCAGGAACGTGGGGGAAGAGGAGCAGAGCAGTGACAGACGTGCTGGCAACAACCCCCCAAATGCACAGGAACAGGCTGTGTGTGTGTCAGAGCAGATGAGGCTGGAGGAAAACTTGGGGGCAGCTTCCCACGAGGAACAAGAGAACACAAGTTCTAGTTCTAAGATTTTATGTTCACACGAATGGTTAAAATCAGTACACTGCAGCAGTAAAGTCTGACTTTGCTAAAAAAAATAAGCCATCTATCTCACATGCTATTAAATACCCACCACCTGCATCTATCCCTCCATGAGCTACAATAACAGCAAGAGTTTGAAAAAACCATGTACCATTGGGATTAAAAGAAATAATAAGGCTTTTAGAACAGTCTACATAATTTTTAATCTTCCCTCAGCGTCCTGTGAGGGAAAGAAGTAAATAAACTCAAATTGAGTTGCTCTCCCAAAATGCATCCTGTACCAGAATAGGAATGCTTTTTGAAGGATCACCCACCTCAAATCCCTTTCCAGTCTGTTTACTGCCATAATCAAAGAACAGAATTAAATGAGGCTCAAATCTCTCCACCTGAATTCTAAATTAAGGCAGACAAACAGATTCATCTGGAATATTTCAGAAAGCCTAAACCAAGCAACACACAGCATCTACTTATATTTTCAGATTTGCATTTCTGACGCTCCTTATATAAGGATTTTTAATGATATCTGCACTGAAATGTGACACATGGTTTGTAACAAAACAGTTATAATAAGTTCATTTATCCTGAGATGTAAATATCTAAATATGCACTGTAAATCATTTTCAAGTGATTAAAATTGTTTTCTAGTACCTTTGATTTGTTATAACATCAGCTCCTTACTCAAAATAAAGAACCCTAATACAATTTTAGATATTCAACAGTTTTATAATACTTAAATATCTATATATTGTACAGAAGAAATACACATCGTGGGGGGTTGTCCCTGGCATGCACACACAGTACCTGCATCTGGCAATTTAACTAAGTATATGATACAAGTATTGTCAGAAACGATCAAAGTCTCTCCTAAAACATATGTTGAAGTTTCCCTCTTTAAAACAGAGCTTGTTTCAGTTCCTGCCCATGGGGATTAGAAGCACTCTGGTGTATTTTGATGTCTTTACAGAGAATACTCACATGTCTACATTATCCTTGTTTTTCTGGTTAGGGTGTCAAGGAAACTGATTTTTTTCTCTCTTGGTCAACCCAACAGCCCTTGTTTCCTTTGCACTGATCTTCAGAAATGACACCACCACTGTATAATACTCCGGATGAGGTTTCTCCTGACTCCTGACAGTTTCACTCCTCCTTATCTCTACTGAATATCTTTCCTGACACCTGTCAGGAATAGGTTTACCCTCTGCACAGCCTCATGATGCTGCAGTTCAGTTGTGTTGTCCTCTCTGACTGATCCTCAGAAACCAGATGTGTGTGCCCTTTTAACACACAGGCTTCTATGCCAAAAGAACATTTCCCTCCCTGTGATTAAATACAACTGGGGGAAATGTCTGATTATATGCAACAGCATTTTTCAGACATACCCTAACCTATGAAACACAGAATTGTACTTTGCTATTTCTTTTAATCTTTGTAGGGTGCCAGCAACTAAGCCCTCGATCTAGACATCTAACAACTGGCTGAGGTTCCACACTTTTTGGCTTGGAAAAGCTCAGTAACAGGCTGGGATCCGATTCCAACATCAAGTCAATTATCAGCTGCGAGATAATGCCACGACGATTCGGATAAACTGCTTATAAAGTCACTAATTTAGATGGCAAAAGCTTAGGGAACTGCAGGAATTCTTTCCCTTATTTAATGAAAAGTTTTGCTAAGTCAGCTAGCAAAAATAGGCCTATCAAATCATAACTTTGCAAATCTCTTATCAGCCCAGTCAATTCTTCTGTTGCAGTTTTTAAGTTAAGCACTTGAAAATCTCTTCCAGAATGAAGTGTTTCTTCTAAATAAGTGTGTTCCCTTTGCTGCATGCTACACATGAGCCCAGAAGGCACATAGAGATAAGAGCATTAAAGGGAAATATTTAATAGAAGAAGTCATGTGTAAACCAGGACAGAAATTTTATACATAGCGATAAACCCTTTAACAGTCTCTTCACAGGGAACATTTTGAATTAACTCACTATTTTACAAGAATGTTTTTTTTTTTTAAGGGGAGCAAGAACATTTTTTAAAAACCCAACAGTTTACTCAACCTATGGCCCATTAATCTCTGCAGAACTCTCATTTTGATAGTGGTCTAGTTGGCAACATTCACCTCCTGGCACACATTTGGGCGATGCCGAGCAGGAGACATTCCCACTTCCCCAGCCCATATGGAGTAGCATCTTCCATTGGCAACATGAGTATGGGATGAAGACATGGCCCAGCTCCTCCTGCACCTCCTGCAGGAGCAATTCTCCCACTCCCTGCACCTCAGAGTCTTTCACAGAGCAGGGCAAGGATAGGAACACCATCCTTGCTTGAAAAACTCCATCCCACTCAGCCCTCACACTGGAGCAAATGCAAATACTCCTGAGAGTGTTCCCTCTGCAATCAGGATGAGATTCTGGCTGGATGCAGACTGAGCTACATCAACAACAAGGGTCTGGCTGCTGCCATAGGAACAAGAATCTGGTCCTGCTCACGAGTTACAGGTGCCTACATATAAAGTGTTCATGCAAAGACATGCTCATTTCTTCCCTCTCATGTTATTCAATGTGTTAAAATCAAATCAGAAAATAATTACAGGGAGAGAAAAGTCAAAACATAATCACATCTGCTTAATAGTAAGTACCATTGAAATTTTATAAAATGAAACCAGAAAGAATGAAGTTGACAGGGAAAGCTAAGCAGCCTTCAGTTCAGTTTTCTCCATCTCCATAGAACCCATAAGTCTAATCCCAAATGAGAAAAGACAAAAGGTACTCTTTTCTAGGAAAAAAAGCTACAAATAAACTACAGAATAAAATCCTAACAATTTGCTTGTGTATCTGAAAACTGATGTTGAAATAATAAATTGTTACAACTCCTGCTGCCACTACTGTGGCTCTTCAGTCAAGTTTCTTTTGCTCCATCTAAAGAAACATAAGTTTCAATATAGCCTTATCCTGGAGTCATTTATTACTGCATGTCAGACCCGGAATGTTTCTTCTTGAGAAGACATTTATATATTTTCATTCATTAGTTTCTTGCAGGCTCAAAAAAAAAGGAAAAAAAAACCCCAAACCACAAAAGAAACCCACTCTGGAAAGGTTATCTATGGCCAGTTACATGCAGACAGGTTAGCTAACATGTTTCTACTGATACAATAGTAGGAAAAACCTTGTAAAAGGCTGAAATATTCTCAGAGTTCACAGTTGTATACACGTGCTACGAGCCGGGGGGCTGGTAGGATGTGTACAGGCCAATTTGAACCTGGCATAAAGAAAAAGGATCACATGCTTTTTACAACCCTCAATCATCACAAAAACAATGCCTTACCCCTTGCGAATTCTCAACGCTGTAAAACACTGAGCGGTAACGATCCTTGTTTTGATTACATTAAAAAAAAATAGGTGTTTGCATAAGGTGTGGAGCTGACTCATAATAGTTAAACAAAACAAAAAAAAAGAGAGAGGATTTACACTCTGTTGAAATTTTGTTTTGCTAGTCTCAAATGTAAAACAGAAAAAAAAAATCAGACTTAAAAGCCCAGGAATAAGGAGCTCCGGGTTCAAAATAAGCAGATTATCAGGCGTGCACAAGTCCCTCAACATGAACAGGAACAAAGCTACACAATTCATTTTCTCCCAAGAGCTGGCAATTCCTTAGAAAGCAGGCACAGCAAAGAACAAGCCTATCTTGGTTACTGTCTGACTGCTCCTCTGAATGGCCAGCAACAACTCCAATATGCTCCAGAGAGGTTGGCAAGAAGCCTGTCATGGTTGCCCAGGAAATGCATCAACAATAAAAGCAACCTGGCAGGTAATTCAGGATGACAAGACGGCAGCTGAATGGATTGTACAGTGTTAGGTGACAAAAACTGGGCTAGTATTTAGGGTAGTATTTTGGAACAGGAGCTACCAACACTGAGTTTCAGCAGAGTTAGATACTGATTTCTACGTTGCAGTCTTATGCAACATCACAACTTTTACAAACTTAACAGAGTAAGTCTTGCAGGATCTGCTCTTTGGGGGCAAAGAGATTTATCCCTGGCTGCCTGAAGAGCCCTTATATTACAAATCTGAAAAAAAGCCTAAAGTTTCCACACTCTGAATCTTACGCTTTCAACCACAAAGTGATTCTTGCCATCATCACCCAAAACTCTCAATAGAATGTATCTGGCTGTTTTTGGCATACCAGCCACGATCAGCACACCTTAAGCTATTGCTGACAAGCATGGTCTTTTCCTTTTTTTCCATAGAAACCTCACTGGACCAAAGGGGCAATAAATGTCTGCTGGTTGACAGGGAGAGGGGTCAGGAGTAAAGTATGGGGTGAAGGATTTTATCGTTTTCTCCTCCTGCCCAAGGAGTAGGTAAATCCAGCACTTTTCTTCCACTCTGGGATTTTGTTGTGCCTTGGTCTCCACCAGATATTTGATATCTCACATCTCCTTTTCTCTGCTTGATTTTATACACTCAGTTCTTATACACTCAGTTCTTACAGGTGCCCACGCTGCTTGTAAAGTCCACTGAGGGCTAAGTTTAAAAGTCAATGTATATGCAAAGACTTGGTAATACACCTGTGTACATAAGCTCTTTCTGCCTCCTCGAGGGCTCTTTGCATATGAAAAGGGAGAAAGGAGTCGCTCTAACCTCCCTCCCAAAATACTTGGCTTCAGCTGGAACCAGGCTCGGGCAACCCCCAGGCGAAGCTGCCAACTCGCACTGCCAGCTCCCAAAGTCATTATTCCAGGGGCTACTCAGGCGTGAAACCTCCCAAACTATGCGATCCCACGTGAAGGGCTGCTGCTGTATCCAGAACTGAATCCTCCTGCGCTAACACGTGTTCACCACCTCATTCCTTGCGAGGAAAGGTTGTTAAAACACAGCTTGTTACATTACCAGGCGCAGTATAATATCCCCTGATTGCAGAGCCCGATAGGAGGAGGTGCTGGGAACCTTTAACTCCCACGTGGATTTCAACAGTGTTCACACATAAAGGCTAAAGGATTAGACCTGTAGCAAATCCTTAGTTTTTATTACAAATTTCTCAGGAAAATAAATTTTTCCTCTGAAAACTGCATAGAAATGTAATTTTCTTTCTTTAAATAATCTGCCGGAGAAACGGAGAAAACACATTTTAAGTTATCTCAGGCAGCCGCTGCCTTGAGATTCTTTACATCAAATAGCTTAAAAAAAAAAGCTGGTGATGAAAGTCTCTGTAAGTTTTGATCAGAGTTTATATCTTGGTAGGGACAGTAATTCAAGCAGACAGGCAGATCTGTGGGTTTCCTGAGCTCATTTACGCTGCAGGAACGGAGCAGACACACACTTTATACTTACAGAGTGCAGGGGGGTTCTTCACTTTGCAGAGAAAGAAAGGGGGGGAAAAGCGGCGGGGAGGAGGAACTCAAAAACAAAAGCTGTCGAGCAAACAAAACTCCAGCCGACAAAATCATTCCAGCAAAACTGAGAGAAAACTCCTTCCAAGAAGGAGAAAACGTGCAATAAGACAACAAATAAACGAAGGTGAGGGGAGAGCTACACACACAAATGTTTCTGTCCTGACTTTTTTAAACGAGCAGAACTACGGAGATCAAACAACACGCAGACTGACCTAAAACAGTCCAAAAGATGAACTAGTGAGTAAGAAACCCGGCTCCGACGCTACGACAAAACCTCTACAGCATCCGCAGGGACAGCACATGGGTCCAGCATCACCTGCCAGCCCAGGGATGGATTTACCCCACCCGAGCCAAAGCTCCCGTGTGCCAAGGAGAACCGTGGCGAGGGCAAACCTTCCTCAACCAGCCGCTTATTCCCGAGCTCCTTCCTTACCAGCTTCATGGTGCTGTTGTTCTGCTCCCAGCGCCACAGCATCACGCTCATGGTCCTGCCGGCACCTGCCGCAATGCCCAGGGCTAGCCAGATGTGCCCGGGGGTAGCCAGAGGTGCCCGGGGCTACCCTGCAGTGCCCGGGGCTACCCTGCGGAGCCCGGGGGCAGCCAGATGTGCCCGGGGCTACCCTGCAGAGCCCGGGGATAACCAGAGGTGCCCAGGCCAGCCTGCAGAGCCCAGGGCTACCCTGCAGAGCCCGGGTCTCCGGCCATCCCGGGGGCTCCGGCCATCCCGGGGGCTCTGCCCGGGCGGGCTCCGGGAGCGGGGCCGGGCGGTCCCTCCGCCCCCGCAGCATCGCGCTCGGGGGAGGATCCTCTTAACCCCTTCGGGAAGGGGGGTGGTGGTTTTGTGTGTGGGTTTTGTGTGTATGTGTTTTGTGTGTCCTTCTCCCTCCCAGCGGGAAAACGGGGAAGGGGTTTAAAAAAAGAGGCGCGGCGGGGACAGAGGGAATTAAGGGAAAACATCGCCAAGAAACGTTCGACAATGAATCGAGTGCCAAGCCGAGCTTTAGGATGACGCTTAAGGGTACCAGGCACATTTTAAAGCAAAACTGGAAACTACTCCCCCTTTTGAAGCTCATATTTTAAAGCTGCCGCCTGGTTTTGTCAGCGTTGGGCGCGATCGGGGCTGCTCTCGCTCGGATTTGGGTTTATACCTAAGCCTGCTGGGGTGGGAGAGGACTACGGTTGCCCCCAGTGAAAGGGGGGAATGTTCTGCCTTAAAAATGATCCGACAGGTGGAACATCACAGATCAGCTTCAGGAGCATAAACAAGAGCATTTATAATAATTAGTAGGAGTATTTATAATATCAAGACGACCTGTACTTAATGGCAATAAATATCACAGTTTGCTACGTTGTCTTTAAGGTGCAGCTATTAAAGACTTTTGTAAATGCCAGGCTGTTCCATTGCTGCTGCATTACACCCTTCTGCAATCTCTCCTCTGTTCCCCCAAAACACCTTGCCCAGCAGAGCAGTCTAGACAAGACACTCAGCTGTGGGAAGAATCATGTCTGCTCCTGCCCCGGGTCCTGTGAAATCACCAGTGGGAGCCACGCACTTGGCAGCTGCTCCTCACCCTTCTGCTCTGGAGGAGATGCTGTACCTGATAAACACAGGGGGCCATGGGGGATAAGGAGGCCACAGCAGCTCCAGCAGCAGCTCCACTCACCCTGGTAGCTCTCCAACCCTGGGCTTGGGGGGTAGTTTTTTTGGTGGCTTTGGCTTTGCCAGGCCAGGAAAACGTGGGGCATTTTGCCACCCTCTCTCCAAATATAAATGTTGAGGCACATAATGAGAACTTTGCTGGCTGCAGGAGGGGAGGCAAGAAATGACCACAGGCATAAGCCATGGCTAACAGAGCTGGAGCCCGTGAGCAGCTTGATGCAATTCTCTATCCATTTTTCAACCCTTTATTAATCCAGTAAAAATATATTAAAACATTAATAACAGGACCAAATTGCACCCAAACCTATCACTTCCTTAGCTAAAAATTCCCTTATTGTATGATTTTATTGGCTAGGATGTTTCATGCATACATTCAGTACGTTGCTGAAGAAATACTGGAATAAATCAGTAAACAGGCATTTGAAATGCTGCATATACCCTTTTTCCATAAGAAAAAAACCATGTATCTTCTCACTGAAGCCTTTTCCCCAAGAGTTGTGCTCCTGTGACTCACATTTCATTCCTTCAGCCTGTAATTGTTCTCCTGTTCCAATTTATTATTTTAAGTGATAAAGAAGAAAGAATAATTATTGAAACAAACAATCATATTCCTTCACTGTAAAAAGAATTCTCCTGCCAATTTTGGTAGCTTGAATAGTTACAGATAGAGAAGGAGCTGCGTGTTGAAAGCATTTAAAGCCTTTATGCATACAGGTTACCTTTGAACCACAGAAGTAAAATCTGAATCCCTTCCTGAGAATAAAGAACTCTTGTTCTTTCCCTTCAGACCAACGTGGACCAAAGCCCTAGCACAGCCAAATCTTCCCAGTCAGCCCTCTACGTAAGCAAGTACCCTGCTGAAAGGTCATTCCTACGACATTCAAAAGAGGAGAAGGTCAGAGCCCATTTGAGGGCTTGAACATAAGATGTATGGTCCTCAGGAGGGTCACAGGCTGAGACAATAACCTGCTGACAGACTCATGAATGAGTGAATGAATGCATGCACTGGGAGGGAGAAGCCTGGGTGTGACGCCAAAAGGATTTTTCTAAGAGCATCTCACCAGCACCTTGGAGGAGCTGCCAGTGCCTGCAGTGCATGGTCCTTGCTGAGCTTAAATTTGGCCCTTCCCTGCTGCTGACACAGTAGGACAATCACAAGGGCTTCCCATCGACCTGCTGGCACCTTGGCTAAATATCATGACTCAAAGATTGTGTTGCGCTTCCAAAAAGCACACGAATTTAAGGCAAAAAAACCAGGGAGGCTGAGACACGAGAAGTTTTACACTTGCAGGATTACGGCCCATACAAAGGGCCAAGACAATGCACAGCACAAGTCAGCATCGCCTCACACACCTCCTAAGCCTCTTAAAAGGTTGTTGATGATCTGCTCTGCCACTTTGAGCTGCCAAATGTTTTCATTCAATGCTCAACCTGGTGCCAAAATCAGGGATTGCAAGCAACAAAGGAGAGGTCTCAGAAAACAGGGGGTTCCTGTCTACCGTGGCAAGGCAAACTCCATTTTTGGGACCCAGGGAACAGAGGAGAGCCAAACTGCCCCAGCTACAACAGGCAGATTAAAACACCAGCTATGGGTGGAAGGACTCTTAAGCCAACCAGTCTTGTTTCTCTGAATATGGTTTGCTGTCTGTTTTTACATTACCTGAAGAGTAGCTCAGATTTGACCATTTTCCCATTTGATCCTTTATGGGCCAGCTGAGCGTGCTGAACACAGAGACGCTCCCACGTCATCAGCCTGAAATGCTAATAAAGCCAAGCTCCTGAGGTTAAAGTGTAAGCTCTGTGCCTCTCAATCGCTTTGAAAGCTAATTAATATCCTTAACTAAAATCTGTGTTGCTTTTGGACACTCTTATTTAATGGATTTTCCTAAGCCAGCCTTGATTTGGGATGAAGATCCCCCAAGTTCTGATAGCGTTGCCAGGTGTAACCAGAATTTATTTCTTCCATTAAAAAGTAAGACTTTGGAGTTGCCTTTCATCCTGCTATCTCTCTTTTAGGCTCCCCCAACACAGTGAAAGAGATAAGATTGGGATTGAAGTTGGTAAAATCCATGCATGACCTCTTGCCCCCTGGCAGCATCGCGGCGGGAGTTCCTCCCCAATTGCTGTGCTGACAGATCCAGGAGATGCCTTTCCCATACAATACCCAATTTCAAAAAGGAACAAGGACTAGATATTTGTTTGTATTTGAATTCTTTAGCCATAGAGCATCCAAGCTCTCTATTTTGAATTTCAACAGCATGTGCATGATGACATGGGGTCAGTATTAGGTTGAACCTTCAGGAAAGGACATTATTTACAGCTCTAATGGGCGTCTAAATTTGTCTATTAAAGTGCTGAACAATTTGCTTCTTTATTCACCAGCAAGTCTTCAATGACAGAGAAACACATGTCCCCAGCAAACCTCGTGCTCTAACAAGACATCATGCCAGTTCCCAACATTTTCCAAATAAAAACTGTTGGAAAAACAGGAGGAAACAGGTGTTGGAGACATTATGAATGAACTCAGTGCACACAGTCATTGTCTGTGCAACGCTTACTATAAAGAAAGCTTGGGGAAATCCGTTCACTAATAATTCATTGTTTGCCTATGAAAAATATGTGTGCTAATAGCTTGCTCCACAGTCATTAAACAAAGTCACGCTCTTGTACCTACCCATTACTTTTGCTTTTTAATGCACATTTTGCTAGGGTTTTTATTTGGAAAAGAAAGCATATTAGAAAATTTTATTACTGCTTTTCAATGCATTTTGGTCAAAAAGGCTAAAATTTTCTGCTCTCTGAAAGTTGGATGTCTCCTTATTTTTACTATATGCCAATAGCCCTGTAAGTCTTCATTTCGTGTTTACAAAATGGAAATACCTGCAGATTAAAGTCTTGAAAAAGTCTTAGAAATCTTCAAGTTGTCAATAACAGTATTTTGCTAAGCATGATGTGGGAGGGAAGAGGAGCCTAGCTCACAGAACCGTAACAGATGCTAAACAACAATTTTCATTCCAAAAGAAAGCCCTCAAAATGGTGTTGAAACAGTAACCTTTGCATACAGCATTTTCTAAACCAGCAGATAAGATGCCCTGTATTGAGTAGTGTTAGGACACCCAATGAAGGAGTTACCCACGTGGTTAATCTCGATTTTCAGCAGTGGCTGGAAGGTTCTGGAGGACAGAGACAGCTTGTGCTGGGTACCCATTCCAAGAAAATGCAATGGCCTTGACAGTCTCAGACACAACCTCCCACCAGCCCCAGACAGAAGCACAAAATGAGAGATAGAGACTCAATTAACCAAGGCAGATAGCATCATTTCTGGCAAAGGAGCATCCTTCTCTGGAAAACATGCCTCGTTAAACTGGATTTTCTGCTGACTTCACAGAAGCTTACGAAAGGATAGTGCAGATGTGCTTCTGTAAGGAGGCTCTTGACAAATCAACCTGGCAAGCATCAGGTGGACTGAAAAGGAGTTAACTGGTTTCAAAATACAGGATAACTGAGAAATTATCATTAAGAAAAGAAGCCACTTGACTGTGTTTCACAGGAATAATTTCCAGCCCTACTTTTCTGAGCAAGCCCCAGAAGGGGGCATGAAACAGCTACAAAATTTGCTGGTGGCACATCAGGAATGAAGGAAGTAAATGATAAAAAAGAACAAGATCAAAGTTAAACAAACTTACATGTGCTGGCTAGGACCATGAAAAGGTGTTTAAATACAGCAAATGCAATCTTGCATGAAAATGAACTAAGAATGTCACAGAGCAAAGGACCCTCCATGAATTCAGTGCCTCTGGAAAGAGCATCAGGGCCATGCCATGCCATGGGGATACTGGGGTTTGTGCTCTGGGTATAGGGGTGATGCAATACATGTACATAGGAACAGGTGGTTATCAAGGAAGGATGGGATTTATCACCTGCTGGTTTTAATGCTGTTTGTGTACAGCAGTTCAACTGGTTTAACCTTTGGAGAGGCTTCAGAGAAGAGCCGCAAGAATGACTTATGGGCTGAAAAATGCAGATCACAAGACAAGGCTCAAAAAGCTCCATTTCATTTGTCAGAGAAGAGTGAGGGTAAATATGATGAGATCATAACATGAACTAATTAAAAAATGAAAGCAATTC
Source organism: Anabacerthia variegaticeps (assembly GCA_035583185.1). Classification (NCBI taxonomy): domain Eukaryota; kingdom Metazoa; phylum Chordata; class Aves; order Passeriformes; family Furnariidae; genus Anabacerthia; species Anabacerthia variegaticeps. The sequence goes on along the minus strand of JAWWEW010000165.1, from coordinate 2,990,471 downwards.
AGCAGAAGTCATGTGGACCGTTTTATGGAGGAAGCAGAGTGAATTATCACCTTTATTGTTGCCTCACTTCATCATCAAAGGCTATTTCTAAGTTCCCCGTGGAAGTGTATCGGTCAGTCACAGGTCTGTTCCTGCCAACCTCCAATCCATACTATCACCTGGCTCCTGCCAGCCACCCAGTGTAACACACAGCAGTCTTCAAAGATTCCAAGGAAGAGAAATGTAGTGGAAAGCTTCCTGTGCTCCCTTCCAGTCTGCTTGTACTCAACAGTGCATGAAGAAGTAGGTGGGGTCTGGGGGACTTTTAAAAACAATACTGATTTCTTGATTCAGAACACAATGTGTTGGGGAAAAAAGCTACTAAATAAAGAAATAAAAATAACAGTACACTGAATATCCACTGGTTAAGCAATGCTGACATTATTAACTAGGCCACCCAGTTCATGGAGAGCAGTAAAATCCCACTGTAGTCTGAGGGACCCGAGTGCCCAAGTGGTCACTGAAAGGAGCCTCCTGCAACCACCCTCACCCCACAGCCCTGCCTTGCACTATCCCCTCTCTTCAGCTCACTACCCAAGAGCATGAGCAAAGACATGGCTTAAAACAGGAATTGTGCACTTGAGGAAGTTTCCAGACAGGATATTTTGCTCACAAGATACACACTATGACACCACTCATGCATTTAAACCTCAGTGAGCATCCAGTGGAGCACTGCCTGAGCTAGGGATGTAAACAAGCAATTCAGTTTCACTCACTGTGGCCAGGCAGATGAGAGCAAAGGAGAAACCCCTTACTCAAGCACTAATATCACCAAATTTCCATGCTGTTCTACAAGACCACTCACTAGTCATCCTTTACAGGTTATTCCCTTTGAGGCAGGTATTTGTTTTTTTGCTACAGCAAATGATTAAAAAAAAAAAAGTGAGAAATTATTAAAGTAGCTTTCTTGCTACCTTTTGTCATAGTCCAACATCACTGGAGAAGTGCAGATACTGAAAAAGAAAACTGATCTCATTAAGGTCTGAAAAGGACAATAATCCAGGGGCCAGCTTTGCTGGGGAAACCTATGGATCCTCCTCCAAGAATCATAGGGCAGTGTTGCCTTTGGATTATGACTTTCTGAATGTAATCCCAGCCCACGCTCCCAGCTCTGTGACCCAACATGCCCCAAACCCAGTTTCCCAACACGTAAAAGCACAGAATAATTACCAAGTTTGTTGAGCTTTCAACAATTGAAGGCATAGGGTGCTGAGGAATGGTACCAAAGGCACCTCCTTCAGAGATGTTGTTCTACAGGCAATATAATGCACCAAAGACGTTCAGATCTCCTAATTTACATGTCTTTTCATAAGCCATATGCACCACACATCCACACACAGAGCCCTATTCTACTGGCCAAAAGAAAGAGGCCAAGGACCTCTCCTCCTCCTTTGGCAACTCTGTGTGGTCACCCCTGAAGGCCAGAGATCTGCCTGTGGAAGGAGGGGTTATTTATGCAGGATTAAAGAACTTGTGTGGCCACTTGAACTAAAACTTAACAGTGAAACTATTTCTGAAAGAAGAAAGACATGACTATCAGCTACTCAATAAGAGGCAAGCGGGAAATCAGAGAACAACATTGTTTAAGCTCTTTGCTGTTTCACCAGTGCAACAAAACCTCTGCTTTCCTTCTCAGATAAGCAAGGGCAGAGAGAAAAATATGCATTTGGTAGACCATCAAAGGCTATAGATACACATGCCATGGAGTGTTGCTGGGGATAGAAGGTAATTTAGCAGCTAAGCACCTTCCTCAATCCAGCTTTTTTCCCCAGGAGATACCATCCAACAAAACCGAATGAAAACATCCCCTTTTAAAGTCTAAAAAGTATTAGTAGACATTTCTGTAAAAAACTAATAATATTGATATAAAAAATAGATTGACTTACTATATTTGAGACTAATTCTTGATCTGTATTAATAGGCAGACTAAAACATAAACAGAAAAGTGTTACTTGCTCTATTTCTGCTGAGTTTTTGCCAAGTGCCCCTACCACCAACAATGATTTATAATTAACTAAGCAATCCTTCTTAAGCACATGCACAAGAGTATGAGAAAGTGATTCAATGAGAGTCTGTAGATAAAGCTGCTCAGTACCAACAAAGCATCCCTCACCATAACTTCTGAAACCTGTCCCATGAAAGAATGCACACTAAGGTTTAATTTAAAAATAGCTGTTATCCCTAGCCTTGATTAGCTACCTGGAACACTTGATAATAACTGGCATCGACTAGTTCTTCTTGCCAAAGTCTTTCCCTTTATACTTAACCCTTAACTTAAATGAAGTGGTTGCTAACTCCAGAGCACAAAATTCTGTAAACCAAACAGCCTATACAGTAGATTCCAGTTGAAATTTGTATTATGAAATTATGTATGCATACATATATAGAAACACTTAAACATATAATGACTTATATAATAACTAAAAGGTTGCATTTATTAGGAGTGACCTAATTGTGGCCTTCGAGGACCTGAAGGGAGCCTGTAAGATAGATGGAGAGCAACTTTTTACAAGAGCATGGAGTAACAGGACAAGGGGAATGGGTTCAAACTGAGAGTAGGTTTAGATTAGATACATGGAAGAAATTATTTACTGCAATGGTGCTGAGGCCCTGGAACAGGTTGCTCAGAAAAGTGATGGATGTCCCATTCCTGGAAGTGTTCGAGGCCAGGCTGGATGGAGCTCTGAGCAACCCAGTTTAGTGAAAGGTGTCCCTGCCCACAGCAGAGGGGTTGGAACTGGATGATCCTTAAGGTCCTTTCCAAACCTGGCCATTCTGTGCTTCTATTTAGAGCTGATTCCGTGGAGTAGTTTGCCTGTAAAAGTTGTAGCTAACTTACTCTTGGTGGGAGTGCCATAATCACAGCCTTCACAACTAGTTTGATTTCAAAGAAGCATTTCCAGTGTCCACAGAGGTTTCTGGATGGGGCTCCTCTCCTCACACTGAAATTTCCAGCACTGCCTTCTGAACTTGCATCTTCAACTCTGAACGAGTAAGTTCAACACCCAGGCTTGTTCCAAGCTTGTTGACAATGACATGGAACAATGTTAATGGGTTAATAAGGATCACCCCATTAGTTTTGGATTGTTTACTAGAGTGCCATCTCTGAAAGCTGCCAGTATTGCCTTGCTTTGTTCCTGGCACAGCTCTGAGTCAGCAGCTGGCATCACCAAGGGCTGCCTTGCACAGTTTCCCTGCTTCCCTTGCTCAGCCAAGACAAGCCCCATGGAATCACCTTCTCTGAGCCCCCTTCCCCAGCCTCCAAGGCACAGATGACACATCTTCAGGGATGCACCCTCTCAGTTTCAGTTGCTAACCATACCCAGTCCCCCGAAGGCAACAGATCTAAGCACAGGCTATGGAAAGCAGTCTAATATTTCCAGGAAAAATACTACTTCCTCTGGAAGAGCTGGTCAGGGACCAACACTGCCCAGGACAGGAGAGTTGGGGCAGATCTCATCTCTTACCCAAAATGTCAAGTCAAATGGTGAAGAGAAGGTCTTAGCAACAGGCAGGCTCATAACTAGAGAAAGGCACATTCCCAGCTGCTGCACAACGGGTGGTTTTGAAAGCCCACACATCATAAGTAACTGGACACGTGGAAACAGAGGGAAAACCCTGGTCCTGTGCTTGGGATGCTCAAACTGGTAACAAGGCTCCCCTCAATAACTTCACACTTCATTCAGTAGCCCAGGCAAAAAGGATTTTTAGAAGTTCCCATAAACATTTCTGTACCCTCAGCGAACTTTTAACCTGAGCTCAAGAAATTAAACTATAATTAGAAACTGAGAAACACTACTTTGTTGTTTGGCTTGAGTGTTTTGGGGTTTTGTTTGTTTGTTTTCTTAAATACACTGAATACTATTATGAAAAACACTATTACTTGATATGATCATACATAGCAGAAATTATTTCTTCTTCCTCTGCATACCCTGAGTCTTCAGAGCTGATTCTTCCTCTTTTCACAGAGCAATACTCATGCATGCCACGGTGGAACGGCAGACTGCAGCCAGAAGAGTGCAAAGCTGACATTACAAAACAAAGATACAAGGAATTAAATAATTAGAGCCTTAATGACAGAGCACAATGCACGTCTCCTTTGATAATCTCTTGAACTCTGAAGATGAAAGCAGGGTTGAAACGTGCACACAAGATGTGCAATAACAGAGTTTCAAAGCACAGTGAAGCACATTGTACTGTACCACTCCACAATATTTTAATATTTTAAAAGATTATCCTATTGAAGCAAATCTTCTCTAGTTTTCTGGGCTACTTCTGCCCTTTTGTGTCTCCTGTGCAGCTGCTTTCCTCTCCCCTCCTCTGCCAGCCTGCCCTTGGCTCACTGCACTTGTGGGCAGCTGGAACTTTCTTCATTGTACTAATATTTGGTAACAGCAGAAGTAACAAGGAATTAATACTTATACCATGTTTTTCCCTACTCTTCACCTTTTGGAAAAAAAATAATAAATCATAAATTAAGTCTACTGACTGGAAAAGAAATTTTACTAAAATTTACTCACTTTTGTCTCTTTTTTTTTTATAATATTTGAAATTATCTTTGCCACTTGCTTTCAACTTTTATCTCCATTCTCATCCTGTCATATCATCAATCTTGTCAATTGGGGCAGAGGGGGAAGGAGGATCAAGATCCACTCAAGCTCAAAAGAGTTTGCAGCAGACTAAAAGTCAACTAAAGACATTGCTTAGCTGCTCTGTTCCTGTACACTGGAATTGAGGATTGAAACAGTCACTGAAAGAAGTGAAGATGCTGATATTTATCATAAAAGAGCACTCTAGGCTACATCCAACAGAAATGCAAATCTTTACTCATCGTGCTGGATGCACACAGCCAAACCTCAATATATTCCTACTAGTTTAAAAGAGATTTCTCTGCAGGGTAAACCGAGGGTGAGCTCCATAGGGAGGGGTCTTGAAAACAAGTTTTATCTAAGAAAAGATTTTCTAGTCCCTGAAGTTGACATCCAACTAATGCTTCTAGTCTTCTAAAGGGATTGTCACTTGCTTGAAAATAAACACAAAAATTCTACTACAAAACTTGTTTTCTGTTTTTGATGGATTAGTTAAATAGCACAGAGCTACAAATACAGGTTTTTAATTTAATCTTATTGTCCTACATATTATCAGCGTTAAGGATTACTCCCACGGCTTACTGGCTGGCATTGTTATTTTCTTGTATCTCAAAATATGATAAACTGGATAAATACAAAGAAGTTGCAGCACGTCCCTCTGTAAACAACCAGAATTACTTTGCTGGTTTCACCGTCTATTGCACCAGTGATCAGAGCACATCCTGACCCCATCAATGCCCAAACCACTTTTATTGCTGTACTAATCCCTCAAGAGCAGTTGGTCTGTTTTTCTAATTTGCTCCCCACACTCATCAAATCCAGACTCCGACCCACAGCCCAGTCTTATCTGAACAGAATAATTAGCCTTTACTGAGATAACTTAATTCTCAACACCAATTTGAGATGCCTCTCTAAGAACATAACATCAGCATTGTGTCTGGGATTCACTTAAACAGTTAATAGATTTTAAGTTATAAAATCATATTAGAATACAAAGCAACTTCCCCTCTCCCAATTGCACCATTTTGCATTACCTGTGTGTCTAATTAGCTCATATATTAGTACTAAAAGTTATTGCTGAGTCCGTTCTCAATGTACATTAATATGATGGCTAAAAAAAAAATAAAAAAGAAAAATCCAGTTTATTTCCATTTGGAGATATATTGGATCTGACTCTTCCTTCCCTGTAAGTTTGACCATGTAATTTAGCATTTCACCTACACATTCCACTCGTGTAACTAGCAACGCCATAAGCTGCAAGGTGTAAAAGAATCAGACCTGTTTGATCACACGAAATTAAAACATTTCTTATTTTTATTAAACATTCTTTCACTGCTGTCAGGCCATGCCCCAGAGAGGAGATTCTAATACTTCTTTCAAGCTGTTTAACAGATTTTAAAACACTGTCAAAGTACGCTTTGAAACTCCTAAAATGTGCTAGATGTGAGCATGTTATTTTCAGAGGCAGCCAGCCTCTGAAAACAAGATTAGTTTCCAAGCCCTAGTCTTGCTACACAGAGTTCAAACCATGGACCAAGCAGGAAAAAAAAAGAAGACTCACTGCTGCTACTGCTATCGCACTTCACTAGTGTGAGCAGTAAAAATAAATAAACCTGAGAACAAGCTATTATTAGTTTTCCTCTGCAGATAAATATTATTAATGCTAGTTGGTTTACTCTCCAAGCACTTGGCCCAAAAGAGGCAGCATTCCACTGACCTTTGCTCTGCAACACAAACCACCAGCGCAGAGACCATTCACAGAATCACAGAAGAGGCTGAGCTGGAAGGGATCCACGAGAATCATCAAGTCCAAGCCTGAGCCTTGCCCAGGACCATCCCCAAGAGTCACCCCCTGTGCCTCAGAGGATCATCCAAACCCTCCTGGAGCTCTGGCAGCCTTGGGGCTGTGCCCACCACCCTCCGGGGGAAGAACCATTCCCTGAGATCCAACCTCAGCCAATCTCACCATTGCAGCCAGATACAGCACAGCCCTCCCAAACCCAGAGCTATGTGGGAAACACTCCTGAAAACCACACCACAGCATTGCCAAGGACTTGGAAACTTTGAGGCTTGGTTCATCAAAGCCTCAAGAATATGAAGGAGGGGAAGAGGGAAGAGAGCTTGATAAAAAGGGACATCTGCCTCAGGATGCCTTCCAAAAATGACATGTTCAGTTTATATGGTTGGGAAATGCACTGTACTTCTCTCATAGAAGCAGAGTAACCCTGGACAATGCAAAGTGAGGGACCTCTTTGGCTAAACTGAACAGTGCAGGTGAGATTGTGTGGGCTGGGGAACTGAGGCTTTGCCTACATCTGAAACACTCAGTCTGATACTGCTCCCTTCGGGAGGTGCATTGAGGGGTTTTAAATCTAAAGGGTGAGCACAACAAAAGTGTCCTTCAATAAGTCCATTTCAATCCACTTTTACCTGTCACTAACAGACAGCTCAGCTAGACCCTTCACCTTGCAGCATCCTCTGAGCACAGCCTAAAAGCACCAGGATGACTCTTCCTTATGCTGGAAGTGACTGCCCTCCACTCACCAGGGCATTAACACCCACCTAAAAACCCATCCTGCACCCAGCCCCAGTGACCACTTTTGTTGCCACCACCTTCTGCATCCAGGGAGCAGGACCAGGGACGGAGAGCGAGGTGGGGCCCACAGGAGGGCTGGAAAGGACAGTGCTCTTCAAGGACCACCTGGTGTGCTGGCAGAACCACAGAAGGGACTAGAAACATTTAATTATAAAGTTTTTTGATGTTTGTTTGGTTTTGGGGGTTGTTTTTTTTTTTAAGACACCTCAAGTGCAATATATTTCCTTTCATCCCTTCCCTGCATGTGGGATCACTGTAAGCAGAATTTGTACCGCTGTGATCCAATTCATTTCCCAAGTACTATAAGGATTAAGCACATATGAAGCAGAAAGAAAGAAAAAAAAAACACAACCATCACACATGAGAAATAAGGTCTGGCTTCCATTTCAGGGAATATTAATAACTGAAATTGTTAACAACTGACTGACAACAACTGTTCTGCTTCCTGCTGGTTTAAGTGCTTCTGGGCAAAATTCTGATTACTGCTAATAAGCCTGGAAATACAATAAGCCTTCATAACAATATAGAACAGCAAGTCACAAAATAACTACACTTTCTGGTCTCCTGCAGCCAAAAATACAGCATGAAGGTGGCTTGAAAGAGCTGAGTGAAATCAGCATTTGATAATTGTGAGGGAAAGGACTTTGTATACGAGGGGAATCATTTGGTCATATTTCACGTCCTGTAAAACTGGCTCACATTGCCTTATTAACTACATTGGTAAAAACAAACAGGGAAAGGACTTTGTTAATGGGAGAAGAAAGGCCAAAATTACTAGAGGTAGCCCATGTGAGTGTCTAAGGAGTCTCTATGTTAAGGCCAGGTCTTTCTACATGGTTTGCTGCCAGCACAGATTTGCTCCATCACCCTGGGCAATGCTTTGCTGTGGTACCAGGGTGCTGGTTCTTTGGAATCTAGTGGTGGTATGGGACCTGATGCCTCAAAAACACAAGGAATCCTGGGGATGCTTCTTTGGAAACCCAAGGTTGATACATATAAGGACAGTATAGCTGCTTCATAAATATTTCCCCCCCTATTAAAGTGGTCTTTTTTTCATTATGACAGATCATGGCTTGGGTTGGAAGGGACCTTAAAGACTATCTAGTTCCAAACCCTCTGCCGTGGGCAGGGACACCTTCCACTAGAGCAGGTTGCTCCAAGCCCAATCCAACCCGGCCTAGAACACTTTTGGGGGAAACTTCCAGACTTGACAATAAATGAAATTTCTCAGCCATAATTTCAACCTTGTGGCTTTAATGGATTTACATCCCCCCCCAACAGATTTCTGTGGTATAGTTCATGGCAGCTACAACACAGGGAAAGAGACATTTAGGTCAGACCCCTACCACAGGTCACATCAAATTTCATACAGGACAAAGCTGACCTCAGCTCTTAAGTGCTGCCTGGAAGGTTCACAGCAAATAACCTATGCCAGTACTTCACTGGAGAACATTAGGAAGCTCTGATCTACTCCAGCAAATGATGCAGATGTTCTGCGGACACAGAGAATCTACAGATTAAGCTACAGAGCCCGACTTTGTCACTGAACAGGAGGGGCTGAACAGCGATCTCCTTTTTCCTTTGTAACAACAGCTTAATCTGTATTCCCCTGCTAAAAGGACTGCAATAAAACTCTACAGAATGAAAGGACAATTAAGTCACGTTCTGTGCAAAAAGTCGTCATTTGATAACGATCCGCTAATTTCAGCACGATAAGGCACTAATCACTGCTGGTAATGGAATTTGCCCTGGCAATGCAGGGACTGGGCCACGCTGAAGCGCTCATTACCTGTGTGTCCCCGTGGCACCAAACCCCAGCGTGTTTCTGAGGGACACGCTCCGAGGCCAGGAGGACATCACAACTCCAGCTCCATTTCTGTAAGAGCTCCACCTGCCACACTCTGCACTCCACAGGATGTGTCTCCACACAAACAAAGGCAGAGCTTCCTCCACCAAATCCCCACCTGGGCAGCTCAGGACCTTCCAGCTGCTCTTCTCCTTCCCCAGAGCTCTGCCCGCACAAACCACCCCTCACACATCGCAACCAGCTCCCCCCAAAGCCCCTGCTAGTCAGGACCTGACCATGCTCAAAGGTTCCATTTTTCCTTTTTTTTTTTAACAACCTTATCTGTGCCCAAAATAAATGACGGCCGTAGAATACCGTGGATTTTTTTTTTCTCTTCGTTGAAAGAATGATCTATAATAAAAGTGTATCATTAATAAATCTTACCAATACCCAATAGCTACTCAATCCCATGCAACAACTCCGGGAAAGCAAAGGCAAAGGAGGTCTGCTTTGGTTCTGTCCCACACCACCAGGTGGCAATCGCAGCCCAGCTAACCCAGCTGCAGGAACTGCTTATTCCCTTTTTTCCTTTCCCTCGGCATTACCCCGAGCTTTTTTTAACTTAAACTCACTGTCAGACTAATCTACAATAAAAAGGACACTTAGAGATATTCCTACTCAGTAGGATAATCCAAGGACTGGGTCCAACCTAAGCAGCTCCCAAGAATCTATGAATGACACTTTCAACCTGGCAAATCCTGCTCTCCCCTGTGAAAAAGGCGTAGCTGCCTCATGCAGGTACCCATCCCATTCACTGACTTCTGTAAACCGATCCCACAGGGGCGTATTTGGGCTCAGAGAGCCAAAGTTTTGTATTCTGGATGTGGCGCAGAATTCCACATTACCTGTGCCACTTAATTTTTTCCTACTACAGGACACCATCACTTCTGCTTTGTAACTTCATGGAGCATCCTTATGGAATGTTACTACACACCCTCACAGCATGCAACACTTCACTAATTTCCTATCCAAATGCTGCAGATATGCCCCAAAACACAGGACATATGGAAAAACACGGGGGAAAAAAGATGCTTTGTGATAACCTGAGAGTGACAGAAATACACCAGAAAGTGAAATCTAAGAGTGGGCTCATATTTCTCAGATTTCAATGAGTTCTATGTATTATGTGAGTTAGGCCACAAGAGGCAGAGGTGGCTTGCTGTAAGGAAATTAATTCCCAATGCAAACCAAGTCCAGTTGCAGGCATCACACAGAATGATGATGCTGTAAATCAAAAAGCAATCTGGCCTTATCCAGTATCCCAGGACTACAGTTCCTAAACTTCTCAGCAGTTAGTAGACAAATCTGTGGGGTTTTTCAAAGCTGAGTTGTAGGAATGATATATTCATAGGTAAATTTATATTTGATAATCTGACCTCACAAGTATCCATCTGGAATTACAATAATATAGGCAAAAATGAGTCATTGATCTCCACTTGCTTTTCAGACTGAATTACAGTCCCATGTGCTGAATGACTCCAGACCATCAGCAACTTCACCTCCAGCACCACAAGGATCAAGAGTCCCTTCACTCCCTACCAGCCATACTTCTGGCCTTCACAGATTACCTCACTGAGTCAAAACCCATTTTATACAGTCCTAAAAAAAGCAAAACCTTGAATAATTTGCATTGTAACCACTGTTCTCTACTATAATTTTTCTGTTAAATGAGCTTTCCCCACAGCAGTTTCTGGATATGGCACAAACACCCAGGTCTCCATTAGGGGTTATCAGCCCTTCCTGAGCTGAGCTAGAGAAAGGCTTTTAACAAAACACAACAACTGATTATTTTAAACCAGCTATCTGACATGAACAATCTCTCTCCCGTGTGTTGTTTCCCCTACAAGATATTAACCCATATAAATACACATGATAAACCATAAACCCTGCCAGCTCTGTACAGCACAAAGACCTAGAAGAGAAATCCACCCTTGGTTCCCTCTGCAAGGAACACCTGCCTGAAACCTCTACCTTCTTCCAGCACAAATCCATGCTCCACAGGGACTTCCCCTGTCCTGGAGCTGCCCTGGGAAGGAGAAGAAAGGCACCCAGCTCCCACCTGCAGCTTCCTGAGGCCCTTTAGCAACAGCAGCCAGTCCCACCCAGTTTAACCAGGAGGAGCCGAGTTAATCAACTGGAGAAGAGAAGGCACCACCACAGAGGGGAAGGGCTGAGGCATTCACACTTGATCAAAAGTCTCATCCCAAGACTGCAAAAGGAAATGTGACTGAAGGTGGCAGAAGGAAAAAAGAAGGGGAATTATATTTTCTTGGCTTCCACCCATCACTGCAGACTTCTAAAACGGAGTGTGTTCATGCTTAGGATGGATTTATCTTCTGGTAGGCAAAACCCATTGCCATCTTGTCAGAGGAACAGCTGCTCAAACACAAGTTGCACACCAGGACTTTTTGTCCTGAGTTGGTCTTTAAAATCATTTCCAGTATGGTGTGTAACTCTATTCATACAGCTAAATTATGACTTGAACTGCAAAATACATTCTAGCTCCTTCAGAATTTAAAATATGAAATCAGAATCTGAAATTATGCACTGACTCCAGCTGCAATACATTTCGTATTTCACATTGTCGCCTGCACTCACTGGAAATTCAGTTCCAATATGGCAACCTGAAAATTGGTTTTAGTCACAACTAATTAATGAAGGTTTCCTCCCTTTGTTTTGTTCCTCACGTCCCATCAGCACCCAAAACAATGCCATGCAGAACGACGGATGATGAGCCAAATCCCTCTCCAAGGTACTCTAAGGCACCACACATCTCAGCAACAGGTGCCAAGGTCTGCAAAGCAAAACCAGTTGCCAAGAAACCCCAAACAGGCTTTAATCTGCGTTATTCTCTTGGGCATTCAGCCTCAGGCCTAACACTGCAGCTGTTCACAGAGCCCATTAATACCCCTGTGCCATTCCTAAGCCAGAGGACTAATGTTTTCCTTTCAGCCTCTTGAATGGGAGCGATGCAATGTGGTAGAACCAGCCAGAACCATACAAGAAGAGGAGCAAGCACTGCCTGCTACCAGAGAGCACGACAAGAAGAACTGGAACAGGCTGCCCAAGAAGGTGGTGGAGTCTCCTCCTCTGGAGACATTCCAAAGCCACCTGGACACACTCCTATGTCACCTGCTCCAGGTGGCCTTTCCTTGGCAGTGGGGCTTGGACTGGGTGATCTCCAAAGGTCCCTTCCAACCTTAACTATTCTGTGACATAAAGACCACTTAAGTCAAGGTTTGCTCTGTGTTCAAACTGGTAAAATGTGCAGAGTTAAATGCAAAGCCAACCCTCAGTAGCTCTGGATCTCTAGAAAAGGAGCTATTTTTAAACTGCAGTAGCAATGTGAACTGCATAAATTAGCATAATCTCAGCTTTCACAGATAGTCCTCAGCTCTGCTACATATTGCGAATTAACACTCTGCAGACTCTTTGCTTCCGCTAAACGTGGTCAATCATGCAGGTCAGGGGCTTTAAAAGCCCCTTTTTCCATCCTCCAAAATCTCAAGAGCCTTTATCACACTCCCCTTCTCCTTTTCAGGGCTGTGCTGAAAATCACAGGCTCGGGTTTCGTTGCAAATCTCACAAGGTTTGGTGTGTAACTGGTGGTTCTGTGGCTGTGTAATTGCAGGACATCCTACTATTTTCTCACTGATGGTTTTCTCCTCGTGGGCAGATGGCATGGAAGTGGAGTGCAGATGGAAACCCACAGCCCACAAACTCCTCATTATAATTTGAACCAGCATACACAGCTCTTCGATTCTTATCCTCTCCTTAAGTTATTTTCAGCAATAAAAGGACAAATTGCTGTTTTCAGAAGGCACAGCCAAAAGTAATGATATCTGTTTATAATAGAGAACCTTCTTCTAACAGTGCAACTTCTATCTTCACAAGTTTTATGAAAATCTATAAATCATTAGTGGAGAGGACTTGAAAGCAAATATCTTTTGCTTTGACTCGAGTATTACCTGAAGAAAAAAAAAATCAATAAAGAAAAAAGCAGATCACACTGACAAGGGAAGGTTTACAAGTCCCGCAGTTGGCTATTTAAGGTGATTTCATGGCTCCAGGTATCACTTTACCTGAGCTACTTGGAATTAAAATGGATTTATCTCTGCAGAACACCTGTGAGATAAGGGAGCTGCCGGTGATAAACTGCAGCAGGCAGCAAGGAGGTGACACTGATGCTGATGGCCTGTGGCTCTCAGACTCACCACTGCACACCCCCTGGCCTCTAGGGCTGAAACCCCTCCTGGCAGAAAGGCCCAGCTCAAAATGAAGGTGCCATAAAACCCAGTCTTATCACTCCTTCAAGCTTTTTCACAGCATGTCCAGTCTGGTGGAACTGGCTTTCCCAACCTTCTGGCCAGTTGGAAAAGTCCTAAAAACAGCAAGATAAAAATATCTGTGGTGGAAAATAGCAAGGAATGAAATAATAAGCATGAGAGGTCAAGCCTAGATCCCTGTAAAGTTTGTATTAACCAATGGAAAAGCATTAAAAGAAATAAACTTCTCCCTTACTTACACAAAGAAAACAAACAAGACACCCAAGTGACACGGGTGATGAGGATTTACCAACTCACAGACACCTCTCATGCAGCATAAATGAAAAGCTGGCTAATTTGCTCCTGTTCCAGAAGCCCAGAGTCAGACTCAATCAGCACAAACAGCATCATTTGCTGGAAGTCCTGACCTGGTGCCTGACAAGCAATTACCAGAGCACACAGCTTTCCCTCAGCTGGAATGGAGCCTTCCAAACTGCCTCACCAAATGGTTTCTGCCTCTTTTAAGGGATGGATACTGTTGCTTAACTATACTGTCTGCCTTCAAGCATTACCATTAGCAAGGCTTTTCCTCAAATGGCTGACGTTATTTGCCTATTATACATCAAAAATATTCAGATGGTCAACCCAGTTATGATACACATGCACTACAACATAAATAATCTGCCTATATAATGCAGGGCTATAATCTTCCACAGCATGCAGGCATGTTAATGATCTTATACATGGACAACACAAGATGAAAGAACGAAGCATTTCATCACCACGGGCAATTTATCTTGTCTACCTTCATGAAAGAAGATTACAGGAGGTCATCTTCTTAGTGGTTTCCATTTCACAACAACAGCAAAACCAAAAAAAGACAATAATCAGTTTTCATTAGGGAAGACTTGTCCTTTCTCTTGTACCAACGTGACTTTCCTGTCCCATACACCAAACACAGCACTGACAGCAACCCAGTAACTACATGAGATCGTCGAACATGAAGGTTTTTATAAAGGGTAATAGAAATTCTCAAACTTCAGATGCAGCACTGAAGGACTTACACATGTCAAAAGAACCTAACACATGTTTTAGCTCCAGCTTAATGTCCTGTGCTTGAAACTATGAAGGGTCTTCAGAAGTGACCATGTGAAACTGTTGTTTCACGAGAACGCCCAGCTCAAGTCTGATAGAACCAAAAATGTCCAGAGGAGGAGAAAGCTCCATTGTAAGTGCCTTAGGGAAGCCCTGACTCGCTGAAGTCCACCTTCATTGCACAATATCTCACAGCTCACTCAACAGCATCTTCAGAGCTCTTTTGCCCAGGGAAGGCCTAGAGAGCTTTGGCAGAGGATGAGATAGTGTGCCTGCATTTCTGACGCAGTAAGAGTGACTCTACCACACCTGTTTCTCTGGGAGAAGCTGAATCTGCCCCTGACAAGGTCAATTTTGAGAAAGGTTGGTATTAAAAGATTATGCTCCTTCCATCCTCTCACTGAGGTTATGCTAATTATTTCAGGGGAGCAAAGGAATTCTTTGATCTTCCAAGTCCTCCTTCCCTCACAAGGTGACTCTGACTGCTGGCACAGCACCCAGAGGAACAGCACAGCATATCATGATTCCATTAACTATGGAATTAGCCATTTTCAACCTTGAAATTTAACCCTAAGAAATTGAGTATGCAGTAATCCACATAATCCAGGCCTCTACACCTGTCCCTCTTCCAACTAATCTCGCCATCCTTCCCCATGACACATCTTAATTTAGAGTCCTATCTGCTAAGGTCAGTGTGTAAGTGGATGCTCAGGAGTTGCAACAAATATTTGTCATACGGTGGGACCAATTGCTTTGTGAACTCAGAAATATCAACAGAAAGCAGAGCCCTTTGCCAGTGACAGATAAATGGTCTTTTTACAAAGGTTCTAGGAGGCAGTGAGAAAGCTAAATAAATAAATAAATAACTGTGGTATAGCCCTGGATAATGCGATCTGCTGGAATTAAGTTTTCTCCCGAAGGAGTTAAGTATATACCAGCTGCTCTACATTAAACCGAGCTGGCATTTTAAAGCATGCAAATTAGCTGAGCACCCATCCATTTCAGCCCAGCATTTAACAGCACTGCTGTAAATGATGCAAAATACTGGCCAAACCCAGCCCTGCCATTTCAGCTGCTGTCAGAGAGGAAAGGAGGAGGGAGGGAGGGGTAAGGGCTCTGAGTGATGCTGCAGCTATTCACAAGATGGTTTACAAGAGCCTCCTTCCACCACAGGTATTGTTTGCATGACTGAAACGTGCCCATGTGCATGGAAAGCCTGAGGCTTTTATCTGTTGAGAATCCCTTTATACAAGCTACTAAGAACCACTGAAAAATTACCTAAAATTCAATGATTTGCCAGCGGAACCCTGACATTTCAAATCTCTCTCTGCTTAACCCTGCACAATAAACGCTGAGTGGATCCGACAGGTCATCGGCTCAGAAATGCTGACACAGCAGCCCACAGGGAGCCCAGGGTGGCATCAGACTCCACCATCACACCCAGCACCAATGGACAGTCCTCAGGCTGTGAAGGGAATGGCTGAAAATCTGTGTTTGTTCAGTACAAACCCCTCTTCTGCTGAACCTGAGAGTGCTCAGGAGGCAATAAACAGGGATAAATCTCACCTAGTTCACATTGTTGTGGCCAAGATGTTAAGTTGCTATTATCAAGCCTAGGAGCTTCACAGACTTTATCATCATTATTATTATTTCTGGTTCTTTCCTGAGGTAACCTGCTCAACAAGGGGAAAGTGGAATTAACTCTTGTGTTAAAAATAAGGTACAGCTGCTCTGCTAACCAACCCAATTAACCAAACCTCCAGTGGGCATGGGCATGACCCAGAGGCACTACATCCCACTGAGCAATGCTGTGTAGGCACCACAAATCACTCCCCGTGGCCCAAACCCTACCAGGGAAAAGGCTCAAAGGCATCTCACAGGCAGGAAAGGCAAATCTTCATTGCTGCAGTGTGGGAAGTTGGTATCTGACTGCTTGGAAACGGGATCCTAGGCAACCACTGCTCTTCCCTCTTGAAAAGCACAAAGTGGTTTGGTGCAGTGAAATAAAGCAAATTCACACAATTCCCCTGGAGAGGCTGTGCAGGGACGAACAGGATGCTCCATGCTAGAGGACAGGCACCTTTTTTTGCCAGCTTTCTTTGGCAGTGCCCATCTGGCACATTACCATGGAGGATCAGACCCCTGTGTGCTCCAGGGCCCATCCCCGGGGAGTAAGATACAGCAATGCCAAAAATACTCCTTCCCAAAATAATCCATCCCAGTTAAGCCCCAGACAAGTCTGGAATATGTATGGCTGTCCTGAGAAGCAGACTGATCCACAGTCAATGCACATTTGACCTCAAAACACACTTGAAATTTTTAAAATTAATTTTGAAGACTTAAATATCTGTAGGACTCTTGCAAATGAAGAACAATTTAAAACAATCAAACTCATCCTACCGGACTGATCCATTAATTATTGTCTCCATCAGCCACAATCAAAGTCACACATTGATGGTTGGAGAGGCAAGTGTGTCCTCTGCATCTCTTTCAGGTCTCAAACCTCCAGCACACACAGACAGATACTGTTCAGAGTTTAAATTCTCTAAGAAAACATCACTTTGTAGCATTCTGTATTGGCTTAAGAATGATTTCTGACTCCAAAAGACATGACACCAACCTTTGTGCCTGCTTGATCCTACAACACTGTCGTAGCTGTCTATCTGCCAGAGGAAGCAAATTTGCTGGACCCCTTGTACAAGCTGATTAGAAATGACTTCCTGGTAATTAATGCCATAACCTGAGAAACAGCCAAAACAGATGTGACGTGGAAAGACAGCTGTTGGTCTTTCAAAAATACTTCTACAGAAGCAGCATTTAGCTTTTCAGTACTAAAGCCACCTGTATTCCCTAACAGTGGACATGGCTCAAGTGGAGATAGTTAAAATAAAAGAAATACACTTCTAAATATTTGTTATGAGATACACAAATATAACAAAATCTCAGTATTCAAGTTCACCATAAGATGTCACACAAGCCAGATCAGCGACACAAAATCCCACTGGAGTATTCCATTTGTTCTACCAATGGACAAGCATATAGAATTAATAGCTGGCAGAAAACCCACAACATAATAATTTCTGCTCATCATTTCCAGTAGAAGACAGGCAATCCTATCAGGGAACATTCACCTCTTTATGTGAAACTAAATGGTATTACCAGAACAGTCTTCACAACTGAGACTATCTCTCCAGGAGACATAAAATTACATAAAATTACAATGCCAGCCCGTTGTATGCCTCTTGCACTTCTCCCAGGAACAAAGCACGGGTGTCCTCAGACAGCCATCCTGAAAGATGTTCTTCCTAAACAGCCCTGGAAAATGTGGCTCAAAGGCTTTGTAAGATTCTCCAGTGTTATATGGGAGATGAGGAGGGACACGGAAAAGATCGAGGAATTCAGTTCGGTCCTTCCCTTTGGAGAAATCATAACCAAGCAAACCAGATCCAGTTTTGAGAACAGCCATACAGTGAGCCAGCCTGTCAAGGGCTGTTTTGGGTTTGTTTGCTTCAAGTTTTTATTTATTTTTTGATTATATATTCAATGAGAAAGCCTGGGTGTGTATAATTGAGTCACTGTTAAGCAGGTGGGACAAACACCTCTGGGTTTCTCCAAGAAGGCTTTACAGCCCAGTCCTCTCCACCTCTGGCACCATCATGCCTGAGCACCCAACCCTCCCTCTCTCAAGGCATGGAGGGAACAGCACCTCAAGTACTTTGGCCTCCACTCCTGTGAGCTCCTGGAGCTTGAGGGAAGGACTAGGAGTATTCAGAACTCTTATAAATAGTTGTATCCACTTTCAAAGAAAACACTGATGAATCCACCAACTTACAGCCCAGGAATTCACGTTTCACAGACCTGACCATGTTTTCTTGCCAAGCAAAGCACTACCAGACCAACACCTGTCAATCCTCAGTCTTTACAGCCCATAAGTTTTCCCTTCTTGATTGTATAAAATAAAACCCCAACAATTACTATTGGGAAGTGACTCTCTTTACAGCTGCTGGTTCCAAACCAGCCCTCCTGCTGTCTGTGCCTACAGCACAGGCATGAACTCACAAGACACTTCTGGATTGTACCATGATGGTCATTACATGAAGGACCAGAGAGAAGAAATGGACCAATATCAGTGGCAGGACAGGTGAAATAAGGACATGAGGACTCCTTCCAGCTGTGACAGGGAGGATACAGCAACTTGTAGCCACTGCTGTAGAGAAAAAAAACCCACCACACGAGGAAAAGGACTTAAGGAAACCTTCATGACAAGGGATCAACACAGGCTGTAAAACCAGGGAACAAGACATTGTCAAAATAAGATGATATGAAAACCAAAAACTGAACAAGCTGGGAGGAAAAAGAAGTTGGACAGTTTTTCCCTTCGTGCATTGTTTTCCCACACATTGCTTCCAATTCTAAAATAACCCAAATTTAAAATGAAAAATAATCCAAGGACAACACACCTAAAAATACTTTCAAGAGGCAAAAAAATAAAAGGTGGAATTAGAATAAAACTTCAGATCTCAGCCTGTTTCAAAATAAGAAGTGACCTGGTTTGGCATTTATTTTAATGGGTGGTTTATTTGTTTAACGTTTTAGCAGTTATTTCCATGTCTATGCTTTGCAAAACTGAAGAAACTGAGACTGTTTCCACAAACTATTTCAGAAAAAAACAATTTACAGATAAAATTAGAGGCATACAACTAAGTGCCAAGTGTTTGATTGAATTCCAGTTCTTGGTGAATGGAAAACCAGCAGCTTCCTGTTACAAAATGTACCAACAGTTCATGTCTAATAATACACATAATATCTAACCATTTATATACTTCAAATATAGATGCTTCTAAAAATAATATTAAAGCAGGGTATTTTTAGCCAGGTGAATTTCTCAGGAGAATGAAATTCTACAGTATGCTACAAGGAGAAAATAGATTAATGAGTTAAAATTTTAAGAGCATCTCTTGTTTTTTACCAGAATAAAAGTAGAAGGTTTAGCCCCAAAGCTTAAATAAGCAAAAAGCAAATGGGGGGAAAGAAAAAAGAAAAAAAAAAAAAAGAAGAACAGAACACACACTCTTTCATTAAAGGCCCAGCTATCACTTCATTCATAACTGTATCTTCTTAAACAGCACTTACATTATTTATTCTGTTGCAAATTTTGAATGTTCAAACAAAATAATTACTGATTTAAGGACCTCCTTAATTTCTTCTGCTTTGGGAGGAAAAGGGGACTTCTCGGCATGAAGCATTAAAAGACTATACAAATTAAACAAGACTTAAACCTAGTGGTGAGATGATCTGGGAAGTGAAATTACAGAGCAATGTGTCTCAAAGGACTCTTCAAAGCAAACTGAACCAGCCAACACCAACGCTGAATGTCCAAACCCAAGAACTGAATCCACCCTTCCTATCTCAATAAATAAAGGCTTTCTTTTCTGATACCCTCTGGACGGGCAAAAAGAGCACAAGTGGTGTTGGTCTCATAATTTTATTGTATTTTGCTTCTTCTCAGGTACTTGAAACTTTGAAAAGGTTCATGATTTGCTTACTAAACCCCTTTACAATTTGATTTTTTTTTTTTTTTCTTTTTGACAACTGGAGCTCAGGGTCAGTGCCAGGAGCTTTTCAAAGCAATACCTGTTGTTCTCTTCTCATCATATCCCTGTCCCTCTCTCTTGGGTGTAACCACACATCAAGTGTTGCAGCAGAAGGTGATAAAAATTACTTGCCAAAACAGGGACAAGGAAAGGGAGAGTGTTCAGTGAAGAAATGCAACTTTCTGGAGTAAACTAACGCTTCCAAGGACAGAAGGAGAACACATGGACACCATATGCAGAAGCATTTTGAACTGTTAACAAGTAGCAGCAAAGGAGAAAGATAAGCTAATATCAGGGGACTAGCTAGTAATTTCCTACAGCACTGCAGACTTTCTGACCTTGGGGAAGTTTCTTTGTGCCTCAGCCATCCATTTATAAAATAAGAACAATATCCTTACCTCTATGGAGCGCTCTTAGCTTAAGTATATTAAAATGTGGAAGCCCCTTAGATATATATATGTGTGTGTGTGAATAAATAATATGTGTATATATAAAATATTTATATATATTTATTTTTATATATCCTATTGGCAGAGATCAGAGAAATAACATAAATAAATAAACTAGAAGCAGGAAAAAAGGATCTACTAAATGAATGTTTCAAAAACACTACCATGGACTGTAAAAACTTGACTGAATTCAACAGCAGCATTATTAGTTCAACTATAAATATCCTTGGAGAGCCCATCTTGGGCTGTTCAACAGTAAAGGCACTGAGCTTGTGAAGGAACAGCACACAATGAGCAAACGCTCTTTAACTCAAGAACTGTCACAATTAAACTGAAATCAGAGGGAAAAAACCATTTTCCAGTACAATTAAAAACTGAACGGAACTTTGAGTCCAAGTGAGCCTTGGTGTATTCTAAATGAAACCCCAATGATTAAAGAACCTCCTGAATTCATAGTGCAATCTTGCACCTTTTGTTCCAACGCAGAGCATTAGAAAGGGTAGCTCTTTACATGGAAAGGCAGATCACTGAAAACTCCATGTTAATAATGACAATAAAACAACTTTGGAATTGTTTTCTTGTTTTCTATCTGGTAACATTTCATCTGGAGCAACTCCCCAACAATGCAACACTTAAATACACCAAAACCATCGCAAACATCAGCTACTTAATAGCCTCAGATTGCTTATGGTGTGTCAAAAAAAAAGGTCCATCCAAAAGGAAGATACAGCAAGGGCTGTTTTATAGGAACATACTTAGGTACATAACTATAATCATATAAACAAGCTCATTAATACTAATTTCAAATTTCTTTTGTGCTTATATATTTTGATAGCCTGAATCTATAGGTTTTCTTAGCTCTTCCCAACTCTTTGGTAAAATTTATAATGTATTCTTTTTTTTTTTTACATTCTAAAAGTGATCGCATTTGGTTTCTTCCAACATTGCAAAAAGCTATCTCTTCTGTTAAACTTATCAGTGTGACTGACCACATTTCTCATAATTTCTTTTATAATTAGCTCAGCAGTGGCAGCGAGACCAAATTTCACACCACTGAGGCAGTTCACATGATGGCATTGAAACCAATCAACGTTCATCTGAATTTGAATTGGGCCCAGATAAAGATTTGCTTGATTCCTACCCCTTTTTCAAGCTGCTTTGGTAGCAAAACTGTGAGGCTCAGTATCACACACAAAAATGGCTAATACATGTGAGAAAGGAAGGCACAACTTCTCTGCAATATGCTCTATTAATCTTTCTCTCCATGAAGCTTCGCATTAGCACGACAGTGACACGGAGGTATAAATGGCTTCTGGTAAAGTTAATTAAAACACAGTAAAGTAATTACTAATATCTGAACTATATGGCTTCATTTGGACTGCTAATGGCAAGGGAACAGGGGGATTGAGGCAGAGAAGGAAACCTGATCTCAAATCACATGTGGCTCATCAAACAGCTGATGTGAACCTAAATTTGAAGTGTGGAAAAATACTGGAGCAATCTATTAATTCATTAATCAGTTTGAGAGCAGAGCACAGCTGACTGAAAAACTCCCTGAAATGTGTCAGCAGTGTGCTGTCAACCTGGGAATGCCTGTCCAGTAGATTTTTTCCAGGAAGCTGTAATGGAGCTTCTCTACCAGTTCCATTCCATACCCTTGTTGTTAACTGCTCTACAGAATGGGCAGTGAAGAAAAAAAAGGTATGTTTTTAATCTCGATAGGTATTGCAAATGTTTTTGGAGCACACCCCAGATCAAGATGATCTTCACAAATTAGGAAAGAAGAACTAAATCACTGGAAGGAAAATCTAGTGTAAGACTAGAAAATAGGGTGATCTAGAATGCCCCAAACTTAGACCACTCAAGATCTAGGCTGTCCAACTCAACAAGACTGGGAAAGCAATGCGAAGAAAAATCTGGCTGAGCAAGGTTGCTTTACTTCAGACAATGATATCTAACCAGTTTTGAATTAAATTCTTTTAAAAAAAAAAAGAAGTCTAGGGAAACTGACAGCACAGAGTTGTAAGAGTTCTAGAAATCCTGTAAACGAATAGGTGTGCCTAGATAGGGAAAGAGAAAAGGGAGTGAAAACATAACACCTAGTGAGGACCTGCCTGCCATGCCCACCAGGAGAGGGTGATCACCTACTCTTCAACAAATGAATATTGCAAAGAAGTTTGCAAAGCAATAACAAGTCCTACCCCCTCAAAACCTACCACAGGTACAGGCAATTGCTGGATACACCTACTTTAATACCAGGTTAAACAGGGTCTGCTAACTGGAAGTGTTTTAGTGCAAGGGTGGGACCAATCCCTGAGCAAGGTCCTGGTGCCTTCAGGGCTGTTTCAGCTACTGGAGGTACAAACAGTGAATACAACACAGCACCAATAAACACAGTGATAAATCCAGGATCTCCTCGTGGCAACAGCCTGTACCCCTGGAGTGGCATCTTCCTTCTTGCATCTGCAGAACAATTATGCCACGGCCTCAGATTTCTAATTGGCAAGGACTTCTGTCTCCAATAACTAATGCAAATTTAGTAGCCAAACACATCCGACTTTTTCAGAGCCGCTAATAAATAGCGGTTTGTAGATGAGAGATCACTATCTTGCCATCCACTTGACGGAAGTTTCTCTGGTAACAAAGTTAAATATTTCCAAAACAAGGCCCTCTAAATATAGCTACAATTTATTGGCGGTGTTTTCAAACCAGACAAAATAAGCACCAGTGCACCAGTCGGATACTGTTGTGCACAACACAGGCACTTTAATATGGAAAAATGAATGGAGTGTGTATATCAGTAACAATAAAATAGGAATGATACTGCCATGATTCACCGACCCAAGATTTCCAACTAGCATTTACAATGGGCTCGATGCTAAAACCCTCAGACCTTTCTTTGGAAAGTGCCCCTGAAATACTCTGAAGAATGCTTTTTATAAATTGCACAGCATTTTAAATAACACATTGCCCATATATGGCCTTAAGGCACAAAACTTCCAGTTGCTATAAAATCCAGCTTACACATGTAAAACCATACCAAGAAGAACAACAAAAAATTTAGCAAAAACATTCAGAAATTTTCACTGATACCACATTTGTAGTTGGGACATCCTGATTTTGGACAGTTTTTTAAAAATCGGTGTTTTAATGAATACCGCCTGCAGTGCTCATGTCCTCTGAAAAATCAGTGCTCACCTGGCACCCAAAAAACTCAGGAAGCACTGGTGTGTAAGTGGCTTGAAATGTGCTAGAACAGCATTAGAACATGGTCTAGTATCCTTACATGGTGATTTCTGGTCTATGCACTAGAGACAGAAAAATCAATCAGCTAAGCACAGGGGAAAAGGCAAACACAAACACAAAGTGTATATGTACATCAGAATGGAAGGGGAAAATTCATACATACAAATAATTAAAGGCAGCCCATCTATCTGCTTCATCCTTTCTATCATGTCTTTCTTTGAAAGCAGATGTCCTAAACATTAGGTCAGTTCTCTCTCTCTCCTTATTCTGCACATGCCACTGAATTTTGTGCTATATAGTGCAAAAAGGACCAACTCCAATGGGACTAAGAGCAATTCCTTGAAATATTCGCAGAACCAAGAGAATTGATCCAAGTGACACAATTCTCTAACTCTCCCTTCACCCACACAGGATGGTATGATGTCCTTCCCCAGGGGCTGAAAACTCCGTGTAGGGACCAAGATCTACAAGAGACTGGGGCCAAAACATTCAGCATTGTGGATCTAAACTCGAAATTCCACTGTGAGAATATAAGTTCCCTCCCTCACAGGTGATGGCAGGTGCCTGCCCAGTAAAATGGTGAGGACCACCATGGTGCTTAACTATCCAGAGAAGGAGGTGAGGACCCTCAGAGGACATGTCTGTGATTCTCAAGACATTCAGACCTCGTGCAGGGTTTAAGACTAAACCTTACCAGGTTATCAGAAAGCACTTCTATATCTGAATGCATCTGGAAGGTCTTCCAAAATAAAAGCTGTGACATACCACCTGGCAGCTGTCCAACCATCCATCCTGCTCCTCTCTTGGGAGGGAGGAACAGTAGAAGAAGGAAAGAACAGTGCCCTTGATACGACATATCTAGAAAAATCTCCCTTTAGATACAGACTGATGTTCCAAATGACCGCCTTGAATGGCAGAACCCTACATGTTTATGTGGGCAGAAGGATCAAAGTTGCACCAGTAAGAACAACAAAAAATGACTGTTTATTCAAGATAATGGATAATAAAACAAGCCTTACTGGTTCACACCTTAAAAGGTGCTGGTCATCTGCTCAGACTGCTACCCAGAGGAGGGTACTGAGAATGAAAAGCTTAAGATTTCTCCTGCTACTGAAGTTACTAAAAATGTTAAATTATCTGACATTCCTATGGCCAAAATCGCTCCCTGTTTAACTATAATGAGTTAGAGTCAAGACCCTTTTCATCATCAGGATCAAAAAATGGGGTTTGGTCCCCAGCTGTAGAAGGGTTAAACCCACCATAATGTCATCCTTGCAGCTCCCACTAGCAGGATCTCTGAGCACAATCTGTTATGAGAACATATTTCTGAACAACAGTCACTTTTGCAGGAATGTATATTTCTATGCAGAAACCATGCATGTCTGAGAGAAAGGGCAGCAGATAATGAGATTTTGCTGACATTTCATAATCACAAGGACAGGCTGGCATGAGTGAAAGGGAGCATTTGATTCTCAGGCCAAGATGTGATGCACAGGTTGGTCTCTCTGCTGCCCCTACCCTGCCACCAATGCTTGGCTGCCTCCCTTTCCTGCTCTCAGTCCCTCAGGAGCTCCTACAGTCATATCTGTCTGGCCCGAGCAGCCCAACACGTCACCCTGTCTACCAGCAGTGAAAGCGCAGCATATCCTAAAATCAGGGCACGCGGTCAAACACGCCCAACCACGAGTCACATTTGTCTGAAGAGAACAGGGTTACGAGGCCAGAGATCTCAAAATCTAGTTCATAGGCAAGATCCATTATTCCTCGAGGAAGGGAAAAACCAGGAAAGTGTCTGCCATCATTTCCCTATCCCAGTCTAATGGGATCACCTTCCACCGGGCTCAGATACCGGTAGAAGCAGCTTGTAACGTATATGGCTGTTGCCAAAATACATCACACTGCTATACAGTGATCTCTCTATAATGGCAATCAATTCTGCTTGCTGCAGCAGACCATCTGCTTTGCTGCCACTGTAGTACAGCACACACACTGTGTCTGCTCCCCCTGCTGCAGAGCACACCGGGGCATGGGCTGGACAAGGCAATCCCAGCCATGCTGGAGATGTTCCTCTGCTCAGAAAAATCCAACGAGCTGAGGAACGTACATTTCTCCATTTCTCCTCCCTATACAGCAAGAAGGGTATAGAAAAATACCCTAGACAACTGATACAGATTAAAGAGAAATCTGCAACTGTGTATTGATAATGTGCTGCATCTACACATGTAGTATTATAAGAGGCAATTCCACGTGAGTATTCATTTAGCTGCACTGAATGACATGCATATTGTAGTTTAGCATCAAGCACTGCCTCCCATTCACTCCCCACACAACTACAGATACAAAATGTTCACACAACTAGTGCTCTGGTGCAGTACAGGACCAAACACAAAACACATTCATGACAACCAGCAATTTTCCCCAGCCCGGGCACACAACCCAGCCATTACACTTAGCACCCACAGAAAGAACACAAAGAACACACCCCATAAACATCATCTCTGCCATCTCCCTTCTGTAAATCCCCCCAAGTTCAAGCAAAGGTGACAGAGAAGGTACCACAGGTAAACAGCACATGCAGCCCCATCCCTGACCACCCCACCATAAGCTCCACCATGCTGACAAAATTACACATGTCACTATGTGGAATATAAAGCATCCCACCACTGTAGGCAGATGTCAGGACACACACACACATATCCATTCTCACAATCCTATTTACCCCAGAAAACCTGCTGCACACTTTCAACACAGAAATAAATTCCCACATACACCTCCCCAGCATTTGGTGCCTTCTAACCTGTGTGTCAAATCCATTTTCTACCGAGCTACTCTTCCTTCCTGGGAGTCCATCTCCAGCGTTTTCTTGTCCATTAGAAGATTTGAGAGGAATCTGGCTGGAATACAATGGCTTCGTCACCTCCACCTTGCTCCCAAACTTCAGGTAGCAGGGCTGTGGAATGGTCCTGGCCGTTGGGACATGCAGGATTGGAGCAGCGCTGTGGACGGGTTTAGGTAGTCCCGATTTCATTTTGGAGGCTACCAGGATGGCTGGCATTTTCTCCTTCTGCTTTCCTAACACGTTTCTGTCAGCAGCAGCAACAGCAGAGACAGCAGGCAGGGAGAGAGAAAAGGACACGTTGGGGAAGCTGCTCTACACTAAAGCAGACTGGTTTACTGCAGAGATCTCCAAAAACAGCTTAGAATTTAAAACCAACAACGCAATCAACTGGGGGGGGGGGGGGGGAAAGAAAAAGAAAAGAAAAGGAAAAAAAAGGAAGAAGAAAAAAGAAACCACACCACTTTCAGCCTAATATATCTCCCAGCTTTATGCCAGCCTTCCACCTGTTTCCTCTAATTTTATTTTCAGTTCTTCACCACTGTCCTTTTTCCTATGTCTGCTATTTAACTTGCTCCTTCCTTTTGGTGTCTGACTCCTGTAATTTTCTTGCCTGGAAATGAGAGACTTTCACTCCATTATCTCGTCACTGCATCTCCAAAGTGAGGCAGCCTTTGGAATAGGGAAAAAAAAAAGGAACTTGCTGCTGCATATGCTTCCCCTTCCGTACGCACTAGAGAGTGAGTGAGCAGGATTTCCAGCTTAAGATGTCTTTCTTCAGTCTTAGCCAAGAAGCAGATGTAGCTCAGTGTGTTAATGACTGATGCCCTTGAATACGAGCCTTAGAGAATCAAGCTCCTTAAGCCTAAATAGCTGTGAACAGGACAACGATGCTGCAACAGAAGGAGGAACGTCCACCGACAGCGATTTGAAATCAAAATATGTCAGTGGCCACAAAATTTCCCGGCTCCCCCCAGCACTGAGCATAAAAAGCCGGAGGAAGAAGGAGGAAGAAAAAAAAAAAAGAAAAAAAGAACAACAACAAAAAAATTACAAATGAAAGCGATTCAGCTGGCAGAGGGAAGGGAAAGCAGGCGGCAGCTCATGTTCACTCCCGCAGTGGAGCTCGGCGCATCCCGGGGAGGGGAGAGGACCAGGCGGGAGGGAGGCGGCAATGCCCGGCACGGAGCGGGCAGGGCGGGCCGCGATTGGTCCCGCCCGCTCCGAGCAGGAACGGAAATAAATAAATAAATACATAAAAAAAAATAAATAGATAGAGCTCTCCCTCCGCAAGGGGAGGAGCGGCCCCGGCTCCCGCGGCGGGGCGGGGGGACCCGCGGGGCGGCGGGGTCTTGGAGGGATGCTCCGGTCGCGGGGGGGCGAGCCGCAGAGCGGTTTCTTTTTTTGAAATTCAAACAGAAAAATAAATAAATAAAAGCAAAATTCGAATCAAAACACCTGGAGGTGACTCATTGTTCGTGGCTGCGCTGGACGGGAAAAACTCCCGCTGCCGAGCATCAACAGGAATGTGAATAAGCGCAGTGAGTAATCCGGCACTGTGACAGCACCGCTTGGCTTCGGGGACGCTTTCGGTGTCCCAGGTTCCTCCCCGCGCCGCTCTGAGAGGGTGCCCGGATCCCTTACAGCCCCCTGACCCCCTATTCCTGCCCATCCCGACACATCGGAGAGCTGCACACATCCCTCCTCCTGCCCACACCTGCGCCAGCCTGCACAGCGTGGAAATCAAGGCACCAAGAGATGCCTCCAGACTCTCGGCAGGGGTTTAATACCACGATCTGCAGTGCCACAATGACCACTTTAGCGGCAGCCTCTATGGGCAGGCAAAGGCTTTGACTTAGCCCTCACTGAAGGAAGACGCTGAGGGGCTGGAGCAAGTCCAGAGAAGGGAACGGAGCTGGGAAGGGACCGGAGCTCAAAGGGAGCTGGTGGGGCTCAGCCTGGAGAAGAGGAGGCTGAGGGAGGACCTTCTCACTCTCCACAATCCCCTGAAAGGAGGTTGTGTCCAGGAGAGCATCGGTCTCTTCTTCAAAGTGACAAGTTTGGCAGCACAGGAGGAAATGGCCTCAAGTGCCAGGGGAGATTTAGATGGGATATTAGGAAAATTTCTTCACTGAAAGGAGTGTCAGGCACTGGAACTGGCTGACCAGGGAAGTGTTAAAAACCATGTGGATGGAGGACCTGGGGACATGTTTAGTGGTAACATGCCAGTGCTGGGTTCACAGTTGGACTCTGATCCTGGAGGTCTTTTGCAGCCTTAGCAATCCTATGATTATATACAGGGAGGGGAGCATGCCTCAGAATAGTATTCTCAAAGCCAACCTGAAACATGGAAGAGAAAGGTGCATTTAAATCACATCCTCATCACAGCCCCAGGTATCACTTATTTCCCAAACAGGGACACTTCCTTCATCTTACTATCACCTCATCCACTGCCTGAATACCAAATCCCCAAACCACTGCCAGGGTGGCAAGGACAAGAGCAATTCCAGAAAGGATAGAGAATCACAGAGTGGTTTGCATTGGAAGGGACCTTAAAGACCACCTAAATTGCAATCCCCCTGGCATGGGCAGGGACATGACCTGCTAGACCTGGTTGTTCAAAGCCCCATCCCACCCAGCCTCGAACACCTCCAGGGATGGGGCATCCAGAGAAGCAACGGACCTACCCTTGAAATATTTGAAATACATGCTGGGTGAGCATCCAACCCACAGAGCTACTCAGCAGGACAGAGCCCCACTGCCCTGCCTCGTCCACGCTGAGAGCAGGGCCCAGGGAAGGAAGGCTCAAGCACACTCCGTGACTCATTTCACAGGGAGCTCAGACACCTCTTTGACACCCTGACTTTTAAAGAAAGTTTTACATGTGCAAACTTTGGGTTCTTAGATCTAAGACTCTTTCAGACAGCAAAATGAGGCATTTATAGATTGTACAGTACGTGTCTCCAGGATTAGGCAGCAGGATTAGGACAGATTTTAGGAAATGGAAAGAGATGAGACTTGCATGGATGGATCCTTCCGTGGATGTGATCTTAAGTGACTTACCCAAAATTACCTAGTGACTAAGTGGCAGAACTGAAAATGAAAGTCAGAAATTGTGTTCTACTTGTTACAAAGTACTATTCTTCTGCAACATCACAATGTAAAGTGTAATTCTAGTTCCCACAGTACAAACAAAGCTCACATGTTGGGTTTTGGTTGCTGCTGGTATTTTTCAGCCCATCTGCTTTCACATGTACCAGTTCTTCAGGCTGATTTGTAGCAACTAGAAACGGGGAAATTTTTTGTAGCTGTTTTTATAAGTAGCTACTTTCACCTTAGTCTCTTTATCCACTAATCTCAGATTGGAAACTGCACATCCCTGTTCATCCGTCTCACTGAAATCCCACTGAGACAAATCTCCTAATGTTCCAGCATAACCGTGCACAATGTCAGCTTAAATACAACTATACAGAAAATTTCAAAACCCTCCAACTCAATAAAGAATGTAAAATTTACCATCTGAAAGAATTGGTAGTGATGGGAGCAGAGATATGTCAGATGCTCCAATACCATTTCCATCACTCAGTGCTGAGAGCTCAGCCTTGCTAGCTCAGAGAAGGTTGGGCTGAAGTATGAAAACCTTGAAGAAGATCCAAGTCTGAAAGCAAGGCTAATTTTAGGTCTGTAATAAAATATAGTAAAGTTTAAAAGCTATTAGAAGCTAATTGACAGCTTTATGCTCTGTTCTTCACTTGCACGTTTTATGAGGTTCAGGCCACCAATCCCTGATGCACAAACCTGCCAGTTTTGTTGTTCTGTTTTCATCTTGGCAAACTGGCTAGGTTACAGCACACCACAACAGACACAAAGTTAATCTGACCAAAAGGAAAGGATTCCTTTCACTGCTCCTTTAGCAATTATGAAACCTGATCCTTTGATGATGGTGGATTGAATATTCCACAGTTCCTGCTGACACTTAAGGGAGTCTTACTGATTTCTCAGTGTGCAGCCTGTCTTCTGAAGTGAAGTGGTCTGAAGACACTCAGTCTATCCTCCTAACAGTTATTTTGCCAAATTAGTAAACTAGACACATTCTTTACCAAAGCTTCATGTGAATTCTTGATAACACATTAGAAGAGTGACCTAGAATTACTGTTTCTCTGATGGATTCAGTAAAAAACAGCTATTTAAGAGAGAAGTTAGCATTTAATGTTTGTCATCTAACACCAGTGGCTTTTTTAATGCCACACATATTTTGCTTTATATATTCTAAACAGCAGAGCATAATGGCACTGAAATGCAAGCTACTGTATCCAGTGGCAGTGGTGTCATACCATGAGGTCATAAATTACATCACAGTACAGGCTTTATCTGCAAAGATAGAGAACATCAGTTTCGGTCTATCTTTGGAAGTGACTAATCTGTGGTTTGTTTAGGGTTTGTTTTTTTTGTTTGGTTTGTGGTTTTTGGGTTTTTTTGAATAAATTGATTTTATCTGTTTTTAAGGTTAGCATTTTTAAAAGACATGAATCTCTTGGACAGTCAGTGGGATCTGGAAACCTCTCTTACATATCTTCTTTTAAAAGCCCAACCAGTATTCCCAGTATCTGAATCACCCACATTTTTGTGTCCAAGCTAGGAGTAAGTAATCTTAAAAAGCGGGCAAATTACCTAAACAAAAAGCAAGAGCTTCATTCCTCCCTGCCACAAATGTCAGATGAACCACTAACTGGAGGAAATTCCCTTGCAGTTTTAAGTCTGATGAGTATCTTTGCCTGAATAACCACAGCATCCTCCCTTATCTGC
This sequence comes from Anabacerthia variegaticeps, assembly GCA_035583185.1. Classification (NCBI taxonomy): domain Eukaryota; kingdom Metazoa; phylum Chordata; class Aves; order Passeriformes; family Furnariidae; genus Anabacerthia; species Anabacerthia variegaticeps. The sequence goes on along the minus strand of JAWWEW010000165.1, from coordinate 2,959,110 downwards.
CTGTATTCCAGCAAGCATCCACCCACTCCCCAAATGGGGGGAATATGGAAGGAAAGATGCTACAAACAAGCACTTTACTTCCCTGTTAGGAAAAAACCCCAAAATAAAACACAATGAACCCACAATAAACCTGAGTGACTTGGCTTATACAGCTGATTTTGAAACTCAGAAGGTACCATTGCTCTGGATTCAAGCTGTGGCTACTTAGCACCACGTAGTGTCAACTCAAGTGCCAAGACCCTGGCGTTGAGAACCGGCTTAATACTCTCCAAATTTTAGCGAGCAGACTCATGTGAACTGAAGAACTTAACACATCAGTGGAAACTATTTGAATACTCGGTAGTTCAAGAGCTTGTAGGCAAGTCAGCACATTGCCCAAAACAAAGCCAGTAAACAGAACAAAAGCCCAGGGTTGACTGCTCTTGAACAGATGATCTTTATGAATGAGATGAATGTTTCTGGAACAGTAGAACTATTGAAGCTGCCTCCATGGCTCACACACCATTGCTTAACGACTGATGAGGGTCTCCAGACCCAAGTGGAAAGAAAATGCCTGGATGGATTGCATGGGGATATTGCAAGTAAAATTAAAAGCTTGATGAAATGCAGCAAAGGATCAGAGAATCAGACCTTCCTTTCAACTTGTGGTTAATATTCATCCTCGGTGAAGCCAAATGTTACATTAGTGTAAGTGGAAAAACTATGTAGAATTATGCTATCAATTAGAACACCTCATTAGCTGGTCTGGTGATTCAGAACTGCTGATGGAACTAAATCCAAGGCTTGAAAATACCTTGATCAATGTTATCCCTGGCTTTTAGGCATTAAGGACGTATCTGAAATCTCCCGGAAAATCGTTTCAAGCAGAGGTGAATGTTCCTAAAACGTCACCACGTAGTGTCAAAATCAGAGGTTTAATTGTGCTCACAAACCCCTTCTCATCAAGCTTTACTACTGCCAGGCAGCCAGCTGTCCTATAGACTGTGGGCATGTTCAGCTCTGGCACTACTCCATCAACTTAAGTGAAGTTATGACAGGAATAAATATGGATCTATTTTTGGTACTGCAGGCATTCTGCACATTCACACCCATCTTTTGTCCCTGAGCAGTATTGACTGTGGAAAAGCCTGATCCCATCTACAGATCTGCATTGCCACACCACGGGAGAACCCATAAAGGGGTAAAACCCCTCATTTTTTGTTGTGTTGCCCCAAGGGCAGATTAGAAAGAGGAATGTGGGTAGAAGCATTATATAATTTGGCATCCTTTCACTACAGCAATTATAATCTGTACATGTGAGTTCTTTATATAGAGCAGTGAGAAGAGGAGGAAACCTTGGTTCTGTTCCCAGCTCTTTTGACAGAAATCTTGTCTGCATTACACTAATTCTGATCTAAAATTTCTTTTGCAGTCCCCTGACATGACTAATTTGCACTGGATTTAATTCCACCTCGTTTTGGAAGTGTCAGATTTTTACAAATACACGAGTTCCACCTGGACAAGAACACCTGTTGCACTCGTTTTCTGAAAACATGTAAAAAATGTCACTAGCCACAGTAGTGATGCAGGCACATGCTACTGCATGGTGACAGAAAATGGCACCATTTTAAATGAGCATCTTCTGAGCAATGCTCACATTTAATCCTGATCTGTACCAGAAATTTCATAGTTCTGTAATGTGATCATTCCCCCCAACAACTTCGTAAGTTTCTATTGTCACAGCAAATGCAACACTCACAGCTTTGAATTCATTATGTTTCCATTGCTTTTGGGTCTGTAGCCATATCAGTTTCTCAGAATCTAATAAAAACGGGGCTCAGGTGTCTGGAGACACATATTGACAGGGGTCCTGGGATGGGCTTTGAAAATGTCCATCTCTGACTTTGCAGCTAAAGTTCATTCCTCAGACTTAAACTCATCGGGAACAGGACTGAAAGGGCTGAGGAATGCAAGAGCTTATTGCATTTAATGCTTTCTGTGGTGCTGTAAGGTTTAGGTGCTTCCTGTTTGTCTGTACAACAGTCACAGCAGTGACCACTCTGTAAAACATATACACATGAATAATCTTTATGATCCCAGCAGAGTAGCTCTGTCATGCCAACCTATAGCTCACCTCGACTTGCATCTCCCCTAATGTCTCTGACTGTAACAATAGACATCATCTTTCCATGCCACTAAAAGCACCTGGAATAAACACAGCAATACCATTTTGGAAAGGTACTTGCAAATCACGTCTTCCTGACAGAGATGGGCATCTGGGTATTCTTAATCTATTTGTGTGTCCTTTGTTTCCACAAGGTTAATAGTGCTGGCTCCTATATTATTTTATGCCTGATTTGACATTGCCTATGGCTTCTTGTATTTGGAAAATCAAAGAAAACATCTGTGCCCTTGAGAATATCACAGAAGAAAGGTGATGATGATAATGATACAAATACCACAAACCACTCTTGACTTTAAGAACCACCAAGTTAAGATGAAGTATGAAGAAGAGAACCTGAAAAAATGCTCTCTTCCCTGTACTGCTATTCTCCCTACATTCTCAAGAAGTGGCATGGAAAAAATAACCACCACTTTCAAGCTGACAATCTCACATCCTCAGGTAGTCACCTTCTGTAACCTTGCTGTCCCTTGCTGGCACTTTTCAAATACACCTGCTCTATCATCTGGAAGAGTTGTCAGAGCCTAAAGGTAGAAACCATCTGAGAAGCAGACCAGAAAAAGCTGTATTTCAAAGCCTTTTTACAACTGGATCTGCTTAAGCATTCCAACCCAGCCTCAGCTGCCATCAATCTCTCTCACATCAGCAGTTCTGCACAAACACAAATTGGCCAGATTATCATTAAGCAACTTCAGCTATTTCCTAAAGAGCAAAGTATCACTATTCAAACTAAGTGGCAAGAAGCAGATTTTCACCTACTCTAAATCAATGTAGTTTCTCTACAGCCAACATCAGAATTTGACTTCCAAATGAGAGGTATTTATCAAAATCTTCTTTACATAATGATTCCAATCCTATCTTACACTCACATTATCTCCACTCCCATCAGTACCACTTCCTATCAATTTGTATTAAAAACATCCTCTCGTACACTGAGCCCATGCATCAGTCCAGCTGGTGCTGCAGCTCTGGAGCCCTGGAAGAAGTGTTTGTGGTGCTCACCACCTGCCAGCTGATACCAGGGAGTGATAAACACCATCCCACACTGGCAGGCTTTGCCAAGGACACTTCATAGCCCAAGCCTGCAGGCAGCCACTCTTCCCTAAAATCCATGAAAAGGGAGCATTTCCACAAGGCAACCATTCCAGAGAAGTTCTCTGCTGGAAGTCACCTGCAATGCACCACATAATGTCATTGCTATTAATTGAAATATTACAAACACCAGCTACTTCTGAACATGTTCCCAGAAAAAAAATAATATACAAACCCAGATTGCACACAATGACATAAAAGGAAACACAGAAAGTGCTAACATACGATGCCCTGAGATGAATGGTGCCTGCCTCCACAGCTCCCTTAAAGGCAGATCTGTCCTGACTTGATATTTATGGAAAATAAAAGCACAACCTTAGCAGCTCAAGTTTGGGGCACGTTAATGGTCCTACTGAAATTCATAAGTCAAAAATACCAGCAAAATTTCTGCAGATTTGCAAAGACTTAAGTCAACCACCAGCCCAACAGCTGTGACCATTCTTGAGAGGCAACATCCCCAAACCCCAGTCTGTCACCTCCATCTCCAATGTGATGATCTGTCACAAGGGAACTGGATTTGGATTATCTATCCCATTAACTGTAGGAAAAAGTACCGATTCATTTTATATCCAAAAATCACATGTACATTTGAGGGAGAGGTTTACTTGCACCTGCCAAATGTCACACTCAGTTTTAAACCAGAAAGCTTAAATGATCACTTTGCAAGAAAATGTACAGGAAACATTCTTTAATCTCTCTATTAACCTAACAGAGAATAATCAAAGCTAAAGTGCTGCAGGGCCACTACACAGCCTCACACATGTTGGGATCAAGCTTCTTTTCTCACAGTTCCTTATATTTCTCCTGTGTTCCCCAGTTCTCCCATTAGCAAACTGATAACTAACCCTCCTGCTGTTTTAACACTGATTTTTTCAAGCTTTTCTAATATCCACCACCCAAAACTGACATAAAAACCTGCAACTCAATGTTGTCCTAATCTTTTGTTTCATACCAATTCAAAGGAGGTTCCCAGTGTAATGACTAATGACATGTTTGTTGCCTTAAACAGCTTTGATATTTCAACATTTAAACAATTCTATTTTTTTAAGGGGACAGGTTTCCTGCCACCCAGAATTCTTCCCATGATGCTGCATTGAACTCACAGGGCTTAAAGCTACAGCAAAGAGACCTGACAGCATTGCATTTGCCTCAACCCCCCCATCATATGATTTTTAATAACACTGCTCCCAGTGACAGGAATATTTTGGGAAGGTGTCAGTGTCAAAACACCACACAGCTGTAATTTGCTCTGTCACCCCCTAAGGAAGATCTGGCCGATGTTTATCACAGTAAAACAAACAAAAGGCAGATGGCATAGCACTGAGAGAGACATTTTCTGTATTTCATGTTTCCTCTTTCCATTTCAGTAGTAAGGACATTGTAACATACAACCTTATATTAATTAAATGGGATTCAACTGATGAAATGATTTTCTGTGTTCTGAGACATGAGAATTGCCCTGAGCTTTGTTTATTCCAGCGGTAAAACAACCTAGGTGTTCACCCTAGTCCAACTACCTGGAAACTCATATGATTCCACTGTAAAAGCAGTTACAGTCAATCATTCCTGTCACAACATTAGTATGTTATTGCCTGTTGGCAAGTGGGTCAGCTTGTCACAGGCAAAGTACTTCTCACATGCTCCGTTCCCCTCTCTCCCGGTTGGCACATGAAACAAGGATGTTACAGCTGCTCAAAGAGATGCTGCTGAATCTCAAAATGCTTCCATCTGTTTAACTTCCTAAAATGACTTTAAAGAGCTGGATACAACAAACACATCTGCCATCTCAGCACGTTAAAAAAGATCATCTGGAAATTAACTGGCAAATTATAAATCTTTTCAGATGGAGACCCACAATGAAGTTTCAATACCCACGTAACATCTGTTCCACCTTCAGTTATACCTCAAGGCTTTGCACCTCTGGCTTTACTGCAGGACTGAGGTAAGCCTGACCTTAGCTGTAAGCACCTCTGTACCTCCTTATCTCCCTGCTAGAATTTGTTCAGGAACACATCACTGGGCATCCATCTACTCCATTTTGTCACCAAGGGAAGACTCTGCTTGATAAAGGCTTGACTACTGTGGTCTGATCTCAGAGCTGACCCTGCTCAGAGTAGGTTAGACTGAAGACCTCCTGAAGGCCCTTTCAATCTGAATTAGCCCAACTATTCCCAAATAAAATAAAAGATAAAATAATAACTTTAAAAAAATACATTAGGATCCACTGGAAGAACCTAAAGTGGGAATCAGCTAATAAGCAACTGCCTGGCCCATCACAAATAAAATCTTTAGGCAGGAGGGCCAGCAGAAGATACCAGCAGATCAAATTTTTAGGAAGAAAATGGTAGCAACATGTTTAAGTGCAATTTTTCTTTCAGTTCTTCTCTCACATCTCTCCCAAACACAAAGGTGTTATCCCTTTGAATTCTGTGAGCAGATGCTCACATCTACAATCTGCAATTTACATGGACCTAGCCTGCACCAACAGTGATTTCAACACCGAACACACAGCACAGCTCGTGGTTTCACCCCAAGGTATAACACGCTGGGAACAGGAGAGGTGCTCTGGCTAAATGATTGTGAACTATAGGCTGAGATGGGCCTTCAGTGACAGAAAACAGTATTTGATCCACAATGTTAAATCAAAACCTTTCAAGTGCATCACTTTGCAGCAGAGCTAACGCTATTCCATGTGTATACAAATGAGAACCCAAATTTTCTTTGCTGTAAATAGCTCGTGCAATTCATGGTAGTTAATTGTTCCTGTCTTTTTCCGATTACAGACTCAGGATAAAACGGCATATTAAGTCACCTCATGCAATTCTGGACCACCTACTGTTAGAAGAGCAATGTGAGGATGAGCTGCTGCTAATTATCAAAATTAAAACCTGAAATGGCAATGTTCACTTTTAAAAGTAAGATGATTTCCTAGTGCAGGCATAACTTTCCATCGCTTTCCCCTGCCAACAGTTATCATTTCTGTCTGAGATTTCTGGACTGAAACTTTGAACACAGAAATGCCATCATCCAGAAAACCTTTCAAAACATGTTGGGTCACCATTTTGGGTCTTTCAAAACAAAGCCATTTATTTACCCTTGGCTAATTACCTTTTAGTCTCTCTGCACAGACGCAAAATATTTGTGTTTCTATTTTGTCTTTTCTTTTACATTTTCAGACAGCTGCATCCATTTCCAAAATCATCATCGTGCTTCCACCATGATGTTAGGAAAAAAATTTCTCCTGGATAGTACTGCTGTTTGTACAACACTAAAAAAAAATTACAGCTATGCTTGCATGTGCACACACACGTGTACTGGGAGCTGAACAAAAACGTGGTGATGTCTACTTTGACCTGAGAAAACCAGAACAGCACTTCAACATAAACAGGAAAAGTTCAACACTATTTGCAACGCAGCATCACAAAGCCAATTCCAATCTCTCTTACGCTGTGCTGAACCAGCATTTCCAATTCAAAGGAGCAATTAGCACTCTGTAAAAAAAAATAGAGCACTAGCAAATACCAAAGCTTTAACTTGGCATTAGCAAAGATCAATGAGAATTCATCATTGTAAGCCCACCACAAGCACTTGCTGCCCAAACACACTGAGAGTGCTGGGACAGGCAGGACTGTGCCTACACCACCCATGTTGCTCACAGAAAGCTTAAAACCTCATTAGGAAATAATTACATATCAGGTATCATTCTTGTAAACATCACCATCATTTTTTTAAAGTTGACTGAGACTTCCCACTCCAATACCTTGTTCTCAGCTGCTGATCATTCTGTCAGACTGAGCACTCCCCAGCCCAGGGGGACCAGAAGAAACAAAAGGAGGATTCCAATCCCAGAAGGGAGGACAACAAGGCTCAAAGAGAAAGCCTGCAAGTGGATCTCAGAGCGTGGATTATGGGAGAACATGGAGATGGAAACTGGCTCTGAATAGGCAAGCGTGAAGAGCAGAGCCAACAATGGGAACAGGACTGGGAACACCCAGGTATAAGAGAGAGACAGCAGTAGGATATGGAAGCTCTGAACCCATAAAATACTACACAGTGTATGCCCCAAAATCAGGTTCACACTTTATGCACAAAGTTAGTAAAATACTAATTTTCATTTTCCCAGTGTTTCAGTCCTTTATTTACATAACAGAGATTATACCATCCCCATAATCCACCAAACCTCATCCAGACATGAGGTGAGGGTACACTGCTGCCAATACAGTATTTAGGTATTAAACTGAGCAGCTCCATTCATTAGAAGCTCCCAAGAGGAAGAATCCATGGGGTATGAGGAAACAAAATATGAATTTTGTGGCTAGGGAGGAATTTAGTTAAGTACAGTAAATAAAGCTGTGAGTCTCGCACACTGTTCTTTTTAAATTAAACATACTATTAAATAACTGCTTGCTAACTCACTTCTGTATAAGGCCAACATCGGAAAAACCAGTATATGATCACGCCCTTAAAAACTACCATCATGACAAAAAGACTTTATGTCACAAAATGCAAAAAGCAGACATCTGGGCTTTTCCTAAACTTTGGATCTTTAACCTTGGTATTTCAGCAACCCTAATATTCTTTTAATATTTTGTTTGTTTAAGGAGTTTGATATTGTTTCCCAGTATATTAGGTCGTATATCTAAGAGTTTCAGGCACTTGCAGAGAAGGCTCACAGTGGCTTTCTGTGCTCTGGGAAGCCAGCAGATGTGCACACAGCCCATCCCTGTGCCCCACACAAACACCTCCAACCCTTCCAGCCCAGATGGGATCCACAAGGTCCCTCTCCTGGTCCACCCCTCTCTGCCAGCCATCCCGCTATGGGTTACGGCAGCAACTGTAAGGCCATCACCACACACCGGTGTTGGGATCAGCCCCACACGGCTCTCCTTCCCCAGGGAAGGAGCGGGCACAGGATCAACTCTGCCAGCCCCAAAAAGCGAGCGAGAGGGGCAGGATGAGCGCTGGGTGCTGCAGAGGCAGCAGCTGTACAAGGTGCGCTCCAGTGACCATCACACCCTCAGCCAGCAGCGGGACCGTTCTGCGCTCATGTACAATGTCACCTGCAAAGGGGCCACCAAACCTGGGACTCGGTGCCCACATGACAGCCTTGCACCCCGTCAGCCCCGCTTGGCAGGCTCCTCTGACCCAGGCTCTGTGGGCAGCCAGCAGGCAGAGGGGGGACAAACAGCAGATGGCTCTCCCTATCTCCACAACAATTTAATCGCGGCGGTCGTGACGACGCTGATGCGCTCTGAGCCACCTCGAGCGCCTCGCTGCAAGGTGAGCGAGCTGCTCCTGTCCAAGGACAGCCCTTGTGACTGGCCAAGGGGTATTTTAAGGGTCTGCAGCCAGGGCACAGGCTACGCTTACTCAGCCTGAACTTCACTACAAGAACGGAGCCGGACAGAAGTGACCAGTGCAGGGAAAAAGGAAGAGCACTTTGCGCTGCAGGAGGGTTGTGGTGCTGGAAGCCAAGAGAACGGGATGAGAGCCCAGTGCCACTGCCGAGCTCTCCCCCTGCAAACGTAGGCACGCTGGCCTGACAGCTTGGCAAACGCCTCGGATCAGGCTGCCCGAAATAGAAACAAGTAAAATTAGTTGCTACTTTGGAAATGTATTTCTTCGTTTGCTTTTTATGAACTGTAAAACCAGATAAAAATGTCTGCACACTGTCCAGGGCAGTGTGACAGCTTAGTTAACAGGAGGCTCTTAGATACTGAGATGTTACCAGACAGGGATTTCAATTAAACATGGGAGCATTCTCCACTGTGTAACCTAAAGCCAGGCTCCTCTCCACTAAGGGGGATGTGGAGATGCCATAACTGATACGTGGGCAAACCCAAAAGGAAGGCAAAGACAGCAATTATTCTCCTAGTGAATGACAAAGACTATTAAATGTGTCATCTTTTCCTGGTCTTGATTGAAATTAGGAAACAAACCAAAAAAGTTTAAATTGTTTGTGGTTTTGGCTCCCTAGCAAGACAGAACTAAAAAACCCAGTGTACCTTAGCTGATTGTAGATTTCCTGAGGGGCAGAGCTAACACTGGTTCTCTGGGCTGGTCTTCAAACAAGAGCCCTTTGACATATCTAGGGGACTTACATACATGGATGCAGGAGCAGTTAAGGGAAACAGCTGTAATTATTTCCAAACCTGTATAAATCACAATAGGGGAGCAGTTGGAGTGGGGATAGAGAGCCAATGGAAAAGACAAAACCACTGGAAAAAAACCCTTGGGATGTGTAAGCAAGTTAATGAAGAGAGAAAAAAATAAAGTATGATAAATAGTTTATATATAAAAATATCTGTAAAGCAATATAAAGCAACAGCTTTTTGTTTTGATGTGAATGTCTGTTTTGATTTCATGTTTACAGTACTATGGAGCCCCAAACAAATGAGATGAAAAGTGGAAAGGGTTATGCAGATAACATTGTTAGGGAAGGGAGAAATAAAGGAAGGTACTGTTTATCTTTCCTTTCAGTATTTTGATTCCCTGCCCCCATAAACAGGAGGGTGAGGGAACTCTAAAGGTGTTTGTGACTTTGAAAACTTAGTTCTGTTGCCCCAATCCAAAAACCCCACAAAACACTCATCCTCTTTGTCTGTATTATGCTTTACACCACCTCAAGCCAGAGCACAAAGGGCAGTGGTTTCCAACATGTGTGTGCACAGGCACACACACACACAAACCTTTGTGTGGCAGAGCTGTGCTGGGAGCAGATAATTACAGCAAATAAAAGGCAGCTCTGGATATAACAATGTGGAAGCAAATTCAATTGCTAAGGACACTGGCTGAAAACAGCCCTGAGAAACAAAGAACCAGCCACATTAGAGCAATCTTTCATACTTGTATAAAACAAGTAATTGAGTCATGGACAGGGTAAAGCCTGGGAGCACAAAGAGAGATCACAAGTCAAAGCTGGAAACTGTCCCAGCAGTGCCATATTTCAGCTCCCTCTCTGCTATTCTTCCTGCTCAGGGTTTAAGCCCAGCACCAAAGCTCGTTATTAGTCCCTAATCAAGGCCATTAGAGCTCTCAAAACCAACCTGAAGACGCAAAACCTGGCAAGGCAGCAATGAGGATCCCTCTGAGCAACCAGAGCATTGCTCCACGTGGCCCCTTTGTGCCCAGGGGCCAGCGAGAGGGCTCACTCGAGAGAAAACATTATCTTGTACACTATAAATACGTGAAAATAAGATTAGAGGCAACTGTTGTGACAGCAATTAGTTTGCCACGTCAATACACCCCTTCACACTGCCCAGATTTTCAGCCCACGAGCAGCTCCGAAGCGAGAGTGACATTGCCAAATCCCCCTCTTCTCTGCCTTTGCCATCCACTTCTGCTATCCAAGGACTGCCCTCACCCTCACCTGACTTCACTTGGGCTATCAGATACACAGTCAAGCACCCTGCCAGTATTTGGGGACTGTGCAGAACAGGCTGGCTCCTTTATTGTCCTCGTTTAACTCCACAACATGGCAGCAAATGTTAATCAGGAGTAATGTTAACAGAAAAGTAGGCATTTGAAGCACTTCCACTGAAAATTAAATATAGTCACTTATCCATTTTAACTCCTGCCACATTATTACATGTTACTAATAATCCTCAGCATTCTGTTAGATAATTGTCTGCATTCATTACTTCCAGTAAGAAAGAAGCCACTGAGTGGGAGAGAAAGAACCATTTTTTCTACATTACTCTGGGTTGAATATTTAATAGAGTCATGTCCCAGATAACCCAGTATTTATACTGTGTGTAGTTGCCTTAACTATAAATGAAGATCCAAAACTGGGTCTATCTAAGGTGAAGATGGTCTATCTTTGGGGAAGATCCAAAACTATCAAGTAATTGCTACAAAATGCAAGAGATGCATAAGGGCACACTGCAAAGTGTGACTACTGGCCATAATTATAGCTATTGATGGGCAAAGTGTAGCCTACTTACTTCTTAAAGAAAATCAGAAAACATTGGCATGTGAATTTGCCAAACAATCAGTTTGGTTGGACACCCTCAAGAGTTAGGGGTAAAGTATTTCCTCTGGAATAAAGCATTTTGAAACATAGGTAAAGGGAGACAACATCCCTGGGCAGTAACCTCCAGATTAGAATGAGGATGTACAAAAAACCTAAATCATGACCTTTGTGCTTGCTCTTTTAGCGCAGTCTCTGAAAGCACTCCCCAAGGATGGCTCAGTATCTGCAAAGTAATTGCTCTTCTCGGAGACATCCTTCACCAGACACAGCAAGTAGAGAGCGATGGAGTGGCATCAGCCTTACCTTCTTTGTGCCTGTGAAGAGAGGGTTGACTTCTGCTGAGATTCCTAAATTAGGGGCACTAGAGAGGTCTGGCTGCTGCCCCACTGGAGCAGCACCAATTAGCCAGGAGTCCTGGTGGGAGTGAAGGAGGCAGCAAAGCCATGAGCAGATTGCACTGCCCGTGTACCCTGACCTGTGCAGAGCAGGGGGAAGGCTGCACCCTTCCAGGGAACAGCCCTGGCACCACACAGAACGCTCCCACGCACATTCCCACTCCCAGATGGCCCCCAAACGACCCTTCCAACATTAATTATTTTAGGATTTTAGTAATTAAGCCACAGAGCCCAAATTTTTTGCCTCACAGTCAGAAGTGCAATTCTTGTAAAAAGCAAGAAAAAACCTCCAACCCAACCACAGAGACAAGTGTCCTTGCCAAAACAAAAATAATCATAATAGAACATTTCTGTTTCTACAGCAAGTTACCTAAGCATTCAAAATGCTGCCCATGAGTTTGTTCTGCTGACAGCTCTGTGTTTACACCTGCTGCTTTTCCTCACCCTGAGTCTGGCAGGAACCAAAAGCAGGAAAGGAAATCATCTGTGTGCAGGCAAGAAGCTAAAATTAAGGGGAACAAGAGAAGCAACAGTGCAACCAAAAAGCCACAGGCAATGTCGCCCCAATATTACAATCCGAGAGCTAACATTTCCAGCTCACTGGGCAACAAACTCTCACTTTGGGATCTGTATTTTGTTGCTGCTTTTGCTGTAGCACTGGGACTCCAGTAATGCAGTGGAAGGGAAAAGACAGCTATGGAGCTTCAGCCCAGGCTAGTGATGAGTTCCCTCAGGCTTGAGAACCTGTCACTGAGGAGGACACTTTGATATCAGAGTACATCACCACATCTACCCTGCCAATCAATGCACTGAGCAGCTGCTTTTGCTTTAAACCTACCAAAGCCAGGGAAGAAGCACAGAGAGCTGCAGGAGGGAATTCTCTCAATTTCTGCCCTTCCTGGGAAGAGAAGATTGGGCAAAAAGACTAATCAGGTAAATCGAACTGTGTTAGAGACCAGAGCTCAGTAAGCCCTCAGGTAACCACTTGCATTTAAATGCCTGTAGCAACTCAGTAAGCTCCTGGCAACACAGACATTAAGCAGGTATTTCTGAAGCCTAGCACTGAAAGACAAGGGCTTTTATGCCTGCCTGTTTGCTTTTAACAGTGGATACACAATCCTCATAATTCACCATTTTCTCATCCAAGATGAAAGTTCAGTAACAGTCTGTATTGTTCATCCCATCCCATGATGCTGACTCAGAGGCAGGATGGACAAGACCAGCAGGGCCAGCTGTGTGCCCCATCCCCAAGGCACACCCAATCCCACCCTCCCATACCACAAGCTGCACAGGCACACCAACACCTCTGCTGCTCTCAGCCAAAACAGCCCCCTCGGAACTGCAGTGCTCCAGTCTCTGCCGGGTCACCCCAGTCACCCCACCCCAAATCAGTCCTGGGGTCATGACCCTCTGCTGCTCCCTGCATAAGTCACCCCATGACTCAGGAGCCTCCATCAGCTGGGACATCCCCACATCTGCTCTTTGAGGAGCTGCCAGGTCACTGCGACGAGTCACCGGAACAGCTGAGTCACCCCTTTTCCAGCACACTCTGCTTCACTGTCCCAGCCCTGGATGTGTCCTTGCCTCCCTGCCTCACCACGCTGGGCTGTGTGGAGCTGGGATTGAAGTTCTTGGAACTTACAGAGGGAAGGCATTGGGGAGAAGGGTGTGAGCAGAGCTTTATGGGCAGGGGCATCACCTGCAAAACAAGGAGTCCACCGGGCTCTAAAGAGAAGACACTAAAAAGCCAAACTTTACCATGAGCACAGAAACTACTCCAAGCCTGTTAAGATCAAATCCTTTCTAATGGCTCTGTTAAGTTTAATAATTAAACCCCTAGGCCAGACTTTAGGGAAGGAGGCAAGTCCCAGTTCTCACGCTATCTCAGCAGTCTCATGGAACTGAGAGAAAAGGAGTAAAAATAAACCTGAGTGACAGGCCCCTGATTCACATCTGAGGCTGACATCTAGCTATAACATCAGGTAAGTGCAGCATCAACGTGATTGAGAGGTATCAAAGGAGATGAGATATTGTGCAGGACCAATTCTTCTCTCCTTCAAAGGCAAAAGGTATTTTTAAAAAGGCTCAAGAATCAAAGGGCAAATATAACCCAGGCTATAACCTTTCTTTAAAAAAAGACTATGCTTTTAAACCAGAAGCTATTCTAAGAGTAGCCTCATGACCCTGAAAGGACTAAAAATGGCACACCTGATGACAATACACAGATCTCTTGTTCATATATTCAGTTCAGCCCCACAGTTCTGCACCAGACCATGCAGGTTTGCCTTCTCCTACCTCCAGTCCCTTTGCTCTTGCTCCTTAATTTCCAGATAAACCCCTGGCGCTCGTGCCACGCTGTCAGTAACGAATGGCACGAGGCTGGGCTAATGTTTCCTTTCCTTTCTGGCCTGCAATAATACAAATCACACTTTCCAGCTTCCATCACTGCCTGCCTATTTATTTCTCAATGCACTTTACCCAGGCTTGCCCAAAGGAAATAGGCTTCCCAGTTTCACTTCCTGGCAGACGTGAATAGTGAAATGAATCAAACATCAGGCTGAGAATATTGCAAGGAAGTGTTTCAATAACAGTAATTTTTGTGAATAGTGAAGTAAATCAAACATTAGGCTGCAAAAAGAGCAAGGAAACATTTCAATACCTGTAATTTTTGCATCTAGGCTGAAAAAAAAAAAAAACCAGGATAAAAAATACTTATTGCCTGAGTTTTGCACAAAATTGTGGCTTCTCTCTAGCACCCTCAATGCAAACCGTGTATTTTGGGGCTAGTCAGCTCTTTGCACTGCTCTCAGCTGGGCTCTCCCATGCCCTAACCCAGGCTCCACAGAGAAGCCTGTTGACCTGGCTCCCTGTTTAAAGGAGTCACTATGTCAGTCGATGGCTGTGACCTACATGGCACTCCAGAACCAGCACCACCACCTTCTGCAAGCCCGCTCCTCCCTCCCCACAGCCACAGGAGCAGAGCTCGGAGCACGATCCTTCCAGGGGCAGAAAAATGTGCTGGTTCCTGTAACTCCACAAAGGGTGACTTCCAAACACAAAAAAAAACCACGACCATACCACTATAAATGGCCATTTCAGGGCATAAGCTGGAGTTGGGCACATTTTATCTTGTTGTACGAGCAACATACACATTCTGGAGAATATCCATACAAGAGATGGGAGTCTGGCCAAATGTAGGGAGGGCCTTTGCTAAGATGACAGGATGAGGCGCTTAAGCGTATGTATTTGAAGATGAGAAGGCTACAGGGGGGATCTTCTTGTGCTCTCTAAGTACCTTAAGGGGGATCACAAGGATCTGGTGGACGGATAAATTTGAACTAAGCAGCAACAGAACAACACAGGGACAATCCTGGGCTTTAAAACAGAAGTAATTTATATTAAACAAAACCGTGGTGATTTAGCCAAAGTGGGCTGCTGTCTAGCCATGTGGATTTTTTTTGTCCAGAAGACCTCTGCAGTATATAAATAATGCAAGGGCCAAGAAAGTAAAAACAGATTGCCTGGATACCAGTGATATCTATGGATATGTATGGGATTAGATACTCAAACACAACAGTTTTGCTCATGCATACAGGACCTGTCTTTAGCACCAGTAAGGAATATCCTTTTCCCAAATTACTACACAGAGTTAGCTAGAAACTTCAGAGATATGGTGGTTAAAAAATGGATATAGCCTTAATAAAGAGATGATGTGTAATATTTTCCTAGCACCCAACTGTACAGAATAATTTCTAACACACATACAGAAACATCAAAGATGCACTTATTGCACCATCCTTAAATGACAGAAGAAGAGCAAGAAGATTAAGTGTCCCTCACCTGCCTGTCAAAGCCTCACCTAAGGGGTGTAGGGACCCTTCCTGCTTCCTGACCTCCTGTGCTTTGGATCTGGCCCCAAAATTCTGCTATTCCGTTCCAAACACAACCTAAAAGTTCCAGCAGCACAAGGTAAGGACGTGAAACTCAGGATATCCCCTGGGTCAGAAGTAGGAGCAGAGGTGAGCTCCACGAGGCACCTCCCAGGGGCTGGGATTCAGGACATCCCTACCTCGTCACTGCTGTGCAGTATAAACACCTTTACACATTATGCTCCACATTTGATTTATTCAGTGGCAATGTTATGCTACTAATTGCCCAGCACCAGCTGTGAAGTGACAGTGGCAGCAACAAGAGGAGATACCAGGAGCTGTGTGAGGTGTGTCACCTCTCAGGGAAGCCGTACCCCTCAGATGTGCTAAACCTGACATGTCAGCCTCAGCTCTGCCCACTCCTCATCTCCTCAGAGCTGATTTCTGGCCTGGCTTGCCACAGCCACCATCCCAGGGCTCGAGGAGAGGGACCCAGTGCCATGAGAAGCCACCCTACAGGCATCAAAGAAGGGAAGGCCCTGAGCATTCCCATCACACACATCCTGCCCACTAACAGAGGACTACTATCTCATCTCCCAGCACTGAACACCACAGTATCATCCAAACACCCTGATCTTTCTTTAACTGCACCTTTCAAATGTGCTTTATGTGTTTTTAGTGAATGCTTAATGTCCAGCCTGAGCTGTGGGGTAAAAGCAGAAAAAAAAATAAATCTTTAAGCCCATCACAAGGGGTAATGGTTTTAAACTAAGAGAGGGCTGATTTAGATGATATATGCAGAAGATGCTTTTTATGATGAGCGTGCTGAAACACTGGCATGGGTTTCCCAGAGAGGTGGTAGATGCCCCATCCCTGGAAACACTGAAGGCCAGGTTAGATGGGGCTCTGAGCAACCTGATCTAGTTGAAGATGTCCCTGCTTGTTGCAGGGGGCTGGACTAGATGACCTCTAAAGGTCCCTTCCAACCCAAACCATTCTATGAGTCTGTTAGTTTGCCCTGTCAAAAACTCAAATAGGCTGAAAATATTACGTTCCACATACAGAGCAACTCATGGGAATTCTTTTTGAAGTCAAAGTCTTGCCAGTGGCCAAAAGCTGGCATTGTGGTTTTAGTGGACTGGGAGCTCTCAAGGGCTCCTTGCACCCATTGAGAAGAAATTTGAATCTGTTACTGCTCTTTCATCTCGGGTGCCTTGACTTTCCTGTACTAAACAGGAAGCCCTTGTCAATACAATACTATTTAAGCACTGGCCTAACCAGCCTGTGCTGTGTCTAGATAATTCAGCCTAATGAGGGACTACTTCCTGTGTTAGTGGCTGACAACACCCAAAGACATTCTAGGATTGTGTGTTGATAAAACTGAACTATATTAAGCCAATAGCATGGAGCTGTTAATTTTAAATAGAGTAGAAGAGAGATTGGACACTGCTCCACACCATCCAAAAGTCACTGAGATTTGTGCTTGAGCCAGGAAATTAAGACAAAAAGAGGCTTTCTGGTTTGGGACTGACAGCTGCACTAAGTCCACTGAGCTCTGTAATCTCACCTGTATGTTAAAATGCAGCTGAAACAATGGACTGGCGTGTTTGTGATTACAGGCTAATGGGATTGTGACTTGTCCTCAAAGGATGCAGCTGCACTAAAACTAATTCTGCTCCTAACATGCAACAGCATAGGACAGTCCAAACAAAAGATAAAGATCAAATCTCCAGCAAAACTCACAGTAACTTCTTGGCAGTTTCACCCCCAGGGAGCTCCTGGAAGAGGCAGGAATGTCAGAGGGGTGACACACGCTCTCTCACAGTCACCTGGTGGGTGTGAGGGAAGGTGCCAGTCTTCCCTTACTCCACCAAAGGCAGCTAGCCCAGACCTGAGCCAGTGGATTTAATAATAAATATCATGTATTTTATGTAATGCACATACCAATATAACAATTTAATTTCTTTCCCAATTTCTGAATAGGGGCCAGTTATCCAGCATGTCATGTGGACACCATGGATGACACCGGCAACTAAATCAGCCAATATGCTGCAGCCTGTAGCACATTTTAACCCTGGGATGTAGCAATGAACTACCCCTCTGTGGAGCAGCAATGTCCACTGTGTTTGAAGAAGAAACGTGGTCCTGTATAAACAAGTCTAGGTATGTTCCAGATGAAGGAAATAGAGAGTGGCAGTGCAGCACATCCCATAATTCCAGCCAGCTGTCAGTCTAGCTAGGAAAACAACAGATCAAAAGCAAACCATTTTTTCCTTGTGTATTCATGCACAGAAGACATTTTCTTATCATCATTCCTTCCACTTTACTGTATCATCATTAAGATATGCAGATTACTGAAGCCAAACCAAATACTTCAGTTATTCTGCATCCAAACATCCTCTTCTCTGGTCTTTACAGAGCAAAGTTTGAAGGCTGCCTATCATTTCTAGCTGCACTGCTACTCACTTCTACAAAGACACAAACAGTGCATGAGCCATGGGTTAGAAAAACACAACCCCTGAGCTTTGGAATACAATCTAACCAGTGTTGTTGGGCCACCTCTTTGGAGCAAGAACAGTGTTTTAAGACTTGTAGGAGCATTAAGACCTTCAGGTCTACTTAAAAGGGAATTGGATGGCCCTGCCTACAGGCAAGCAGCTGGGCAGTCCTATTAAAAATATATTGTTTACATGAGGAGAACCAAATAGGATAATGGCAGAGGAAAACTGCAAGAGCCCAGGGAAACACACACTATTTCGTCTCACCTACCATCAGCTGTTACTAAGCAAAACTGGCACTGAAAATAAAAAAAGCACCATATAAGCTTAATTACTTCCCGTATTTTTGATTGATGTGACTACTTCTTTCAACCCACAAGATATTTTTCCATGTTTTTTTTTTTTTCCCTGCAGTTTCTACACATCATTCTTTACTTGCTATTTCCAAGGCAATCCCACACTAGAATTTCAATGGTTTGAAGGCACTTGCAGGGTTCAGTCATACTAAGCAGACTGAGCTGGTCTATAATCTCGCTGCTGAAGGAATTAAGAGTGTGAAAAGCAGAAAAGCATTTGAAAGTATAAAATAAGAAAAATAGCATGAGTCTTGCTGTACCTTCGAAGCACAACTAGAGATGTCCAAGATGCTTGAAGGCTCTACTAGCTGAGAAGTCAGCTTGAGAAAAGATCCCCTTGCACACTACACAAATCCATCTAGGCCAGGCTGCACACAGAAGGAATGACTGTGATATGCTCAAAGCCAGGACCAGCTAGAGCTGCCTTTGCCATCAAAGGGGAGGAACAGCACTGCCGCAGCACACTTGAGATCATCCAACGGTGTGTACCTAAAATAGTTCAGGTGAATCACATCCTAAAAATGTGTATTTCTGTTCTTTAACTATAAAAGGAGCCTAAGGCAATCAGTTCAGCTGCATATGTCTGTGCTGCAAAGGTTTAAAGAAAGATGAACTCACTTCTCCTTAAAAGAGATTCTCTCCAGAATCACAGAAAGTTCCTTAATTTACACAGCAGTAAATATCTGAGGAAATTACTACCCTGAAACTGGGGTCTGCTTTTTTGATAATAAAAGTAGCTATCCAACCTCTCTGTCCATGTTTTAAAAAATTATCACAGTATTACTGTACCAAAAGGGCAATTATCAACATGTAAGAAATGGCTTGATTTTACTAAAGGAAGATTCTCACACTGCAGCTGCAATTTCCATTCTCACCAAATAAATAACAAACAGGAGCTTTACAGGAGAAAACAAAACAGCATTTTAGACATCTATTGTCTATTTCTCCAAGATAAACTCAGTTCTTAAGGCAACACTGTGCACCTCGAATACATACAGACTGATGAAGGGGTAAGAAAAGAGGAGCACCCAACTTCTAGCACTAAGTTCTACAGTGAGGTCAATGACCATGAAGAGAATGCTGCTTATGCTGCATGTTTCAGCCCAGCCTGCAGATTCCAAGCCTGGTAGCTCTCAGGAGCATTACATTTCCCTAGTGCTAGCATAATTAAAAAATACTACTGGAAAGAAAAAACATACTGACGTGACTGCACGTGCTTGGTTAATTCCCAGCATCTCTGCCCCTCTCTATTACTTTTTGGATGCTAGGGCGTGTTCCTGTAATTCAAAAGCAAACAATTATTCAGGAAGACTATTCAGGCAGAGATCAAACTGGAACCATCCAAGAAGCACGCACTGGTCGGCCAGTTAACCAGCAACCCTCTGACTCATCGCAGGAGCCGCTGAGCCAACAGGCAGCACATGCTTTCATTTTCACAGAACACACTGGGCTCACCGTGCTGCACCAGGGAGAAGCATCCAGGCTCTGCACATCAAAAGCATGAACCTTGGAATGAGGAGCAGCCACCAGCAGCACCCAAGGCAGGCAGCCTACACACACCAGGGCAGGCTTTCTAACTCAGCTCAGCCCAGGGACCTGCTCAAATCTCTACCAGGAGCAAGGACCTTTGCCTTCTAAGGGCCTGGCTCACCTTGCACAGTTCGTTTGATGTTCTTCCTAACACAGGGGAGGAAGGAAAGGGTGGAAGAGGCTTTTACGCCCTCAAAACAATAGACTATGAAACAACCAGAATATCTTCTGTTTTACCAGAGTTCAAAATGATGCCTCACACAGACAAATAAAAAGCGCAGCCCTCTCATTTCAGAGTCTGACAGAGCAGAGACAGGGCAGTGAGGATTTGGGGAGCCTCTGCCAAGTTCAGTCACATCATGCAAAGTCCTTCCTCCCAGGAATTCCCAGGCAGCTGGCAGGAGAGCACACCAACACTAGGCAAGGAAAGAGTAGTGAGATTTCCCTGACATCTCTTGCACAGGCTAAAAGCAATAAGCTCCTATTTCTATTTTGAGCTCTTCCAATCCCTGCTCATCATGGGCTGCTTGTAGAAATCACTGCCAACAGCCCAAAACTGCCTGAGCCTCTGTCACTATAGATCACGATTCGGGAAAAGCCATGGCAACACCTGCTCTGTAAAGGGGCACAGGGAAGCCCTGACTGCAACCCAGGGCTGAGGGTCAGCACCCGGCATCAGCGATGCCGCATTTTTAAGTCCCGATGAACTTCCACCTCGAGCAGAAATTGCCCATTCACTTAAAGCTGCTCTCTGTTTCCTCAGGGATGAGGAAAAACCAGGCCCTGCCAGCTTTATCTCTGCTCATGAATCACATCCCAATCTTTCTAGTCTCCTTGACTACAGCTAAATAAAACAGGGGTAGGAGACATTTGCCAGCCGTTAAGTGCCTGAAATAACGCAACGGCTGCAGCGCAGCCGGGCAGTTTTATGGCTGGGAATATTGGGATGTGTGTTTCGTGCCCTGGGTTGTGGCATAGAGAACATTAAGGGGTGCCTTAGGTTTCAAAGACATGTTGAGGTAGTGCTAGAGGACAGTGCAGGATGAACAGAGCCATGGAAAAATGGTTCTTGGCATGCATTGCTGCAGCACAGCAGAGGGATGGGCTGCCCCAGGACCTGAGTAACAGGGGGCTGGCCATGGCAGGACCATGGCTGGGTTCACTTCTGCAGCAGTACAAACACAGCACAAAACAACAGACCATGCTCCCCCAGCTGGGCTTGATCATCTCCGTGGGTCCCTCCCAACCCAGGATATTCTGTGTTTCTAAATCTGAAGATAAGAGCTGATGGACACGGGCACTCAAAGCCCCACGAGTGAGATGATGGTGATCAGCAATGAAAACCTGGCTTCTGAATCAACATCTCACCCCCCAAATGCCAAAGTTATTTTTGTTTACTGGGTTAAGTAGCTCCCACTGTAGACACAGCCTCATGTGTCTCAGTTTAATTTCATTTACAGGGTCTCTTAAACACACATCAAGAACAGCCTCAGAACTCTGAGACAACAACCCTTCCCCACAAGAAATAATCATCTGAATCAGTTTTCATATCATTAAAGGGAAAAATACTGACTGTATTTCCTGCTGTTCTGAAGCTGAATAGTTTATTACTATTTCAAATAAATCCAGAAGGGGAACCACATTTTTGCTGAACTCCTGGGTTTCAATGAACATGAGCTGAAAGAAAGAAGAAACCTACTGATGAATTCTGCTAACCACCCACATCAGTAAGTCTTTGTACCCAGACTAAATGGAGGATGCAAACCCTCAGAGCAGGAAAACAGGATTATAATAGGATTTTGGAGGAAAACTAATTACTAAGAGCAAGTTACACACAACTTTCCTACACTGCCCTTGCGCAATTAAATCTGTATCCACTGAAAAGTAGTACTGAATGAATAATGGAGCAACCTCTTGAGAAACAACTGCATGAAGACTAATAAAAGAGGACATGTTAAAATTATTGCCAGGAAATCTCTAAATCTTTGCCATATATTTTACAACGTGCTTGCCTACGGTTGACCCCAGTGCAATATTTATAAAATACGACTGCCAGAAAGCTATAGCACTTCCTTTCAGCAATCCTAAGGTGCTCTGCAAGCTGGGGCTTTCTCAGCTCAGCGTTGAACCTTGGGACTTTGGAGGATGGAGCTGATCTGCAACCAGAAGAGGGATATTAAAAAAGCCTCCAGCAATAACAATTTCCTCCCCAGGAACATTTGCAAGTTTTCAAACTCAGACCCAAGGCTGTCCAGGCTGTACTTCGGTCAGCCATCAGTCTGCACAGTAATTTTGAATACTGACTCCACTCATTTTTTCAGAAGAAGTTTAAATCCACACACTGTAGAAGCAACAGACCCTGCAGGAACATACTGAATTATCTGCTCTCAGCCAAGAATCGACAAAGGACAACAATCCTGCTTAAATGTCACAGGGAACTATTTGTCACTGTGAGCTTATTGCAAATACACAGATACATGGAAGTTCCTTTGAGCCTGAAAACTGCCTCAGAATGTGTGGAGGAGGCTGGAAGCCACTTTTACACCTGAGCTGCTCAGCAGAAATGCCCTGCCTGTACAAACCAGGTGTTGCTCCTGGACTGCAGCACCTTTTCCTCTCCAAGTGGAAGCATTATGCATTCAGCAGAAGGAGCTCCCTGTTAGAGCTGCTGTGAACTAAATTAACCAAGTTCTCTCCTGTAAGCACAGGCTCCATCAAATAAAATAGTCCCAAACTGCTGCAGTACAAGCATTATTTCCTATGAAAGAAACGAGGAAAGCCTTTTCTTGCAACATTAGAAGATAAAATGTTCTGGGATGTCATCCAGAGGGTTTGGAGTGATCATGCACTCAGGTTACACATATTTAAGTAAGGTTACTTTGTTTCAAAAAATATTAAGGATGATCCAAAAGAAATACAAGTTTCATTAGGTTTGAGCTGCCATGTTCCTGCAAGAAATGCTGGAAAATAGATATTGCCTCAGCCACCCATAACTGTTACATTCCTTACAGTAGAGCATTGACTTGCAGATTCAGAGATTTTTTTATAGAGGAGGGAGCTGCAAAAGACCAACCACAGAGGCCAGCTCCGACCTCTGCACTGCACTCAGGGCTCTGTAATTGAGCATCTTGCCTTTGCTGTTCACCTGCCTGAGCACTGTGACAGTGCCAGTGCCCCTCACCACGTTCTCTCCAACAAGGCTTTTCCAGCTGGTTCATTCCTGGCCAGGCCACCCAGGGCCAACATTTTACCTGGGAAGTATCTATTAGCAGTCCTGTTCCAAAGACCAAGCTCTTCTTTACATGATCTTTTTCAAAATCCACTTCATGTTACAGACTCATTTTCCCCACTGTACTGCATGTTTATGGGGTTTGTTTGGAGGTCACAAAAGCACCGGCTATAGCCATAACAACAGCTCTGTAACAGCTATATAGCCCTGCTTAAGAAAACCCAGCCTGGCGGACTGCATTTGATCGTCAGTTTTCCCACAGACTATGAGAAAATCATCATCCACCTTGTGAGAAAAACACCAGTCAAACACACACTGATCCAGGCTGAGCTAGCCATCCCTCTCCCCTGGGGGTTCACACATCAGCCCTTCCTCTTCTCCCCTACCATTCACATCTGCATGTTGAGGTGTCCTCCTAGAAGGCTGCACCTTGATTTTTTCAGTCAGCACATGCAACAGCTGAATTCAGGCTCTTCACCAAGGTCCTGGGACTGCCTGGATGGCAGTAATTGTATTACACTGAGCCCGTTTTGAAGGTACCAAGTGTGAAATTTTGTCACCCAATTAATACATCCCTTTGCCACAGGCATGAACAGCAGAGCAGTTCTAAATGTTTCCTGGAGAGCAGGAGCGTTGCCTCAGCTGCAAACTCTCCTCCCTCCATGCCCAGAGTCAGGGGCTGGAAGTGTTTTCTCATGGAGCAACAGGGACTCCTCAACACATGGTGAGCCGGGTCAACCGAGGGCAAGTCTGTTCCAATTACTCTTTGTTTTAAACCCCCAAAGCCCTTTGCTGTGCAGTGCTGTACTTTCTGACTTTGTCACAGGATAGCTGCTACAATTTCTAGGTCAGTAGGACTCCAGCACTGCCCTTTGGCTGTATTTTCACAAGACTCAATACAGTTAACGTGTCAGACAACCCCACAGTGAATCGTTCCCATTGTCTGGTGCTTGAGGGAACCATTGGTTTCACATAAAAACGTGACTCCTTTTATGAAAAGATATTGATAGAGGTCTGGAAATGGTCATTCATGATGTGAAATGCATCTCCCTTACTCTGACAATGAGAAACTAAGAAATCAGTGGCCCATGCTGGATCATCTGCTCTGTCACTGTCCTCATGCTCCCAAGGCAGACTGGCAGACCACTGCTGCTCTCCAACAAGGAGGAAACTCTGCTCCCTCAGCAGACTCTGCCCTGAGCTTAGGGCTGAGTTTCCAGCATCACATAGGAAAAACATTGTACTTATGATATTGCCCTATTTTTTTTTTCTTCTCTTCCTTTTAAATTAGGTTAAACTAATGGGCTAAAGGCCCCATTATGTGTCATGCCTAATGTGATTCCCACAGTAGCACTTTACTCTTCCTCCCTAAAGAGGAAAAAAACCCAAACATTGTGCAGGATTTAGAGATGATTCCTTTGTTCACTGTTACTACACTTTTAAAATTGGACTTCCCCTTTAGCTACTTCATTAATTTATCACAATCAACGCATGAGACCAGACTCCAGTCAGTTTAGATTACCTTTCAAAATCCTCACAAAGCACAAATTCCCAAATCCCAAAGAAGAAAATTAACATTTCATGACTACTGCTGAGCCACCTGGAAATATTAGGAGATTGTTTCTCAAAAGATAGGACATTTCTCAAGCGTTTCCCATTAATTTCTTTCTGTCCCTTGTTATTTCTCACCCATGTAAGTCCAAAGATTTGAAAATGCTGAAGAAAAACCTCCTCCTTTAGAGAAGCTGCATATAAAAACATATTTGGAGATTAGGATCATTATGATCATCTGAATCACCAGAGACAACCTTGCAGAGCAAAATATCACAGTTTCAAGGGAAGCTCCTCTCTTGACAGGGAGAGGCCAGGCAGTAATTCCTGTCAGGGTTCATTTTAGTCAGGCTTCTGTTTGAAAATGTCAGAATTATTAATTAGCTCATATACAGAGAGTGACAAAAATACTCAGTAATACATGAGCACTGTCAAAAATCTACTGGTAGGAGGCTAAGTTACATCCTACTAGGGAGGAAATCCTCATGTTTTTAACATTTATTTTACTTTCTGATTAAAAAGACTAGGCAAAGCTATTCTGTTGGTATCTTAGGCTGATAGAATTGGGACATCAGATTTTAGAGGAGAAATTCTAGCAATTGTTTGGCTTTCTTTCTCTTTCCTTAGCTCTCAATTCACTCTTAGAAATTCCCAAAGCGATATAGAAGCATTTCCAGACTGAAGTTCAACAGCTGTGTAACAACCCACATCTTCCTTGAGAGTTCCAATGAGCTGGAACCCAAAGTAAGGAGAAATCAAATCTGATGCTGCAGGGGGGACAAAACAACACTCTCTCTATTCCCAGCTGTGATATCGGTTCCCTTTAGATCCTAAGGAGAGCAGAGCACACTTAACCACTTGTTCCACTTCCAGCAGCCTCTGAAAGCTTTAGGCTTTCATCCTCTTCAGCTTGCTAAAGGCAACACATTCAAAAGCCAGAGTGACATGATTTTAGGTATGCAGTTGAGTAATTAAACAGCTAAACTTCTTTAGCTCATTTTAAGTCAGTTCTTCCACAGAGTCCCATTTTAACTTGGAACTGAGGAGCAGCACACTAAATCTACTGAATCACCTCCTGTTCAGATGTACGGGGCTTTCTGGTTCATAAAGCTGCAGGTTTAAATCATAATCCCTCCGTGATGTACTAAACTGCTGATGTGGAACACTCGGTGGGGTGGGAAGGTACGGCTCGGGTGGAAATCCCCAGCTGCCAGCCTGTCACACATCCTGAGGCAGAAGGGATGAATTCCTGATGCAAACCCATCAAATATGTATGTGTTTTGCTGGGAGACAAATGGAGCAGACAGGCTGGAGATGCAAAGTAAGCCATAAGGAGCCCCAACAAAACCTAAGTTGCTGCCCCTGCACTGTGCAGTCCACCAACATCAGGCTCTGCATCGTGGGTTTGCTCTTGGGAGGACATTTCCACCCGTGCCTCACGGAAATGATTGGTAAAAATCAAAGACTTAATGAAGAAACAATTTTCTGGTCTGCTACAGCAGCTCCATCGCAGTGTCAGGCTGTTTCAGCATGCACATGGCACGCACACACCCCACACATGCTCCCTCTGCTCACATTATATACATAGCATATATATTTACATACATAGATTTATGATATACGTATTAAAAGGGGAAAATACGTTTCATATGCATATACGTGCATTTATTGAAGACGGCAGTACCTATTTAATGGTTGAAAAAGATTTAGAAAATGAAGTCTTTGGATGAGGAAGCAATAATATTTATGAAACTAACAAATATTTGGGCTTATGCTGCTTTAAAATGACTATAATAGGACAAAATAAAGGAGTCAAACCAGCAACTCACAGCAACAACAGAAGCTTTCATAATTCAAGCCTTATTTACATGGAATGCACTGCCTGGAGAGGATGACCCACAATTTCATTAACTATTCTACCACATCACTCCTTCTATTCAACGTCAAAAAGGTTACTTCTGCTGCCCAACATACAGTAGCAGCAGTTATTTTCTGATTACTTCAAGACAGAAATTTCCTGAATCTGACTGATATTCAGCTTTTGAGCTTCTTTTCCACCCAAGATGCTTCTTGTTTACTTTACTTATTCATCAGTAGCTTCCTTACACACTGCACAGATTATAAAGCAGAGAATGGCAAAGCAAATAAATAGAGATTAAATAAAGCTGCAGCCAAGTTAGGTCTTTAAGAATTAAATTCAACCTCTAAACTGCAGAGGCAACTCTTCAAAAGTCACGCTAAGTAGAATATGTACATTTGCAGTCCAACTTCCATTTAAAGTGGATGACATGTTTAGCAAGGATAATACCCTTCAAATGCTGGCTGATTGGAGAGGCAAGGACATTTGCTCAATTTGCAGATAGTATTATCCTCCTGGCTTGCTGGGAGTTGATGCCCTGCTGTGAGCTTACAATAAGGGTTTTCCTTCTGAAGTCCCTGACATGGGAGCATTTTCCTTAAAGATCATGGGAAAGTTTGGGGGGTTTTATTTTAAACCACTGCAGCAAAAAAGTAAAGAAGATTAATTGGGTTTGCTGCACTATTCATCTTGCTGCTTTTGGCTAATTCACAGTCAGCATATCCTAGAAGATAGACTTTAAATCTCAGATATGTCCTCGTTAATTATTATAGGCTATTAGAAAAGCCAAATATTTTTGGGTGCTGAGAAAAAGTGACACAGTATTTTAACCTATGCATGCATATTATTTTCAGATTATTAATCTAGCATTGATCTACCTACAAATTTATATCCCAAGACAAAACACCCTCCTATTTTCCCTTCTGATTCCTAACCACTTAACAATCAAGATGCACAGCAATGCGTCGATCTCATCCAGTACTGTTTCAAGTGTAAACTTCCACTCGCAGCAGAAGGTTTCAAGCAGATGGTGCTTGGATAGAGCCAATTGATATACAAGTAAACCAGGACACCCTGACAGCTACGGCCAACAGGCTGCAAGGCAACTCCCAGAGAGCTCCTAAGGCAAAGCTCCGCCTGATGGAAAGGCTAACGCTTTCCAGGGAATTTGTTGGGACTGTTGGGATGGATGTGCTTATGGGAATGAAAGCCCACTTGCACTGTGACCTGCAAAACACAAAAGATTGTTTGAGCGTGCCCCACCAAGAATTTTCCTGCAGTTAATAATTAGGCAGTTTGTTAGTCGGCAGCGGGAGATATTAGATATTTAATTTTTCTGACTGGTCACAAAACAGGTTAGTAAGTAGAAAAAATTCCTAATGCTACCCAGGAATGCATCATTATTGTATCTATTACCTATCAATTTTTATATGTATAAAATATATATACATCTTATATTAACAAGATAATTATCTTCTTTTTATAGATTAAATAACTACATGCTGGTTTTCAGCAGAACATGATTCTTCCCTGTAAGAGCAAGTAGTAAGAGACAGCCAGGGGCAGCCTTCAAGTGGGGTGTTGCTGCCAGGATGGGAGCACCTGGAGCACTCCAACCACCTCAGCTCCTCCCTGGGGAAGCTGCACTAATCCCCTCCTCTGGGTCACGCTGTGTCTTCCCCCCACACCTCACCCACAACCATCCAGCTTCTGTGCTGCAGATCCTGCAGGGGAGGTCACCGGGGGCCACTGCCTTACTGGCACGGGGATGAGGTTTATTGTGCTGAGCTGCTTTTTCTGCTGGGAAAAGGGAAAGAGCATTACTGCAATGAGGAAGGGAGCAGGGGTTGCTCCCTACACATGGGGGCAGAGGGATTGGCCTCAGCCAAAACCCAGCTTGAATTCCTCCCCCTCAGGGGCCGAGGCAGGTCTGGCCTGGCATGGAGGTGCTCCTGACATCTTCAGCTGGGTAGGGACACTAAAAAATGGTCTACACATTTATTGCATTAGTCTGAACAATCTGAGTGCTGCAATACACTTGCTAAATATTTTATCGGTTCTGATTAATTGATGGATTTTTCATTTTTAAATATGCTCAAGTATAATGCTGAATTCTTGGCAAGAAACAAAGGACTGGCATAGTTTAGCAACCTGCACTTTGTGAATACTGTACCCATCTCTCCTTAGGATCAAGACCATTGCCTTCCAAACCAGAGGAACAACTTCAATGAACTGGACTTTGAAATATTTGAAAGATTTGAAATGTTCTAAGATATTGGGGATTTCTGAGGCACAACTTGCCCAAGATTTCTATGTATGTTACAAACATTAAAGAATGCCTGCAATACCAATGTACTGTAGCTTGGGGCTCTTTGAATCCACAGCACAGGGAAGATAAGATACAAAAACACTGCTTGTATATCCTTAGCCTGCACAATTAATGAGCTGAGACTAAAGCTCCTCTTAATCCCTGGTCTTGTATCTGATTGAAGTACATTGAGGATAACTCTTTGTTTTAAACGTGTTAGCACATACAGCTAGGGTGTATCTTTTCTTGTAAAAAAGAACAAAACCAGCCAAACAGAGTAGCAAATGGGATTCAGTTTCCTTCTGTTCACCACCTTTCTGTGATCCAGAAGGGAAGGAAAGAGAATCAGTTCATTCCATGGTTTGGGGGGAATTGGGAGTTGGCTGTCGGTCCATAACCGTATTTGTGTTGACAGTTTTTGGGAACTCTCTGCAAGGTCTGCTGAAAAGCAACCAAAATTGATAAAAAACCACATTTACATTCTTGCACATCATCTTTTTGCAGGGGTTTGTTTGCCTGTTTTTACTGAGGCAGTTTCTTCACAGAAACCACTCTCAAAGGACAATTCACGTGATCACAGCCTCAGCTGTGTATACAGAGATGCTTTTGATCAGCTCTTTTATGAGTATTCAGCAAAGCTGGGGATCAGGTAGGATTTGTACACACTCGTAACAGACACTATCAGCCACAAACAGCACGAAATACAGACAGACACGAGAGACAGGGGCTGGCAAAGCAAGGTGTGTGTCTCCCCATTGTACAGACACTGAGAAACACCTCGACTGGAGAAGAGCAGAAAAGCCACGGGGAAATCCATTCCCCTTGAGAAGTTCCCATCAGTGGAAGAACCAACCACTGCTGCCGGCGTTTGCCAGAAAGCAAGTGTGACCCAAAGCATCATCGAAAAGAACTCCCACTTTGCGTGTCTCTTATTGTAACTTTCAGGTATTTCCACTGCAGTTCTTGCTCTGAATACTTTTACTATGCTGTTACTGAGAGGAGAGGCAGGGAGAGTCCCCCCAACTTTAGGGGTTGGCAGCATCCCACATCGCGTGCTGAGCCCGAGCATTCCTGCACAGCCCTCCCTCCTGCTGTCAGGAATACCCAGGCTGATGTGGAGTGGCCCCCCGGGTGGCAGCCACTCTGATCTCTACTACATGAATAGCGAAACATCCTTTGACTGAGAAATGAAAGCTGACAGTCAGTCGGACTCCTCCTGTACTCATCTGCACAAGCTTTCACATCCAATACCACTTCAAATGCAGAAATTTAACTACAGGGCTCTTCACTTTCATTTGGAAAATAAAGCTGCAGCCCTGTATCCCTGCTCTTTACTCTGAGGCTGGGTTTGTCAGAGGGGTTTTTGTTGTTGTTTTGTTTTACTTCAGCACTCAGTGTACTCCTGATTAACTCTTCCAATGGCACAGGCTGAGCAGGTGATTTACTTACTGCAGAACACACTGCAGTGATGGAGAACAGGCATTTCATCTCTCTGAGTTTATGGCTGAAGCATTTTGGAGGCAATTCCTCACGTCCCTAAGGGCAGATGAAAATGATCCATTGTGCAAAAGTACTGTTATCCCCCTACTACCACCACACTCTTATTTCACTATTAATTGATGCTTGGAGCGGCGCTAATGAACTCTGCAATGAGCTTGTTCACCTACACCTTGGCCAGGACAGCTGGAGAAAGGGCACCAAATGGAAAGATCTATGAGAAAGAACGGCAGAACAGAGCAATGCACCCAAGCAAACACATCTTTGCAGTCTCCTCACCTGATGCAGAAACACTCAGATATTCAGAAGACTGGGCACAGCAAAGAAAACTACAAAGAGCTAAGGAGTTTCCATCAAGTAACATAATGACTCCTGGGCTGGGCTGCCCTGCTGAGATCCCAGGGATACACATCCAGCTGCTGGGAAACCAGCTTGATTTGCTGCACACTTACACCAGAGGACATACGAAGCAGAAACATATGCTCCATCAAAACCAGAGTCACAGCAGGACTCAGAAGTAACCATATGGTAACTACTTTTAAATATAAAGTGAAGGGCATTCTATTAATGCTGCTGCAACACTGCAGACTCCAGTTTATACCTTCACTGATCTTGGATGCTTGCAAAAATAATTGTAGCAATGTTGAATATATTTCCAATTTTGTTGCTTATTCAGTTCTCTTTCATGGTTCTTCGTAGGCAGGCTACAATCTCTATGCATGTATTATGTATCAGATATACGCTTTTCCCATTTGCTCATCAATTATGTGCATTAACTCCTTAATTACTTGCAGCTTTCAAGCTGCAAGTCCTATTTGACCTATTTTTAGTTTCAACTGGCACAGTCAAAGAAAGAAGCTGCACAATAATAGCATTGATAACGATTTATGCAATCTGCAAATTCAATAAATCATCACCAAATGCTTCTTTCTTTACTGGACTATGAAACATATGTAAAGTCTTAGCACATTCTAGAAATATATAGAGCAGCACAGTTATCCTGTAGATGCAAATTGACTGAGCACAGCCATCTTGACTTTGACCACAGAATTACAAAATTATAGAATAGTTTGGGTTGGAAGGGACCTTACTAGAGATTCTATGGCAGGTCATATTTATATCAAAATGCTGTAATCAATATTTAGCAGTTAAAGCAGCTGCTGTCATAAAAACATGTAAAAATGGATTTGTACAACCTACAAGGACGATGCAGTGCCTGAAAAAAATCCAGGGGAAAAAAAAAGTCTTTTTAAAAAGCTTACATCCTAAAACTACCTATGGGCAAAGACTTTTATTTTTCCTTTGTGGCAGCAAACTGCTTAGAGGGAGAAATGATTTCTGGATTTGCTGACGTAATGCTCTTGTAGGAAAGGAGCCGCCAGCTGACCTGAAGGGAAAAAGTCAGCACGAGTTCATGCACCCTCGTTGGAGAATCAGACCTACTTGCACAGCAGAACTGCTGGTTCAATTCCACAAATGGCAGCCAGACACATGCTAACACAGCAGTTTTATGACATAGGAATACATTAACATTTATCAAACCGAACCACAATTAATTGGGTGCCACCAGAAAAAAAGAAAAAGTTTTCCTGCCCACAGTGGAACAAGAAACGGTCTCCTGTGGATTTGTGCCCTACATCCCATACGCAGCCTCCATCCATCACTAACAGCCCTTGCTCTTTGTCCTTCTCAGTGGCATATTCCCAGTAATCACTCACACTGCTGCATCCTGTGTTTCCTCCAAAGTCCCTGAAGACTGGCACCACTTCTCTACTACCCTGCTGCTCTCCTGTTGAAACCTCTCTCCCTGGCAGTATCTTTATTTCCCCTAAAATACCCAGCATTTCTTCCATATCTTCTTGAATGACCTCCAGTGTCCTCACCACAACCTGAGGTTGCATTTCTCTCCAGGAGATGATCAGTTTGAACCCCTTCCCTCCAGAGAATCAGTGACTTCCATTGGCCTCACTGAGCCATTTCTAGAGACTGGATGCATTTGCTCTGCCTTCAGATGTATTGGAAACTGGTAGATGGGTTCAAAAGGTACTGGAAAGAGGCAGAGGATAAAAGATGAACTAGCAGACAAAAGGAGAAACAGAATTATCAAAAACATTTCGGTTCCTTCTGAAAGCAACTTAAATACACAAAAGAAGGTGAAGCAAAACTGAATCAGTAGCACAACAGGTCCCAGGAAAGCAAAGGCGCATCAGGAGAAGGGAGGCTCCTTGAGCACAAGACCAGGAAGAACTGAGAAGATCTCAGAAACAAGTTTTTCTGAGATTTCAAATCCACTGCCCTAAACA
>JAWWEW010000165.1:2860372-2924951 GCA_035583185.1 Anabacerthia variegaticeps | reverse complement strand
CTGCCCCATCCCTGGAAGTGTCCAAGGCCAGGTTGGACAGGACTTGGAGCAACCTGGGCTGGTGGAAGGTGTCCCTGTCTGTGGCAGGGTATGGAACGGGACGATCTTTAAGGTCCCTTCCAACCCAAGCCATTCTGTGATTCCACACAATTCACGAAAGCACATGACACACTATCTGTAGGATGCACTGAACTCGGTTGGTTGTTAGCCTGCAGACCATATACACCCCTTCCATATCCCTGAATTCCCCAAGAGCAGCGTGCTTTAGCAGGCAGACCAGAGCATGCCGTGGTTCCTTCACTCACCGAACAGTCACCGGCCAGAATAGGTGGGAGACTCCAGGTATGACAAGCTGTGAGACTGCTGGCTCCAGCTAGGAGCCATCCCCAGTGGAACATGCTAGGCTAAATGTATTCTTGGTGTAGGACCAATTTCCACCACGCATGTTTCTGAAAAGCCAGAGAGCTCTGGATGTGTTTGGGACTCCAGGGAGGAGAGAGGGGTGCCAAGAGCAAGAGCCCAAGCTGTACCTGCATTCCATTTGGATGCACTCTGCAGGTTGTGCTGGGAGGTGGCTTTCTCTGCTGCTAAATACAGCCCTGGAAAGAGCTCCAGCCTGGCAGAGGCTGAAACACTGCTCCCTCCACACATCCTTCTGCCAGCCTTGTGCTCAGCCTCTGCAGAAGCAGCCCTGCCAGCAATTCTTGCTCTTGCATTGCTACAGTAACACGGTCAAATTGATTCTGAGTGTTATTAGCTCAATACATCCCCAGGTTTATATGACTGGGGGGGAAGGGAGGAAAAGATAGGAATTATAGAGAGGGAAAAAAGTCTTTTCATTGATTGGATTGTTAGCTTACTGGGAAGATAAAATATGCACATTCTGTATTAGGCCTTTGTTGGCCACGAAGGGAGCACAAAGAACTAAACAGGCACTAATTACCAGGAGCTAAGATTAGTCTTTTCTAGCCTGTGGTAAATACAAAGGTGAGTTTTAATAAAGCAGCAAGGAGATTAAGCAACATGAATTCTGACATGAGCCGTAAGAAAAGGGCAAGTAAATTATCCCTTGTGATCTAAAACCATAAAATGAAAAACTCATTATGTCTTCCCTTGAAAAAGCCACAGCTTCTTCCTTCATAAAAATTCAGCCTTGGACAAAGAGTTACTCTCACATACATTCTGCAGCTGTGAAGAAACTGCACAGTGATCTCCAAAATTCCTGAGTCCTTTTTCCTTGTGACCAGGAAAGACATTTGCTAGGCATTAGCACTGCTGCCCAAGGAGCTTGCAGTGTGCATTTCCCTTCAGTGCCTCAGCTCCACTAGCAGCGGCTGCTGCAGAATCGAACAAAAACGCCCTACAAGAGGAAGGCACGTGGCCCACTTCTGAACAGCCTCTTTCTAAACACTTATTGTTGAAACTGAAAGAACTCAATCATACAAACTAAATATAGCTAAGCACAACCATAAATATGCAATGGTTTCAGCAGAAGGGAAAAAAAAAAGGTTTGTTACATGTCTATCCAACAATTCTGGTATAAGAAATACATATATATATAAACACACACACAGAGATTAGATAGATAGATAATACTTTAGACTCAAAAGAATGTCTTGCTTCTACAAATTACCCCATATGACAAAGTTCAGCAGCTTTGGAGAATCTGAAGTGTGCTAATGTCACCTGAAAGCACCTGGAAGCAGAGCTGGAAGCAGGCTCAGCAGGGCAGAAGAGAGGGAGAAGCAACAAGGCGGGCTGCAGAAGGAGAATATTCTAATTTACCAGTAGCAGAAACTTTTTTTAGTATCTTCACAGATGTTGGCCAATTTATACAGATCATGAGCAATACAAGTTAGAAAATAATCTGGAGCATTTGGAACAGTATTCAGCTCTTGTGGATGGTGCTAATTTCCCTTTGAGTCTGGTAAGTAAAGCTCATGAAGCACTAACAAAGCTGTTTCCCCTCTGGCTTCTTGGTCAGTTTTTTTCTTGTTTTTATGTGGTAGATGCATTAACAGGTTTAAGAGAGAATGGGCTCCTACTGCAAATTTGTTGTTGATGAAAGAACTAACCTGATTTATCCCTTCCATCTAGGTAGCAATATTCACCAAACTTGCAGGAACTTTAGAGTCCACCAGCAAGATAATGGTTAGACCAGGCCAAAAGATCAAATCAAATCGGTTCCGAAGCTGTGAGGAGGACTGGCAAGTGAGAAAAGGAAAAAAGATCACCGGAGTGAATGAAACTCTGCAAGTCCCACTTCCCTGGAGTAAAATGCACAATATTGGAAGGGAAGAAAGGTTATAATGGGGAAAGCTAAAGGAGACAGATCAAAACCACATGCAGCTGATGACCACAACCCATAATGAGTACAGAAAAATGTTTTCTAATTCATGATTGTTAATAAGCTGATCTAATTTCTCCCCCCAAAATTGTCAACTGGAATCCTGATTTTGGAACCGGGCCATGATTCAACAGAGCAGCATCTTAAATGTTATCCTGAGTGGTGAAGATTTCTTTCATGTGGCTACAAGAAATGAAGAGGATTCAATCCTTCATGGCTTTGCTCATGAGTCACAGCATAAGGAAAGTGGCATTAAATCCCTTCACTTCAGAGCTCCCGAAGTAAGTCCAGTCAACCTCCTTTAAAAAAAACCTCTTGGCTTTGCTTCATTTTTGTTCCTACCAAGATGAGGTTCCTCTGAGTTAGCACAGAAAAGCAGAATGCAGCTACTCAAGGCAGAATTTTAAGCAGCAAGGGAAGATGTCCGTCTGAACCTGGCTGACATGTCCATGCTCTCACTAACATTTAAAGTGTACACAAAAGGCAATGAACACACTACTCAAGAAATAACAAAGAACCCAAAATACCAGGCAGCCCAAGACAGCCAGCAGGCCAAAGGCATCTGGGAAAAAACAAGAAGACAATCACTTAGGGATAAAGTTATGTCTTTCTCATGGACAGCATAATTAACTTTTAAAAAAAATGAACTATTTTTGTTTTTTCTCAGATATATGCTAATAATACTTTCTTCTCTCCCCCATCCCCAACCCCTCAAAGTCACTGTAAAAACTCATCACCTGGATGAGTTTGAACTTCACAGACTTGAGACAAAACTGTCTTGGCACAGTTGTCCACTGTGCCTACCAGAGAAGATGCCAATCAAGTATTTGCCAGGCTCACCCATTTCTTCAGTAACTTTAACTAGGACCTGATATCAACTCTCTTGCAGGTATTTCCAATTAGAATGAAATTATTGGGCTCAAAGCTCCATATAAATTATTTTCTTGGTTCACTGAGATGTTTCTTGATGCTCACAAGTAACTGTGCAAGTTGGTTCCACTTCTGCACCTCTTTCCAGTCATACCTTTTCAAAGGACACGTACATGAAGTGCATCCATTTCCATAACTTAACCAGCTCCCTCTGGACAGCGTTTTGCATCCATGAAATTGATTTACTGTAGCCCACTATCAGCAATTTAGTACAAGAAAGATGTATTTGTGGCACCAAGAGGAGAAGCAAAGAAGAGCAGAATAATTCTGCCTCTTCTTCACCAGACCTTTCAAAAAAAACACGAGCATTCATCATATGAAGAATGTGCCTTTCCAGAAACACCATCTTCTTCACACATACACACACTTACTACAGACTGCAGTTAATTATTTCCCCAGTAAAATTACTTCTATACAAATTTAAATAATGCTCACAGCTTACTGAAATGAAACCCACGCACAAAAAACAACTGTAGGCCCAGATATCCAGAGCAGATGCTGGAATTTTTCATTTGTTGTGAGAAAAACTGAAAGTGCCTTGCAGAGAAATAGAGAGAATGGCACCACCTGCATCAGTTCCATCACCGGGCAGGTCTGGCTGAGCTATCACGGTATGACCCTGCCCAAAAGGCTTCAGCTCTGCTACCAACCAAAATCTGAGTGTGGACCTTGAGGACCACAGAAGTGACAGTCCTGAATGCTATGTGAGGTCACACTCACTGCATTTATCTTGAGTTTTCCCTTCTCCTGGGAGAAGCTGCTGGAAGCTTTCCCCATCCCCCTGTGCCACCTGAAGGGAGGAGGTAGAGAAAAATTGGGAGTGAAGTTGAGCTCAGGAAGATGGGAGGGATGGAGGGAAGGTGTTTGAAGATTTGGTTTGATTTCTCATGACCCTTCCCTGGTCTCGCTGCTAAAAAATTTAATTCACTTCCCCAGGTCGAGCCTGTTGTGCCTGTGACAGAGTGACCTCTCCCTGTCCTTATCTCACCCCACAGGTCTTTCATTGTGTTTGCACTCCCCTGTCCAGCTGAGGAGGGGAGTGATGGGTCAGCTGTGGTGGGCACCTGGTGGCCAGCCAAGGGTCAACCTCACCCACCACAGCAGTGCTTGAGATAAAAGCTGAATATAGGCATAAAAATGTAACTGTTTATACAAAAAAAGCCAGTATTTGGCACACAGAGATCCATTTATAGACGTTTAAGCCTGACCACACAACCTGGGCAGGGAGTCAAAGTACTTTCTTACAAGGTATTTGAAGGTGGTGCCCACAGTTCATGAAAGCAAACACAAACCCAAGGGCTCCTGACTCCTGGAAGTCCCACTGCAAATGTTAACCTGAAGGAAACTGGACAAAATAGAAGGGCAGCACTTGGTGAAAAACCTCAGGTTATGTTAAACAATTTTTCTTACACATCTTCCTCATACAGGTGCTCCCAAATTCACTGTGGTAAGCAAAGCCTAAGCTCAAAAACACTGATGATGGTTGCTTAAATACATGTTCCTTAAATACATGTTCCTCCAGCAACTGCAACATGGGGATTTAAAGACAGAATTGTTCAAGTGATTTATGATTCATTTTTGCATCTCAATCTAAGCACTGAAAAGCTTCAGTCCTCATCTTGCTCAAGAAACATGCAATTTGACACATAAATGAATATTCAGATGATGAAGTGAACAAAAGCATCTCAGAGAACACCAGCCTGCAAATGCTGCTCCATTTTGGGAGCCAGATAATGGCTGTCTTTCTCAGTTTGTCCTCACTGGGGAGCACAGAGAGGGCTGGGCATGGCACGACACCCACACCAGTGGGCAACCCGGGGCAAAAATAGGGCCTTACAAGTCCAAAATGCCCTTCCATTAAACCCCACTGTGTCAGTCACACGGGACAGTGCCCGTCACACAGAGAGACGTGTGTTTCACTCAGGACCTCTGAGGAAAATGTTCATTTTCAGCCAATATCACCGACTCCTGGCAAAAGCAACACCCATCCTGCTCTTACTCCTGTACAAGTATTTCCAAATACAGCTCCATACTTTACAATTCCTCCTGGACTAAACAAAAAAGGTTTGTTAAACAACAATCTGACCAGAGACTGAAATTCTGCATGATGCAGTTATTTACACACATATATATACACACACACACAGAGTTATATTTACACCCAAGAAGTGAGTACATGGCAGATACACAGGACAGGGAAGGATAAAGTAGAAAGTGATCTTTAATTAAAAGGCTTGAGACAAAATGATTCTGGCTGCTGAGACAGGGTTTAATTTTATTCCTGTCACATGCACTGGATTAAATGGCTTGGAAATGTTCATATCACAAGGTTAAAACACAAAAAGCTTGCCCAGGACAGTTTGATTCTTTGAAGGTGCCCCATCAACTCTTCTCCATGTCTTGACCTTGAGGAATCCCCCACTGATGTGCAAAGCAAAGATTTCTTTGCTTCATGTTGAAAACCAACAGCCCTTCAAATCCTAAGAGTATCTCACAAAGCTTAAGAGACAACAGAATTAATGGGGTTTGGTTGCTTTTGAGGCTGATTTTTGACCTTGAAATACCTTGAAAATGCCCTTCCAGGCCATACAAAGCGCACATTCTCAATCATTAGGACATCTAGAAGCATCCAAAACTATGAGACATTGCAAAGATGTTCAATAGATATGTGTGCACTTACAAGGAGCTGCGTTTTTAAACATCTTCTCTTGGCCAAAATTAAGAGATTTAGATGGAGAAAAAAAGGATTAAATTTTATTAGGCTGGTCCAATATATGAAGACAGCCTGTATTAATGTTATGTGGATCTCATAAGAGTTTCAGAATCACTTGGTAATTATTAACAACATTCTTTATATCTTTAATAACATTCTCCAGAGGCCCTAAAAGCCTATTTTTAGAAGGGCCAAGGCAGATTTTATTTATTTGAATTCGCTGCTACTACATCTACCTTATTCATTCACTATGAATGAAGGAATCTTTGCTAAGTGATGATACTAATATTTAAAAACAAAAAAAAAAGGAAATAAATCAAGCTTGCTCTAAATCCTTGGGAGTTATTTAGCTGCCTCACTCTCCATGATTTGCTTAAATGGTGTAATTGCCATTGACCTTCCCTGTCGTTTAGGCTCTTAAACATGCAGGGAAGGTCAGAGCCAGTGAATTACCAGCACCCTTGACTGAAGCACATTGATCAAGGCCAGTTTCGCATTTGCTTAGTTTAGCAGATAAAATGTGGCAGTCAGCACTTCTAAATAAATTATACGATTTCCAGATAGTGATGTACGACTTTCCCAAACGTGATGACTCAGCATCTGGGAGAGATGGGAAACAGAAGAAAATCTCAGGAGTTTCAAGAGAGACCAAAGCATCATTTGGCCTTTTTACTACATTAAAAATCCCCAAAAGAATTGGGTAAAGCACCTTGAAACAGCACCACTACTGACAATCAGAGTGGTTTGGCTTGGAAGGACCTTAAACATCCCCTCATTCCAACCTCCCTGCCATGGCAGGGCCACCTTCCAGCAGAGCAGGTTGCCCAGGGCCCCAGCCAGCCTGGCTTTCTGCTACTCCCAGGGAGGGGGCACACACAGCAGGCTGTCCCAAGGCTGCTGAACCTGGAGGACAGTTCAAACAACTTTTCAAGGCTAATGGTAGTTTATCTGCAAAGCCTGAAGGACACCCAGAGCCACATCTTTGACTACAGTACCTGGGAAAATGACATCAGAATTTGCCACCACCAGAGCGGAACAACCAGCCAGGAGAATATTTTGCAAATAAAAAGCATTGTTATTAGAGTCATCGTTTAGACTGGAAAGACCTCCGAGATCACAGAGTCCAACCACTAACCCAGCACTGCCAAAGCCACCACTAAAACACAACCCCAAGTGTCACATCTGCATCTTTTAGGTTTTGCACAGCCCAAACACCCACAAGTTGTATAAAAGCACAGGAGACAAAGTTGGCAGCACTGCTGTGGAAACACAAATGCTCTGCTCGAGTGTTTGATGTGATGTTATATTTATAAGCAACTTATTAAAAGATGAAGATCTGAAAGAGACATTTTAAGAGTTGCTTTATTTACAAGTGGTGATTTGTTTTTCTTTGGAATAGATGAGCTCTAAGATCAGGCGAATTATCAGAACAAGATTGTGGTTTCTAGTTTCATTAGGCATGTTTTTGTTAGTGTTTCCAGTAGGCGTATCTCCTGTTACCAGTCACTGTGTGATAAGATACTCTGCTATTTGTTATTATAGCCTGACCCCAAAGGATCTCTATCTAAAATTTAACTTTTTTTTTTTTAAATTCACATGAAAACAACACTTGCTATAATTTTTGAAAACAGCTGTGTTAGCACTGCCAGCCAGGACTGGCTGGGACCAATCTTCCCTAATACACACAGTGATTCACCAGTTCCTGAATTTCTGCCTGAATTAAAGGAAAAAAAAGAAAAAAGTGAATCTTATCACTTACTCTGTGCCTTTGTTTTCTTTAACAACTCTGACTGCCACCAACCAGGTTTAGCTGCTGGATTAGCAAAGCCTCAAACACATCAAGGTGCAACAGGGTTCATGGGCCAGAGAAACACTCCCATCAAGGACAAAGCTGCTTTTGGAGCCACTGACACCAGGCACCTGAATTCAGATGTGAAGGTTTCAAAAACAGCAAAGCTTAAACTGGTGTCTTACTTGGCACCAGAAAATCCAAACAGGAGATGTATAAAACCACCAGAGTTACAGATAAGAAATGCTATTTAAGAACATGTGCTTTGCCATGACCTTATGCTACTCATATAGAGAGGAATTCAATAGAAATATGGAGAGGAATTCAATAGAAATACTTTCTTGGTTGCTCCTTAAAATCTTAACATCTCCTTATTTCTGTGGCAACTACGGCCATTCACTCTGCAAAATCCTGTCCCTTTCTGCTTGTTTTATTGTTCATATGAAAGAAACTGTAACTTTTATTCAGGCAAAGGGACAGCAAGGCAGACAGAGAATTTAATTATTGCCTGTGTTTCATATTGAACTGGAGACACTCAAACTGATCCTTCTACCGTAATGATGTATTTATTCCTATCCACCTGTAGACCATTTATTCAGATTTCCAAAGCTCACTTCCAAAGCATTATGCAGTTTCAATAGGTATTATGTAGGAAAACTCAAGTGGAGATGTCTGGGTTACCTGGGTTACCAAACCTGCTGTGCTTGATGTGAAAAATTCTGCCTTGTGACTCGCCCTGCCCCTCCATCACACCCTGCCAGCAGTGCCCTCCACCAGCTGCACTCGCAGGAAGAGTTAATACATGACCAAAAGCAGTATGTAACTTTAGGAACAGAGTAATTAAAAAGTACCTCTTGCTTAAGCTAGATAAATAACACAAACACTTTGCAACACAACCGTGTTTCAAGAAGGGTGTGTCCCATGGGTTCTGGTCCTCAGCTCATCCACCCATCTCCAACACAGTTTCTCCAAGAAACATTTTCAAGATTTACCAGTGTCAGGCAGGAAAGCCAAATCCTGCTTTTGTGGAGTTGGGTGTAGCATTTCTGTGGGGGTTGAGAAGGTCAGAAGGGAAGGAGAGAGCACTCTCCTCTTTCAGAGGCAGAGCTAAGGCCACGAGTCAGGAATGCACTTGAGCACATACTCACTTCTAAGCATATACTCAAATACCAGCTCAAGAGGACACAAAGGCTGCAGACGTGCTCCATCAGCCATGGGCAATAATACTTCCTTCCCAAAGGGCAGCCTTGGACCTTTTCATGCTTTTTTGCTCCACTGACACCAAATGTTTTTTCAGGCAACTGCATTCAAAAATGTTGCAGAGTGAGGAGCTCAAATACAAACTTAGCACATCTGGGAAGTCCTGCAAGGTGCCCTTGCTATTAGAAGTGCACGTATTGCATTCCAGATAAGGCCATCTGAAAAAATAGCAGGAATATTATTCAGACAAGCCAGCAGCACCTGCCACAACAGGCACTGTATCACCCCACAGCCTGGGAGGATAATTAAATTGGGCATTTAGACCAGAAATTGG
This sequence comes from Anabacerthia variegaticeps, assembly GCA_035583185.1. NCBI lineage: Eukaryota > Metazoa > Chordata > Aves > Passeriformes > Furnariidae > Anabacerthia > Anabacerthia variegaticeps. Next base: position 2,915,638 of record JAWWEW010000165.1, on the reverse strand, counting down.
GAAGTTGCAAACACATCAAGCATTGTTAATGTCCCTTCTAATTCTTTCCAAGTTTATCTGACTTTGAATTTGGTGTGAAGTTAAAGCACAGACTTACTGGCACAGAACAGATAAACAACCTTATGGGGAAAAGCAAGTCAACAGAGGTTAGGGGTTTCTGACCAGAAACATTCATTTAGATGCTGCAAGATTTATGTTCTTGCCATTGATGGATTCAAATTAAGTGATTGGTAATTAAAAAAATTTTTTTTAAAAAAATCATGAAACCAATACATTTGTAGATTCATCTGATGGGACATTGACTGGCAGATAATCAAAATCAAAAGGATTTACCAGGCACTCAAGGTGAAGATTTTCTCTCATCTCAAGTCTTAGAAATGGGAATAAACCTAACACTAAAACTCACATCCAGAAATTTACCAAATGACAAACTTTTGGTTGCAGCATTTGAAGGAGAGGTTTACCTTTATAAAAGTCCATGTGATTCAAATCTAGAGGCAAACCCTTAATGCTGAAGGTTCTCAAAGTTTCAGTTTTCTCCATACACAGGTTTCGCTCACTCTTTAATCAGTCACACAACTTGCACACTGAAAGATGACATTTTTCAAGACAATCTGACCACGTATAAGTGGATTTTGCCTACGAGTCAACAATTCAATTCAGAAAAAAACAGTTCAATCACCACAACCAATAAAAACTGAGTTTTCAACTATTGGCATTTCTTTAACTTTATAGAGAGAAATACAATGGAGTTGTCCCCTTGTGGAGGTCAAAGCTTTAGTTATCAAAATGACTGCCACTGTTTGTGTCTCCTGTTCTGAAGAATGCAAGAGCCACTACAGCAAGTGATGGATCTCAGAGAACCCCAACCCCTCAAAAAAAGGTATAATTTACCAAAACGACAGAAAAAAAGTCTCCACAACCAAGTCAGAACCTGAAACCCACAGCAGCCCATCCCTTCAGCTGGATTACTAAGCACCAAGGACTAGCCAGCAGTGCAGACCTGGTGGAGCTGCCAGATCTCTCCTTATCAGCATCCAGGACGTGGATGCTGGAGGATTTCACGTAAGCCCCAGGGAACATCAAGATAAGAAAAGAGCTGTTTTCCTCCCTAGGAAACCTGCTGTCATTTTGACCACAGAAAGAAAAAGGTTCTCCATGGACACACAGTCCATTAACCAGTTAGCAAACTGAAAACCCAACAAACAGATCTGAATATTTACATTTGGATATATACACCCAGCGTATATGTATCTTGGAACAGATTTGCAAATGTTTCCACTGTGTACTGCTTGTAAAATTCCTGAGTTTGGAAAAGTGCCCTCAATGCTACGTCACTGCCTTTGCTGCCAGGGTAAGAAGGGGGCTAATAAAATAAGCATTAGCAGGAGAAACACAATGTGTGAAGCAGGTTTTTCTAGAAGGGAGGCCACCTTCAGGTTTACACTTTTCAGTACCAGCCTCAAAAGGAAACGAGTGGGGAAGAGGAGAGAAAAGGAAAGGCAGGTGGCTCAAAAAATGATGTATTCAGACCGATGACAACTTTTCACAACAAAGACATCACAACTAGAAACAGAGATGCTGAAAGCCCAACTTATATTTCATTGAACATCTGCTGTGAGAGAAGATGCTTCCAGCACAATTAAGATGAATTTTTATAATTCTTAATTCAAGGAACATAAACCTCGAAAGGAGTAAAACTTCAAATTTAAGTCACAGGGAAAGGCTCGATCTGTGTTTTGATTTTTTGCTGCATTTAATCCTCATAAGTTTTTTGAAAAATTTATTATAAAAGTAGTTGTGCAGCTGCAGGAGGTGGCACTGGAAGTTACCCCCGTTCTGGGGAGGATTTTAGCTGGGAAGAGGCCACCAGCATCTCTTTAGTCCCCCATAACCCAGCCTGGCCTTCTCTTTTCCCAAAACCATTGGAAACCACAGTTCCCAAGCTGGAACACTCACACACAGTGTGTGGACCCTGGCAAAGTGCTCTGCTTGTGCTGGGTGGGAGTTGGAGAAGCCCCTGATTCTCACCTGGGCACTGAGGTTAAAACTGGCATTAGGAGTTCACTGGCAGTGCCTTATTCCTGCAAATAAGAGGAATTCCCAGCTCCTGTCACAAGGACACTAAAGCTTCACTTTACAGTCATCCCAAATGTGTTAAAAGACATTTTTGTCCTCAATTTAGCAAATTGTGACAGTGTATTGAAGACCACACCTTTTTTTTTTTATGGAAAGGATCCTTAATTCAAATAGACAACTGACAGAAAGTGACTTTAAAGCTTCTAAGTTGATTATTATAAATAAATCTATGCCTGTACAAGTTCACTTCATGATAAAAAAATATCGGACAAGAGTCAGTAGAGTTGCACAAGGGAGCAAACACCATCCAACACGTACAGAGGCCTATCAGAAAATTTTCCTTTGCTTTTCTACACCCACTCACATGCAATTCACTTTGTTTTCTTTTCAAGCAAGGGGAAGACAGCTACAGAGATTGCCTTAATCTCTGCTTGACTAATTCAAGATATGCAGATGACCCTGTACACACTTGCAGTTCAAACTAGCACATCAATTCCATCAGAGAAGCATTAAGTGCAGTACACTCACACCAAAATAAAACCAGAGGAAAACTATTGGAAAAAAGACCTCTATAAAAGAGTTGTTTCACTGTGTCTGCAGCGTAAGAGGATCCCATGTACACCACCTATCCAGAAACAAGATTTAAAGGCTATTTCATGCAATGATAATGTGCAAGACCTTTGTGGAGCATTACAAAGTCACTGAGAGCAGACAGCTCCAATACAGAAAAATAAAAGCACTTCACACCCTCTCACCACTGCAGCTTGCACATTGGTCACTGCCACCCTTCGCTGTCCTGCAGAACACGAGGCTCAAAAGGTGACAAATCCAGCAATGTCACCTTTAATTCTTCACTCCTCCCTTCCCTGGGCCAGCACAATTGTCACCCCCAGGGCAGAGCTGGCTCCTCAGCCCCTGGCTCCTGCAGTGGCACCACCACACCTGAGCCAGGTGACAAGCTGCAGAGCCCAGCTCAGCTGAGACCAAACCGACAGGAACCCAGCAGTTTTCTGGGTTACCCAGCAGTTTCACTTGCACTGCTGTTACCTCACGTTGGTTCCTCAGCCCATGTCCACGCTCAGCTCAGCTATCCTCACCCTGGCACAGCCAGGAGGCAGCAGGGCAGGAATGTCAACGAGCTGCCAGGGGAGGTGGGACTGCTTCTCTTGGCAACAACACCAGCTCATGCCACTTAAAAGCAACTCTTATTTAAGGCCATAATAATAACTGCAAGATGAAGGACTTTTTGAGATGCGTTCGTTTGCTTTCCTATTTTTATTTTAGCCAAAAGAATACAAAAGTCGAAGTTCAATAAAGAATAATCCAATGGAGCCCTTTCTTTGAGTTGCTCTAAAATCAGACACGTTATTTTCAGCCACCCCCATGAGCCTGCCATGCAGCTTCCTTGGTAGGACACCTCGAGGAAGAACAGCAAAGCTACATTTTAAACTCCAGAAGTTACTTCCAATACCAAAAGAGAACCTTCATACCATGTGAAGTATGAAAGCCCCATCTCAGAGCTGTTAATTGTTACTGGTGAAAAGGATTCATCTGGCATCAGAGCAGTGGCAGAAACTGGTGCCAACCTTATTCTCGATGGCACCACAAAACAGATTAGCAAGGTTCCTTATGTTCTCTCTGCCTCATCCATATTTTATTCTGGGTGTTGCATTACTCTGTATCACTGCAACCCCTGGTAGTTATCCCTCCCAAGCTGAAGCAGTTGCATTTTGGAAGGGAAGAAATTATTCCTTTCCACAGGCTAAAAATTCCCCTGATTTTCCTCAGGGACATAATACATGACAGAATCATTTTTAAAGCCACATATCAGTTCGAATAAGGATGGACTCAGCTTTCTGACACTAATATTTCCCATGCAGACACGTATGAAGGAGTCATTCCCCTGCAGACACCATGACCTAAACTTGTCATGATCTAGCCAGATGCACACAAAAATAGTCACATTTGCTGAACTGCCACAACAACAAACACAAACCTCGTGCTGCAGCAGCAAAGACACGTATTTTGCTTCCTCAGACTGATGTAGGCTTTTTGAGATGGCAGTAACAGGGAGCTAAAGTTATAGTACAGTCTCAATCACAGTCAGGACTTCAAAAAATGCCAGATTCCAGGGGACATGAACAAGAACAGTATCCACCAAACTTTTTCCCCTTTTAATTCCTTTTCTTACCAAAGTTCTCCAAGGATTCCAGTTCTCAGAGGCCACGAGTTATTTGTACAGAGTAAAAAAGGTTTCTTATTAATAAAGAGGCAAACACTCATCTCTTGCAGCGACAACACTGCATACCAGTGAACCACAACCACGAAAAACAGGGAAGGATCCCAAGTCTGGCAGCCAGAAGAGGATGGGCAGGCTGTGGGACAGTTCTTCTGACTCCAGTCCTGTAGATCTCAGTGATCTTCACGTTCCTTTGCTTGTGACCCAAGCAGATCTTATGTGACCTGACCAAACTCCACCACCACAAACCCTTGTGAAGAGCACAGGCTTCACCCAAGCCACACACAGCCACTGTTTGTCCCAGTCCAAGGCCAAGCACTCGGGGGGTGTTCAGCCAATATAAAACCCCCATGCACAACAATGCATCAGGCTCTCTCACATGAAATACACACTCCTGTCCCTGGCAGAAAGACAGTGGGGAGGCAAAACCCCCTAAAAAATAAAAGCAATTAAAAAAAAAAAAAAGGAAGAAATTACTAAATTCTTTAACAAACTCTTTGCCTCCACAAATCCTTCTCCCTGCGAAGCAAACACATTTCCTGTGTTTTTGTGATCCCAGGGCCTCACCTAAAACATTTTGTGACAAATGGGCATCTGGAAAATCATGTCCTGTGTATCCACAGATATGGCACAGCGTGTGAAGGGCTCTGATAACTGCAACAACTCTAGTGTTTACCTTTTAGCTTGCTTTTAAAAACCATTTCAGTCTTCCATTAGATAATTACAGGTTTCATATTCTCACTTTCAAGGTGTATTTTCAAAACACTTCTGTCACTAAAGCAATTTCTAAGTTACCTACTTGCCAAAAGCAATTTAGGGACTTTCACATGACAGCAGTGAAGCATACAAAGTATTCCCTTCTTGCATACAAACTAGTGGTGTTTAATTACTTGTTCCTCTCAATATTATAAAAATAAACATGTAAATCAACCTGTTATTTTAGAACTAGTGAGAAAGTGCCTTAGTACTATCATGCCATTCACCTAACGTACGCTCAGGGTAAATGAGAGATTTTGCACACTCAGTACAAGGAGAATGTGGGTTTTCCTATTCATGACAACATGCATTATGCTGACAAAAGTAGATAAGCAGATGCAGAACTATTAAAAACAAAGTGTAGATTGGAAAAAAATACACAAAACACACAGATGCACAGGGAAAATGCTGTTTAAGGAGTAATACTGAGATATTGGCTTAGATCCCCCCCCCATCCTTTATCATAGAAATATCAGAAATTTTAAGTCTAGCTGCTTTCTTTTTCCCTAGACACCTTCTTCACAGAAACTTCTCCTGAAAGCCTTGAGAAAAGTGACCAAGTACAAACTGAGCTGCTCCATACTCATCCAACCTTTAAAAAGTTCTTCAAATAATAACACTAAGTAGGAGAAAATCCCTCAATTAAAACAGAACCAAAAAAGACCCTATCAACTCTAACTTTTCTCTTTTTCAATGGAAGATGAATGCTACTTTAGGATTCAGGTATTAATGAATACCAGACTTGCTAAAACCAATCTGAGGCTTAACAGTTCTTGTTAAGAGGATAACTGATGTCCCACATCAACAACTGGTTTGAAACAGAAACCCCATGGTATTTCTAAAGGCCTGTTTAGGTTGATCAGTTCCATCTAAATCCACACCATATCAAAAGCAGACACACTGGGGGACTGTGTGTGCATGTATATATGTGTATATACATATATACATAGGTTCAGTATTAGCACGGACATCTGCTCCATCAGGGAAACACAAGAATTGCCAGCTCCTGGCTTTGATGGTGAGGTGAGGACTGAGGATGCTGCTGGCCCAGGCCAGCCTGATGCTGCTCCCCCCAAAATCAAAGGTGACAGCATCAGGGGCCTGGGCTCCAACAAACACCTCCAGCTGAGAGGAAATGGTGAATCACATTGTCTGTATTTTTAGGTGATTTTTGTTTCTTTTTAATAAGTGATTTATTTAAAGCCATTCTTCAGTCTAAACTTTTCCACATACCACACTAAAAAAAAATTAAAAACCCGATCGCTGTTCTTTTCATAATGTACATCAGATTTCTTGTTGCTGCCCTGGTTTTAAAAAGCCATGAAGTTATTAGTTTTTGAAGCAATGCAAAACTAAACATGCTGCTCTGAAAAAAAAAAAAGCCCGTAATTAAGCAAGCTGTAATCATCTTTCACTATCTGGCTCCTTTTCAAAGCACACATCATTCTTTTGTTCCTCCTGAAGAATATTCTCATGGCAGCAGCAACCGTGCTGATCCGAGGCATTAATTACTGTTTGGGAGAGTGGAAAGGAGGAGGGCAAACAGAATGGAGGAGAGCAAAGAAAACAACACTGCGCATTTCCACACAACACCTCACTGGGATACTTGGAAAAGCAGCTTACAAATACCTACCCATACACAACACTTGTCAGAGGATTGATCTGCTCCTTTTAAGGACCTAACCTTGTAACAATGACCTGGAGCTGCTCAGTCTAAGGAAGATGTTAACATCAAAATCTATTTTTAGTTTACAGAAAAAAGGTAAAAAAAAAAAAATCACTGCTAACGTATATATATTTACAGAAACTCTTTGCCTGGGTTATTTTGAAAATGCCCCAGAGAGGTGAAATATTAATCTAAACTAGTATTTATTTCTAATAGTAGAGAATAATTAAAATTCGCCTGGGTATTAATGAGTTCCTAACGTAGCCTCTCTAGGTGCTAGCGACAACTTTTAGACGTCAAATGACAAGGTGTCTAATGCACAGAACGAGGAGAGGCACAACCTCCTACCACCATCTTCTAACTCTAAGTACACCTTAGAGCTTTTCTCCTGAAGAAGTTGGGATCTGTAGAGCCTTTTTTTTTTAAAATGTATTAACAGTTCAGTAATTATTAGTGCAGAACAGTAATTACACAATCACTCACTAAGTTCATTTCGAAAGATCCCCACAGCAGCCAATGTTTCCTACTCTACTCCAGGCTCAGAATTGCTATTTAACTTGTTTTGAGTAATATTCTTTTTGAGGTTGAGGCTGGAATCAGGCCTGGGAGAAAAAGATTACTTGAAGGACATAAAAATTTTATGTGTTTGGCACTCAAAAGAGTACAGAATGATCCGAGGCCCCACAGGGTGAGATTTATGCTATCAGTGTTTGTGTTCCATATTCAGCTGATGCTCAGAGCCACATCTGCCTGAGCCAGCTGAACTTCAAAGCTGAGAGCCTTGGCTTAATAACTCAGGTACAATAACATGCTAATACAGCTCCATGTGTGTTTTAGGCTGGAGCTGCCTCGTGCTTAACCAGCTCAGAGCAGGTGCAAAACAAGCCAAAGGTTATCTCTGAAAATTCAAGACATAACTAAGTTATTTATACAGATGGATAACAAAGAAGATTCAGTGACCTTTTTCAGTGAAAGAGAAATGAAATTTTAGCGACAGCACTCAAAGGTTGAGCACAGCCTTTAGTTTTCTGAACTATACAAATACATACATACAGATATTTTATATTTATATATCCATTCTGTGATTATATAACTTGACAAGCAGTAATGAGAGACACCCCTGGCACAAGAAGAAACTGAGGAATCCAGAATATCCAAGATAAAAATGTGAAGGAAATATCATCCAAAATTCTTTCATCTCTCCAGCTGCTTTTCAAGGGACACTCTAGTCGAGAATGTGGATTGAAAAGGAAACACAGATGTTGCACAGCACCCATGTATATATATGTATGTGTACACTTCAGAATTTGCTCTTGCTAAGGGTACCACAAATAGCACCCCAGCTCCCAGAAATCACAGGCACATAAGCACATGTGTGTGATCAGAGAGTCTTTAAATCAACAGTGAAAGAGAAGCTTTGGACTCTTTTACAACCTGGTTTGCTCCTATCTCGACTTTCACACCTCCTGGTGCTCAGCACAAGGATGAGCGAGCTCTTGGCACCTCTTGAACTTCCATGCCTCCTGGACTTGCCAGGCTCCTTCATGTTACCTTGAGGAAATTTAATCACCTTTATGGATAACACTGCAGTACCAAAGCTGGCAAAGCAGGTGACAGGGACTCGGAATTTACATCACAAGACAGCAGGAGGATTTTGGGCATTTCCTGATGTTTTTCATATCTATCTGTCTATCTCTCCTCTCTCTCTCAGTACTCTTCATCTAAAATAGATTCTAACACAGCACCACCACGGCATAAAGCAACACTTGATTTACAAGTTCTACTTCTTTGCCGTGACATCAAGAAAAAAAACATATTTTCTAGGATCAAGAGAACAGTTAATAAGAGCATAAATTATAAAAACATTTATCTAAGCAAGCTAATCTATCATGCTAATCTTGAAGCATTAAGTGCAAAATACAACACTTAACAGGCCAAGAATGCCAAACATGCAAAGTGATAATCGTTTGAACCGGTCTCTGTGCCAGATCTAACTCAGCCAGTTTTCCATCAACCATAAAACACAGATAGAAACTTTAATTATGGCATACAGAAAACAACATATTATTGTGTGCTGATAGATTATACATTAGCATAGGGATAGGTTTGAGGGATGATAACTTCTGATGGGAAAAATTCAAATTAAAAACAATTTCTATCTGCTTTAGACTTCTAAATCACTTCCAGCTGGTAAATACTATTTACCAGCAGCACAAAGATAGCACAAGGCTTTGTTCTGAGGAACTAAAACCTGCCATTGTGAGAGAACACACGATCAAGTTGATCCAAGAATATGGACTTCAGAAAACAAAGAAAAAGACAGCATTTTCCATCATGAGGTTCAAAATCCTTGAAAAAGTTTTGATGCAGCCCAGTAATAAGAAATAAATTGTTTGGTTTTTTTAAATGGGATTTTCTTCCCAGTCTTCCTCTACAAAGGACACAATATATGATCTCACTTGTCTTTCTCTACCCCTTTGACTGGGATGGAAAATTCTCTTCTTGCTTCAGGAAATCCTAGGCTAGTCCATCTCTCTCAGTTCACAGCTCCCAGCAGTTTGTCATCCATTTATTGTATGATTCATACCCAGACTCTCAATAAGTCTGGATATGAATCAGCAGCTTAAGGAAAGACAGAATGCACATATTTTTAATGATTATTTGCTGAAAATTCACACCTTCTCATAGATACAATGACACGAAAAATCCCACAAACACCCTCAAATAAAATACTACTATTACTGGAATACCTCTGAAGTCACTGCTGATGAGAAAAGTTTGTTATTCCCCTAAAAGCTGAATCACTGTCTTAGTCACCAGCCGTGGGACAGACCCAAGGGGTCAGACAACTGTGTTCAGGTTAAAGGCCAATCTGAACTCATTTGCCTGGCAGGATTTGATCCTGTGAGCCAAAATTTCATCTGCATTTCTTGCAATGCAAATTCTGAACACTGGAAGAGATGACCATAAACCTGATAATTACTGCTCCTCTCCGTGCCTCTGAAAGGAGCCTCCACAGGCTCAACGTGAGGAATTTGCAGATTAAGTCTAGCAAAAGGAATGCTGAAAGGAGGGCAAGCTTGATATACTGGGGGGCTGACAACAAGAAAATTCTGTGTTTCAGTGATTGTTTGGGGGGGGTTTTGTGTTGTTTTCAGGGGGGAAGTATAGATGGAAGTAGAAGTTCATAAGACTGCAAAAATTTACTTTAGGTAGAAATATGGTTAAAAGAAAGATTGGAGACTTGTGGAACACCACTAGAAAATCCAGCTCTTCTGGTGGTTCTGTGTCTCTGCATCCCTTTTCTTCATCCTGGATTCTTCTCATACATGGTATATGAGAATGTTGCCTCTTAACATATTAGATGTATGTTCTATTAAAACAGACAAAACTCCCCCCAAAAAAAACCCAGACAAGCAGCAACAACATGATCTTAATTCTTGTTCATGTGATTGCTTCCCTGGTATCCTAAGTTCAGCCAGAAGGCTGGAGAATCTTTCTGTAAGCTACACACATTTAAAGGACCAGCAAATCATGGATAGACTGAAGGTGTCCTTAACAACTTAGAATCACAGAATGGTTTGGGTCAGAAAGAACTGTAGAGATCATCCACTTCCTACCCCCTGCCACAGGCAGGGACACCTTCCACCAGCCCAGGTTGCTCCAAGCCCTGCCCAGCCTGTCCTTGGACACTTCCAGGGATGGGGCAGCCACAGCTTCTCTGGGCAACCCGTGCCCACCCTCCCAGGGAAGGATTTCTCCCCAACATCCCATGCAACGCTGCTCTCTGGCAGCTCAAACCCATTGCCCCTTTCCTATCATTCCACGCCCTTGTCCAAAGTCCCTCTCCAGCTCTCTTGTAGCCCCTTTAGGCACTGGAAGGCTGTGTGATATTGCTCCTCTGGGTGATTTTATGGGTGCATTTCAAACAAAAACAGATGGCACACCACTCTGTTGCTCACCAAAGCACCTGATGTAAAGAAGGAAGCACAACTTCCAGGGATGATTTCCAAGGGCTCTCTGAGCTGCTCAGAGAGCTCATCAGTACAAACCACAGTGACAGACATAAAACCTTCTCCAACAGAGCTGCCCTTTCATTTCAGATAAATTGAATCAAAAGAATGTGTGTGCATTAGAAGCAGCTGCTGAATCAGGAGCATCAGGAGGGTAATTGCTCCACTAGGAAAAGTCAAGATGGAGAGTTAATAAAATGAGATCTACTATCAATCAATAGTTTGGAAATCTTTTAAATTGTTGGAGGAGAGGAAATAAAAAGGCCTCTTGGTCTTCTGATTAAAACATTTTACTGCTTTGGGTATATGCAAATATAACACGAAAAGGTATGAAAAAGAAAATGGAAGCTTCATTTTCTAACCCAAGCCATTATAATAGCAAATTGAATTACATGCCCTTAAGGATTATTTCATCATAATTTGATTTTTAAGAGGAAGCAACTAAGTGTTGCTTATGGATAGAAACACTGTTATCAAAATGGAATGTTCACTCTCAATGTACTACCTACATATACCACATTCCTGAAAGACTTTGTTCTTCAACTATATGTTATCACTAACCCACATCAGAAAACAAATAAGTAGTATTAGAAATAAACTGTTTCCGGAGAGCAAAATTAAACTTCACCTCAAAATCTTGAGAAGGCCCTGCATTTTGTATGTTGTATAAAAAGAAAGCCAAAGGCAACTGAACCAGCCTTGCACATGATTTGAGGATGACTGTTTACATATTTACATTTAAATTCATAAAGAAGTAGTGATGGATAGTCACTGCTATGCTAATTGAAGTGCTTATTTCCCTCTTTCTGTCATTTCTTGTTTTTAAAGCAGAGACGGCAGGAGATTCTTTATAAAAATCCCTTACAGGTTTCATAAAGCACATGACACATTGTGAGGTGTTGGGAAGCTAAGAAAGCCATACATTTTCATGTCTGATGAATAAACAAGAGGAAAATGCAGTCATGAATCAAAACATGTAAGTGAATTATCTCAGAGGTCACTGTATTTATAGTGCTCATTATATATTAATGAAATATGCTTAATGAACATTCTTGCAATTATGAGTCTGTGATGTCCCACAGCAGCCAAAAATGTGTGAATAGGATTAAGGCTCCCCATAACTTCCCAAATCAAGCTGTATGTGAATACAATCAGATCAAGACATTTAACACTACACAAGTACACTGAAATCAACATTACAAAATACTAAATGAATCAATAGTATCTGTGGGTCACAAATCAAAGCTATTTAACCTACCCTTTCTGAAATCATTAGTAAAATACGGCATTAATAAATGTCTCAGTTCCTCTGCAAACGATAAATGGCTCACGATACTTGCTATCAATTCCAGCTCTGAATGTGCAATTTTCTGTAAACTCCCACCTGCAAAATTGAGCTAGAAATGTGTGGGGGCCATTAAGCAAGACAAAGAAATAAAACGGGGAAAAAAAGTATTTTTGACCCTTCTTGCCCCACTCCACCTGGAAGCATGGTAAAGTCAACTCTAAGAATTACACAGGAGTTCTTTACGGTCTTTAACAGGTATTTACCACTTGTGAGATTTCAAGTCATCCATGGGTAGTTCATGGTAAAACTATGCAAGTGAAACAATGCACAAGTGTTTGCTTAATAGAAAAGCACCTAAAATTCACATGAAGTTGCAGTTCAATATGAATCATGAGCTCCACAGGAAAGCTCTCCCTCACTTGATACTGGACTTAAATAAGTAAGAAGACTCTGATTTATCTGGTCACTTAATTATTAATATGTCAAGAAATAAAGAAGTACATTAGCAGTGAAGGGAAATTAAAGTGAAGAGAAATAAATTAATAAATTTACCCTAATTTTAATAGAAAGTAGTGGTTAGTGGTTTCTCTAAAAGGAAACCCACTATACTTGGTGCAACTTTTTAAATTGGAGGTTATATAGTTAAAATATCTGGTCTAATCTTAGAGAGTTTTCTTCCCCAAGACAAAGTATTATATACTGAAACTCAAGAAAAAAATTCTCAACACATATGAATTTTCTTTAAGATCACATTTTCTTAAATCGAATAAAAAAAATAGCTTCAAGAACTTAAAAGAGACATATTCCTTATCACTAGGTTTGTTACTTCTTTGAAAGAATACTTAATAAAACAACATTTCAGTATAAATAAAATGACAAGGACTTGTTTCAATGCTGCACCAACGACGGCAAAAAATAAAACATTCACTGCCTGAACACCAATTAATTTTTCCTTTGTTCCCGACGATGCTGAGCAACCGACTATAAATTAGGGGAAGAAACTTGCACATAAGCTTTGTCAGGGATGTCTATTCAGGAAGCAAAACTAGGGGGCTAAAAGGAAATGTAATTGTATATACGATTCCTCCAATCCCGAGGACATACAATTAGCTATTTTTAAGCCTGCACTTTACTGCTGTAAAGAAATGCTGGAACGCCCACTAATCCACACCACATCTAAGGGAGTGTCGCAGCCTGAAGGAAACGGAGGAAAATTGGGTGTCTGAAGAATAACCCACCACAGGCAAGACATCACAAACCCGTCTGCGCGGGGCTGGTCCTCTCCCAGCCTGCTCTGCCACGGGCTGTGATGGGAGCAGGCACAGGGAAAAAGAGGTCTCACTAAGGCCCTACTCATTCAGGTGGCCCAGATTCAGAAATTATTTGAAGGCACCTCTTACTGTGGCAAGAGCCGGGGATGTTTGCAGTACTAATGATGGTGGAGGTGGGTGCTTCCCTCCCCACCAGGCTCTCCCACCTGCTGGACTCCCCCGTTCATGCCTGGCACAGAAGGCACAGGATGCCTCTGTGGTTTCCTCACCTGGGTTTTTAAATTTGAGGAGATATAACCACGATTGGGGTCAGCCCATCAGCCCTTTCCCCAGCAGGAGGGGAGCAGCCCAAGGCAGCGGGCACATACAGTGGCACACACCTTGTGCCGCAGCTGCTGCTGGGGTGGTGGCAATGCCAGGTGCCCCTGTCATTGCCTCTGAACCCACAGCCCAGAGTGACACAAGGAAAGCACAGCTACCCCTGCCACTCCTCTCGAGCTCTGCAGCGAGCCCAGCCAGCCTCAAACGCCCAAAGCCAGAGCAAGTTAAAAACCTGGCACATACGGTTCCTTCAGCATCACTTACAGACAGACGGGGCTTGCTCTGTGCATATCACGGCCTTTTAACAATGACACAGTCATGTAAAAAGCCAGGTAGCATCACCAGCTAATTACACATCTCCCTACGCTTTAATTAGAGAGATGCAAATACACCAGCCCTGCCCCTGCTACATGAAAGGCAGACGCTGCTGTTTGAACTACTGAGTGCTGCACAATATCTCCAAGGGGATGTGCTGAAAACGTCTATCTGCTGTCAATATAATTATTGATAAATGGAAAAAGATGGGATGCTTCTTAAATTATTTTTTTCTCTTCTTCCTATCTACATGTATTTTAAGTAGCACCCTGGTCCCACTTCCATTATCTGGCAAAATACATAACCGGGCAACAAGCTGCACATCTTATGACCCCCTAACCTGGCTCAACCCCAAAATTAAACAAGAGACCTGCCTGGGATATTATCAAACAGCAAATCCCCCACAGTGCTTCCTCCTGTTCCATGTGCTGCCCTCACACGCCCAGCTCTGCCCTCCTCCCATTAATGGTAAAAGCATCTGTTATTTGGTGTTGATTGATTAACTCTAATGGAAATACTTGTACGTATCGTGAGAAGAACACATACCAAAGCTTTTAAAAAAAGATAGAGCAAGGTCTTCTCAGGACACAGTGATGGGAAACAGACTAAGAGACCCAGTCTGAAAACAAATACGGTAATGGCAACCAGGAACTTTTAACAAGTTGTTTGCCCTGACAATCTGGTTGACATCTTTCTTGTTACATTGTAGCTGGGATTAAACACTGCTAAATATATTGCCAAATCACAAGAGAGCTGTCAATCAAAAGTGTTGAAAACACATACTGGAAGATCACCCTTTGTATTTTTAATATCACAGAACATTTGTATCAGTCCTCTATTGTTTCCTTTGGTGTCGTAAGGAACCTTAGGAATCTCTACCCTGTAACTCCAACACTTCCTTTACACGGATTTTGCTTGGAATTCACAAGGCAGGCTGAAATAATTCATGATAACTCCATCCATGTTACTATTCTTTACCTACTTACTTCAAAATAATTTATTATCCAGAAGCAGAACTGCCCCTAATCTGATTTTCCACAACTTGCTGCTAATAAACAAAGGCAAGGAACTCTCTCAGTGTTAATTTAGTAGCTTAATAACATTATCACTCTGGTAAAAATGCAGGAAATCAGATGTACAGATAATTTTTGATTACAAATCAGAAATTTGGTCTTGAACCACAAAACTTTGGCTCTTAGTAATGCTAAACAGTAAATCCACCATTTCAGGTAGTGACAGGCATTTTTGTATTAAATAATATTTTCTGTAGTGCTAAGAAGTTAAGAGCACCTGATGCACCATTTACAAAAGGATTTTCTATTTGTTCATGACAATTTTTTAACAGAACAGGTCGAGTTGCAAAGCTCCTAGTGTTGCTCTTTCACCCCAGGGCTGTGATACCTGCAGATTTTCTGATAACTCAGAAAACTCAGTGCCAGAAGGACAAACCGTGGCCATTCCACAGACCTTGTCATTGACACAAACACGTTACCCAATGATCTCTGGAAAATTCCAATTATCAAAGCTTCAGCAAATACATCATCCATTAAAACCTCATTTTGACTAAACCATCGCAGCTAATGATTGTGAATTGAATATACTAAACAGCACAAATCTAAAAACATGTTGTACCATCATTTGTTCAGATTTCCAAACTGGAACCAAGGCAAGTTATTTAACAAAGAGAAAGATAAATCTTGTTCTGTCTTTTCTTCACCCCTTGCCCTTCCCCAAGTGACAAAGCAGATTTAAGAGTCTGCTTTAATTGCTACCCCATGGCACAAATAATGCCAGCTTCCTTCCAAGCAAGTGTCACTTGCTTCTCATGCTCTAGGTAAAAGACACATGCTAGTGCAAAACAGTGATAGTTGGTACGGCAGCACTGGCACAGTTTCAAAGTGGGATTAGTGGTGGAATGGAAAGAAATATTCAGATCCCAAACAGTTTTGCTAATTAATTTGATCCTTACCACCTTTTGGCTCAGTATGTTTCTTGATGTGACAATGCAAGTGACTGCTGTGAGTTGTAGGATGCACTTGGGAAATAGATTTTTAAATCTAACCACTCCCTTAGGAGTGGTTTGACTTTCACATCAAATATTAGATACAGAGACTCCTTTGTGGTATGAAACGCAAACTGGTCTACACGACAAAGCACACAAGTATCAGTAAAGAGGTAAAACCACAAAACTTTCAGCAGAAATGATACTTGAAGGTTAGTCCAAGAGAACAAGGGGCAGATGTTCAGCTGCAGCTTACACAACAGCATCGCAAAATCAGCTTTCAGTTCTCCCTGGGCTAGTACTCGGTGGTGATTTGGTGCTCAATGCACTGAGGAGCTCTGTAAGATCCAAAATTCTTGCTATAGACAGAAGCTCATGCAGGAAGGAGTTGGTTCAAGTTTGTCTAACATTGATCTGTCCTTCTTAGAGAGAGAAGGGAAAAGCCTTAATTAAAAGCAATTGTGGTTTCTTGCCAGCGAGGTACGCATATTTTCTTTAAAGATCCATAATATTCTACAGCCTTGATCTAAGGAGAGTAGAGCAGCACCTGCACAAGGATTTAAAAGCCAAGTCTGGAGTTCCCAAAGCAGTTATGAAACCAGCAAGAGACAAAGGAGTGTTGGTGTTCCCAAACAGCCCCTGCACTAGAGAGAGATCCCCAGGAAAGCCAGGTGTGACCCTCACCTGCCCACAGGGGTTTTGTGAGCCAAACACAACGGCACACACTGAGCATCCTCCTGCTCCTCACACTCACTGTTCATTAACAGCAAACTCCAATTACAGCCATGTAATTTTACAAGTGATAATCCTTCAAAGCCATAATCCTATTGCAATCAGACATATCCAAGGACAATGTCAGGGCTTGGCTTTCTTACACATTGATGCATACAACTTACTGGAATGCAGAAAAAGAAAAAGGAACCAAATACTGGTGAGCCCAAAGACAAAAAAGAGATGCTTCAACATCTCCACTGAAGAGTTATTTTTAGGTAACAATCTTTATTTCATTAAGGCAAGCCAGGTAATGTATGCCATTATATCAGGAAGAATAGAAGATAAAATTAGTAAGTGAAACCCATTGTTAAAGATTCAAAAGGCACACAATGGATATGAGGAAGCTGTGATCCAAGGTAAAGGTGAGTAGTAAGAGCATGGCATAACTCAAAGACATGAATGTAGGGGAAGAAATTAAAAAGAGCAACAGAGTTTTTGTCCTGTGGGAATACATCAGGCTGAGCAGTGAGAACAGGGGAGCTGCAGTAACATCACACAAGCTTCGTCTTATAATGATGTAGCGTTTCCAAAATTAACAAATTAAGGTGGCAAGAAAATGGAAGCCGTAATTTAGATTTGGATGGGGTGACTTATCCTCACAGGACCACCACACCAACAACGTTTTTCTTAATAACAACAGTGTCACTGAAGTAAACACATGTTAAGAAATCTAACTTTTAATTTTTCAGTTTAATCTGCAGCTGAATTATTTCAAATGACCTTCAAATACGAACACAATCAAATCAACTTCTGTCAGATTCCCAACTCCATTCCCAGCTCCTGTGATCTCCCTTGGCCTCAGGCCTTTTAGTTTGGATACTCATTTTTCCCAGTCAGCATTTAATATCAAATATGACATATCTTACAGCTCCCAGGAAGTTGGCAGGCAAGTTCTGAAAAGCATTTATCCCAACTATTTTTCAATTCATTGAAATAGGTTGCCCAGAGAAGCTGTGGCTGCCCCTGGATCCCTGGAAGTCTCCAAGGCCAGGTTGGACGGGGCTTGGAGCTACCAGGGCTGGTGGAAGGAGATGGTCTTTAAGGTCCCTTCCAACCCAAACTATTCTGTGATTCTATGATTTGCTTGGGGAAAAAAAAATTAAAATGAAGATTGGCTGAATACCCCCAGACTAGTTCAGAACACAACAAGGGTTGGATTTCTAACTAAACAGGTTTACAACTTGTATTACATGGGGCTTTTATTCTCTTCAAGACAATCCTTTCCAACAACAGAGCACTTAAAAATACATTTCTCTGGGTCAACTTCTGTGTGTTGAAGAAAGTCAAAAGTATTTTTACTACGTTAAATTTAATCTTTTTAACACAATGTGCACAACAAAAGACACGGCAGCAGAAATGAGTAAAATCTCTTTACTCCAGTGTACTGCTAAGAAGTCCTACAGCTAATGCATGCCAACGTTAAGCATGTCAGTGTTAACTTAAGCCCTAACAAAGTGAGGGTGTTTAAGAGATTAAAAAGTGCTTATATATTTTTCTTCCCTTTACAAAGCAGTTTGACATATGATGCGCATTCTTTTAAATCAGTATCTGCTCTGCTACTGCCTAATGTATTGAGTTGATATAAAACCTGGGGGAAATGATGGCATTTTCTGGACAAAGCTTTCAAGACTCAGACAACTGCTCATTCCAGCAATGCACAGACACACCTATACAATTCCCTCCTCCACATCCCTATGAAATTCCGAGCCATTAGAAATTCAGTAAATTTCTCTAAGAAAGCAAAACAAATGCTCCCATGGAATCTTGATAAAAACACCCCCAAAAAAGGCATGTGGGGAAGCCATTACTTTTCTAATGCATGGAACAGCATGCAAAAACCTCCAAGGTGATTGAAAATATTAAGTTAGAATAGACTCATTACAAACAAGACATAAAGAGGCCCGTATGGGATCCCATGCTTGTAAGAGTGTGAACAACAGGAACCTGGTTTCCACATTCCTGCTGTGCAGAGTGGAGATTTTTCAGTCCTCACTTGTTTGCAGTGAGTTTGTTGGGGTTTTTTTTTAGACAAAATATCAGAATCTTTAAACACAGTAATCACAGGTCCATGCTATAGCCTCCTCTTTTGCCCTGCAACCTTCTCCATCAGGTAAGAGGCAATGTCACAGTAAATCCACTGACCAGGGGGGAATATATCTAATTAATGTATCTAAAAACCAGCAAGAAGCATACAGGTGACTGCACAGCTGGGCAAACTGGAAAAAATAGTTATTCTGCCCTTTGACTCCTGAAATATATTTAACATCCATAAAATCCAGTCTTTTTTCCGGAGGTGGATTACTTTTTTCTTTCCCCCTCCCCTCCTTCTCTTCCTGCAGGGCACCACAGTGCTGCCATGGGAGCTGGTGTCCCTTGAGGCAGCCCAGAGGGGACAGAAGGGGTTAGCTGTGGTCCTGCCTGTCCCATCCCACGCAGCCCGCACCTGCTGCAGCGCCCGGCAGCACCGCCAGCAACGCTATTTACCCAAGGAAACAGCGGCGATAACGAGAACAAAAATAGCCCCAAATGATGGAAAGCATTTTGTTGATAGATATGTTGAAAAGAAAGGAAATGGAGCTGTTAAAGGAGATAGGGCAAGGCACGGGGACGGGGTGGGCAGCGCTGCCCTGGCTGCTGCAGCGGGGATTCTGGCAGGGCGCCGTGCTCTCTGCTCTGCTGCGCTCACACCGGCGGCTGGGCCGGCTCCAAGGCCAGCCAGCTCCCCCCATCAGTCCTCCTGCTCCAAAGGCATTGCCTTACATAGCTCTGCCCATTCCCTTTGCTCCCAGAACCGCCAGGTCGGGATCAACTGCACCCATTCCCACCCCTGGGATGCACAGCAAAGCACACGCATGTGCTCCGTGCCCTGCTGCAGCCCAGGGGCTGTGTGTGTCAGATAAAACATATTTATAGATCTGATAGCTTATGGAGAAGAACATTAATACCATTTGAAGCTATTTTTGTTGGCATTCAGGAACCCCCTGTGCAGGGGAAAAGGACAAAAAACCAAAGCAAACAACCAAAAAGAAAACTCCCCAAGTCCCAGCAGTTCAGAGAGAGACAAACAGGTGCTTAGCTCACCTGAAATAAATCCCTTATTTTTCCAATTAAATAATGTCTGTGCCCGTATCAGGCAACCAAAACAGATGAGTTTTGCCTCTTGTTTTTTGAATCTTCACTTTTTAAAGTTCAGTGTCTTCAGTGAGCAACAGCAGGATTCATTTACTGCTGCAGAAGACAAACAGCAAGGTGCCTTCGTATTGCAAGAGCATAAAATACAGCAACTACTGACTGTGAAAAGAGGGCAGGTTTAGACTGGATATTAGGAATAAATTCTCCATGAGGGTAGGCAGGCCCTAGCAGAGGTTGGGCAGAGAAGCTGTGGCTGCCCCATCCCTGGAAGTGTCCAAGGCCAGGCTGGACGGGGCTTGGAGTAACCTGAGATGGTGGAAGGTGTCCCTGCCCATGGCAGGGGGATTAGAATTGGATCATCTTTGGGGTTCTTTCCAACCCAAGCCATCCTGTGATTCTATGACAGATATTGCTGATCCTTAAATGATAACTTCTTCTATTTGGAAAAAGCATTTCTATTTAAGCAGATGGTAATTAAAGCCAATTACAGGGGGTTTTATCTATATCTGAACTGCAGGAGCTGGTCCAGCCGCTTCAGTCAGTGTACACAGCACTGACTCAATGAAGTTTGAATGCAACCTGCAGTACCTGGGCCCATCGGTGATGAGAGGTGCAGAAAGCCATTCCATTAATATGGGATGTGGAGAGCTGGATACTTGACAGTTAAATAGGAGAACACACATTTTGACAGTGCATGTGGTAGGTAAGGGGGATATGCTGCTTCCACTCCTCCTTTAAAGTGACAAGAAAATACTGGAATGTAATCTAGACTAAATTATTTACATCACAATTATAAATATCAAAAAAAGTGCATTCTGTTGTGCTACGGTCACCTTCCTTTCATCCCCAAAAGCAGCTGTACAACAAATAGTTTTAGAATAGAAATTTTTTTGAGCACATGTGTGTAAGCACAAATGACAAACATGTTCGCAATTTTTACTTGCAGTCATTTGAACCAGTAAAAATTATTTGGGGAAACACCATGTCTCTGCTGCTACACTAAGACCATGCAAAGGTTCCAACGTTAGATGAGTATTGTTTTCAGGAATTTATGATTAGTAGCAGCATTTTAAACAGCTACTACACATGCTATTATAATTTCAAAGTGATTTCTCTGCAATTTTTGCAAGATGTAGCAGAATTTTAATTACAACTTCTAAGGGATAGATTTGTCCATCATAACATGGAGATAATTTGTCTCCCTCCCATTTGAAAAAAAAAAAAAAGAGCTCTGAGGCATTCAAATGTGGGAGCTACACTGAGGGTAGGTAGCTATGAGATACAATCTCCCCTTAAAAGGCAGGAAATGAAAGGATATTTCACATGTGATTGAATATATATAAATATATATTTTTCATATGTATATACATACACACACACATGCTGCTTAGCACCATTAAAACACTTCATCCATTGTCTGGCATGATGCATTGTATGGAGAGACTGTCCAGATGAAAAAGAGTTGCTTTCCTAAGCAGAACTTTATATTGTATAAACATTTCCATATAAAGAACGTACATGGAATTTCCAATGTCTTATTCTAAATGAAGACTGCCCTTAGCCATTGCCTTAACAATGCCCCTAATAATTCAGCTGGGCTCAGCTAAAAACAAAGAAGTCTACACTCTGACTGTACATCATATGTGCTGGGAAATCCAAGTCCAGCATCAGGAGAGGGAAAATCCAAGACTGTGAAGCCCTGAGTTACCTGGGAGCTGTCACTCACAGCTCTGACACCTGCCAATATTGCCCACAGACACATGAATATGAAACTCCTGAATCCACAGCAAACAACTAATAATTTTAGACAAAGCCTTCAAAATACGGTGTAAGGATTGCAGTCTGTTCCAGAAACAAATGTGTCACCTTGTCAAATAACTACCAGGATTTGAAAATCATTACAACTACACCCATAAATCTGTGTTTTAGCCCTTTAAATAAAATAACACAAAAATTACACAGACACCTTATGCTTTCATGCCTTTTTTTTTTTAAGAGCAATAGAAACCAGGTTGCCACTTCATCAGCATCAAAGCCCAAATTAGATCAAGGCACGTGGAGGTAATAACGGCAGCAACAGATTCCCTTCCTACTCCTTTCATGGTTAAGTGAAGTTTGTTCCTTTTTTATTTTCTAAGTATGGTTAGGCGCCTCAAGCATGCTTGTTAGGATGGAAAAAGCGTGCAAATCCCAGACCTAGGACCCTGCCAAAAGTCTCTTTAGACAGTCAAGGCAGCCAGAAGTATGCTGAGAGCTTGCCAGAGCCATATTGGGTGGCTAAAATTAAATAAACAGTTAATAAAAAGATTTTGAATCAACCTAAATAAATACAAACTTATAGCTTAACTGCCTTCTCTGCTTTATAAGAGAGGATCCAAGACGGCACCAAAAGCTTTGAAATGCTCTGACATCCCCCAGCTCTGCCCAGCAGGTTTAAACAGAGGGGTACTTGCCATTATCTCTTTCATAAGGCGAGGCTTACATTTGGGTGAAAAAAAATCATCATTGACTGCTCTGACAGGGATTTCTCTTGCTTTAAAACACAAACTCGCTCTGCCCCCTGCTGCCAGCAAATCCCAGCTCAGCCCCTGCAGCAAGAGGCCACCAGGGCCCAAGAACTCAGCTAAAACAAGAGGCAGCACGGCCCAAAGGTATTTTAGGAATACACCTCTGCACAGGGATAAATGGCTCTGAATCTCTGTGCTTAGAGCAGTTTGTTTTCTCTGCTTTGGGGTGTTAGTATCTTTTGAAAACTATCACCGTGGACCTCAAATCAAGTGGACACAACTGCTCAGTGTTTCGGGTATTAAAAAATTATTAGCAGTTCTAGGAAGACAAAGAAAAACGCCTGAGGAAATTAAAGATAAGTTTTATCAAGGTTCAGAAGTCTTTTCTTTTCCTTTACCTCTGAATCCTTACACTGAATAAGGCAAAGACCGATGCTCTGAGCCCAGCCCAACCTTCTTAGCTGGGAGTTTTGATAAGTGAAATGAGTGCAACAATTTGCCACGGATGTTTTTCCACATCACAAAATCAAGCAAGTCTGCTGTAGTGATGACATTAAAAACAGACCTGCTCCCATCAGGATAACTCTGAAAGCTTCCCAGACAGCTCCTGCCTGTGGAGCTCCTGACCTCCTCAGACCTTCCCTGGTACCCAGGGGAGAAGAAGATAACCAAGGGGCAAGAAGAGGATAACCAAGAGGGAAAGAACTTTTTGGTGATCAGACTTGATCCAAAGAACAGGAATAACAAGATCTTGGATCACAGCATGCCTAATGAACATGTTGCCATCCCTTCAAATATAAAGGGGCTGATAAAACAAACTCACCAGCAACAGAAATACACAGTTCCTACCTCCAAGTACAGCTAACAATAATATTTGCACTCCTGTGTCCTTCTTGGAATGAAATTGTTTAAATAGGCAGGAGGAATGGCTCAGTGGGCTAATCTCGAGCGAAATACTCCTTAAATCCACAGGTTTAAATGCCAGTGGGGTCACTTGGCTCTGCTCCTCTCGAGGACAGAGCAGATGAACTGCAAGGAGCTTATGCCATGCAGCTCAGGGACAGCTCAGGGACAGACTTTCCACAGCCCGCCTGAGCAACCAGAAATCAGCTACACCCATCCCAAAAACCAAGGTCTGTCTGTTGCCCCAGAGTATATTTTCCAATTGTGGTTCTTTCCCTACTCAACTACCATTCCTTCACTTGGGAAGTACTTTCAGTACTCAGCCTCCATCTTCTACAAACACTTCTAAACTTTGCTGATATGTTATTTTAAAGCCACTGGAATTGCTCACTTGAAATTCAGAGCAGGACTAATCTCTCCATATATTTATTTACAAGCATCCTCACCAGTGACTTTTGATCAGCAATATTTCGTTTGCGAATTTGTACCTAGCAAAGAAAGGAATAACACAATCCCAACAATAAAACAAAACAAAATCATGTTGGAGAAGTTATAACTACTTTCTATTCATCTACAAATATCTGCTTATTACGGATTTCAGTGTTGCCTTACATTGAGAACAGGAGAAATCTAAACTATCATCAAGGGGCAAATTTGGTCTTTGCCTGTTGTATTAAAGTGTCCACAAAAAACCTTAAAACTCTTGAAGTTTGGTGTTTATTTTCCCATCCTGAAGCAAATCCTGGCAGGAGACAGAGGCCAAGCACCTTCTAATTCCCTGAGTAGAAAGGAGAGTGTAGATGGATAGCTATGTTAATATTTGAGTCCACTGTTTGCATAGGAACTAAGGATTTTTAATCCATTATATGCTTTTAGCTGATACACTCTTTTGAAGTGCACATTTAGAAAACATCCACAGCGTAATAGGCTTGTTATAAAATACATGTACACCAAACTGTGCCTGATACCTGTAATAAACACCAGTGTGTCCATATAAACCTAATGGGGAAGTTGCTGCAGGGGAGGAGGAGCATTTATGAAGGAGGATCATTTAGCACATATCCCTGATTACATGCAATCCTTACCTTTAATTGCAAAACAACTGAACTGCCCTAAAATCTCTATTATGAGTCTGGCAAGAAAGCACTGCACAAATCCTTGGTCAAATCTACTTTGTTCACACACTCAGATGACAAATTCAAATGACAAACCACTAAGTAGGGAACGAGAAGGGGACACCTCTGATTTTGCTGCTGTAAACCAATGAGTTGGCCACATTTTTAGATAAAAAAAAAAAAGTCTTAAAAGTGTGTGGCTGGTTGCTATAAGGTTTCTGCTGCATTGTCTTATATGCACTAAGACCACCACTACCACTTCTCTAACTTAGTTTAACACAACACTGCTAAAACACATAAATCAGGACTTTAAAAAGAAATCTGTATGTTTCTGCACCAGCTAAAGCCAAAAAAAGTGACTTTTCAATGCTTGAACAGCAGCTTTACAACACAACTAAGCCAACTTAACAGTTTCCAGAGGCAGGACTGGCACAGGAGCTGCTCCCACAGCAGTTCCTTTTCTGCTGTTTTAACCTCCTGTGCAGGTCATACCTGGGTTGGACAAGCAAAACCATCCCTGCAAGGAGTGTGAAGAGCTACTGTTTCCCTCAAGGCAAGTGATGAAGGTGGCTCTATTCCCTCCTGCCCCCCTCCAAAAGGGAAACCCTAGAGCCATAATGGATGCACACACCATCAGCCCATCATACAATCCTAGAATAGTTTGGGTTGGAAAGGACCTTAAAGACCGTCTTGTTCCAAACCCCTGCCATGGGCAGGGACACCTTCCACCAGACCAGGCTGCTCCAACCTGGCCTTGGACATTTCCAGGGATGGGGCAGCCACAGCTTCTCTAAGCAATCTGTGCCAGTGTGTCCACCACATCGCCAGGGAAGAATCCATTCCTACTGTCTAAGGTAAACCAGCCCTCTGAAAATGGACTCCACTCCAAAGCACTGCAGGAAAGCAAAGCACACCTTACAGCTTCCACAAGGGGGAACATACAGGAACCATAATTCAAATCATGGAAACAAGTTTTTGAGAAAGAAAGAAAGAAAATGAAAATAAAACCTGACTTTAAAGCTGGTTCCAAACTGTTACCTGTTATTACACTTTGTGACTTAAGGGTACCATGAGTCCAGGACAAATTATAGCCATTCCAGAAGCCTAAAATGCAGGTGTTTCCTGTTGAAAGGCTTGGTTTTGATTAGAAGCATTTTAACCCAATATACTTATCCACTTACTTGGTCATAACCTTTCCTCAACGTTTTCATTATACTTTAATTCTTTTTATTTAAATATTTCTAGCACTACCTTGCCCAGTGGGCCCTTCAATCTCCTTCCTGAGCCACTTCAATAAATGGAAAGGAAAGCTGGCTCTGGATGTGTTTTTGTTCCTGTAGCTGCCAAAGGCAGATGTAGAGTCAAACCCAGCTCTCTATGTGTTGCATGGAGGCATTTAAGCACGCTGTAATTTCCCAATTGTAATTTTCTAAAGAATTTATCAAATTAACTCAACAGAATAGCTTTATATGGGATTCCCCAAAGATACACACAGCCAGGACTTCCACATTCCCTCTCCCCTGTGATGCTATTTGCTAGTCATTAACTTCTGTCCTGGGAATAACTGGAAATGACTGCCTCCTTATTATCCCTCCCCACAGCTGGAGAGCAGAAACATTTGTGCTGCCATTAGCAAATGCTGTCTCAGTCCTGCAGTGACATGGATTCATCCCAAAGAGGGGCTGCCAGCCAACATCTGCATGGACCAAGGCAAAGGCTGAGGCATCTAAAACCATGGGCAAAGGGACACACTTACCTAAACAGCACAGAGCAGATTAAAGTAATTACCATGGTGTTGTAAAGAGACACTGATTTCATGAGTCAGTTGATCTCAGCAGAGATCTTTTAGCTAAGCTAGAACTAAATACAAACAACATCTTTCAAAGAGCAGAACAAAAACAAGATTTGTTCAGAAAAACCCAGAATTCTCCCTTTTTTCCTACGTAAAAACAAGTTTTAATATGAAACACCACTAATCAGCTGGTGAGCTATGGGCATCAGCAGGTTTTTCCTCTAGTAATACAGAAAGGGGGGAAAAACAAGCAAAAAAACCCCTAAAACCAAACCCAAAGTTCAACAGTGATCCTCAAGCATCAAGCCAGGCTGGATTTAACTTCTGAGATCTGCTCCTTGGTTTTGACTTTCAAATGTGATTCAGTCACTTTCGGAAAAGAAGCACCTCAAGGAGGCAAGGGCATCATCCACCAGGGGTTCCTTCCTGAAAGGAAAACCTCCTTCCCAGAAAGAATATTTGCTCTTCCAGCCTTTGGCTATTCTTCCTCTTTTAACCCTTTCCAGTTTTCGGTGGCCTCTGTAGCCCTCGGCAATGAGTTTAACCCAACCTTTCACAGAAAAAACCACAAGCCTGCTCACAGAAAGGACTTATCAGGCAGGTAACACCTCAGGACGGGACAATCACGGAATCACAGAAGGCTTTGGGTTGGAAGGGACCTTCAGAGGTCATCTAGTCCAACCCCTTGGAATAACCAGGGGCATCTTCAATTAGCTCAGGTTGCTCAGAGCCCTGTGCAGGGGCTTGAATGTTTCCAGGGATTGGGGCATCCACCACCTCTCTGGGCAACCTGTGTCAGTGTTTTATCACCCCTATTTTATGATCATGAACATTTTAAGACAGTGACCAGTCCAAATTTATTTCCAACTGGCTCTTTGCTCCTAACACTTCATTTGTGTGTCAGGCTCTGCATATCCACTCCTTTGGGTTGGTTTGGGTATGTATAAATTTTTAAGAGACTTTTAAATCCAGCATTATAGAACATTTTTTAATCTAAAACCACATTAAAAACTGACCTCTGACTGCTGTCTCAAGTTGCCTTTGACACAATCTAGTTAAAACTCAAATATCCAGATTGAATCTGCAGTTCATAACTTTGAAGGCACCTTTGAGGCACCACAGTGCTCTTTTTTCCCTGCTTATTTTCAGTGAGTCATTCTAATGCATTTTTAAAGACTCGGCATGCTGAAACACAGAAGAATAACTCAGTAGCTCTGGGTAGCAAATTACAGCAAAATATACATTTTGTGAGCCTTACTGTGAGTCTGTGTGAATTATCAGTTCCTCAGTACTCGCAGAACCCAGCAGAGGGCAGGTTTTGCCTTCCTAAACAGCGACCAAACCCTGTGGAGGACAATCTCCTGCAATTCAAATGGGAAATGCCCTCACCTAACAGATCAAACATTCACCTCAAGGACACTGGAAAACTTAGAGATTTAATATTTCCAATATGCACCTAGAGCTACGTTCCAAGAGATTTATGAGACAAACTGCCTAACCTAGATCCACTTCAACAGGCTTGGGAGTCAAACCAAGCCAGAGACACAAATACATGCTTTAGCTCAAATATACAGGCAACTTATACATCCAAATATTAATTGTAAATACATTCACCACATATCCTTTCCAGCAAGAATGCTGGGGTGAGCATGGAGGAGATCTATAAGTTCCCTGCTCTGTAACCTTAAAATCCTTTTATGTCACTGATATATTTATTTTTATAGAACTATTTTGTAAGAAAACACAATCTCCAGTTAGATACTCATAGGATGTGCATGGGTGAGGGTAAAGAGCATCAATACTTAATATTGAGTATACACCTCTTCTCACAACCATCTTTGAGGGTCCACCTAAGGAGGCTTTTACATATTTTAGCAATGCCTTGCATGCTGTGACTTATGCTAAGACACAAAGAAAGCAAATACACCAAGAGGGCAACTCCAGCCAGCTTGTTCAAGTCCCCTGTCCTGCACCTTCCCTCTGGCACATGCAGCTCACCAGGCTCTGCCTGCATAAAAGCACTGAACACCCCAAGAAGAGAGAAATCATTCTATCAAAAACACAAATATGTTCTGCACATCCCCTTCTTTTTTAGGTTAATTTTTCCTCTGGAATTTCAAATGGATTCATCTCCTGTTTACTTTGACAAAAAAAAAAAAACACACCAAGCTTTGTTAAAATGCTCAAATACGTATTAGCATAAAAATCCCTGTAAGAAATAATTTCCACTTAATAAAAAAGGTGTAAACCTGCAAATAGCTGCAGCATTAGTGAAACACAACCACGAGCAGGGCTGGGGGAGGGAGGAAGCAGTTGTAGATGAGCTTTAGCAGACAAGTCAGAACAGTTTGAGTTCTGCTGGGAGAAGCCTTGGGAAGGGTGCCAAGACAGTCGCAACAATTATGTTGAGCAAACAAAAATCGTAGTTTCAATACTGAGAATCAAACCCTCCTGAGGTGGGACAGCCTCTAGGGTATGTTGCCTTGGAAGAAGAAAGAGCTGAGTCAACTTTCCTGGGCACGTTTTCCCCTGAATCAGTGTATTTTGGGAAAAGAAATAGCTCTAACTTGAGATTATGCCTTTTAGCTATGACCTACTGCTGACTTCTTAATTCCCCTGCCCACATAATAGCCAAAATGACTAGAGGTTCAGTGTGAGCACCTACAAGAGTGATAAGGAGGGGGGGAAAAGCCTCCCCCTCCCCTTCCTCAGAGATTACATGGGAAACTGTGATACTTCTAAACTAAGCCCAGCCTTCATACACATTTTCAAATGTTAACAGCTGACTAAGAGGGTCTATAAATGCTTAAGAACCCTAAAGCATTAAATAATTCAGTTACAAGTGACACTCTTTCTCCGAACAAGAACAATATATATATATATGCAGTAAATGTTGGCTGCAGCTGTGTCTCATATACACGAGAGATTTCTCAAGGGTTTTATGGCAAATGAGCAAGCTGAGGATCCTGCCAAAGGTTGTATTTATCACATTTGGGTGGGTGGAGAGAGCCCCATCTCTCCATTACCTCATGGTTCCTCAGGAAGCACCGAGAGTGTCAGTAACACACAGAGCACCCTGCAGCACCTAAACCAAGCATCAAACTACAGGTGTGCTTCCCACCCACGGCATTTCTATTCATTTTCTAAGGGGAGATACCAGGTGACATTCTCATCACTTTTCAGAGGTTGAAGTAAGAATAAAAAGGCTAAGAATGCTAATCTGTCAATAGCTATGAAGCACAAGTTCCCACTGCCACGAGCTCTTCTCGCATATTCCATCTGCTTCCTTTCCATCCTTGCTGTTGGAAAGTGCCCTTTTGTCCTGCCCTCAGGCAGGAAAAAAAAATAAATCCAATGTGAGGAAACCTGGTGGTCACTGATCTGTGCATCCTTGCCATCTGCATCCCCCTCCAGCTGCCTAGGGCTCCCCCAACTTCCCTCTGCCCATCTTCTCCCACCAGCACCCCCCACTCCCTCTTAGCAGCATCATTAATAATTTACCAGCAGCAAGAGACAAAGAAAACAGCCTAGAAACACCACAGTGGGGCTGCTAAGATTTTGCCAGGGTTGCAAAGCTGATAAAAACACCCAAAACGCAGGGCTTATGAATTTGCCACGCCGCAAAAGGAGTAAAAATTCAAAATCAGGTGCAGACAAAACCTTTCAATCGGCACAGGAGAGATGAGCAACCAGACCTGAAACAGATCCATACTCAGGAGTGCAGCTTGTCACAGCTGTCAGGATAAAATGAATTTACAGGGTATATTTTTCTGAAGCAAACTGCTGTAATATAATTTACTACTTTGAATGCCTTAGTGCTGGGAATTTGAACTATTCCCAAGGAGCACACTGCTTTGTGGTTGTTATTTTGACACTGAGTCTGTTATATTATTATTTATAACCAATTAGAGCACTAATTACTGTTTCTACTGGTTTGTTAAGTTCTGGGAAATACTCAGAAAAGGAAAGAGAAAAGCTATGGAGAAGAAGCAGCAGTTTTGATCATTTAATTAGGCTGGCTATGAGGGTCTTAGAAACTGCCAGAGACGACAAACCAGGGACAGGGAAAATGTGACACCTCAGCTGCAAGCAGAAACTACAGACAACACAAATGTTTTGGGTTTTAATTACATGCATTTGGAAGATTGCTACAGGCTATGATCTGCAGATTCCACGAGATCTGCTGTACTAAGTGGAGCTGGACCCAAATATTATGTACATGAGAGACCATCAAGAAAACCTGGAGGAATTGGTTTGGCTTCAGCAGATGGCCTGGTCCCCTCAGAGCAGTGACCAGATGTCCACACATGGTGGTAGTGTGGGTGGCATCCCTGAGTCCAGCACCTCAAAGAGACAAATTATGGACAACTATAAGGAAGCTCAAGAAAATGGAAATATCCTCTAACCTCTACAGCAGTCAGATTGTTCAGATCTTGCAGATAAAAGTAATTCTACCAATAAGCAGTTTTCCATAGGAAACTGTTTGCTGCAAAAGAGCAATGCTGTGTGAAACTGGCAGACAATCAAATCATATATTTGGCTTGATTTTATTTGATAAAGCCAAAAATCAGACTCCAGCATGTAAGAAAGTAATGCCCTCTAAAAATGCCTGTTTATTGATGGCATAGATGGAAACAAATATCCCTTTGCATTCCTTCCTGCCGAGGTCTTCCAAGGGGTTAGTCAGCTTTCTGGAATAGCCCGTCTTGGAAGGCAGAGTCAGCACAGGACTGCATCGAGATGGTCCTCACAACACTCAAATTAATCAATACCTGCCCTTCAGGATTTGAATGGATGTAGGACTTAAAACTTGCCCTGCCATCAAACATGCAGTGGAGCACAGAAATCCAAACTGCCTTTGGAGCAATACCAAAACTTCCTGCTCACATGCATTACTTCCTCCAGCCAAGGGACTCGTGCCGGAGAAATCACACTGCCAAGTCTGTGGGCAAACACCTTCTCATCTGCTGGTTTGGGTTGGAAGGGACCTTCAAAGGTCACCTAGTGCAATCTCCCTGCAGTGATCAGGGTCATTTCTACTAG
Source organism: Anabacerthia variegaticeps (assembly GCA_035583185.1). NCBI lineage: Eukaryota > Metazoa > Chordata > Aves > Passeriformes > Furnariidae > Anabacerthia > Anabacerthia variegaticeps. Next base: position 2,884,422 of record JAWWEW010000165.1, on the reverse strand, counting down.
ATCAGACTGCTCAGGGCCCTGCCCAACCTGACCTTGAACATTTCCACAGATGGGGCATCTACCACCTCTCCGGGCAACCTGTGCCAGGATTCCACCACCTTCATCACAAAAAGATTTCTTTCTTATATCTAGTCTCAATCTAAAACAATTGCTCCTTATCCCATTGCTACAGGCCCCATTAAAAAGCCTGTCCCCACCTTTCTTACAAAACCCCCTTTTAAGCTTGGAAAAGCTGCACTAAGTTCTCCCCAGAGCCTTCTGCTCTCCAGGTGACCAACCCCCAACTCTCTCAGCCTGTCCTCATCCAAGAGGGTTCCCATCTCTCCCATCATTTGTTGTTTCTTTTATAAGGAATCCAATCCAACCTGACCCCGTAGCCTCAAAAATTAACTCACTCTGCTGTGGATAGTAAACCAGTCAGTTTGAGGCTGAAGATGGAGACCTCTATGAAAGTAGCCTGCAGAAGAACCAAGAGCTCTAAGCAGACCTCTGGTGGGCACCCCAGTCAAGGGCACCCACCTTTGCCCCAGGCACAGGAGGCAGGGCTGGGCAGATGGAAGCCACCAGTGCTGCTGTCACCTCACCCTCTCCTTTGAAACAATTCACAGAGGCAGGCACTTCTGCACACCTACAAAATCCAAAACTCCTGTAATGGGAACCAGATCTTCCTGACCACACCTCACCCACCCAGAAAACCATCTCAGGCATCGTACTAGCCAGACTCTGGATCTTCAGTTTCCCTGCAAAATAGTCATGCCTGGGCTGTCCTGAAGAGCCTCTCTAAGAAACCAGGTAAAAACTCTGAGAGGTTTTAAATAGGTTATTTCTCTCCTGTTGGCAGAGCATCAGGCCAAGAGAATGATCTTGGCATTGAATATTTGAGATCATTAAATATTCACATTTAAAAAGATGCACAGCAATTTTTAATTAAGTCTGTCTTCAGCAGTTTCCAGGTAACTTGAAAAATTAACACAGCCAATATAAATTAGTCTGGCAGCACCAGGGACCTGGTTTTGCTCTTTGCACGCAGCAGTGCTGTGTATACTGCTATACAGACAATTACTACCAGAATGGTTATTAACAGACAGGTAGCCACTGAAATTGTCAGTGATTGTTTCTTTGTGCACCTGTTTTCCCACAAGATGTGCTGGTTTTGCATTAAAGCAGCTCAGGAAAAGTCAAATGGCATGGCAATTGCACAGGGAACTCCTTGGCAGGAGATAAGCACAGGAGCTGATATTGATTGCATGGGTTTCCAGAGCACATTAGCATCAAATGAGTGCAGCTGACCTTGAGAGCCTGCACGAGTCACAGGAAGGAGTCACTTTAGGTGTGAGGCTGGGTAAGTGTTCTGCTCCGGCTCAGCAAAAGGCCTGGACAATATTATCATCATTGTTCTTTTACTTGGTAGCAACCCATAAATACAAAGCTTATGGTTTGTGTAACAGTTGGACTCGATCTTAGAGGTCTTTTCCAACCTAAACCACTCTGTGATTCCATGATTCAAGACAAAAGCAGTAATTCCTTCTAGGTTTACTCACAGGGGTTTCTGTTTCAATGACTGAATGCTACTTCATGCTATTAAGAGCAAGTACCTGTAAAAGGAATATATTCCTGTTGATTGCCTTTTAAACATTATTTTCCCATATTTCCTGAAATTATTGCAAGAGCAAAAATAATAACAATTAAAAAAAGATAAAATCTTCTAATCCCAATGCACACTTGGGTCACCTCCTCTTGCCTCTAGCTTTTAAATCCAAAAATAAGGACTTAAAACACAAAGAGGTGCTGCATCATGAACTGAAGGCAGGGGAACTGGTTCAGCTCATTTGCGCGAGTTCATTTCACAGCTGAATTCCTTTTTATTATTCACTTTTCGTTTGGCCATCTCTGAAATTGTTTAGACCCACATAAATCTGGGGCTTTGATTGCCACTCCAGCTATCTGAGCACTCAGCTGGGGGAGAGCCCCGTGCCTGTCTGTGCCTTCAGCCTCCAGACACTCAGCCTGTTCTTCAGCAACTACAAAAAATGTTTTAAAAAATGGATCTTGCTGTTTTTCATAAGCAGCATGAAGCCAACCTTTTGATGACATGCCATGTCCTTCTGCTATTAGTAAGTAGGACGGTTTGTTAATTAGCTGGCTAATCACTTTCCACATCTATCATCACAGTTACAAAGAGCAAGTCACTTACTGGACTACAGACAGCATCAAGTAAGAAAATGTTCATTTGTTGTCGTGACAAAGCCCACTGATTTCAGCATTTCTTTAAAACCTTGTTTTCTGCCTTTTTGCAAAAACAAAACTAACAAACTAAAGAGGCCTGAGGTCAGGGAACAAACTGTTCAGCCAAGGTAACATATCTAAATTGCAGACGAAACTTCAACATGAGGACAAATTTTACTTTTTTAATATTGTATTAGAGTAGTATTTCTGTGTAGAGGGAAAATATTTTGAGAATTACTAAAGCCATACAATTTTATTATTTTGTTAATATAAAGACAATTTTCTTAGAACACTAAGCTGCACAGGCATTTTATATAAGCAGGGCTTTCTCCTCTGAGCTACCCAGCCAGCCCAAATGGGAAAGATTGTGTCATCTCAGACAGTAAACATGGGCCTTAAGTAAGATACCAGGTGGCATGGAGCTCAAATCAATGATAGCATCCAATTATTACAAAATAAAATGACCCTCTGAAGAAAATGGCTCCCATGGGCACCACAAGTCAGAGGGACATGTTTTCTTCTGGCATGTTCTGCATTTTAAGTCCCTACAAATGTTACTAATGGCCTGTCATCCTGCAGGAGAATAGATGATACCTGCAGAAAGCACCCACGAATTCGTGAGTAAGCATATCATGCATGTTCACTGTGATTTCTCTGCACCATCTCCAAACAGATGACCAAACTGCAGGTTTAATAAATTGCTTGCATTGTTACAGGAGGTCTGCTTTTTATTTCCATTTCCAAATACGAGAAAAGCTGACAACTCCCCTGGATTTCTCTGTACCAGCTGAAATTCTCAGTTACAATATATATACATCCTGTGCTCAGAATTCCCAGGACACCTACATGGTACAGGCACGTTTCACAGTTTATCTCTAGTTTCCAGGAAGGCAGATGGTGCTTCAATAATGTGGTTCTCTCTTCCTCCCATGGCTGTGGAATCCCTCTTTGCTGTAGGCACAAAACACGAGATGCTCCACAGCTTTATGTGTCTGTGCTATACAGAGATGGGCAGTTGCTCAAATAGCCTGAAAAGTTTCCTGCTTATCTACAAATAGAAGAATTCATGCCAAGGTGCAACACAAATTAAATGGAAAGGGCCCTAGAGCCTTTGGCAGAAATTATAAGGTTTGCCAGAAGTGGATTGAGAATCAGGTGAGAGGGGAAAATAAAAAATGTCATAGGCCACGATTTGCCTTTGCTCCAATACCCAGAGCTAAGGATCAGGGCATCACATCTGTCCTGGGGCTGAACTCAGCCTGCCACTGGTACAGCTAAAGGCTGCTGGCACCAGTAGGGTTTTCTTGACACAGATTGGGAACAACAGATTTAAAACTCAATATAAAGAGGCGGAGATTATAAAAAGAGGCAGTTTACCACTCCTAAGTTAATACAATTATTAAATCAGTAAAGAAGCAGGTTCCCTGTGCTACACATCAGGGCAGCAAAGCCTGGGTTATAGCAAATTTTAGCATCTTAGTTCTACCACTTCTACTCATACTGGGTCAAAAGGAGAAATTTCTATCACCAGATAATTTAATCCCTTAAGTAGTTCCACTGAAATGGAAATAAAAAAGAAAAATTACTTGGAGATTACCCATGCCTGTTATTGCTTAAATTTTGTTATTCCCTGACAGTAAATAAATAAATTCATTAAATAGCTACCAGACATTCTGTGAACCAGTTCCTATTTGGAAAGCAATACTGCAATTATACTGAACTTTCTCAGTATGCAGAATCAAGCTAATCTTTTTTGACTCAGAAACACATCAGCTCTTATTGCATTTTATGGCAACGAACACCAACAGTTCAATGATACAAACAAGTCCTATCTCGGCACTGCTGCCACTGGGAATGAGTTAATTGCAAGAACAAATTAAACATTAATCATTTAAGTGATTTAAATTTAAGTTGTGCATACTGTTCCATCACTCATTTCAGCATTAACATATGAAGCTGCTCAGAGCCATTAGAGCAGAGGCAGCCACGAGGCAGGGAGATGAAAACAAAGCTGGGCTGGTTTTCCTCCTGCTCAGCCAGGGACATCACAAAACCTTCTCCTTGCACAGAAGGTGCTACTCAGTGATTTGGAATGTGGATTTGATGAATTATAGAAACCCCTTCACCTGTTTGCACATGGGTTTGTGCTACACCAGCCTTTGCCTTTTCCCCTTGTCCTTTGAGTCCACACATACAAACCACACTTACTTGTTTCAAATCTTTTCTCTGGTCAGCATCTCTTCCAGAATTATTTTTCATTTCAAACTCTTTCAGAAAAATACCTACTACTAACTTAATTTTATACCATTGAATTATAATGAGCCAACACATTCTCATTCAGCTACTACATCCAGACTGAGTCCACTGGATTATGTATATCACAATATATATGTAACTCTCTTTCTCCTTCATATATGCAATATATAAGTGACTAGCAGCTTGCAGTTCTGCTATTTTCCCTCCAGGGATCTAAAAATGTTTTATAATGGGGAATTTAACTTCAAAGTGCTTCTGTGAATGAGATGCAGCTCTTGATATTTCCCCCCGTTCCATATACAATGAAGCTATAGCAAAGCAGGATTACATCAAAGGTCAGGCACAAGTTCATTGATGTAGCTGAAAGAGTCCTACACGTTCCCCTTGCCTCAAGTGCAGAAGGGTTATGAAGCAATTCTTATTAAGTATGAGGTATATTCAGGTAAACGAACCTGATCCCTCGAGCATTTACGGCCTTAAACCACTTCAAGCTGCAGAGACCTTTTGACTGGAGTGATTTCTTGCACTTGAAATGGTGGTATTTGGATTTATGGAAAAGAGCAAAATTAATTTCTCCTTCTGTTGTCATAGAACACGTACTGAGAAGATGGGCAAAAGGGAGGGATGTTTCAGCCACATACCCAGCACCTCTGCAGCACCAAAGGGGAAGAAAAGAAACTGTAGTAATAGCACAAAGCGATCTATTTCCACTGCAAACATTTTGTTTCAGAGAAAGTTTCGATCTTACAAACTGCAGGAGATGAGAAGCAACTCAGGCCAGCTCCTTTTCAGCCTTAAGGGAAAAAAAAGAGATGGGTCCAAAAGAAGAGCCTGAAATTTCAGCTCTCTGACAAATACCTGCCTGCAACAACAATCAATGCTTCTCATTAAGTTCTTTGATTCCCATGAATTCCCTATTTGTTTGTTTGGGTTCCCCCACCACCACCACTACTTGTTATCCCTCATCAAAAGAATATCTCACAAACTGCAGTTTCCTACAAGCAAAATGTTTGTTCCCTTCTTCCTTGGCTGAAACACATTTCCTGGAGTTTAAGAAATAAATGAATAAATAAAAATCAATGGTAGCAGATGCCATAAATAGCCACAGCCAGAGTTCCACCATGAGGTCATGCCACCAGGGAGTCACCGCCTAATGACCTCACCTCGCTCCCTTAATGGACAACCACATCTGAACAGGAGAGAGTCATTCATTAGGGTGCTACCACTCTCAGAATCACTAATTCCTCAGGCCACAGCCACGTTGTGCTCCTTGCCCTGCCACAACGCTGCATTCTAAATGCCAACAGGGAACGAAGCTGGGTTGTGAATCACCAGACACTGCGATCAAAGGAGCCGGCTGAAACTGCCGAACCACGATTTATTAATGGGGAATAAAGAGAATGCAAATAAACTAATTATAAAATGGGGTTTGTAAGAGCCAAACTCCCAAAGTAAAACTTTAAGCAATGTTCAAATGATTATCCATCTAATTAGGAACACGCAGCCAAACACCAACAGCCTGATAGCCAAGTGCAGTGCAATTACCATTTAAAACACACATCACACATGGTACATCAGCAGGGCAGGAGTCAGGTGGCATGGGCTCCACCTAAACATAAAGAAGCATCTAAAGCAGTTTAGACAATTCCATACTATCCATGGGGAACACCAGCAAAGCCCATTTGACACACTCTCCAGTGGGCTCTTCACGGATCCCATATCATGGGGCATAAAGCCCATTTTTTGGCTGCACCACTTCCATCCTTTCTGACAGACCAGATGATGTGCTCTGTACTCACATATTCTACTCACATGCAAAAAAAAAAAATCATCAATTCATCAAAGAATCTGCTTCCAGGGCCTGCAAAATCATTGAAAAGAATTCTGTTTTATCATTACAGGAAATGGAAACTGCTGCTGTACTCTGAGGGGATGCCAGAAGTACTCAGTGGTCAGAAGAACACATTGCTGTGCTCTCTATGTGCAGGAGGAAGTATTTTATATAAGAGCAATGTAGAAGTTACTTAGAGATTTCAACAGCTCTAATTTTTCCATCTTTAAGTATAAAGGTTCACTAAGCTTTTTAACTGCTGCAAGGACTTGTGAAGTCTTTTCTTCATTTTCATGGCATCCAGAGTGCCAGTTCAATGGAGTCTGTAAATAACAGTATTTATTTTGAAATTAATATAGTTAAGCACTTAGTTTTACAGGTTAAATCCCTCCATTTTCAGCAGCATTTGTCAGTAATTAACCCAGCACGATGTGCATTTAGAGCAGCAGCAAATCACTCTCAATATTCACCAAAGCACAGTGTTTTGAGGGAAAACAGGTTCAACCACCTGCCTAATTCAGGAAAAAAATGTACTTCTTGATCTAAATCCCACCAACCAGGTATTGGCTAAAGGAGATATTAAGGCCCACATCTGACTTTAAGCACTGGACTATTTCATGAAAGCAACTGGTCAGGCTTAGCACAAGTCCATGGAGATGGGTGTCTTTGTACAGCCCTCTCATGGTAAGGTGCTGCTGTGGAGACACTGGGACTGCTCTACAGAACAAAGGGGGGGGGGGGAACCAACATTAAAAAACTATTATCATTACAAAACAAAAAATCAGAACCCAAGAAATTCCCTGCCAATTGCAGTGAGCCACCTCTCAGCCCAGGACAGTTACAAACCAAGGATCCCCAGAGGTGGTACAAAGCACTTCAGCGCAACCAAGGACACCAGAGGAGTGTACCTAGACCTAATTAACTTTCTTTCCCTTTATCAAAACTACTTCCATGAAGAAGTCTGCAGCAGTATGTCCTTTTAGCAAGACCTGGGCTCCCCAGGAGGCTTTGCCTTTTGCTGAACTCAAGCTTCACCCCCAGCCCACCACTGCTGGGTCACTCCCCAACACACTCTGAAAACCCTACAGTTCAGAGAGGCGATACAATTTCTTAGTTTAAAGGCACAGAATTATTTGCCAGATTGTAAATGTTATACTACATACAAAGGATACATGTTTAAAAAAATAAACAGATTAAGTGAAAACACAAACAGTATTTACTATCTTTTAAAACTGCTCACTGAATTCTTATTTACAGAGAGATGGTGGGGATCTTCAGGGTTACAGCACACAACAGCTGTCTCCATACAAGTGCCAGCCTTAATGTTAACAAGCTGATAAATTGACTGATTAGAGTTTAGGTAGCACTAAAATTGAACTGAATTATAGTAAGATCCAGACGTAGAGAATTGATAAAAACTCTTCCTATTGGGTACAGCAATTGGGCTGGAGGGTGAGGAGAGAAAAGGACAAACTGATGGAGAGCAGCAGGGAGGAGATGAAGGACAAGGGCCAGCACAACCACCCTGCTGAGGGCCAAAATAAAGGCAGTACAATGGGGATGGGTGGGAAATGTGTCATTATATTTGATAAGGATCCATTACATTCGACATTTGTGACTGACTAGACTCACATTTACAACATCATTGGCAGTCCTGCCCACCCTGTAGTAGAGGCAGGCAGAGAGTTTTGTACCTATTTAATGCTTCAACGACACAGAAATAATAAGGGTGCCAACATATGATAAAATTACTCAGCTGCCTTTTTTTTAATTAAAGCACAGTACGGCTGAATTCCATGGAATAATTATCCATCCTCCACAATTGCACAGACTTGCTTATTTTACCAGCAAAAACTGCCATTAATTTAAGGCTGCTTGACCCAAGCAGATTCGTCTCCAAGTGTAATGGCAATAGATGCCTTTTGCTCACCCTTCTGCTGGGAGAGACACCATTTTATTTCCTTCTAAAAAGGTACCACTTCAAAGCACACTCCACTGAGTAAATAATTACAGCAAGGAGCATAAGCTGAGATTAGAAAAAAATGCTGTATATAAAACTATGCAGAAATTTGCAGTTCCCTATAGCAGAGGCATAACTCGTGCACAAAGAGCTAAGCTGGGCTTCCAGACCTTGACTGAAATCCTTAACCCTGCAGAGCAGTGACGGAATGAAAAAATATTAGCATAAGCTTATAACTTGAGCAAGCAGAATATGGGAATACAAAGCAGTTTCCACCAAGACACAGCTATTCTAACACACAAAGCAACATATTAACTGCAAAAAGAAGATACATGTCCTGAGAAGTCATTTAAGATGAGGTGGTTTAGGACAAAATACGCATGCCTCCTACATATTTAAAATTATTGTCCTCGCCATCCAAAAGCAACAGTCCCACAAGGCAGTCCTAGTGCAGTTGGGGTTGGGAATGGAATGCTAATCCTGGAAGCACAGTGTCTGCATGTGAATGAGCCCCTCTTTGGGTCCCTAACATTTAATAATCTTTGAGAAATGCAATAAGCAGGAGCATTTTATCCAACGCTGCTGAAATTGGGAATGTGTTTCCTCAAGTGTGGGTATTTCATACAATATAAATTTCCCTTGCAAAAAGGAATCTTATTTGTCTTTCCCATTAAAGGCTGGAAACTTGAAAGTGTCTTTTATGCTAATGGTGGGCTTCAGTATTTTCCTTATCAAAGAAAAAAAAACAAAACATTTTGGAGCTGCACACATCACTCCTTTGTGCACGAATTGGGTTGGTTCTGTCTGGCCATGGAGTAAAATCAACCAGCAGCAACACTGAAGCCTCTTCCTACCCCAGATCAGCCCCAGAAACACCCCCAGCACGCTGCAGTATCTTCCTCCTCCTTTGCACTGCCATGCCCTCCATCAGCCAAGGCTGCTCACACAGACTAATCTGTCCTTGAGAACTGGAATTGCACAGTGGGAAACTCAATAAACCTGGATCTTATCTGAAAGAGAAGCCGGTAATTGCCTGAAAGAAACAGAACTTTCTGCAGAAGGATGTAAGACAGTGGCAGATGTATTGTTAGCCACTCTGGGTAAAAAAAATAAAAAAAAATGATGTTATTTTTTGTTTGTTTGAGGGCTTTTGTGCAGGTTTTGATGTTTTCTTAGATTAACATTTAGCAAAGATTGACAAAAAGCCTGTAATTTTTCAGAACAAAGGCCAGCCAGATTTTAATTTTTTTCTTTGGTCAAAATAAAAAGCTGTTTTTAAAGTTGTTAAATATTTTGGAAGCTCAACACTGCAGGAAGAATGCTGGCAGATCAATACATACTCTCACTATCAAACTAATCTTCACTGCCTTCTGAATAATTCAGGCTCATTAGACTTCCAAGCTGTCTGGCCTAAAGGTTACAAGAGATGTGCATCAATCTGTCACAAAGGTGGCAAACATAATTTCATCCCTTTTCCAGCCACACAGACTGTATTTGTACAATCATCATCATCATTTCAAAGTTCAGTTAAATCATAATTAAGTCTGCAACCCTCTGTCCTGCATACATTGAAAATATTTGGTAAGATACAGAAAACAACCCCACATCACACACGTGGGGTGCAGGGGGAGTACAAGTATAAGACACTTAAATGTTATTTTGTACAAGGTTGGGGTTTTTGAATTAAATAAACCCTAAACAAGCTAATTAGGTGAAGTAAGGATATATTCAGAGAAATATTGCTAAAACAGAAACACTTAGGCTAGAGCATTTGATTTACCAACTTAAATGACTTAAACCTTGCAATAACCTGGGGGCTTTAGCTGCTCTTGCCTTTTATGTCACTGCCATCTTAGCAGTGCTGGCAAGGACTCCACCGTCACCTCACAGCCACAGGACACTTGTTTTGGTTCCATCACTCATAGGTCATTCTAAATCACACCCCTATAAACCTTTTCTTCTGGGACACAAGGACACATCACTAAAAAAACACTAAAGGATGTGTGGTGCAGGTATTTGTGTTTTTCAAAATGCAGACACATCAAAGCCAAACATAATTCCCAGATGACCCTTGAGCTGTAGCTGTGGTTCAGTGGAAGGAGTTTCAATCTGGATTGCCCTCAGAGCCTGGTTATACATCACATTCAGGTGCCCACCCCATTAAGATGCTTCATCTAATTTCTCATTGTATATGTAAATACGAACTTCTTCATGCAAAGAGAAAATAAAGAAGGGAACAATAAGAACATCAGCAGCAGCTTGTGTACAACACACAGTGCTCCTACCCATTCTCGTTCTGAGACATTTATGAGGTTCCAAAATGGTGAAATTGAAAATGGACCTGAGATTTTAAAGAACAAATTCCACCAACTTAATTTCACAGTGGGTCACAGTAACCAAAAACTTGCTATTCAATACTACATTTGATCATTTTCCAGGGTACGTGTAGTTTATTTACCTCTTTTAAACTTAGAGGGGAAAAAAATAAGGAAGAGATAAGCATTTATGGTGAATAAGCAATGTGCTGACTTGAATGTGACAAAATTCCCTGAACTATGCCTAGCAGGACATTACTGAAAATTAGGATCAAGTATTTTGGATTATCAGGTCGTGGAAACATGGGAAGCACATAAGCAGAGAAACATGGGCATGCAATAATGTCTGTGCCTGTTCAGCAGTTTCCTCCCAGAGGGCAAACAGTCCACAGTCTCCAAACAGCATGGAAGACAAGTACTGTTCCCATTCCACTGTGAAATCCTATTGACTACATTGAAAAAAAAAAAAAAAAGAAGATCAGATCTGGAGCAGTTTTTAAAAGAGCAGCGCTAACCTTGGAAAGCAGAGATCTTGTCTCCAGTACACAAATCACACATCATTTCAAGCTATGATTTGAGCTGAATGCAACAAATGACTTGAAAAAAATTGAACCTCGCATCGTTGGTTGCCAAAAGAGAAGTGACAGTGACAGGTTCCCTCAAAACCATCTCTGCACCTCCCTGAATGAGGGTGTATCTGGCAGTTCAGTGTCTGCCAAGCTTACAGACCAGCAAGAGAACTGGCCAATTACAACCTCAGCTGATGCAAGATAAATGCTGGTCTGAAGAAGAAAACAGAAAGGAATTAGCCAAGTTAAGAGCTATTGGGAGAAATTAAGGCATACATCACATATCTGCTAAATGTTGGCATTTCCTGGGGCCTCAAACAGCTAAAAGGATTCAAAAATACATTCTTTCCCCTCCTAGTGGCTATAAAATTGAGTACAGAGCAGAAGGAGACATCTATCTCCATTTGCAAGGTCTCTTCCATGCTGCAGTTGCACATCTTTCTCCTGGTTAGGATATCTCATCTTACACGTGTTCCACCATCTGGCTGATGCTGTTCAGTTGCAGGCACAATTAAACATGTCTATATCCAGACAGTCAAAAAGTCCACCACTTCTTCCACACCCCACCATCTGGACCATGTTTGGAAAGCAGGAGCACTCAAATCCCTCAAGGCACTCGAGGACCGGCCCCCCGGCATCACTTGTTCCTTTTCTCTTAAAACTGTCTCTGTCAAACACGTGTGGAATTACTGCAAGTACAGGGTCAGACTAAAAGGAGTCTCACCTCCAGCTTCAAGGATGATTCTGCTCCACACACCTTTTCAGAGAGCACAAGCATATACATAGCACCTGCAGTTCCAGTGTTTAGCTATTTCTCTATAGACTCCTTTTAGTTGCAGGAAGAAATTTTTTGTATGCATTACTACATGTTTAGCAACTATATAGGTGAAGGTGAGATGATATTTCATTAAAACAAACCCTCTGACACTTTACAGTGGACATTGAACATTTTCAGCCTTGATCAGAAAACAAAGCTTCATCAGGCAGAATTTATTTTCATGAAGCATTTATAGGAGTTGCTGTTAAAGTCTGCATCACCCCCTGAATGAAGGGCTCAGGTTCTGCATCTCTGCTCCTCAGGCTTTACAAGCCCTGAGCTTCCTGCCTCCCTACAGCCCCCAGCTCTGGGCAAGGCTATGACCCTCAGGCTGAACTGACTCAACCCTATAAACCATCCTTTCAAAATCCTCTACAGCTGTCTTTTCATCGAAGAAGTACTTTCCAATCCCATTACTACTTAAACCCTCTATAATCCAATCAACCTCGGCAGCATCATGTCAGATCCCTCTGTCAACACTGTAACCCTGTAATATTTCATTCGGGGAAAGTGCAGCACTACTTGCTGCTTCCAGAAAAACTCTAATTCCCACCCTTGACCCAGCTTTGTTTCAGATTCACCTTCATTTAGCATAACCACATTGAAAAAACTGACTGTGCCTTCCACATATCTGTATTTTACATAAGGTAGAAATAAAAAAGAATAAACTTGTGCAGCTATTTCTAAGGGAGTAAAATACTTGCCATAATGCAGACAATAATTTGGTTTGGTGTGCACCTCTAGTTTTGCTGAAAAATTACAATTTCCTTGGGTTATCAGTGAGCTATAAAGACAGACTTCCCAGAGGCCAGGAGTTACACAGTTGGGTTTACTTTCCCACCTCCTATTTCTAGGGTAGTAAATAGCCCATAAAGCAAAGCCCCCCAAAGGTACATTTACTGCACTACACGGGTGATTACATATTATTGCTGTTTGTGCATATTCCTGGCGGTTTCTAAAGAGGAGATCTATGGATTTGTGCTGCTCTGGTCTTCTCCATCTTCACCTGAAACACCTTTGGGCAGGACAGACAGAGTTTTAGGCAGGCACAGCACCAGATTCTTTGTGTTTCTGCTGTGTGGACACAGTAACTACCCAACTTCTCCTGAGCAAGGTCCCATCCCAGGTGTCACTCAATCAGCCTCCCCAGGAGCAGGGACCCACACCCAGCACGATGCAGTTCATCAAAATTACAACTTATTTATCTGTAACTTCTGAGTTACAATTCACAAGTGCCCCAGCTCTAATCTCGTTTCAAGCCAGATGGAAAGAAACCCCAATATATTCAAGGAGTGAGCTCTGTTCTCTGCAAGACTTTATTAACTGGAAGGTGAGCAAACAGTATTTGAATTGCAGGCATGAAAAATCAGCTACCATATAATGCAGAGCAAAGAGATGCACTGTGCCTGACTGGAATGGCCAACAGTGTAACCCCACACCCGGAAATAATGCAGCCATCAGCAGGAATCAAAACCCCTTTAAGTCCTTTTTCCTTCTGCCACTATCAGGCTAAGGAAAAAAGATGATAAAGAGGACTGTAATGAGTATGTTCATCTTTGGAGGGTTAAGAAACCACTGTAAGATACATGAAGGAGGTAAATTGACGTTTTACACGGTTTCATCATCTTCTCAGGTTTTCTTAACTTCACTGATATTAACAGCAAATTAAAGAGAATCATAGAATCATTTAGATTTGGAAAGATCTCTAAGATTGAGTCTAACTGTAAAATGGCCTCAACTTTCTATTTAATTACAAGAAATATGACCTTTTAAGAAAGAATGCATTTCTTCACTTCCATTATTTATGTGGCTTTTTCTAGTTACTAATATTCTTTATGAGAAGCTCCTACTTTAAATGCAATCCAAGACCAGCAGAGGAGTCTAAAGGCACTCCCTGGTCCAAGACACCAAGGATTTTGCAAACCCGTGACATGTTCCTGTTTCCCTTTTGGCACTGTAGGTACAGAACAGGATCATCATACCCATTTATCATCCTCCTAACAGTCCAAAAGAGAACACAGATCTGTAACCATAGAAACACAGATGTTCCTGTGGACATTTTCTGCCTATTACATTTAATAAAAAGAACCAAAACAAAACCCAAGCCCTCTTTCCTCTCTCCACAACGCTGTCTCAACCCTAGTTGAAAAGCAAAATCCCAGGTTCATTTGGAACCAGTGCAGGACCACACAGCCCTCTACCTTCCCTCCCTTCTGAGCTGAGTGCAGGAATACAGCGTGGCTTGGCCTGGGAACCTTGAACCCTGGCCTCTATAAAGTTGTCATTTGTCACAATTAACAGCTGAGCAATCAGACAGAGTCAACAGCCCTGTCATGGCACCCCCACCCACCCCACGGCAGAGCAGGAACACTGTTCCCAGCTTGGTCACTTCTCCTCTTTCCCCTCTTAAAGAACTGCCTTATTAAAACAAGCAGAGTGCTGCTGGGTGATATTAAGGGTTAACTCCACCAACGCTAAGAAAAATAGTAGGTATATCTACCACACAACTCTCAAAAAATTAGATCATTATTCACTGTTTCTCATTGAACAATGAAAAGCCAGCACAATAAAAAAACCCAAACAATTCATACTATCCATGGCCAAGCAGTGAAAGCCAAAACATGTCGACAGAGTCCTCAGTAAAGATTGATGTGGAAGGTGGTTTAGCTGCTATTCAACAAAATAATAAACCAAATTTGATCCAAGAAAAATCAGGAGCAACAGCTATTCTGTCTATTTCTAGAAACTTTTTTTACTCATGTAATGCATCCTGAAATATTCTACAACATAAATATTACAGAGTCACTTTAAACCCCTGAAAACTCAAGGTATTCCCTGGGCAAAGGATGAAGCGCTTTGCTCCAGACACAATTACACATTTACTGAAGTCAGATGCTCGGAAGAATAAAAACCTACCCAACCACAGCACCCTCCAGCAATATAATTTAATAATTGTAAACCACTGGAGCATTATAAACAACTTCAGGATGTACAACACTGGCTTTGCTGAGCATAATACTGCAAGGTAATTAAAGATAATGATTGATGCAAACCTCTAGTCAGACATTCACAAAAAATGGACACTCGTCAACATTAACATAAAGAAATGAGGGAAAACAGCACAGAGAAGTAAAAATATGAGAGCTATGAAGCTCCTGGAGGAGCTTTAGTGATGCCTATTTTACGTCTCATGCAACATATCACACAAATTAGAATATTCCCATAAATTCCTGAATGCATATTCAACACTACCCGTGATAAATTTGCTCTCCTTGGATCTCATGAGCTTTGCTGTTCTTCATATTTTCATGTGAAGTTTTTTCACTGCTGTACATTATAAAACATACAAACCCCCTCTGTCACTGAGGAACTGTTTAGTCCTTAGAACAAAAGCTATTCACTGTACTTCAGCCTTCTCAAACATTGTAAGAAAATCCTGTACATATTCATTCCCAAAGTACCTAATCAGTCAGTATTTAAAAAAATAATCAGAGAGGACTTCTTAAATTAAAATATGAATTATTTATCCATCCTTGGCCAAGGAAACTCTTATGTTTCCAGTGACCAATTCTGGACATTGAGACAAGGGTGAGATTTTATTTTTATCTTTAGCTCTTTGGTGTGGAAAAAAGCCCAAACCAAATACATTCAGTTAGTCCAAATTGCTCCATAAACTTGAGTTGTTATGTGAGCATTTAATGTTCTATATGAGGTTGCCACCTACAGACTCCAGGATAGCTACTTGCAGGCAGCCAGTGCTTAACAGGTAAATTTTACATGTTTAAAAAGGTCTTTGGCTGCCCCTGTAAATCATCTCCCAGCAGAGAAACAGGTGCCCTTGGTTAACTGAAAAGCAACAGGAACATCTGATTAAGATCACAGTGGAACTGCAAATGCCACGAAGGGACAAATACTCTTCAAAGTCAAAAGGCTATAAACACATAGAACCTTGGCACACACACAGAGCCCACCAGAAGAACTTCTGCCCAAGAAACTATTATATCCATGTTTTGGGGCTTTTAAAAGGCCAAAGAACTGAGGGGTTTTTTTAGTGTTTGGTTTGACACTGCTCATAGTTCTTTTTAACACCACAAATCAAATGTTTTACAAAGGTACTAGTAAATAGTTAAGCAGTGCGTTTGGCTATTTCTTGTTCAGAACTAACATTAATAAAATACCAGAACTTAAAGAGTGGTCAAAAAAAATTAACCAAATACCTAAAAAAACCCCTCCCAACCCTGTTGTCTTAGCTTTTCCTTACCAAAACAGAGATCTGCATTACAGCTTGTGTCTCAAACACGGTTCATGAACAGTTGTGTTATCTCAAAATTTCTTTAATGCCATAACAGATATCAAGAAGCTACAACCAAATAAATGTACTTTGAGGCAAAAAAAACCCACTTCAGCCTAATAAACACAAGTAAGGATGTAAATATATTATCAAGAGCATCACCAACTGCAAGCAGTTGCATCCCATGAGACGACAATAACTTCTCCCATCAGATTTTGGCCTAAGTGTTCCTACCAAGATTATTTTCCTCATTTTCTTAGGCTTGTTTTTTTACTTGTTGGCTTGTTTTTAAACAAATGCCATTTCACAAAGAAAAGAAATGCCATTTCACAAGCACAGAGTGAATGCATTCTCCACAATGTATCACTTGAACAACCCCCTCCCCTGAGTAGTTACTCCCCCTTCTGAACAGACCCAATCTCAGCACAGTTTCCCTCCATCATTTGGAAACAGAAGATGCAGAAAACAGGAATTTCTATCAGAAAGTGTGTACATAGTAGTGAGCAAAACCCTGAAGCTCAAACTCTCCATATGGGGTGTAAAATCCATGAGGAGAGGGAGCTTCTCTGAGGTGAAGCACAGGAGGGATCACTGGCCCTTCTGTTTTCCCTCTCAAGCATTGGCCATGAAGTTTCCAGGCTGAAACCAATAGCTTGTAATTAAAGTCAAGGCTCTCACAACCACCCAAGTATTGAATTAAAAGCACCAAGACAGGTGCTCCAAGTTTTGATAAGACTTTTGCAATGTTACTACTCTCACTTCTGAAAACGCTTGATTTCACACTTAGATCACCTGACTTCAGCTTCCAGGGGTTGACTTCTGCTATAGCTTTTCTGCTATTCAGGATTTTCTCACTGTGAAGTTATTAATACACCTTCATTTATTCCTTTTGATTGGCAGACTATAAAATCTGTATGTCAAAACAATCCACAACCATCATTTCATCCCCAGCATTGACTGAAAACTTAGCAGGTTAGATAGAGAAAAATAGATTTTATCTCTTCATCTCACACAACCAGAGGTAACCACTGTGTTAGATGCACACCTCAGGTCTGAAGGTCTACATGTTTTTGTCTAAAATGCACATTTCTTTTTCCGTGATCACAGCAAAGCTTTAACCAACCCCTATATAACAATACTCATAATGAAGGGTAAAGTGATTATGACCCTATGAACATACATTCCCACCTTGGACCACAAAGGAACGTAAGCTGTGTGGGACAAGAACTGGAAACAGCAAGATTTAATTACACTTAGAAGCTTCCCACTCCAATTAGGATAAATGTAGATCTACAACTTGGCCTATTTATAGGAGGCTCCAAGGAGTGGGCTGGAGCTATGAGGACCACCCTCATGGAAACCCTTCTTTGTCCCAGGCACAGGTGGGACACACCTGGGAGAGCACTGGGAATGTGATGGTGGGATCACAGCACTACAGGCAATACTTCACTCCCACAGCAGTGCAGGGGACTGAAACTTCACCAAGTCCCCTGACACCACGACAAGGTGTAAAGTTGATGAGGCAAGCACAAGACAGACAAGATATGTTGGAGTAAGTCCAGAGGAGGCCACGAGAAAATGATGAGAGAGCTGGAGCACCTCTGCTATGGAGCCAGGCTGAGAGAGCTGGGGGTGTTCACCTGGAGAAGAGAAGGCTCCAGGAAGAACTCTGAGCACCTCCCAGTGTCTAAAGGGGCTACAAAAGAGCTGGAGAAGGACCTTGGAGAAGGGCATAGAGCAACAGGACAAGGGGCAATGGCTTCAAACTGAGAGGTTAGATATTAGGAGGAAATCCTTGCCTGTGAGGGTGGGCAGGCACTGGCACAGGTTGTCCAGAGAAGCTCTGGCTGCCCCATCCCTGGAAGTGTCCAAGACCAGGTTGGACAGGGCTTGGACCAGCCTGGGCTAGTGGAAGGTGTCCCTGCCTGTGGCAGGGGGATTGGAATCGGATGATCTTTCAGACCCTTTCTAACTCAGACCATTCTGTGGTTCTAAAAAAGTGCTTTTTTAGCTTCAACACACCCTTCATTTACATCCTCTCCCCAGGGGAAACAGCAGCCACTGGTTTGCCAGGGCAGCATCCAGCCTGCTGGAGTTCACTTTGCCAAGAGAAATAAAGGAGGGACAGTCCCTGTGGTGGGAATCACACAGCAGGGAAAAAGCTAAAACCTGCAGGCAAGGCTGGAGCTGGATACAGCACAGAATTAAGGCAGAGCCAACAAAGCAGGCACTTCTGTGAGCATATTTGAGCTATCTGGGGGTGCAGCAGGACGACAAGGCAGGACAACCCACCAGCAAATGGTGCAGAACAACTGTGTGTGATGAGCTGACAGCACAGCCTGGCTTTGTTTGAATTACAGCCACACTCAGAGCATCAAACACCTCCGTGCCACACAAGCCCCAGTCAAAGGTTCTTTTTGACTTGAAAGTTCAGACATGCTTAACTGGAGGCAGGAAGACCAAGAATTGTTCAATAGGAATTTTGAGGTTTCCTTCAGGCGAAGGGCATCAGACAAAGACATGGTGACTAGTAACAGTGCTTTCCATCACCCATCTTGTGATGTTTTGGAATTTCTACACTTGAATCCCTGTTTCAGTGATACTGAAAAAGCAGGGAAAGTCTGGGAGTGTTTGTGTAGATTTATGGGTCAAAAATGGTAGGCCTGTATTTAATTTTATTTTTACATCTTTCTTTCAATCAGCCTCATCTGAAAGCAGGACAGTGGGGTTTTGGAATCCCTCGGGATTCAGCCCAAGGAGAAACATTCCCTACACTGGGACTGGGCAGTCAAGTGTAAGCAAAAAACCACCATAATGATACATGAAGGTTTTTGCATCCTCCTTGCAGCAAACACAATGCTCATTTACATTCATGTAGTACAAGATATTTCCACCTAGAATTGGCTTTTTCCCCCATTAAAATCTTACAGGGCTTGATTAATTACTGCTAATGAGAATAGATTTTCTTTCCTTAATTTACATGCTACCTGTTCATTTACTTTCAGATTTATTTTTAATACCAAACCATTGCCTTTGGGAAAATGACCATCATTATCACACAATCCTTCGAGGAGCACAAAATAACAGCTGTCACTTTGGGTCACCATAGCAACACTACTGTAACTACATCGAATTTGGTTAACAGGAGAGGAAAAAAATAAACATATATACACACACACGCAGAGGCAATGATTATAAGTGACTCAGAACGCAGCTCAGGGAATTCTCATTTCAATGACCATGTGCCACTCCCTCCTTTGGCCAACATAACCCAGTAAAGCTGAGTGCATCCCAGTTAATGCTGCAGGTCATCTCCTGCATCACCCATCACCCTCCTGCATCACCCAGCAACCTCCCAGTATTGCCAGACCACGTTCTCTCTCATGGTGCCAGCAAAAGCAAGTTTTGGGGGCTTCCCCCACTGTTCTGGATTCAGAAATGCTGCCCAGAGGCCCCTGCTGCCACAAAAAGCCACTGCTGGGGGTCTGGCAGAGCAGCCCTTGCCAAGCCAAGATGCTGAGGTGGAACATGCCACCGGTGGCCACCTCTGTGTACACAGGCAGAGGCTCCCTCAGTTATCACATGGTGCCCTCATTTGAAAACACTGCCAAACAGTGTCAGAGACACCACCGCATCACAGGAGAGCAAACAGGTGATAGAGGCGCACACTGGGGGCCCAAGGGATTCGCCCTTTTAGGTCCCATTAGCACTAATGGGGAATTATGTGCTGAGCACGGAGATAGCTGAGTAATAAAAAAAAAAGCTTTAAGAGCAAATCCACCATTACAAGCAAAAAGTTTGCCATTATTTTCAGTGGCATAAAGATTAGATCCCAACTCAGATAAATCAGCTAATTCATTTTGATAGAAACAAAAGCTCAAAATGTAAATTCTGAAAATGAATAACCAGCTTTTTAGTTACTTCTCAACACAAAACACTGCCTTTGCTTTTTCTATTTTTTTCTTCTATGACATTTTTCATCTGCAAGAGGGCAAAGTGTTTCATGAATACTCCATTATAGTTCATTAACGATCTTGAACGATCTAACACAATGACATCTCTGGAACTTTTGTCTTATGGCTCTTCCTGATGTTCTCTGGCACAGTGTCTTTAGTTAAAGGAGAGAACAGCACAGCTTGGGGAGGGCAAGTCTCTGCAAAGATGAAGCTGGCTGTGAAAAGCTGGCTTTCCTCAACCTGAGCTGCCTAAAGACAAACCCAACCACTCCAACAGGAACCAAACCCAGCTCTCCAAACCCAGATTATTCTCTCCTCCTAAGAGAGAAACCCCAACATCCATAATCACGGGGATCCAGTCCAGGTTTTGATATCCCTTGGGATCACAGGCTCTGTGTCCTGTTTAGCCATATACATAGGAAAGAGGCACATCAATTTCTTTAAAAGAAAAACAAAATAAAAACCAGCCAAATAAAAAAAACCCAAATAATTAGAGCTCACACTCAGAAGACAAGAGACAGGAGTGAAACATCACCAGGCTGGATTTGGTCTTTGCAAGGTCCTGACCATCAGTTCTACCACTACATCTAAGACACAGCTGGATCAGCTTCCCACAGTCAGTCAAGAAAGCCCCTGTTTGTTTATAAGCCAAACCACAGCCAGGAACTAAACTTATGTGTAAACTTATGTGTACTTTTGTCTAAACTGATTTAAGGGACATCACAACAAAAGTTGCAAAGATAAACCTTCAGCCAGGGCGAGGTCTTTCAGTCATTGTCTCCATGCTTTCACTGATGGGCAATAACTATGGTTAATAGTTGCTAAAAGGCTTCTAACAAACCTCTCGCAGTAATTTATCACAATTAACACAACCTTAGACATGTTTCAAGCTTTTGGTCCTCAGTTCATTATTTATGGGCCTTTCAAAATTGTTCCAGTACATTAATTTTTCTATTTTTAAGCAAATCTATAAGCAGAGCCTATCAAGTGCTAACAGAATTACACTTCCCACTTTATAAATGTGGGTAATACACATGCACATCCATAGCTTGGACTTTTTTTTTAAGCAGTACTGAGTCATTAATTCATGATCTACAGAAATAATTAGAGTCAGAGTCTGCTTTGCAAGAAAGATATAATGATGAATATCTTAAAAGGAGCAGAATTTGCTGTCAGTGCCAAAAATGAAAACATGTAACAAAAATCAAAAATATTTTGTATCTAAGTATTAATAGTACTCTTGCATTATTACAAAGCAACATTCTTCTGAAAAATACATCTGAAGTGGGGTCAGCTTCATTTGGAAACACAGAAATTAATGTAAGGATGCTCAAGTTAAAATTAGCAAGTTACAGGTATGTCAGATTCAGAGGACTGAGAGTATGAAAGTCTGGGGGCATTTCCATGCCCCCGTTAGTGTAACCAGATTTATTACTCTGCCATGCAGTACTACATAAGATACCAAAATGACCAAAAATTCAACCAGTCCACAAGTATCCAGAGACGACCACATCAACTGATGTTTCTGTGATGCATCTCAACAAATACTGGAAACAACGTTTAAGAATCTGGTCGCCTCCAAGCATAGGTGGAGCAGTGGTTGTGTTGGAAAATAAAGTGGAATACAATGTGAAAACGAGCTTTCCCTGTCTGTCTCACACTTCTGACAGCTGTGTGTAACTAAGGCATTGGGATCCTAAAGCTCAGTGCTCTTCTCCCTGCACCCTGCAAGATGGGGAGGGAACCTGCAACCAGTGCACTCTGCCAGCAGCAGCAAAGCCTGGAAAAAGCAGAGATCTTCTGATACAAGTGATTCCATTTAACTCTGCAATTTGGACCAAACTCCTACCCAATAATTATTTCCATCACCATCTCTTTGTATCAGCTGTTTTCCATGCCTGCATTTTTCCCATTCCAGCCTCAGGAAAATGTTCATGGTCCAAAAATGTGTTCTCCACCTGCCAGAGCAGTTGAATACCTCACAGGCAGAGCCTCAGGGCTACAAACTATGAGAGGCAGAAGGTAGTCCGTGTCCTTCCTTGGCACAATTTAGACCAGCAGAGTCCTCCTCTGCCTCCCCTTACACAAAACAGCTGCAGGGTGACCAGTGCTTATGTTCTGGAGCAGGCACTGGGCAACACACAGTCAGCAAGCACCACTATTGTGTGATCTCTGAGCAAAGACTGCCTTCTGCTGGGACACAGTACCTCTATACACTTACTTACACTTATATAAGTTTGATTAGCATGGGCTGATTACATACACCAGCACTTCAGGAGCCCACAACATGGGTAAGGCAATGCACCTATTGAGTTATCAATCGAGTTTGTTCACTCAGGGCAGTGAAGTCTCTCTAAGAAGGCAACCAAGTCAGAGGAAAGCTGTTCCCCCCTACAGCAGTGCCCAGATGCTCACTGGAGTCAGCCCAGACTAGATCAGACCCATCCCAAAACCTGCAGCCAAGACCAATTCTTAGTTCCTTTCTAAATTCAAAATGTCTGGACATACTTTCAATAGAGAACTAGGAGAAACTATTGCCCAAGAAGAGCAGTCAATCCCAACCTTTGTTAACACGACTGCAATTGGAGGTCCTGACTCAAAGAGACCCCTTCTAGCTCTTACTCAAGCAGCCAAAAGGCCCCTGGGGGCATCTCAAGACCAGGGTGGCGAAATCAGGCAGCCCAGTTTATCACCACAAGACAAAACAGAATTAAACTCTTTGTCTTTCCCTGATTACAAAGCACGGTCCTGTTCTGAGAACAAAAGGCCTTAACGTGCTTTGTAAGGCAGACATTTCACCAGGAGATGGCTATTAGCCAGCATATATCTCTGTCACTTTTTAAAGATAATCTGCTTAAACAGCTACATCTTTCCTTCTTGTGTTTTTGTTTCCACTATACACATGAAAATTAGCTTAGAGACTAAGAGGGCTAATTTACATTTTTAGGGATATGTTTTATCATTGTGTGCAGATAGGATTTGCAGTCTTTCTGAATGCATTGTGTTACCAAGCCACTTGCTTTTCTCTGCCCAAAGCAGGGGGGAAAGGGACATTTTCATCATGGGAGCAGAGGATATAGTCCAGCTTTTCACTGAAAGAAGAAAAACCTTTAGTTATCACCCCTGCCTACTAAAGCCAGGGGAAATTGAAGAAATATAGATGCTGAAAGCAAAGTTTCCCCAACACTAATAAAATGGCAGGAGAATGTAGAAACCTTCCTTTTTTGCTCACTGCTCTCGTGAACGTGACCTGAATCCCACATGAAAGAACTGTGACATAAAATCTTTCCCCACAGTGGCAGGTAGTTGTAGTGTAAATAAAATCGGATGATTTGCAGAAGTCTTATTGCCAATCTTGTCACTAGCAGTACAAGTATGTGAGAACTGCACTTGGTGCTTTACCTTCAGGCCAAACTTTGAAAAGCGGATCTGAACCAAAACAGCAACGCATTGCTGTGTATTTATCACACCTGGAGAGAAAAAAAAACTTGAGGAAGGGGATAAAACAAAAGAAAGCCTGTCTCAGTTTTTATTCTACTCTATTAACTTAGGAAGAATAAGGAAGGATAAGGAAATAACCTTAAATTCCCATAATTTAATAGCTGTGACCACAGAATGGGAAAAGGTACAAATGGATGCAAGTGTAAACAGAAATAGAATTTTAAAATGCTAATGCAGTTTACATGCCTGAAAAACAAGAACTACCCATTATTTTCAGTATCCTCTACTGCAAGGGGCATCTCAGTCCTTTTCACTTGTCACTGGTGCCCATCAGAACTGACCCACTGACCATGACCCTCTGGATGTGACATCCAACCCATTTCTTATC